>OW121774.1:18595920-19795920 GCA_933228765.1 Miltochrista miniata | reverse complement strand
GCTGGACAAAATCCGGAATGAGTACATAAGAGGCAGTTTCAAAGTTGCCCCCATAGCCGACAAAATTAAAGAAAAGCGTTTGCGGTGGTACGGTCATATACAGAGACGACCAAACGACCATATGGTGAAGCTTGCCCTAGATTTGCCTACGACGAAACGTTCGCGTGGAAGACCACCCGCCACATGGCAGACGACGGTCCTAAAGGACCTGAAGGACGCTCAGTTAACCACAGACGAAGCACAAAACCGTGCAAAATGGAGTATGAGGACAAGGAAGGCCGACCCCAAGTGATGGGACAAGGTCTAGTTAGAAGAAGAAGAAGAAGTTCTGAGTATGGGGACCCCCAAAATTTACTGCTTTTTTTCTAGTTTTATATAAGAATCTTAATGCGGTTCACAGAATACATCTAGTTACCAAGTTTCAATAGCATAGGCCTTATAGTTTCGGAGAAAAGTGGCTGTGACACACGGACGGACAGACAGACAGACAGACATGACGAATCTATAAGGGTTCCGTTTTTGCCATTTGGCTACGAAACCCTAAAAAGCGACCCAGTGCGAGTCGGACTCGCGAAAAATTACGTTTTTTGTATGGGAGCCCCCCTTAAGCCAACCTTTTTTCTGCTTTTAGTATTTTTTGTTATATATCTATAATTTATTTATTTATTTTTTTTGTATTATTTTTTGTTATTTATTCATGTAGAGGCAATAGACATACATCCTTTGTGAGAATTTTATCTCGCTAGCTATCACGCTTCCCGATCTACAGCCTCGTGATGGACAGGCATACAGACAGATAGACAGACGGCGACGTCTCATAAATATGGTCCCGTGGGTACGAATACCCTCATAGGATTGCGAAGTTCCATACCAAAAACTGAAATCCAGTCAGTCACCTTTGTCTACCTGGCAACTCCTCAAAACGATAACCTAGGACTCCCGACAGACTTTAAGTACCAGTGCGGACTAGCAAGGGTCCTGGGGATCAAAAGGACGTTAAAATAAATAAACATCCACGGACATAATTTGCACACAACGCCATCTGATCCCAAAGTATGCTATGATTAACCTGCTAGTGTTATACACAGACAATAATACTTATATTTTACTTTTTTTTTGTAAATACCTATTATACAATAGAAACACTTAGATTCTCTGTTGGGAGTTCTGGGACATCCTTCCGAGGGCTTCCCCGGGGCTCCCAACCATAGGCTGTTGGGCGTGGCGTGAGGTTTTTTAGTCGGTAGGAGTCCGGCATAACATCCATTAGGATTTTCCCTCACGTTAAACAAAAAAAAAACAAAAAAACATTGAGATTCTCGGGACAATTATTCTATGGATCATACAAATTTTTGTCCCCGGTAAGAATCGAACCCACGACCTCGTGAACCGCATTCACACTTTCTGACCTGTAGCCCAACGAGGCAGTCACAGAAATGTTGTCATGTAGTTTAAAACTGATACTGACCTACTCCTGTTGGGAGAGCCTGCCATGATGCTGGTGGCTGCTGCAGTCAGGCTGCTGTGTCGAGGCCCGTAGCTGTGAGGGTGGCAGATTGATGAAGAGTAGGAACTGGAAGATTAATGTATATTTAATGGGCGTGTCCCATTTTAAAATGGGATATTTTTAAATGCACATCTCTTTAATTTTTCTGCACACTGAGCAACTGCACTAATTTACTGAATGCAAACCAGAAAATTAAATGATGTGCAAAAAAACAATTGATTAACTAAACATGTCCTACTTAAAATCCTTAAATATTACTCAGAACGAGTTGACCTTTTAAATCAAATTCACACCAAATAAACCGGCCAAGTGCGAGTTGGACTCGCCCATGAAGGGTTTTGTAGCAGCAAGTAACATAATATAAAAGTTCTTATAGTTCGTTGTAACTTTGACTGATGTTTTAACACGTTCGCAGTGGTAGTGATTTCACTAACCAGAAATTGCGGTTTATGACGTATTAAAAAAAACTTCCAGCTCTATCTCGTTCAAACTAATTTTCGTTGGTAGTTTTTATGGCAATGTACATCATATATTTTTTTTAGATTTATCATTATCTTAGTTTAGAAGTTAGAGGGGGGGGGGGGGGACACACATTTTTCCACTTTGGAAGTGTCTCTCACGCAAACTATTCACTTTAGAAAAAAGTTATGTTAGGAACCTCCATAGCATTTTTGAAGACCTATCTATAGATAGCCCACAAGTATGGGTTTGATGAAAAAAAAATTTTGAGTTTCAGTTCTGAGTATGGGGACCCCCAAAATTTACTGCTTTTTTTCTAGTTTAATATAAGAATCTTAATGCGGTTCACAGAATACATCTAGCTACCAAGTTTCAATAGCATAGACCTTATAGTTTCGGAGAAAAGTGGCTGTGACACACGGACGGACAGACAGACGGACAGACAGACAGACAGACATGACGAATCTATAAGGGTTCCGTTTTTGCCATTTGGCTACGAAACCCTAAAAAGTGGTTTGTACATCGAATATATAATTTGTAAAACAGAAATACGAATTGTATATCAAAAATGCTGACTTGCACTCTAAATTGTACAATCTTATATCGGAATGGGTTAGGTTAGGTTAGACTTTTTTTTTTCTGATCAATAAAATGTTATTTTGTAGAGGTGACTGATTAAATTGGGGTTTTATTTAGAATAAACGATGTTCCTAAAAGTATATTAGGCGATGGTTTTCCTTAAAATAGTTTTAATATTTTTGTTGAACTAAGGAATTGTTAGATTTGTTAGTTATACTATTTTGATAGTTAGTTATTCGTTCAGTAAAACAGTTCTGCAAATACCATTAAAAAGTATAATGAATTTGATTTATTTAGTGTGCATTATTAGTGTGCAAGTCAGTATTTTTGGTTTAACTTTGAAATATTTAGTTCAGAGAAAGGGAATATAGGTACAGATATCGATTTAAATACATGCCTTTTAAAATTAGGTTAGAGATTTTTACGTTTCCGTACCCATAGGATAAAATCGGGACCCTAGCCTACCGAGGTGCCTGTTACTCAGACTTCGTTGTCTATCCGTTCATCTGTCTCTGTGTCTGTCTGTCACGAAGCTGTATCTCATGAACCGTGATAGCTAGACAGTTTGAACATTTTACATACATACATACATATGGTCACGCCTTTATCCCCGAAGGGGCAGAGGCATATTATATGCCCACATTTCACCTTTGTATAATTTGTCCCACGTAATAGGTGGTGAGCCGTATTGCCGTGTTTAAATGGACAGGCGCAGGTTGTGACTGCCTGCTGTTGAAATAAAGCCTTCAACTTAGCTTAACGACTGCCATTTTACTGGCAACCGGGACCAACGGCTTAACGTGCCTTTCGAAGCACGGAAACGCTCAAATAAATGTCACAAAGTGATCACATGGATGGTCACCCATCCATGGACCGGCCATAGCGAATATTGCTAACTGCAGTGATCGTTTACAGAACACTGAGTCCGCGGGGCCACGAGCGCTTCCTACATTTTACAGACTTTGTATTTCTTGAATTTTGATTTAATTATTTATGAATCACACAAATTTTTGTCCCCGGTAGGAACCAAACCCTCGACAAGACAAGACGAATGAGGCAGTCTTAAGGGTTGTATCTTCGAGAGAGACTCATCTTGGGGTGAACTTTATACTAGACAATATTCTTCGATTTGATCTGATAAAACTATATTATTGTAATTTATTAGATACTCTTGCTTTTTTAACGAGAAATATGTATTACAAAAATCTTAACAAGTAATTTATTTTTTTATTTAAATTAATGAGTTTAATTCTCATAAAAACTTGTCATAAAATAGATATAGGTCTTTAGAACAATATTTTACGTATAGATTTTTTCTTAAAACCCCTCAGATTTTATGACCGTAATATAATGTATTAGAATCGAATGAAATCCGGCAAAAGCGTACGCTGCAATCGTTCGTCAGGATTTTTCAAGGTCGAACATTGCAGCCAAACAACTTTGAACTTTAAGAAGCCAATTTTTCGTAGGTAACTTTAGACCCTCAGTACTCCTCTGCCTACCTACTTACCTATGTCTAGGCGATCCCTGTATGACGTCATCTTCACTTCTTGTGCCTGAAGTGTTCGAGGAGTGGATACTCTTGGGAGAACCAGTCTTCAATTCTGATGTAGATTTGTTTTTCTGAAGAAAAAAAGTTCATAAAATGAAAGGTACTGGATTAAACTATCATACTAAAATTCAGGTCTTCACGCGAAATATTTTTTACTTAAGTGCACCGACGTTTTGGACACGTTGTAGTGCCCGTGGTCGCGGTTGGATCGAACTATGTTTAATTTTTACTGTACCAAATGGCAACTATTTCAAACTTAACGAGAACCACGTAAATTGGATCATAAGTCTGAGCCAGCGTAATCGGTCTGCATACATAAAAAAAAATTGGGCTATCTTTATTTCAGCGACATCTAACGGTGAAATTTGGCAACAGAATGTTTCCAATATTATTTAGCATGTTAAAAGGACGTCATTCGTGCCTACTAGATACAAAGCCATGTTAGGAGACCTGGGACATCCTTCCAAGGGCTTACTCGGGCTCCCAACCATAGGCTGTTGGGCGTTACATGATGGATTTTCACTCACGTTAAAAAAAAAGATGAAAAGCCATAGCGACATCTAGCGAATTAAGAATCACTCTTATAGGCAACAAGTCACTGGCACTCAAGTTGGCAGCCCTATGATGTGCCTCTTCATGCTCCGCTTGAAGACACTGGGTTGTAGTCGGAGGGAAGCACGTGTGATGCCAGAACGTTCCGAGTTTTTACCCAGCCCAGGATTCAAATCTGAGACCTGCAGTCGCATAATTTATACTTACCACTCTGCCTTGGGCAGTTGTAGTCATAGTCAAAATTGAAAACTTCAAAATACTTACCTTAAATTTAATGCCAGATATTCTGAGAGAGTCACAGTGTGAGTCCATGTAGGTTTTGACTGGAGTGGAATGGGAAGAGCTGCCGCAAGTGGATTCGCGACCTCCGAATACCTGGGAATGAGAAAAAAGTATTTAAGAGTGGTGAAGTTCTCACTATCATCATCTATAATGAGAGTCTTCCCCAAAAGCTTTTGAAAACGACAATATCTTCGGTCAAGAAATGAGAAGAATTTTATCCCTGTGTCAGCGCGTTGCCGGTGGCATTCGGGAATTTCCGCCACTATTCGGGTTATTTATCCCCAGAACAAGTCGTTTAGGATCAAAAGTAGATGGAAGGGTTAGATTGACCGGGGGTATGAGGACGGTGAGAGGGTCGCTCACCGTCCTTACAGAAGCAGACCCATGACGGCGGCGTGACGTGAGCAACTCACCCACGCCTCCCCCCTTAGAAGCGGGATCACACTCGAAAACCCCCAAAGACGCGGGATTGCACCCAAAACACTCCCTGGGCGAGGCCGCAGTGGCGGCCGTAGGTCTGTTGGGAGTCCCGGGACATCCTTCCGAGGGCTTAACCGGGGCTCCTAACTACAGGCTGTAGGGCATTACGTGAGGTTTTTTAGTCGGTAGGAGTCCGGCTTAACATCCTCTGAGGATTTTCCCTCACGTAAAAAAAAGGGTTAGATTGCACATCATCGAGCGTGTTATCTACCAGATAGTACCTCGCGTGGTCATTTCAAAGGCGAGAACACTATGTGACGAAATCAACGCTGACGTGTAGAATAAAGTTGAAGAGCTCTTCAGGACGATTCGAATTTCCTTACCCTGATAGCCCCGTGCCCCGTGTGGCGACAGGTCACCCCAACACATCCCGAGAGTGTCCTAAGAGGCGGCTAAGGGAACACTTTCGCTAAAAGATCCTTTTCGTAGACAAGGAAAACTCGAAATGAAACCCGGTTGTCAGTAAAATGACAATCGTTAAGTTAAAGGCCTTATGAGCGGCTTGAAAAATTTCAACTGTGGGTCGCGGCGACCTGCTCCTTTCCTTTTCAACACGGCAATAGGCTCACCACCTATTAAGTGGGACATTAAACTATAGGTCAAATGTGGGTGTATACTATGCCTCTGCCTACCTCTTTGGGAATAAAGGCGTGACCATAATATGTTATGATATGTTAAATTTCAGAAGGTTGGTCATCCTTACCCTGATAGCATCAGAGACCAAAGGCTCACAGCAGCAACCTTCCTCGTAGTATAAGGCGGTGTATTTATTCTTCAGCCAGGCCAGACTCCTGTCTGCGAGCTTCGCTTGACTCATCAGCGCCCTGATGACGGAGTGGAGGCCTACTGCCCATACCCTGTAAGAAAGAAGGGATTATTATATAAACATTTTGGAATAGTGTGTATTTTCCACTGCCTCGCTGGCGCAATTCGGTAGTGTTACGCCTGCCGGGCAGAGGCATCCTGGGTTCGATTCCCAGTTCAGTTCAAATATTTGTGTGATAGACAAATGTTTGTTTCGGAGTTTGGGTGTTTTCTATGTCTATCAGTCGTCTAAATCCCATAGCACAAGCTTATATTAGCTTAATTTGGGCTAGATGATTTTGTGTGAGAATGTCCACAAATATTTATTTATTTATTGGAACGAAGTTCCTTATCGCGCGTTGTGAAAGGGGGCTAGACGGAAAAAATTCTTATGAAAAGTTGTCACGACACTTTTGGTAGTGATAGTGGTAGTGATAGTGGTAGTGATAGTGGTAGTGATAGTGGTAGTGATAGTGGTAGTGATAGTGGTAGTGATAGTGGTAGTGATAGTGGTAGTGATAGTGGTAGTGATAGTGGTAGTGGTGGTGATAGTGGTAGTGATAGTGGTAGTGATAGTGGTAGTGATAGTGGTAGTGGTAGTGATAGTGGTAGTGATAGTGGTAGTGATAGTGGTAGTGATAGTGGTAGTGATAGTGGTAGTGATAGTGGTAGTGATAGTGGTAGTGATAGTGGTAGTAATAGTAGTAATGATAGTGGTAGTGATAGTGATAGTGATAGTGGTAGTGTTAGTGGTAGTGCTAGTGCTAGCCAGGGGATGAACATGAACTTTACGAGCAACACCAAAGCAAATAGGAGTTTCGCTCTGTTCAGTTTCAGTTGCGCGTAAAGGTTACACGCACTCACTTTTTTTTAATTTGTTTTCTTTTTGTTTTTGTTTCTGTTTTTGTTTTTGCTTACAATAAAATTTTAAAATTAAAATAAAATTTTATTACAATTCCATCACTTTAATCGAAAGGAACTTCGTTCCATCCGGGTGTCCCTTGACACCTCTCAAGTTTTTTTTTTACAAAGTGACATCTAGTCCAAACTAACCTAATAATAAGTTTGTGCTATGAGATCTACTCAAATATTTTTAAACATCAAACAGAAAACATCTAAACACCGAAAAAGCCTTTGCGGATCAAGTAATCAAAAAAGGACCTCACTACGACAAATTCATAAGCTACCTGCGCGATCGAGGCTGTTCAAAAATTCACCATCAACTTCCCTATCAGATAGAGACAGATTTTCTGATGCTTATTGAAACTTTTTTAAATTACTTTACGAAATTGGACAAAAACAGAGCGTTCGGAGCGTTCGAGCACGGTAAGGTTGTGGAATGATCTCCCTGCCTCGGTTTTCCTAAACGCCTACAGTATGGAGTTCTTCAAAGGGGGTTTTAGAAAGTTTTTACAGGGTCATCAGAGTAAGTGCAGTGAGTCTGGTGTTGCAAACAACCATAGACTATGGTGACTCTCCAACAGGGTAGACCGTATGCTTTACTGCCACCCTAACTGTTTAAAAAAATAACCCAGGATCGTCATTACCATAGGTAAAAAAGATCCTGGGTCGATCGAGTTTTTGAAGTAAAACTTCTTTAGGCGCGACTAGGGAGTAACTCAGACTTTTCTTCTGACGGAAGTAACGCTTACTATTCGAATTTTGAATAGCGGAAACTATGTTTTCGTTATTCAAAATTCGAATGAATGGTATTACTTAATATAAGTCATTTCAGTGATATATGCCGTCAATGGCAAAGAAGTTTTACTTCAATCGCGCGTAAAGGTTACACGCACACACGTTTTTTTTAACGTGAGGAAAATTCAACATGGATGCTATGCCGGACTCCTACCGACTAAAAACTACACGTATCCTACCTAACAGCCTACGGCTGGGAGCCCCGGGTAAGCCCTCGGAAGGATCTCCAGGACTCCCAACAAATCTACGACTACCACTGCGGCCTCGCCTATTTCGGGTGCTATCCCGCGTCTTTGGGGGGTCGAGGATTCTACCTACAAATTTCATCAATCATGCTTACCACCAAGAATATGATGGATAACCATACCTGTAAGAATAAGCCGGTAACACAAAGTGTACAGTCCTATTATCGCTCAGCGTTCTTCCATACACCAGCGAGATGATGTAAGGTCCTTGAGAAGACGTCTCCAGGCCATGTCTTCTGGCGCTGGCAGCCAGTTCTGTTAACTCTCTGGGTTCCAGGAACTTGCCACCAAGTCGCATGTCTTTAACGCATTGCAGGTCTATGAACCTGGAAGAAGATTGTCGATGGATTACTTTTTTATATTAGGCTCGCCAAAAAGCACTCGTGGCCCCGCGGACTCAGTTTCGATAACGAACGAAACGATCACTGCAGTAAGCAACTTTCACAGGGACTGGTCCTTAAATGTGTGATCACTAAATAAGATAAAGAGTTTGTCCCGTTTGCCAGTAAATTGGCAGTCGTTAAGCCAAGTTGAAGGTAAGATGAAAAATTTCATGAGTGGGCGGTCACAACCTGCGCCAGTTAATTTTCAACATGGCAATAAGTCAGTCTCGTTGCGCAAGCGGCAATGTCAGGATGCGATCGGTGATTAACCGTAGTTTGGTCGTTAAATACTTGGGTGCAATAGTTGTGATTAAGTAACGAGTTGTTGGAATTTTTACGTCATGTACTGGATTTCATAGATGAAGAAAGTGTGCATTACTCTGCCAATCCCTTCGGCAATAAAGGCATGGCTTTATTTAAATATTCACGGACATTTCACACAACGCTATCGGATCCCAAAGTAAACTAGGAATAACCTGCTTGTGTTATGGGTATCAAGACCACGGATATTAATACTTATATACTTTTTAAATACATACATATTATTCATAGAAACACCCAGACTCTTAAGACCAACATTTATGGGTCACACAAATATTTGTCTCCGGTGGAATCGAACTCACGACCTCCAGCGTCGCAGGCGGTATCACTACCGACTGCCCCACAGAGGCTGTCAAGTGAGCTATAACGGGCTAAGCTTGGAGTATACCTGAGGCAAAGACTCCGAAATGAGACTATCCGTCAGAGAACCATAGTGGTCGACATAGCTCGCAGAATAAGCACGTTAAAGTGGCAGTGGCCTGGCGCTATCAGTAAAAGAACTGATGGCCGATGGAGCTTACGAGTTGTGGAGTGGAGACTGCAATTTGGTACCAGTGGCAGTGGGGTAGAACGTCCAGTCACCAGATGGACCGACGACCTGGAGAAGGTAGTAGGGAGAAACCGAATGCGTTTGGCGTAGAACCATGTGTTGTGGCGTTAATTGGCTGAATTTATGGACCCTAGAAAACTATTGTATCAACACGCCTATATTCTTGCAAATAAATCTAATTATTATTGTTTCTTCTTTTCTCGGGTATCTTCTTTTTTTTATTGAAAATACCCGACCTTTTGGTAGGCTTACATGGGGACATATTGGTCCAACAGGCAGAGGCCCTTTGAGATTTTAAATGTAATGGGAAATGTGACCCCCACTGCAGACAATTCACACCCGCCTTATGTAGAATAACGGCAATGGACGACCTGCAATGGGAGCTAAACTATTGTAAAATATGCTAACTACAAAATGGGCTATTGAATTGGGGGTTAAAATGGACTGGGTGATTTGATCTATGGATGAAGACGGAGTCTGCCTTATTATTATTATTGGGAAAGGCCGGCCTCCAGCAGTAGTAGTAATATAATGTGTGTATTCTAAATTCTTACCCTTCTTCACTAACGATCCCAGCCTCGTTCTCATGAGCAAGGTTGGCAGTATACTTGAGGGGGATCACTTCCTCGGGGTTGTAGGACAGGCTCACTTCAGGTTGCTGTACATTTTCTGATGGAGTTTCTCCTGAAAAATGTAAATAAATAAATATTCACATTTTACACAACGCTATCTGATCCCAAAGTAAGCTAAGAATAACCTGCGGGTATCAGACCACGTATATTAATACTTATATACTTTTTAAATACATACTTATTGTACATAGAAACACCCAGACTCTTGAGACAAACATAATTTTATTGTAATGTAGTAATAATATAACGTAGGTTATATTATTTTTAGTGATACAGTACTAAAAGACCCGTGTGCCGACAAGGTTCCGTGTTGCGACGAGTAAGAGTACAAAATGTCGCCACCCCAATACATCCCGAGGGTGTCGTAAGAGGCGACTAAGGAAACACTTTCGCAAAAAGATCCATTGCGTAGAGATCGAAAACTCGAAATGAAACCTGGTTGTCAATAAAATGACAATCGTTAAGCCATGTTGAAGGCCTTAAGGGTGGCTTGAAAAATTTCAACTGCGGTTCGTGGCGACCAGCGCCTGTCCATTTCAACACGGCAATAGGTTCACCACCTAGTACGTAGGACATAAAACTGTAAGGTGTAATGTGAGCGTATACTATGGCTCTGCTTACCCCTTCGGTGATAAAGGCGTGAATAGTACAGAGGGGCAAGTGCTGTCGACATTCACGAACGAGTGCGTTATCACCGATTTGTATGGGATCGCGACAAGTTCCCGCGTTTACAGCTAGGTGGCGGGGTCTCGATTCCAAACAAATTGGTGAGCCGTGAATGTCGACAAGCTCACGCAAAAACTCGCACTTGCCCCTCAGACTAATTTGAGAATGCATAGTCAATCCGAAACGAAATTGCTTTGCACTGAGCACTGATAACATTGGAAATCAAGTATCTATCGTTGCCGATTTTTTAATACCTCACACAGGAACGCGATTATTGTCAAAATAGCAACTCATTAATCTTTTGAGTAATGTAAATATGCCATCGGTACATTTTTTGTGATTCTAAGGTGTCTATGCAATATTATATTCGAGTGAAGTTGCGCCATCTAGTGGAGTTTTTGTGAATTTGGACTCAAATGTGCATGGGATTATAGATCTTAAGGGCCCATGCAATATTGGAGGCGACTGTATGTGTACTAAAAGTACATAAATGTAATCAAATACCTAGGCAGTAAACTCACTACCTATTACATATCTACATGAAAAAAAAACAACATACATTTTGGAATTCAGTCATATAGAAGGTCTCTGTCTACCTCTACGGGAAAAATGGCGTATTTATAAATTCATAAGAAAGTAAAAAAAATTACAGAAATTGCTGTACTACCCGTTCGCTCTGACTTTGCCGCTGGCGTAGAGGCGTATACCCGAATTTTTAAATACACAAAGTAAATTGACAGTAGCTAATGTCACTTTGTCATAGAAAATACGCAACATTGTATGAA
Source organism: Miltochrista miniata (assembly GCA_933228765.1). Taxonomy (NCBI): domain Eukaryota; kingdom Metazoa; phylum Arthropoda; class Insecta; order Lepidoptera; family Erebidae; genus Miltochrista; species Miltochrista miniata. The sequence continues at coordinate 19,784,425 of OW121774.1, read as the reverse complement.
GAAGTGACATTAGTTGCTGTCAATTTACTTCGTCTATTTAAAAATTCGACTTTAGTATGGAGCCGAGCGGCAAAGTTAGAGCGAACGAGCAGTAATGTTTTTTTTCTTGAGTGTGATAGATATGCTTATACCTATGTAAATTACTTGGTTGACCGTGCTGGTTCGCGGTTTACAGCTTGGCCTAAAAGAGTAGAAAATAGTGTTTTTGTGCTGTTTATATGGCAACCCATTAGAAAGAACCATTATTTATTGTACGGTAAACATTTTAATCTTCTGTATGTAGTTGGCAGTACTTTGTAACAATTTAGCCAACATGCAAAATAAAGTTCCGTTTCACGACAGTTTTTGACAAAACTGTGTAGTACTAATTTATTAATATTGTTTCATAGCATATAGATATAAAATTGTAGAATAATAATAAAATAAATATGATCAGGTTAAGAATCGTCTTTGTGAAAAGAAATAGTAATAGTGTGTTAATTAACTGTTTTGCTTCATTGATGTTTCCGGTAAATATCGATAGTTATTACATGGAGTAATGTATGTTAAATGTAATTACTGAATAGATACTATGATGTTTCACATTTATAATTAAATTAAGTTATTTTAGATGTTACTTTGTTGGAAAATGTCATTGCCTCATTCGATTCAATGTATTGGGATTTTATTTGACACTGTTTACAAGGGCAAACAGTGTAGTGATGTTTGGGCGCCAAAAGTATAATATAAAAGGGTATAATGTTAGGTCAGGACAGTCGAGTCGCTGAGCAGCCGTCTTAAGGGTACGTTTCTCATTAATAACTTATGTAATTTATCTGATCTGATGTGATGTGTAATATATGTGTTAAAATTAGCAGAGGTCTACGTCCAGCATTGCTGAACTGCCATAGACCGATTTGATTGATTGTATTCAAGGTTATTTTATACTGCCCATGGCTTGGTTTAAAAGATAATGTATAGGTACTATCCTGCTGAACTATTTGTAAAGATATGACCCGTGTTGCTATTAATTGTAATGACGTGTACCAACTATTGATGGAATTGGATTATAGTAGAAATAGATGTATAGCAATTAATGTGACTTTGAAAAGAGTGGCCGTGAGTTTTATTGCCAGGTTCTTTCTCATAGGCTCTACCTATTGCGAATCTGGCGGTAAATGTAGAATTGGAAATCTTGACGAGAATAAAGATATTTTTATCTCATATTCATTTCTTTTCATTTCATAACTTGTTAGCTAATACCCTCCTTACAGAATATACCTCTGGCTATCCCTTCGGGGATAAAAGGCGTGACCGTATGTATTGATATACCCACCCTCAACGAGACGAATCTAAAGGGCCCCACTCACTAACAGTTTACCGGACGATATCAATCTGTCAGTTAATTCCAATAGCCCACACACTAACAGTTCTGTTGAAGGTTTTGGACGGACGACTAATACGAACTGATAGTGTGTGGCCGCTTGACGATTCCGTTCAGCGCCGACAGATATCGGCCGGACAGTTTAAAGCCTGACGCGCGATTGAGCACACATTAGCAGGTAGCCGGCCGGCGGCCTGTCGACCGACGTCTTGTATCAGTTGCAGGCCGACAGTTTTAAGTTTTTCGACTTGTTTAATTTTACCGTCAAAATGGACAGCAAACCTCAATTTGTATCTACGTTTATTGAGTACCTAATATAGAAGTTCCCCATGTTTATGAAAGGTGAAAGATGATTGTCATCACAATAAACGATTGAAGGACAAATGAAGGATGCTTAAAACAAATTATTAGCATATTATTAAACCACAATACCTTCAACAACAATTGACAATGTGAAAAAAAAATCTTAAAAGCACATTCAGAAAAGACCTATAGAAGGTAATTTTGATTTTACTCTTATATGAAAATGCTAAATACGCTTTTTGGTAGGTAGCTTTCTAGAGGGAAAGATATATCTTATAGCTATCTATAATTTACACAGATTAAAAGTACCTACGTACTTTTAAATTATTATAAAATTTGAATATATATTTATTATTGTTATTCAGATTATAATAGTTTTGTCAAAAATTTTGAATAAAAATATTTATGGTACGGTATATTATTCATTAAATATCCATCTACCTACTTTCAGGTCGATGATTCTACGAAATAACATGTTGACTTGTGATCATTTGCTGTATGTAGTGTATGGACCCTCAAACCGATATCAGACCTTGGCCGACGGGCGATCGTACGGTGGAAAACTGCCGACTCCCGACTGTTAGTGTGTGGTCGCAAGACTGACAGCAGGCCCTTGCCGGCAGGCAAAAATCGCTTTAGTGTGTTGGCGCTATTGGTCTAGGACGGCAGGCCGTCCGATAGGATCAGAGACTGCAGGCGGACTGTTAGTGAGTGGGGCCCTTTACATCAGAAGTGGGATCCATTCCACCCTTGCTAATACATTGATTACAAGTTTCAGAATCGACGGATTTTGCTGCTGCCTCGGGACGTTCGCTGCTCTGATGGCGACGACGTGGTATTCTCGATCTTCGACCCGGCAATCAGTGGCAACAGTGGTATGATGTGTTTTTTTGTGATCATGTGTGTGAATTCTTGTGTAATTTTGTGTAAGTTATACCAGTGAAAATTTTTAATATTTAAAAGAAAGATATACCTACATATATTTTAAGCTTGTATTGAGTAGGTATAGCCAATAACGTTGCTGCAGGATTATGTCGGCTTTATTATCTACATTACTTCAACATGTAACTACTTAGGAACGTAGACTTGTAACGAAGAGGTTGAAAGAACGAAGAGGGATTTTTTTCTTTTCTTCTTTCTTTCAAAATATACCTAATACCTTACCTACTGGCATCATATTCATGATCTTCGTTTTATTTTCGAGGCCTATTAGAGAGGCCATTTAGGCAAGACGAAGCTTGGCGCGTAAAATCTCTTAGGAGATACCATCACTGTTTGGGACTACCATCTGATTCTGTAGTCTAGTAGTAGATCAAAAGAATTTAGCAGTAGTCAAAGCTGTACTTTACGGCTACACCAAGAAGTACCTACGAACAATTGGAACGTTGCGTATCCACTCCACAGTATTGTACGTCTACGTAACTCTTATTCCTAGTACCTTACGTAATGAAATGTCAGTTTGGCCGAACGTTCTGTAGAAGATTCAAAAATCATTGATACGACAAAACAGAATTCTACTTTTCTCTCCCTTTCATTTATTCGTTGAGGTAATCTGTGGCTAGGATTCCATATAAACTCATCATTACTATCGGAATATGTTTTCAGAACTACCAATAACATGTAGTATATTAAACTCATGATTAATAAACTTAGAGGTCAGTGTACCGAATATTAAATAGGGAAGTACCTACTTGCCGACGACGTTAGGCAGTTTCATCCGCGTTGTTTCCGTTCCCGTAGGAATACATGAATAAAATGTAGCCTATGAACCTCCTCGCTAGTTCTTTTATTGGTGAAAGAATGTAAAAAAAAATCGGTTCATTGGTTTCAGAATCTATATAATGCAAACAAAAACAACAAACATTTCAATTGGGTAATATGAATAAGATACTAAACGCTTGACTATGTTATCAGGAATTCGTAAGTTATATCACTACTTAGTACACAACACAAACAAAACTAGGCACTATTTCTTCATTTTACCATTATTTTCTCTTACGATTGTTTTTTGATCTAATTGGCGTCGATACGCTAGTTAATTTTAAATACCAACTAGATTTCCATATCAAATCTTGATTTCCTTTCGTTAACTTTCTGTATACCTAGAAGGTACATTAGGTGGCATGAAATATTTCGTCAATATGCCGCTCTTGGAAAATGTAGGTACTAGAAGATTTTTATCTTGTGACTCGGTATCGCGTTGAATGAACTGTAGTAATAACTACCTACAATTTTTTTGTTGTCTAGGTATACTGTTTTTGCTGTGAATACTAGTTACTAATAAATCGAAGAGTTACTTATAATTACTGTATGTAGTGACAGATGATATTTCAGGGCAAAATAGACGCAGGAAAATAATAAAAGACAAAAGATTATTTGATTTGAGAAATAAGTAATCAGGGTCATTACGTATGTTTCCGTACAATTATAGGAGTTGCCAAACTCATGATGCAAAATATATACCTACTGTTATAAACCCCATCTAAAATGCATCATATCTGTTGATTTTAAATAGTTTACAATTGACTTTTAAAATAATAAGTGTTATAACTTATTTTTACGAAGTTTCTTTTTTATAAAATGATTAATAAATATTTTGCTACAATTACAATTATGCTGGACTTTATTCGTGAAATCGGATTCTTTCATTAACTTTAATTTTTATAGCGCTATGGCTTCTGCAAGTAGCCAAGGCGATGCAGCTATTACAGTTATGACATTAGTTGTTAAATTTAACTTTATGTCGGTATAACTGAAGCTTATATTCTAACTAGTGTTAAAAAAAATAATTCACGACATTGTTGCAGTTCGTTTAGACAGACTTATAAAGGACCTAGACGCAAACCGGCGCACTGACCCTATAACTATCAGTAAAAAGAGAGTTGACCTAATTTTGTGTTCTGGCTCGTACCTATATTATTATTGAAAGAATACATTTGAAATATAAATAAACTTAAATAGTAATCAGAGTACAAATAGTAAGAAGATACTTTTAATAGTAGATATAGTTTCAGCATGTAAAACATTTTTAAATAAGTACATTGTTTTACTCTATACCTACAGCATAAAATAAAACAAGTCGGTGATAGATTCTCCCCGCAAAATGACTAGGTACATGACTGTGATAACCTTAAAGGCCCATAGCAAATAAACCTATACTCCATAATGATCGTTGACTCTGCGAGGTAGCTATAGGTTATATCTGAAACGTATTAATCGCTAAAGATGGTCGAGGTATCAGTTTATTGATTTACCTTATTTAAGATAACATTTTTGATAAAAAGAAAAAAAAAACTTTCCTTATTAAGAAAAGGAATGTAATGGTAACGAAGAAAGTATTATATTTAAAAGAGTAGGACATATATTAAAAGGAAAAGGCCGCTAGTCGATAGCTTGATTGGTACTTGTCCATCTCGCTGGTAGCGGGTGAACGGGACATATATGTCAAGTCATGGTAACTAATCAATATGTTTCTGCTGGTCGGTCAATTGTTTGGTGCAAGTCTGGATCACAAGCAGCGGGTGCAGGACTTGACACGTCTATGCAATTGACAAACATATGGGTTAGTAATTATGTTTCCGCTGGTCGGTCAATTGTTTGGTGCAAGTCCGTATCCAAGAGCAGCGGTTGGAAGGACATGACACGTCTATGCAATTGGCAAACATAAAAACAAAATAGAAAGAACGACATGACTATAACAGCATAACTAAGACTGTGCCTATGACTTAGACTAAGAATACTACTATTGTACAAAACGCTAGGCGAAATATAACATTAATTAATTAGATAATTTAACATTTAATTTAGTAGATACTTTGATATTTAATTTATTTGTTTTAGATTTACTTGACATAGTTTGACATGATTTACTTTTTATGACAAATCGAAATGTTACATTGTATGCCATTTAATGGTGTGGACATTTTCAGCAGTCTAGAATTTTTTTAGGTTTAGCTTTGAAAACTGGCAACCTTGTCTGTCAATCTACATTGAAATAATTGTTATTGTTTATGTGTTCGAAGTGTAATTATGATCTAAATAAGAAAATAGCCTTTGATAATGCCGAAAGACGAAACCAGTTAGATATTACCTACAATAATAAATGTTGTGGAACAGTACAAGTTAAGTTTTGCAATATATTATTATGAAATATAAAATCTGTTGGTCAGTCACTGCCCTGATGCTGAATATGGAAAGTCATGTAGCTGGTGATACGAATAGCATATAGCATGACAATGCCGGTGCATAATGAAACAGTTAATTATATTTATGTATGATGATGATGTAAACTTAATAGCATCTAACTTGTTTTTATTGTTTAATTTATACAATTTATTGGTTACATTAGGGCAACCCATAATTAGCTATACCTACTGAACTGAATATTATCATGTTATTTTTTTAAACTCTGTTGGTTTTGACAATAAAAATTAATATATTTGTACTTCGAGAGCGAAGTACTTGTCAGTATGGCCGTGATAGATATGCTTATACCTATGTAAATTACTTGGTTGACCGTGCTGGTTCGCGGTTTACAGCTTGGCCTAAAAGAGTAGAAAATAGTGTTTTTGTGCTGTTTATATGGCAACCCATTAGAAAGAACCATTATTTATTGTACGGTAAACATTTTAATCTTCTGTATGTAGTTGGCAGTACTTTGTAACAATTTAGCCAACATGCAAAATAAAGTTCCGTTTCACGACAGTTTTTGACAAAACTGTGTAGTACTAATTTATTAATATTGTTTCATAGCATATAATCGTCTTTGTGAAAAGAAATAGTAATAGTGTGTTAATTAACTGTTTTGCTTCATTGATGTTTCCGGTAAATATCGATAGTTATTACATGGAGTAATGTATGTTAAATGTAATTACTGAATAGATACTATGATGTTTCACATTTATAATTAAATTAAGTTATTTTAGATGTTACTTTGTTGGAAAATGTCATTGCCTCATTCGATTCAATGTATTGGGATTTTATTTGACACTGTTTACAAGGGCAAACAGTGTAGTGATGTTTGGGCGCCAAAAGTATAATATAATAGTAGTTTATGACACTGTTGCATAATAAGGGTTCTTATAACACGAGTGTGTTTTAAAAAAACGAGCCGTAGGCGAGTTTTTTTATAGTATCACACGAGTGTTATAAGACCAAGTTATGTACAGTGTCATACACTACTTTATCTACTCTCATACTATAATACCTGATTTCATTTTGTTGTGATATATAGTTGCTCCTTGATTTCGCCGGTAACAGGTTCATGGTCATGTTTGACGCAGTTTCCAGAATGTCTGGTGGTGTACAATTACCACCATCCTCGCTTTAAGACATGTTTTTACACAAAAACTAATTTATTTTACAAACAAAACCAAACTTTGTTTAATTTAAATGTAAAATGTTGGCGCCAAGGCGCAAACATCGATTGCGCATGCGTGTTTCTTTTTTTTTTTAGGCTGCGGAGACCATAGATTTAGGATTTTTCGCTACTCTGGAGACACAATTTTTTTTTAAAGTAGAGGTTCAAACTTCTTTTTCAGCTGGAGATTGTTTATGGTGTATCGTAATGATTAAAAAGTTTTATTATGATATAGGTGTCCATACAAGACCTGTATCGTAATAAAACTTTTTTTTTGGCCTGTGCGTAATGTTTGTCATAATAGTATTGATTTCAATTTTATAATCTTTGTATTATAGTATCAGAGTAGATAAAAGGGTATAATGTTAGGTCAGGACAGTCGAGTCGCTGAGCAGCCGTCTTAAGGGTACGTTTCTCATTAATAACTTATGTAATTTATCTGATCTGATGTGATGTGTAATATATGTGTTAAAATTAGCAGAGGTCTACGTCCAGCATTGCTGAACTGCCATAGACCGATTTGATTGATTGTATTCAAGGTTATTTTATACTGCCCATGGCTTGGTTTAAAAGATAATGTATAGGTACTATCCTGCTGAACTATTTGTAAAGATATGACCCGTGTTGCTATTAATTGTAATGACGTGTACCAACTATTGATGGAATTGGATTATAGTAGAAATAGATGTATAGCAATTAATGTGACTTTGAAAAGAGTGGCCGTGAGTTTTATTGCCAGGTTCTTTCTCATAGGCTCTACCTATTGCGAATCTGGCGGTAAATGTAGAATTGGAAATCTTGACGAGAATAAAGATATTTTTATCTCATATTCATTTCTTTTCATTTCATAACTTGTTAGCTAATACCCTCCTTACAGAATATACCTCTGGCTATCCCTTCGGGGATAAAAGGCGTGACCGTATGTATTGATATACCCACCCTCAACGAGACGAATCTAACAAGTGCGTCTTGCGTAACCCTTTCGTAGAGTCATCGTAGCATCGTAGACTAAGATAAATATAGACCATCTACGCAAGGTCTACGAAAACGTGTTTTTAAGAGTCACTTTAAAATTTAACTTTTTTCACTTGTCTTTCTCGGTAGATAACGCAAGTGTGCGGTACACTGGTGTTGCAAACGTTCATAAGGTTCGGTCGGTAGTGTAACGGCGTGCCGCGCTTTGAGGTCCTGGGTTCGATTCCCGAGTCGGTCCAAATATTTGTGTGATCCACAAATGTTTGTTTCGAAGTTTGGGTGTTTTCTATGTATAATAATTTAATAATAATAATAAATTCTTTATTGACACAATTTGATTATGTACATTGTTTGTGAATCCCCTGACCCCCAAACTAGTGGCAACTGTATCACAGGGGCCAGTGTCTTCGTCTATCACTAAATATTGTACATATTTTAGACGTAAATATGTGTGTATTTAGAAATATACTAGCTGACCCACGCAACTTTGTTTACGTCACATAAGAGAGAGTAAATCACCCGTTCCCGTCGCATTTCTGAGTGACCAAAAAAAGCGCATAAAAAAAGCGCGCTGAAACGGGATAAAAGTATCCTATGTTCGTTTTCTGGTTCTAAGCTACCTCCCCACCAATTTTCAGCCAAATCGGTATAGCCGTTCATGAGTTATAAATAGTGTAACTAACACAACTTTCTTATATATATATATATATATATATATATATATATATATATATATATATATATATATATATATATATATCAGTCTCGCTCGCGTAGCCGTTGCGTGAGGGTGTGTGTACATTGCGCCCGCGCGTTCATACCAGTGACGTAAAAGTAACGATTGTGCCGGTACCGACAATGACTACCGAGAACCGTCTCGTAGTTAACGAACTGTTGTGCTTTTTGCAGTGTAAAGTTGATGTTTTGGACGAAGTGGCTTTACTGCAAATCTGTGAGTCCAACTTTACTTCTGGTGAAATAGAAGTGGCTAAAAACATAATAAGTGAATCGATCAACCTGCGTTCTTCGAGAAAAGGTGACGGTAAAGACAAGCGATTGATTCAGGATTTTATCAAAATCATCAAAGAATCGGAACCTCAGTCGCTGCCTATTTTTGTGGCAAAAGATCTCAACCGACTCCCCCCAGTAACTTTTGACTACGTAGACGTGACAACCTTGCTGAAGGACATACTAAGTATCAAGCAGGACGTTCGTCAGATACAACTCGACTACGTAAAGGCGGCGTCTATTACGCAAATACAAGAGAAACTGGACTGCATTGCGCTGAAATCGTGCCCTGGTATCCAAGAAGAAAAAATTTCAAACATAGAAAAGGCGTCCGAAAGAAAAAAACACATAAAAGAGGGTAAGCGAAAAAAGCGATCAGCTATTGACGATCCTTGTGAAAATAGAACATTGCTACCTCAACCCGTGCCTGCGCCCCCCTCTAAGTGTGCCAGCATTGTACCAGCTCTTGAGACATTGAAATCAACAGCTGATTTGCCCGGAAGGGTGACTCAGACAACGACGACTACGCATGAGACAGATTGCATGACTAGCAGCCCTATTCGTAATTCAAATACGAACCAATCATTAGATACTATAATTGACGACAGCTTTACTACTGTAGTAAGCAAGAAAAAATACCGTGACATTAAGCGAAAGAATACAGTACAGAAAGGCAAAGCAATATTGACATCGAATAAAATAAAGATTATACCAAAATTATCGTACATTTATGTATCACGTTTTGACTCTGAGACAACTGAGGAAAACATTAAGGATTTCATAGCAGAAAGCGGACACACAGTCATACAAGTTGAAAAACTTATACAATTTAGAAAATCTTTATTTTCGTCATTTAAGATAACAATTAGACAGGAGCTCGAACAAATTTTTCTGAGTGAGGAATTCTGGCCGTGCGGTGTGGAATACAGACGGTACACGCTTAAACGCACTAATCATCTATTACCAAAATGAAGGCAAGCATCGTGTCGTTTAATTGCCAATCGGTCAAGCGTTCATGTGACTATATAAGAGAACTCTGTGAAAATCATGACATTATTGTCCTCCAGGAACATTGGTTAATACCGGACGATCTTGAATATTTGAATACTATTCACCCTGACTTCGCCTACCATGGTGTATCAGCGGTGGATATGTCAGCTGGGCCGCTGAAAGGACGTCCTTATGGTGGCGTTGCCATAATGTGGAGAAAGACCATTTTTTCCAACGTGATACCTATAGACACGGGTTCGTCACGCGTGGCGGCCGTGTGTATCACGCCCGAGGAAGGCCGGAGCTTTGCTCTCTTGTCGGTGTACATGCCTACGGAGCATCCGGACAACCTAGCCCTGTTTACGGAGTGCTTGGGGGTAATAAGTGCTGTAATTGAGAACAGTGAGGTGGAAAGTGTATTGGCGGTTGGAGACTTCAATGCTAATGTTTCCCGGAGGAGCCTGTTTGGCACGGAGCTGTTGGCATATTGCAGCGAGCAGGACTGGGTGTGCGTTGATGTGGAAAAACTCGGTATGTACTCAAAAACCTATACCTATGTTAGTGATTGTCACGGCACCTGTAGCTGGTTAGACCACTGTGTGGCCACACGCTCGCTCGCGAACTTTGTAACGAATATCAAAATATTGAACGATGTGTCATGGTCAGACCACTTCCCAATGGTTATGTACTGTGATATTGATTGTATTGTGCGTAAGACTGTAAGTAATACGTGTAATACAATTAATAAAGTTGCCTGGGGCATTCGCAGTTGCCAGCAAATATGTGAGTATACAAAGTTATGTAATAAATACATTCAAAGTAGTTGTTGGCCGAACTTGTTTGCTGGGGGTTGTACGTCTAATGGTTCCAACCACTCCCTAGGAATAGATAATTATTATGATCTAATTATCAGTTGCTTGTCGAAGGCCGCCATAAATTCATATATAGGCAAAGATTTTTACAAAAGAAAACCGGTGATTGGTTGGAACTATCATGTGAAGGACCTGCATGGCACCGCTCGTGAATGTTTTCAGTTGTGGAATTTTCATGGCCGCCCGACCCAGGGTAACGTATATGACGCCATGGTAATGTCCCGTAAAGCTTTTAAGAATAAAATAAAATGGTGTCAAAACAATGAAAATAAAATAAAGATGGACATCATAGCCACACACCGCGATAATAAAGATTTTGTAAACTTTTGGAAAGAAACCAACAAGTTAAAATTTAAAAACAGTATGCCAATAGCTATACAGGGTATTCAAAATCCATCTGAAATAGCCAACCTGTTCGCTAACAAATTCAACCCGAGTTCGCTGTGTACCGACGAGCGACGGGTCGCGCTCGCGCGGGGCCCGTGGCGCCGCGGGGACTTGCGCGCGCGGCGGCGCCCGCACCGATAACAGCCAACTACACATAACGCCGCACGACGTGCTCACTTGTGTAAAGGGTATGACGCGCGGTAAGTCTCCGGGCTGGGACGGGCTCAGTGTTGAACATATTTTGTATGGGGGGCCGCTGTTGTTTGATAGGATCTCTGATTTCTTTAATTGCTGTATTAGTAGTGGATATTTACCTCAGAATTTTATGAAGACAACGGTTGTACCTATTGTAAAAAATAAGGGAGGGGACTCTTCCAGTCTGTCTAATTACCGCCCCATTTCACTGGCGACAGTGGTTTCTAAAGTTTTTGAGCGGCTTATCTCTAAGCATTTGAATGAAAATAATATACCGCTGCACGACGGCCAGTTCGGCTTCCGCCAAGGATTGTCAACGGACTTGGCTATTTTTACCTTAAAAAATGCTGTACAAAAATATCTGTCTAGAAAAACCTCAGTATATGCATGTTTTCTAGATATAAGTCGTGCTTTTGATTCTATCGATTACGAAATATTATGGAATAAAATGCGTAATACAGAGGTACCCCCCAGTATTGTAAATATTCTAGAATATTGGTACGACAGTCAGGTTAATCAAGTGAAGTGGGGAAATGCCTACTCTACACCGTATAAACTGTCCTGTGGTGTCAGACAGGGGGGAATGACATCTCCGGTTTTGTTTAATTTATACATGAATGATCTGATCGGGGAGCTGAGCAGCGCCAGAATCGGCTGTAACGTAGGTGGAGTAAACGTAAATAACTTGAGCTACGCCGATGATATGGTGCTGATCAGCCCTTCGGCCAATGGTCTTAGAAGGCTAGTCAGCATTTGTGAACGTTACTCTGTTGCTCATCGGCTGACATACAATACAAAGAAGACGGAAGTAATGATATTTAAGTATGGCAAGGGCCCTGATAACATTGTTCCTATCATTCTTAATGACACAGTTCTTAAGACTGTGAATACATTCAAATATCTAGGTCATGTGTTACTTGACACGTTATCGGATGATGCCGACTTAGAGCGACAGAGGAGGGGAATTGCATGCAGAAGCAACATGCTCGCTAGGCGTTTTGCTCACTGTTCGAAACAAGCGCGAATTACCCTGTTCAACGCTTACTGCCAGGCGTTCTACACCAGCCAGCTTTGGTACCAGTACACGAAGAGAGCGTATAACTCACTTCGTGTACAATACAACAACGCTTTCCGCGTAATGCTTAAGCTCCCCTGGAGGTGTAGCGCCTCTGGTATGTTTGCAGACAATAGGGTGGCTGATTTCTATGCAGTCACAAGGAGGCTTAAGGCCTCTTTTAGATTAAGATTGACAAATTGTAAAAACAAGATAGTAACGACTGTGTTCCGCACCATTTTTATGACTAGACCTGATTATAATCTTAAGTAATTTATCTGAACTGTACTGTATCTGACATAAAATGAACAATAATATGACAACTGACTAAGTATAAATTTATAATGTGTGTAGTTTTATTTAATTTAATTTAATCTAATTGGATTCAATAATTCTATGTGATATAGATGCATTTTATGCTATTTGAACAAACTTGTTCTCTGACATGATAATGTAATAATGTATACTTATATTTAATTATATAATATAGTAATGAATTTATATTTCATAATTTCATAATTTTGATTTTATAGTGTAATACTACATTATAATATTATTTATTAATTGTGCTTGGGTGCCTTTTGACCTATAAATTATGTTTATATGCGTAATGCACCTAATTATTTTTAATTCTCAATACAATATTTTAGATAATTTGTTTTGTAATGATATGGGTGAATGAATAAGTACCTGAAATAAATGAATTTTATTTTTTTTTTATTTATTTTATATATATAAAATATAGATATAGATATAAGTATGTCTATCAGTCGTCTAGATCCCATAGCACAAGCTTATACATCATATAGCCCAAATAAATCTGAATTTGGGCTAGATGATGTTGTGTGGAAATGTCCACAAATATTTATTTATAAACTAGCTGATGCCCGCAGCTTCGCCCGCGTAAAATTTGTTCCCGCGGGAAGTTATTCCCGGGATAAAAGGTAGCCTATGTGTTATTCCAGACTATAATGTATCTCTGTACCAAATTTCAGCCCGATCCGTTCAGCGGTTTGAGCGTGAAAGAGTAACAAACATCCACACTCACAAACTTTCGCATTTATAATATTAGTAAGATTATCAGCCTAAGTTTCTACAGGGTCAGCAGCGCGAGTGTAGCGCCTCTGCCTGGTGCTATCCATAGGCTAGGTAACCACCTACTAAGCAACCAGCAAACGGTTTTGCTTGTCGGCGACCTTAGTAGTATAAAAGAAAACTCACCGTGCTGAGCGTGTGGGGTATGCGCAGTCCTACACCAAGCTAAAAGCGCACAAGCGCGCTCCAAGCGGAGCTGAGCGAGCGCACCTCCCCACTCCGGCTCTGAGACCACGCACGCAGTACCGTGGTGCATTATCTGAATAAAAGCATACAACCTTTAAGACAACTTAATCACATAAGAAATTTATTGTTAAACTTTAGAAAAGCGAGCCGTGAGAGTTGTCAACGATTCCATAGTGAGTAAGGTGGCGTGGAATCTCATCTTTAAGAATTCAGAATTTCACGCGAAATACTATTTACTTACATTAACCGACGTATCGGACACATTACAGCGCCCGTGGGCGCGCGAGTCCATTATAAATAAGAGTGTTAACAATCGCGATAGTTTAAAATAATATTAGCAAACCGTAACGTGCGCGGTGTGTCTTAGCAATAGGAGAGACTTTGCCTCGTTATGCGTGTTCTACCTTCTGTACAATGGTTTGTGCTCTGAGGAATTGTTTGATATGATGCCCACGGCTACGCTCTATCATCGCACCGCTGTTCATTCTCACATCTTGCGTCCGGAGCGTTCGAGCACGGTGTAAGGTCCGATACTGTGTCCCGCAAATGCTTAGAATCTGGAATGAGTTCCCAGCCTCGGTTTTCCTAAACACCTACAGTATAGAATTCTTCAAAAAGGGGCTTTGAAAATTCTTGCAGCGCGAGTGTAGGGCCTCTGGTGTTGCAAACGTTCATGGTCTACCGTTACCTCATTCCATCAGGTGGGCCCTAAGCGTGCCTACCCCCATAGTAGTATAAAAAAAACAACCTTTAGATTAACATAATGTCGAAGATAGCTCGTCAAAATTAACCCCACCTCCCCCACAAACAGTGGCATTTTCTGAATTTCTAGTTGATCTGCATTGCGACAGTAACTACTCTGTCTAATTGCATTTCCTAATCACTTAAAAACTCATGTAAGTAATCACGAGTCAAGTGACAAATTCACAGAACATTAATAATATCCTCACCTGTAATATATGCCTATCCATCCGATCCCCATTCTGCGGTGCCAGCGGGAACATTGTTACTCCATGATCGTGAGGTAAAGGCTGGACAGGACAGTACCCAGTCCCCTCTAGTTCATACAAGGCCTCGTTCTCGAACTCGCCGTTGGTCTTCTGGGTAGGCTGCGCGAAGACCGGCTCCTCGCAAGTAGACATTACTGTTCTGAGATGAAATTTAAGAATTAAGTTCTGTTTTGGGCTACATTTCAGAATGGCCAGGGCCAGGAGCCATTACATAGCTGGAATTGGCTTTTAGAGGACCCTGATTCTCCGTGTGGCTATCTCTTTGAAAGCCGAATGATTCCAAAAAGTTGACCACTAGGATAATTAGGAATTTATTAAATTTATGATTCTATTGCCGTTCTGCGAAGAAATTTGTGCTTCGTGAACTTTGGTGACATACCGACAGAAGGACCTACTTGGTCCAATTGTTGTTAAAATAAATATATATACACACAAAGTTTGCTCTAAATTGATTCAGTCGTTAAGTAGAAGTTAGGTGACCAACAAACGTACATTATAAAGTTCCATCTACCAACAAAGGAAGCGGGGGGGGGGTGTAGGGTCACCATAAAAAATATTAGAAAATACAACTGCACCTCAAATAGTCTCCAAAAATTGGCGCATTGTTCCTGGCTAACGCGTAATGGTGCTGATGAAAACTGGCTATGTGGTCCATGACGGCTTGTGTTCGGTACACCTTCTCCAGGTTCAGTAGACCTTCAGGGCCAACGCGTCTCCAGCCTGGAGGCTGTTCTCCCTCTTCGTCGAATGATGCTATGTACTGGAACAAAAATTGCACACATATAAATTAAAAGGAGGCCGACAAGCTCACAGTCCATCTGATGCGTTGTGGTCCCTAAATAGCCTATGGATGTTGGCAACACCACAGGCACTACTCTCGTGCTTCCCTTTGGAAGAACCCCAGGGAGACCGTTTCCTTAGCCTTCCATGGATTGACCTTGCTGGCGCCAGGTTCATAGTGTGGTACACTGTGAGGGTGTTTGGAACGCGCGACCCATTTGTGTAGATTTAGGGTGACCACCTTAAGACGCGTCAGCGATCACTCCATTGTTAACATTGTTGAATGAACACTGTTGCCTCCTCTGCCTAAATAGATTTTATATTTTTTTATAGGTGTTTATGATAATCGAGACAAGGTGCTCATTCCACAATGAAAGCGTGCGCGGGAAGAAGCCATCTATCATTAAGTATTTACTCAAAAATGCATGTAATGTGGTCATTATTTTGACAACCTTGTTTGAACAAAGTCGTCCTTACCGTTCTGTTTCAAGGAGCGGCTGGCAAAGTTTTGCTGGCCGCTCTAACATGCCGACAAAACATTACCGGCCGCTAATTTGGCGTTTCAACGCTATAAAAAATCAAATGCAAAAAGATTTTATTTTTTTAGTTAAGCACTGTACAAGCCTTGGCCCACAATGACTGCTTCGCTGGTCTCGATATGATTGCCTCGAGCTAGCCTAGCTAAGCTCTAGGCCTTTCAGCTTGGCCATCAATGCAGCCCTTGCTGTCCTAACTGTAAAGCTCAGCTCGTTCATCAAATGCTGCACGCTGACCGCGCTGTGTCGGCATGGAGCTGCGCTAAGCTGCGCTGTCGGCCATCATCAGCACGACCAGCAAAGTAGTCATTACAGACCGCGGCAGTAATGTACTATTAATTATAACTACCTGGTGGCTTGGTGCAAGCGCTCGTGGCCCAGATCAAAAGTTAAAAGATGAATGTGGGCATTTACTAAGCCTCTGGCTACCCCTTCGGGGTTGAAGATATACTTACAACTTGTTTAGTAGAATCAGTGAGTCTCGCATCTCTCTTACAGCTGTCTCTAAGAGGACTGGTGGTCGTGCTCTGGTCCACTCTCTTGTTATCTCTTCTTGGGTCCCGTTTTAGTGATCCTCTGCTGGGAAAACAAATTATAGATTATCATAATATTTTAAAGGTAGAACCACGTACTGTGGCGTGAATAAGGAGAGGTCTACCTCCAGCATTGATATTTTATATTCTTATCAATGCAAATTGGACGGAGGTGCCACTCTCACAAAGAGAAGGGAATTGTAAAGATGTTTCCTTCTGACTGCAACCCTGGTTCCAGTGGAGCGAGAAGAGGCACATCATTGACTACCTCGGCGGCCGGCGCATTCGGTAGTTTAACCGAGCAGTCGGTTAAACTACCGAATTCGCCGGCCGCCGAGGTAGTTGGTGTTGAGCTTACCTGGGAATCGAACCCAGGACGGTTCAATTCACGGGTTGGTCCAAATATTTGTGTGATATACAAATGTTTGCTTCGGAATTTGGGTGCTTTCTATGTATAACATGTGTATTCAGAAATATATAAGTATGTTTAGTCCTCATAGCATAGGCTCATATTAGCTTAATTTGGGCTATATTACGATGTCGTGTGTGAATGTCCCGCAGTATTTTTTTATTGCTGTTTTTTGTTAGCGCAACTCATTGATATTCCTGTGACTTGAAAAAAGTGCAATGTTGTCCAAGATTTAATCAAAAAAATAGGTAGGCTAATGATAAATTCTCAATGAAAATACAATTTTTGACATTCATCCACTCAATTACGGGCTCTTGCATGACTGCTAATACCATCTACACAGAAGTAGTCAAATTAAGTTACGATATTAAGTATTGACGGCCTCCTGACGCGCTGAGGTCCCAGGTTCGATTTCTAGGTCGCTCGGTCCAAACATTTGTGTGATCCACATATGTTTGTTACGGAGTTTAGGTGTTTTCTTTTTAATAATATGTATGCATTTAAAAATATATAATTATGTGTATCAGTCGTCTAGATATTATTAGCTTAATTTGGGCTAGATGACGAAGTGGGAGAATGTCTACAAATACACTCGAGAGCAATGAATCCGGGTCACTTAAAGAATCCTAAAAATCTCTGAAACTAAAAATGCTAGGTTAATGCAATAAATTGTATTTAATAGACAATGTAATACTCCTTAAATGAAGGTATTAAAACTTCTTAGTTATTGTAAAGTTATATCATAAAAAAATCAAATTTGAAAAAGGGCCACTTTCGAAGATGGAACTACGAAATTACAGCATTTGGTGTTGCTTTTGTTTGTAATCTGTCATTTATGTGGGTACATAAACCATGTTGATAGTGCTCTATATTCATTAATCAAGCTGAAATTATGTCGCTTACGCCTGAAGAATGCACCAGAATACTTACAATGCTGGAAACCGGCCGGAGTCAGCGCGATACAGCCAGGACTGTCGGTGTGTCGCTGTCAACAGTACAAAGAGTTCTCCGACGTTACGAAGAAACTGGTTCTAACCTACGCAGACCAGGAACTTGCAGAACCAGGTGTACCACAGCACGAGAAGACCGATACTTGGTGAACACCATGCTTCGAAATCGCTTTCTCACAGGAACTGAACTCACCAATCAGTTTCGACGCCTCGGAGGAAGTAACCCAAGTGCATGGACAGTAAGACGTCGGCTTGCTGAATCTAACTTAAAACCCCTTAGACCTGCAAACGGCCCTAAACTGGAGCGTGGGCATCGTATTTCGAGACTAAGGTATGCCCAGAGCCACGTAAATTGGAGTATTGAAGATTGGTCAAAAGTTATGTTCTCCGACGAATCAAAATTTATGCTCTACAAGCACGATGGAAGACACAGAGTGTATCGAAGACCAGGGGAAAGATTCAAGCAAGCATGCATCGAAGAAAAAGTAGCCTACGGTGGTGGGTCTGTACTTGTGTGGGCCGGAATTTCTTCTGAAAGTCGCACAGAGCTGGTGATCATAGAAAACGGCTCTTTAACTAGCGTAAGATATGTGGAAGAAATCCTCAATGATCACGTTGGTCCATTTATGGTCAATTTAGGTGAGGATGCTATATTTATGCATGACAATGCCCGACCTCATACAGGTAGGATTGTGAATGACTACCTTCAAGAGATGAACATTACTCGTATGGAGTGGCCAGCGCGCAGCCCGGATATCAACCCGATCGAGCATGCTTGGGACGAGCTAGGCAGATGCGTAAAACAACGAAACCCTCCCCAATCACGCTTCGTGAGCTCAAAATTGCTCTCACAGAGGAATGGGAGAATATTCCCCAAAATCGTATAAGGAACTTGGTGTACAGCATGCCAAACCGCGTAAACGCAGTAATGGAAGCACGAGGAGGCAATACGAAGTATTAAAATTCAAGAAAATCGTAATAAAGTTCAAAAATTTCATGTTTCCTATTTTTGTTTTAAGGAGAGATCGGCAGTTTTTTCTTTATGTAATTTTGTGTTAATAAAATGTATGGTGACTCATATTTTTTTTACTTTCATTTAAGGAGTATTACATTGTCTATTAAATACAATTTATTGCATTAACCTATCATTTTTAGTTTCCGAGATTTTTAACATTCTTTAAGTGACCCGGATTCATTGCTCTCGAGTGTATTTATCTACACAGAGGCAGTCAAGCTAAACTACAACATCAAGAATTTCGTATCCATTTTCTGACAAGAATGTATAGAGGTATCTACTTACCCGTCATCTTTAAAAGACTCTCTCTTGAACTCTCTCCGATGTGTTGGCGTACCTCCTACGGAGTGAGGAGTGGTCAATGCTGGAGTAGCAGCCAGGATTTCTCTGTAAGAAAGAAACATATTTTGATTACAAACTTTTTTTACCTGTTGGAATTTTCATGGGTGCTATGCTGGATCCTTACAGACTTAAAATCACTCGATGCCGTCCGCCACCAGCTATAGTTAGGAGACCAAGTAGGCGGTTAAGTAGGATGCGTGTGGTTTTTAGTTGGTAGGAGTCCGGCATAACATCCCTGTAGGAT
This sequence comes from Miltochrista miniata, assembly GCA_933228765.1. Lineage (NCBI taxonomy): Eukaryota > Metazoa > Arthropoda > Insecta > Lepidoptera > Erebidae > Miltochrista > Miltochrista miniata. Next base: position 19,764,819 of record OW121774.1, on the reverse strand, counting down.
TTTTTTCATGTTGAAAAAAAGAAGCGCTCGTGGCCCCGCGGACTCAGTGTTTTGTAAACGATCACTGCAGTAATCAATTTTCACTATGGCCCGTCCTTGGATGGGTGACCATCCATGTGACAACTTTGTGATATTTATTTGAGCGTTTCGTGCGAGCGTGATGTTTGAGCGAAGGCACGTTAAGCCTTTGGTCCCGGTTGACAGTAAAATGACAGTCATTAAGCCAAGTTGAAGGCCTTTAAAGGCAGCTTGAAATTTCAACAGCAGGCAGTCACAACCTGCGCCTGTCCATTTCAACACGGCAATACGGCTCACCGCTTTATACGTGGGACTAATTCTAAAAAGGTGAAATGTGGGCATATAATATGCCTCTGCTTACCCCTTCGGGATAAAGGCGTGACTATTATGTATGTATATATGAATTATTGCTGCCTCACATTACTGATTGCGGGTCCTTTTCGCGTGTACTTATCAAACTTCGCTCACCTCTCGACGTTTCGGCTATGTTACAATAGCCGTGGTCACGAGTAGACTGGGGAATGCGACTCTAATGACTGTTATTAATAAACTAATATGTGGGTACTTGTAAGATCATCGGTACAAGAGGACGACACCCGCTGCATTCCCCAGTCTACTCGTGACCACGGCTATTGTACCATAGTCGAAACGTCTAGAGGTGAACGAAGTTTGATATGTATACGCGAAAAGACCCGCAATCAATAATGTGTAGTGTGAGTTTAAAAACCTTATGCTGCCTCCATGGCACAGTGGTTGGTGCGACTGCGGAGGTTCGAATCTCGGGTAGGACCAAATATTTTGTGTTTCGCAAATGTTTGTTTCGGAGTTAGATTTTTTGGTTCCATACTCAAAAGTTAAAAGCTTGATCCTATTACTGGAAATTCGCGTAATTTCCGTCTGTCTATCTGTCTCAAGAACCGTGAGAGCTAGGGAGCTGGAATTCTCATAGATTACGTATTTCTATTGCTGCTTATGACAACAAATACGATAATAAGATTAAAAAAAAAGTAAGTGGGGCTTCTATACCTGAGGACGATGAGAGGGCTGCTCACCGTCCTTACAGAGGCAACCCCATGACGGCAGCGTGACGTCAGGAATTCACCCACACCGCCCTTATAAGCGGGATCATACCCGCAACCCACCAAAGACGCGGGATAGCACCCGAACTGCCCCCTAGGCGAGGCCGCGGTGGCGGACGTGTGTCCGTTGTGAGTCCTGGGACATCCTTCCGAGGGCTTACCCGGGGCTCCCAACCATAGGCTGTTGGGCGTTACTTGAGGTTTTTTAGTCGGTAGAAGTCCGGCATAGCATCCATGAAGGATTTATCCTCACCTTAAAATAAGGTGGGAAAAAGTAATAACAATGTAAAAAAGAAGTTAAGTAAATGTTGTTTAAATTTTGTCTCACAACTAAGTAAATTCGGTGTAGTTGAATTCTAGATCATCGCCCACAAACAAACAATATAGCTTTATGCTCGTAATATTTGACAATCTCCATTTTGAAATTCGTTTGATAAAATTATGTGAAACAAATCAAAAAGTTTATTAATCAAAAACAATGTTTTCAGTAACAAATAAAGCAATATCCTTTATTAGAACTTAAAAATGTTTACAAAGAGTAAAATATTAAAAAACAAAACTCATGTTAAATATTTTTGAACAACATATATTTGGTTACTATTTTGTATGTAGATGATTGAACGTTTAGGGCTAGTACAGACTTGGCGTTAAAATAGATCTGGCGTTTTTAAAGGACGAATTTATGGCCTCCGTGTATTGGTGTGGTTTTGAAAATGGGGGTACGTTTTATTACGTTAATATTTTAAAATACTGTAAAACATAATTATTGCATAATATGTATATACTTACATTATTACTATCTAAACTAAACATAAATATGGTCCCCGTGCGATTGTGCCCAAAAGACTAGCAGCGTTCCCCCTTTGAATAACAAACCCATTCGCTGAGATTGAAAACTACCAGCCCTTGTGTTACCAGACACTACTAGGTGCTTTTGCAAATCCTTAAAAAATCTATGCGCATTGGGAACCCCTGGACCCAGGGTCTCGACACCAACTGGAAGAAAACGATAGTATGAGTCGAGACCCTTAAACTTATTAATTTTACTATTTTCAGCAGTTTCCGCTGCTGCGCTCACTTTTAATTTTGTATAGTCATGCCATTATCCTCGAATGGGTAGGCAGAGGCATAGCATACGCCCACATTTTACCTTATAGTTTTATGTCCCACGTAATAGGTGGTGAGCCTATTGCCGCGCTGAAAAGACAGGCGCATGTCGCCGCGACTCACAGTTAATATTTTTCAAGCCGCCCATATGGCCTTTAACTTGGCTTAACGATTGTCAATTTACTGACAACAGGGTTCCATTTCGAGTTTCCCTTCTCTACGTAATGGATCTTTTTGCGAAAGTGTTCCCTTAGTCGCCTCTTACGCCACCCTCGTGATGTATTGGGGTGGCGACTTTTGTACTGTTACCCGTCGCAGCACGGGGCTGATAATTTCGTGTTAATTTTATTAGTACATTTTAATAATGGTTTACCATTTTAAAACCGCTCAAACCTGTAATAATCGCCATGTCCGAATTAGCCCTTACATAAAAGGAATAATTTCGGCGGGTTTAATTAAAAAACAACATACATCTGAACCATTGAAGCGAAAACACAGAGATGATTGAAATTGTTATAGAGTTGTTATTACCGTACAGTTTATCTTAATCAATACTAACATTTTATGGAGGAAAAATTTGTATTTTTGTATGTAAAACCGGCCAAGTGCGAATCGGACTTACGCACGTAGGGGTCCGTACCAAAAAATGACAAAAAGACACGTTTGTTGTATGAGACCCCCCTTAAAGGTCCATTTTAATTTAATGGCCTTAAAAAGTAGTGGGTCTGGGCGTGGACACTCTCTCGCTCGAGACCATGGTGCGAGCCATGCTCTCCAGCGGGAGTAAGTGGAACTGCGCTGCCTCCTTCTGCGAGCAGGTCATGATCGTGAAGGAGGCGGCGGGGCGGGTGCGGGAGAGAGCTCTCCCACCCGAGTTCCGCAGTCGGCGGCCTGGGCGCCGCCGACGTGTCTTCGCCGAGGACTATCGGCCTCCATGACCGGGGGTCTGAGGACGGTGAGAGGGTCGCTCACCGTCCTTACAGAAGCAGGCCCATGACGGCAGCGTGACGTGAGCAACCTACGCACGCCCCCCCTTAGAAGCGGGATCACACCCGAAACCCCCCAAAGACGCGGGATAGCACCCGAAACACCCCCTGGGCGAGGCCGCAGTAGCGGCCGTAGGTCTGTTGGGAGTCCCGGGACATCCTTCCGAGGGCTTACCTGGGACTCCCAACCACAGGCTGTTGGACGTTACGTGAGGTTTTTAGTCGGTAAGAGTCCGGCATAACACCCTTTGAGGATTTTCCCTCACGTTAAAAAAAATGGCCTTAAAAAAGGTCCAAATTATTTACATTTAATTAAAATATACAGTTCGAATCTTATGCTTGGGGGTATCTCTGAGGGATAAGATCCGAAACGATGTTATCCGTCAGAGAACAAGAGTGGTCGACATGGCTCGCAGAGTATGCGTTTTCAAGTGGCAGTGGGCTGGCCACATCTGTAGAAGAACTATGACCGATGGAGCAAGTGAGTTCTGGAGTGGAGACTGCGTCTTGGTAAAAGCGGGGTAGGACGACCCCCTGTCAGATAGAGCAAAGAGCTAAAGAAGGTTGCAGGGATTGACTGGATGCGCAAGACAGACAGACAGACAGACGGACATGAATAGGATCCCCTTTTTACCCTTTGGGTACGGAATCCTAAACACTGAGAACACTACTAACCGTTCGCTCTAACTTTGCCGCTGGCGTAGAGGCGTATACCCGAATTAGTTAATTAGACGAAGTAAATTGACAGTAGCTAATGTCACTTCGTCATAGAAAATAAGCAACATTGTATGAAGAAGTGACATTAGTTGCTGTCAATTTACTTCGTCTAATTAAAAATTCGACTTTAGTATGAAGCCAAACGGCAAAGTTAGAGCGAACGAGCAGTAGCTAATGTCACTTCGTCATAGAAAATACGCAACATTGTATGAAGAAGTGACATTAGTTGCTGTCAATTTACTTCGTCTAATTAAAAATTCGACTTTAGTATGGAGCCGAGCGGCAAAGTTAGAGCGAACGAGCAGTACGAACCATTGTACCTAATATCAGGGCGCGCTCGAAAATGAAACCTATAAAAGTTTATTAGATCGTTTTCATTGATTGAAAATCGAGTTAATAGCTTTATTCGATTCGACAGATAAGCTGAATAAGGTTATTTTAATAAAGACTACCTGTTAAAACATTAGTTATCGATATTACTGCCTTTAGAAGGATGAAACTTGAAGGTGATTACGTATAAAAGATATTTCATAATACTAAAATATTTCAAGTGGTTTCGTACGCACCGACATACGTTCCTGTGAGAATACGTAAAGTCGTATAGTCACGCCCTTATCCACAAAGGGGTAGAGGCAGAGGCCTACATTTCACCTTATAGTTTTATGGCCCAAGTAATAATAGGTGGTACGGCAGTAGGCTCACTGCCGTGTTAAAATGGACAAGCACAGGTCGTGACGACCAGCGGTCGAGATTTTTCAAGCTTGGCTTAACGATTGTCATTTTACTGACAACCGGCTTTCATTTCAAGTTTTCCTTCTCTGTGCAAGGGATTGTTTTGCAAAAATATCAAATTCGAAAAACGTGACAATAACACATACAAATCAAAAGAAAAGACTGTATGTATGTATGCATGCATGTATTTAACAAAAAATATCTCATACAGACTTCTGCTATCCCAAAAAAACTGACAGCTTGCAACGGAACGTTACTAATTGAATTCTTCGCGCGCAATCGGCCGCCATGTTGGAAAAAGAATGTATTGATACAACTACCTACAACATTTTTCAATTCGCATTTTTTAGGGTTTTGTAGTGAGCTGTGAATCTTTATAGTTTCGCTATGTCCGTCTGCCTGTACACAGTTTAGCTTATATACTGCTAGTTGTGAGTAGAGGGTGTCGTAAGAGGCGACTAAGGGAATACTTTCGCAAAAAAAAGGTAAACTCGAAATGAAACCCGTTTGTCCAACTCCTTGACACCGATCTGCCCCTATGGGGGTGTTCTGAGATCTGACTAATTCACCAGAACACCGCCGGGCGGCTCAGAGTAGCTGAGCTACTAACTTAATACCTACCTACCCTTTCGGGGCTAAAGGCGTGTATGTATGAATACATGCATACATACATACAAGGAGTTTAACATCACACTGCCATACCGCACGTTATAAGGCTTAGTTTATGATCGCGTTTACGACAAAATCGGATACTTAATTGAGGTAATGTCGGTTAATCTTAACCAGTTAATTGTGTTGTTAACAAGATCTGTGTTTTCTTTAGAGGTGAACGCTGATTTATATTGGGAATAATTTTGGTTTGATTTTTTGATTGATTGAGTTGATGGATGAATTGATTAATATTTTTATAATCTTAGGTAAACATTATGTAAAAGATTAGATTGGGAAGGATTTTGGTTTGATTAATTGATTGATTTAGTAAGTAGTTGATGGATGAATTAATTGATCGATCTCTAGTTGTTATGTAAGCGTAGGTTTTTATTTTTTTTAATGTGTTTTTGTTGTTACATTTATATAAAAACATCAATTACTTTTTATCTAAATGTGAAAACATGTTCATGGGGTAGGTATAGTATTGAAAGTAATATGATAAATAGACTAAAAACTATTTGTTTTCCTTATATAATATTAAAATTGTTTTTTGAATTCTGAGTGCACTAAATGTAAAATAAAGGATAGTGAGAACAGAGATAGAACTTGTTTTTAAAGATATTCCTTTCAGTAGTAAAGTTTTTTTAACCATAATATGGGTCTCAGTGGCTTAGCGGTAAAACGTCTTGCACAATATGCAAGAAGACGCTGGTTTGAATCCTGCTCGAGACCAACAATATTTTCTGAATACATAGCCTTTTTTGTTGTATGTTTAAAAAAATGCATACACCTTTTTTAAAACTTCAAATAACTCAACCCGGAAATCGTGTTTGAAACTTCAGCTCCACAGCCTACACACATACATTGTTTTAAATAACTGAAATCAATGACACTAACCTGAGTTCTCTAAGAAAAGCCCCAAAGAACGGTATAAGCCGACACTCCGGCATAGCCAGCGCCCTGGCCAAGGCTCTCTCATACTCAGCAGAGAGGAGAGCCGCTGAGAGGAAGTCCAGGGCTGGGAGAGGCTCGTCAGATATGCTGAACCAGAAGGACTTCAGCTTGTTTGATCTGTGGAAGAAGAGAAAAATAAATCAAAACATATAATAAAATCGTAACAAGTCGCTGTCTGTACATGGAAGATAATTGAGAAAAAATATTATAGGGGGGCTTTATGAACGCAATAGAACCCAAAACAATGATTTTTAGAACTTTTGTCTGTTTGTCTGTATGTCTGTATATCTGTTTGTCTGTACGTTTGTGCACGCTAATCTAATCTCAGCAACCGCTTAACCGATTGCAATGCGGTTTTCTTTATTGTGTTAAGGTTTGCTTTGCTTAACATTTAGTGTTAATTTCATATCAATCGGTTTATAAATAAAAAAGTTATATCACTTTAAAGAATCATACATAGACTTATGAATCTAAAAATGGGCAAATCTAAACTGGCGTGTTGGCTTAATCATAAAAGAGCTTTAGAATGGTTTTAGAATAGACTTAATCTTTAAGCTCTTTTATGATTAGGCAAAGGGCAGTTTCACACGCTGCTTGACGAGTCTGATGAAGAAATACCTCTCCTTTAGCTTAACATTTAGTGTTAATTTCATATCAATCGGTTAATAAATAAAAAAGTAATATCACTTTAAAGAATCATACATAGACTTATAAATCTAAAAATGGGTAAATCTAACGCGCCGAAGGCGTGGACTGAATTGTTTTAGAATAGACCTAAATTTTTAAGCTCTTTTATGATTAAGCAATCAGGGCAGTTTCACACGCTGCTTGACGAGTCTGATGAAGAAATCCCTCTCCTTTCATACACCTTAAGTGACGTAAACGAAGTTGCGGGCTCAGCTAGTAGTATAATATACCTCTAGAGAGAGCTGTGGCGGGGGTGGGGAAGCTTGATCAGGGGGAGGCAGGGGGTTGCCCATCTGTATGTAATATTATCTTTGGTTCTATCATCGCACCGCTTCGCCGCAGGCAGGGAGTTCATCGTCACACTTGGCGTATTGATTGTTCGAGCACGGTAAGCTCCGATAGGGGCTTTCTTCCGCGCACGCTTACATTGTGGAATGATCTCTCTACCTCGGAATTCCCAAGCACCTACAGTGTAGGGTTCTTCAAAAGGGGTCTAAGAAAGTTTTTAAAGGGTCGGCAGCGCGAGTGTGGCGCCTCTGGTGTTGCAAACGTCCATAGGCTGCGGTGACTAAGTATTTCTGATGTGTCATATGCATGTCTGCCACGTTGGTTGTATAAAAAAAATATTCACGGACATTTTACACAACGCTATCTGATCCCAAAGTAAGCTAAGATGGTTTCTGCTTGTGTTTTGGTCAACAGACCTTGGATATTAATACTTTTTATACTTTTTTTTTTGCAAATACTTTCTTATAACGCAGAAACACCCAGACTCTCGAGACAAATATTCATGGAACACAATTTTTGCCCCAGGTGGGAATCGAACCCACAATCTCGTGATCTGTAGTCGTACTTTAGGACCTCTAGACCAGTGGTTCCCAATTAGTTTTTGCTGCGTACCACTATAAAAATGTACTCAAACCTGCGTACCCCTTATTAAAGCAATCACACTAATATTTTTAAATGCAAAAGTGTCCTCAGGCCCCCGGTCATGAAGGCCGATAGTCTTAAGCGAAGACACGTCGGCGGCCGTCTCTTTCACGAGCATGACCTGCTCGCAGTAAGAGGCGGCAGTTCCACTTACTCCCGCTGGTCATGGTCCCGAGATCATGGCTCGCACCATGGTCTCGAGCGAGAGAGGTCCACGTCCAGACCCACCACGAGGACCTGGCGCTATTGCGCCCACGCCGTGCACTCCACCAGCGTGAGGAGCGCGGTGTCATCGCTGCGTTTCCCGATGTCTTCGCCACAGATACCTACCGAAGCTACCGTGCCCGGTAAGTATCTGTGACAACCGGTAGGAGAGAGCACCGTGTCTCCTCTCCAACCACTCGTCCATGACCGGTCTGACGCCCGCGATTGTGGCGAATCCCCCCTTTGGTTGCTCAAGTCGCACCTTCCATGTCTCCACGGGTGGAGCAGGGACCGCTGGGACTCAATTTCTCGAGACGCAGGCCGTTGGCCCCGCTCCAGCGCCTCCTTGCGCCATCTAAACAGTGACGCAAGGGCTCTCGCTTCCAGGTCCCATGGAGGGGTCCCGGCTAGGAGACATACCGCCTCACCGGAGATCGTGCGGTATCCCCTTATCACCCTGACGGCGATCGCCCTCTGCGGGCTCAGTAGTCTAGCCACATTGCTGGCCGTCAGCTTCTCCGCCCATACGGGGGCCCCGTATAGGGCCATACTTCGCACGTCCCCTGATGATGCACTAGCGCGGCTGATGCCCCCTTCAGTTTTGGGACCAAAACTTCGAAAGTGATGTCCGAAGTTCCACCGGCCATCGAGTACGAGCCCCAGATACTTCATCGAGGGCTCGATGCCGATGCTGACGCCCTCTACCTGTAGTCTCGATCCCGCAGGTGGCCCCATCCGAGGTCCGTGGAAGCACAAAGTCTCGGATTTGTGAAGGGCGACCTTGAGACCCAGCCGCCGTATCCGAACCACGACTTGAGCAACCCCTGCCGTGGCCTTTAGTGCTGCGTCTCGGTGCGTTGCTCCCCGCGCCGTAACGAGGGTGTCGTCGGCGTAACACGTTACGCTTTTTCCAAAGTATATTAGGCCGAGGTAACGCGACGCTTAGTACTTAATTCACAATCAAAACAAAACACTGTCACACGGCTCACGACAAAAGGTGAACTGGCGGGAAGTGGGAACGGATGACGGGTGGCGGGAGTGGCCGAATAACGCGAGATGCGGGAGACGCGGGATAGCGCACGGTCAGTCATCGGTCATAGTGCTCGGTGCTCCGTGCTTTTATGATGATGATCGTAATAAAATAATATTTTTGGTTTTTAATAATTAATACAGATTTTTCCACAAACAATACATTAATAATTTCAGACATGACATAAATATTATTTGTTATATACCATTTGAAGTAGTATTGACAAGGGGGAAAGTCTCAGTATGCTCTATGTACTCGTATTACACATATGTAAAGCCAAAAATACTAAAATAATATTATTCTAATACTATACGAACTTATCCTTAACATTACAAAAACATAGACGCAATTTCAGTACACATTTTCTTCAACATAAACAGACCGCCTTAATACATTTTTAATTACCCACTTTCGGGTAAAAAGGGGAGGTAATGACCCTGGCATCCGTTACTATACAGATATGCAATATAATGAGCGAATCAATTTGGTACCAGCAGAGGCGTTTTGAGTCACATTTTCGAAATAAAAATGATATTTGAAAAATATAATCATGAATCATTATCATAATTATTTCAGTCGATTTGTCATCTCCATAAAGATTGTCCCAACTTTCCGTTTACTCCCACCTGTTCTGTTGAGTAGTTTTGTTAGCAGAACAAATGGTAATTTTTGTTCCCATTAGTTCTGTGACTCATAAGACTATGCTTTTACACATGACTTGTCTTTCAACTATTCCCACTAGTTCTGTAACTTAGTATTACTTTAGTTGGAAAGTTTATTGTGTGGAAACGTAATTATACTAATGCAGTAAGTTTCTGTGCTTTATAAGGCACGTTATGCCGTTGGTCCCGGTTGCCAGTAAAATGGCATTTTTAAGCCAAGTTGAAGGCCTTTGCCTTTAAGTTAGGTGGCTTAAAATATTTCAACAGAGAGCAGTCAAAAAAAAAAAAAAGCAAAAAAAAACACCCAGTCACCCACCCACACCCGCGCCTGTTCAATTCAACACGGCAATACGCGTCTCATCACCACCTGTTACGTGGGACAATATCTGAAGGTGAAATCTGGGCATATAATAATGTCTCTGCCTACCCCTTCGAGCTCTGGGGAGCCATCTATCTGTCTCCCCCGAATTTAATAATAATATTAATAATCCTTTTGATTCTTTCGATCCGGCTATAGGGTGAGGAGGACCACCGCGGGATTAGAGGGCAGGACGGTTTCTTTCCGGGGCCAGGGCCCCACACACCGTCCCAGTTACCCCCGCGGCTGGGATGACGGCACGTAAACGCCTTCCCCGCGTCGACAAAAATAAAAACTCTGTGGACAGAACTAATGGGAAAAAATTACCGGTAGTTCTGCTAACAGAACTACTCAGCAGAACAGGTGGGAATCGCATAACCATTTGTTCTGTGGACAGAACTCATGGGAAACAATTACCAGTAGTTCTGTTAACAAAACTACTCAACAGGACAGGTGGGAGTACGATGTTTTTAAAGTATCGTATACAAATGGTATAAACGGGACCCTATTACCACTAAGGTGACAGACAAGCATACGACCCACCAGATGCACTGGTGGTCACCTGGACGCTTGCAACATCGGAGGCGCTACACTCGCGCTGCCGACCCTGTTAAAACCTTCTAAGACCCCTTTTGAAGAACCCCATACTGTAGGCGTTTGCGAAAACCGAGGCAGGGAGATCATTCCACAATCTAAGCGTAGCGGGAAAAAGCTCCTATTGGATCTAACCAGTTCTTGAACGCTCCGGACGCAATGTGTCTGTATTTCTGTTTGTCACCCGGCTGTATCTCTTGAACCATGATGGTTAGGCAGTTATAATTATTAACTATAACCCTTTTGACTCATAAGGACCACTTCCCAAAACGCCCACTTCCCAAAACGCCCACTTCCCAGAACGCCCACTTCCCAAAACACCCAGTTAAAATGAACCCTGATTTCTCCAGATGATGTATTTCTGTTGCCGCTATAACAGCGAATACTAAAAACAGAAAAAGAAATTATGGAGAGCTTTCATATATTAAATGTGGTTCTTTTCCATTCTCTGTTACTGAGGTTTTCGTGCGTGAGTCCGACTCCCTCCTTTTTGAAGTGAAACTTCTTTATCGGCGTTGGAAAAAAATTTGCGTCACGTCACGTCACGATTTTTGGTTACGCGCCATCTTTGTTCTGTTCCCCACCGCGGTGGATTCGAATTAAGAGTACTTTATCCAGGGATAGCATGTCATTTAAGGGTTTTGGACTTTTGGACTTTTGGATGGCACCTTGGTACTTTGGGTCTTTGGGACTTTGGAACTTTGGGTCTTTGGGACTTTGGGACTTTTGGACTTTTGGACTTTTGGACTTTTGGACTTTTGGACTTTTGGACTTTTGGACTTTTGGACTTTTGGACTTTTGGACTTTTGGACTTTTGGACTTTTGGTCTTTTGGACTTTTGGACTTTTGGACTTTTGGACTTTTGGACTTTTGGACTTTTGGACTTTTGGACTTTTGGACTTTTGGACTTTTGGACTTTTGGACTTTTGGACTTTTGGACTTTTGGACTTTTGGACTTTTGGACTTTTGGACTTTTGGACTTTTGGACTTTTGGACTTTTGGACTTTTGGACTTTTGGACTTTTGGACTTTTGGACTTTTGGACTTTTGGACTTTTGGACTTTTGGACTTTTGGACTTTTGGACTTTTGGACTTTTGGACTTTTGGACTTTTGGACTTTTGGACTTTTGGACTTTTGGACTTTTGGACTTTTTGGACTTTTAGACTTTTAGACTTTGGGACTTTGGGACTTTGGGACTTTGGGACTTTGAGACTTTGAGACTTTGGGACTTTGGGACTTTGGGACTTTGGGACTTTGGGACTTTGGGACTTTGGGACTTTGGGACTTTGGGACTTTGGGACTTTGGGACTTTGGGACTTTTGGCCTTTGGGACTTTTGGACTTTTAGATGGGACCTTGGTACTTTGGGTCTTTGGGACTTTGGAACTTTGGGACTTTGGGACTTTGGGACTTTGGGACTTTGGGACTTTGGGACTTTGGGACTTTGGGACTTTGGGACTTTGGGACTTTGGGACTTTGGGACTTTGGGACTTTGGGACTTTGGGACTTTGGGACCTTGAGACCTTGGGACCTTGGGACTTTTGAACTTTTGGCCTTTTGGACTTTTGGACTTTGGACTTTGGACTTTGGACTTTTGGACTTTTGGACTTTTTGACTTAATTTAAGGTGAGGGTTTGATTTATTGGTAATTAAAATTGATGAAAATAAGGTGAGGTGAAAATTCAAGTTTATGAAGAAGTTTCACTTCTTACGTGTGTACACTAAGTACACGCAATTTTTTTTATACTGTCTTTTTTTTATACCAGTAAGGTGGCATATAAGCATACGGTCCACGTAATTAAAACTGGTATCATACCCGGTTTCTACAACATATAGTCACGCCTTTATCCCCGAAGGCGAAGGCATAGTATACGCCCACATTTCACATTATAGTTTTATATCCCACGTAATAGGTGGTAAGCCTATTACCGCTTTCTACAAGTACAGCGTAAAATGTATTGTGGACAATGATGCTGATCTTATTTTTTTGTTCATCACTACGCCTTTATCCCCGAAGGGGTAGGCAGAGGCATATTATATACCCACATTTCACCTTTTTATAGTTTGTCCCACGTAATACGTTGTGAGCCGTATTGCCGTGTTTAAATGGACAGGCGCAGGTTGTGTTACACAAATTCAAATAGTAAGTATTTGAATTTTGAATTCTTTTCTTTTGAAAGAAGTTTTACTTCAATCGCGCGTAAAGGTTACACGCACTCCCTTTTTTTATGTGAGGGAAAATTCTCATGGATGCCATGCCGAACTCCTACGAATAAAACCACACTATTCTGCCTAACAGCCTACGGTTGGGAGCCCCGGGTAAGCCCTCGGAAGCATACCCCAGGACTCCCAACAGACCTACGGCTACCGCTGTAGCCTCATCTTTTAGGTTACTAACACGCTTCTTATGTGGGGCGTGCGTGAATCCCTCACGTCACGCTGTCGTCTAGGGCTCTTGTGTACAATATGACTGCCTCTGTGGCAGTCGGTAGTGATAAAGCCTGCGGCGCTGGAGGTCGTAGGTTCGATTCCCACCGGAGGCAAATATTTGTGTGACCCATAAATGTTTGTCTCAAGAGTCTGGGTGTTTCTATGTATAATATGTATGTATTTAAAAAGTATGTAAGTATTAATATCCGTGGTCTGATACCCATAACACAAGCAGGTTATTCCTAGCTTACTTTGGGATCAGATAGCGTTGTGTGAAATGTCCGTGAATATTTATTTATTTAAAAAAAAAAGAATGATATTGACCTTTAACTCATTAGTTAATATAATAGCTTTCCAAGCTTGAACTAAATAAGAGAGATTGACAGATCCAATTTGCTTCTAATACAATATTTACGAAGCACAGAAAGGCTGGAAGTCCTCGCTCGAACCCAATCCCACTCATACAATAATATCTTATACGTAACTGCAATTCAATTCCCAGAACACGTGCGGTGAGGTCACTTCGGATTCGATAGATTGTCGTAGATATAGTATCACTGGATGTGGTGTGGCAGCAAAGATAATATTATTAATAGTACTACATGCAGATAGGCAACTCCCTGCTCCTCACTGAGCTTCCCCACCCCCGCCAGTCCCGCCACAGCTGTTATTATAGTTGGCGGGTGTCGTGAGGGAACGTTTGCTTAGCCTTATTGGTCACACACACATTCAAGCTCTGTACGAACATAGCGTGTTATTTAGTGTCTGTGACAGAATTTGCAAAACGAATCATTTGTATGGAGTTTTCATCCTGTGGTGGCCGGTTATCTTTAATTCTCAACGAAAAAAGAGTGTTTTAATTTTGATTAGTATATTTGTTAATAGTTATTCATTGTGGCATCATAACTTAAACACTGATACAGAGATACAGTTGTATTCTTTACTTATATTTTTTTTTACCAAAAAAAGGTGGAGGTTTTCCAAACCGGCCTTATAAAGGAGGAGATTATTCAATTCAATTCAACTTTTTATTGGATTAATGTGTGCACATAGCCGTTGTTTATAAAATAATAGGTCTAAAAATGAAACCTTATTTGGGCACAGCAAAGTTATGTAGGTACATTATTCATTCAAAGAAGGTAGTTATTTCTTCAAAAAAAGTTTAATTAATAAATAGGTATGAAGTACAATATTCAGTTGGAACGTGGCCAATTTATATTAGAAGGTCGATTTTGACAGTTGACAATAGGTTGTCAATCAGTTTGCTTCCGCTCGCTGAACCTCGATATTTTAACGTTGCTCCTTGCACTTAGAAGATGTCGAATAAGAAATAGGACAAGCATACGACTTCACAACGTAGTCATATAGATCGGTTGCCTTTGGAACTTAAAAATACGTCATTTAAGAGAGCTTTACCCCTTTTTTAACGTGAGGAAAATCCTACATGGATACTATGCCGGACTCCTACCGACTAAAAACCACACGTATCCTACCTAACAGTCTAAGGTTGGGAGCCGCGGGTAAGCCCTCGGAAGGATGTCGCAGGACTCCCAACAGACCTACGGCTCCCACTGCAGCCTCACCTAAAGCTTGCCCTTGGCTAATTCCACGCAGCAATTGTCTTACCGTCTATACTCTATATCTATAACATAGGACAAAACACAACAGGGCGGCGAATTTCGGTTCCCTTTCTCGTTTACTGCAGGAACATAATTATATTCCCGGAATAAAAAGTAACCTACTTATATTTTATTCCAGACTTTATTCTATCGCTATTATATCGATATATACCAAATTTAAGACAGATCCGTTCGGCCATAAGAGTGATTCAGTAAAAAGCTATCACATTTATCATATTATTAGTATATTAGGTATGTTCATTAAAATCAAAGCCACATCCAGTATATCTATAGATTCGTGGCAACATGAAATATTTTCTGTAAATAAGGTCTCATACGTCCGAGCGTCACACGAAATGACAGATGGATTTTGTCCTCATTGTCACAGAGATGCTAGAGATGTTACAGATTTATTGTTATACTAGCGGACGTCGCGCGGTTTCACCCGCGTAGTTCCCGTTCCCGTGGCAATACGGGAATTAAGTATAGCCTATGTGCACCGCAAAGAGTGTAGCTTTCCAACAGTGAAAGAATTTTTCGAATCGGTCCAGTAGTTCCGGAGCCTATTCGTTACAAACAAACAAACAAAAAACAAATCTTTCCTCTTTATAATATTAGTAGATATAGATTGTTATAGGTATACTAGCTGATGCCCTCAGCTTCGCCTGTGTAAATTTTGTTCTTATTCCCGCCTCCCGTGGAAACTTATTCCCAGGATAAAAAGTAGTCTAAGTGTTATTCCAGGCTAGTGTCTATACCAGCATCAATTTTCAGCCAGATACGTTCAGCCGTTAGAGCGTGAAAGAGTAACAACCATCCACACATACATACTCACAAACTGTCGCATCAATATATATATATATATAAATATATATATAATAAAAATTGTAACAGGTCGCTGTCTGTACATGGAAGATTAATAAGAAAAAATATTATAGGGGGGCTTTATGAACGCAATAGAACCCAAAACAATGTTTTTTAGAATTTTTGTCTGTTTGTCTGTATGTCTGTATGTCTGTATATCTGTTTGTCTGTACGGTTGTGCACGCTAATCTCAGTAACCGCTCAACCGATTGCAATACGGTTTTTTTTATTGTGTTGAGGTTTGCTCCAGTTAACATTTAGCGTTTGTTTTATGTAAATCGGTTTAGAAATAAAAGAGTTATAACACTTTTAAGAATCAGATATTTTGAAAATTTTAATTGTAGGGGTTTCTTTGAATGTGAGTGAACCTAAACTGGCGTGTTGGCTTAATCATAAAAGAGCTTAATGATTAAGTCTATTTTAAAACAATTCAGTCCACGCCTTCAAACAGGGCAGTTTCAGACGCTGATTGATGACTCTGATGAAGAAATACCTTTCCTTTCATACACCTTATGTGACGTAAACGAAGTTGCGGGCTCAGCTAGTTTATAATATGAGTAAGACAATATAACCGGCCGAGTCTTACTCGCACGCAGAGGGTTTCGTATCAAAAAACGTTAGTAAAATCACGTTTAATATAATATGGGAGCCTCCCGTAATATTCTGTTTTCTATTTTAGTATTTTTGTAGTTGAAACAGCGACAGAAATATATCATCTGTGAAAATTTCAACTCCCTTACTATAACAGTTCCTCTTATATTATCTATTTTATGCATATTTAAAAACTTTCGTCTTGAATCAGTCTATCTTTTACTAAAAAATGCATTTAAATTCGTTAAGTTCAGTTTAAGAGTACCCCTAATCGGAGAGTCGGAGAGCAGGTATAAAAACACTTATAAAAGTAGAAGAAGCGAAAGTGATATGTCAGGATCGTAGCAAGTGGAAAGTTTACCCCGTTGGGAAACAGGCGGGATGTTATGTATGTTATAATTCTAAAAGATTCAAGCGAAGATACAGTAAAATGCGGATTGATTTTATACTGTACTAGTGGACGTCACGCAGTTTCACCCGCGTAGCTACCGTTCCCATGGGAATACGGGAATAAAATATAGCCTATGTTCACCGGGAAGAGTGTAGCTTCCCAACAGTAAAAGAATTCAAATCGGTCCAGTACTTTCGGAGCTTATCCGATGCAATCAAACAAACAATCAAATGTTTCCTCTTTAAAATATTAGCATAGATAAAGATCTGAAATTCCCTGGTTTCTGTAAAAAGAAATGATTTCAAAAGAAAAGATAGCATTAAACTGATCCAAAAAATATCCAAATAATTGATAAATTACCTGTTTATTCTAATAAAAATCGTGACAAGAATACTGACAATAGATAAGGTCCCCTTTTGAAATATAATCCTTAGATGTATCGATTTTGTACCCAAAGGTCAGTTGATAACGCTTCGGGCGATATTTCTTGAACCTTACCTTAAGGTAAACGATTTAAGGGAGGGTTATCAAGAATTACATTATTTACGTTCATCCGTGTACTGATATAGCGACAAGTACGCCGCGTATCTTTCGCCAACGAATTATTTGCCACAAAATTTTTGTAGTGCTTAAGAAAAATCATATGATCAATTTACAATAAAGTATACTCAATGTTATAAATACGCTTAAGGTTAGTTTTTGCCTTATAAAGCTAAGCTTATTTTATACTATTTTACTGCAGTGGCAGACAATGATATGATCCCCCCAATCGAAAAGCAGTTTAGCTAATCCGTTACAATAACTGTGACGTCTCAGTTACGCTGTCAATCCTATTGCCGTGTTGAAACAGACTATGGCTACCTGACAAATTTTGTCGAGCCGGACCTGAGATAAGCCTCCTTCAATCGGAACAACGACTGAGCGTGCCTTCCGAAGTAAAGTCAATAGATGACATACAGTCATGCATTACATGAGAACGAGTAGGTATTTTGTATTTTGTGCTGCCTGCGTGACAAGGGAAAATTTAAACGGTAGGTACATGTTTAGGCTACGAAATGTTTAATGAGAAACTACACAGCAACCTTTCAAGTTTCTACGATAAAGTAAACATAGTCACATCGATTGTGGCTATACCGAAATACTTTTTTGTTATACATGATTGTTTATAACCTTAATCATTTACGCGAACGCGGCTCTTGTTCTGTGTCTGAGTGTATTATGGATAAATATCCATAACATATAAAGTATGTTTATCAGTTATCTAGATCCCACAGCAAAAGCTTATACCTATTAGCTTAACTTGGGCTTTTGCTGTGAAATCTAGACAACTGATACATTCTCACATAAAAAACAATAATTATCCGTTTTTGTAACTTTAGACTGTCGAATTGCCATAGGATATCCTTCCGAGGGCTTACCCGGGACTTCCAGCCGTAGACAGTTGTAAGGCATCGTGTGGTTTTAGTCGGTAGGAGTCCGGCATAGCATCCATCCAGGATTTCCACACGTAAAAAAAGACGTCGAATTCCAAAATAACTGTTTTCTTAAGACCATCGCGTTCACATTTACAAACAAACCTTTTAGCTGTTTATTTTGATCAGAAAACATCTAAAATTCATGACGAAAGTATTGCTATGAGATTTTGCTTATACTTACTTATTTTGAAGATATCAATACATTTTTTCTATATATCTTGAACTTGAACTATATTATCAGTGGTATTACTTTTGCATAATTTCCTTCTCAGTCGTGTGTCGTACGTAAAACGTTGTAGCGTACATTTTGCAATATCTGTACACTGCTTTATGTATGGCGATAGTTTAATCGTAAAAGGTATTGAAATTTATGATTGAAGATGTTTTTGATTCAATAAAAGGTATCTATTTTTATAGGGTTTCGTACCCAAAGGATAAAACGGGTCCCTATTACTGACACTCCGCTGTTTGTCCGTCTGTCACCAGGCTTTTCTCATGAAATAGCTAGACAGTCAAACTCAAAACTCAAAAAAACATATTATATTTCGCATAATCCTAATACTTAGGCACTTGCGACACGTCAATGAATAAAAAGCAAAGTTAAAATGATCTTCACGACTTCATCCGCATAGAAGTCGTTCTCGTGTAGAATCACTACCCTTATTTCAAACTTTGAACAGAGGATCCACGTGACCTAGTGACGTAGTTTAATGCGACAGAGTCACAGACTACAGACAAAGTCTCGCCATAAGCCCCTCTGCACTCTATTTTATAGAGAAGGCCTAAACTGACAACGACAATCGGGTTGAACTTTCACAATAGACGTGTTAGAGAGGGGCAGTCGGGTGAGAACGATCTCATGGCTTCTTGTTTCTTGTGTGAAGTCTCTTGTTTAGTAAATTAAGGAATGCTCACATTTTACACGTTTCACGGGAACAAATCTAAGGCGACAAAAAAGTTTATGGCCTCAGAAATATATTGTGTGAGAAAAGTCGTAAAATTCTGGCCATGCGGTTATTATTTTCGTATTATTTTTCACAATAGCAGATACATATTGGTTTTATATTTTAGTTGGTAGACAAAACTCTATCGATAATTTTAGAAAAATATTGGTCTTATTGTAATGCGATGTCCTGGGACATCCTACCGAGGCAAATATCCTACTATCCTACTAATATTATAAATGTGAAAGTTTGTGAAGATGTTTGGATGTTTGGATGTTTGGATGTTTGTTACTCAATCACGCTCTAACGGCTGAATGAATCTGGCTGAAATTCGGTACAGGGATAGAGTATAGTCTGGAATAACACATAGGCTACTTTTTATCCCGGGAAAATGTTCCCACGGGAAGCGGGAACGGGAACCAAATTTCACGCGGGCGAAGCCGCGCGCATCAGCTAGTAGGTAAATAAAATAAACGAAAATTAAACTTATTTTAATTTAATAAAAAAAAAGGATGGTCATAATTGTTGGGACTCTACTGAGGGTACGAAAATGCTACAGACTGAGAAGAACACCCCAAAAAAGTTTAGTTTTTTTTCTAAATTTGTCTGAAAATACAGTTTTTCTTATGTAGAAAGGAGCAACTCGTGTCATTGCCAGGCAGCCTTGTCGTCTATAAAAATCTTTAATGCTTTAATAAGCTTTCTGGGGGTGTACCCGGGGTTCCCACTATGAATATTGGTAGGAAACCGTATAGTTCCTGAATTCCCACGGAAACGGGAAGTACGCAGATGAAACCGTGTGACATCCGCGTGATATAATAAAGATTTTCCCGTGTACTACTGAGCAAAAACTATCTTAGGTAATTTCAAAATATTAATAAATTCCATCCTATCACTATCCTAGTACTATTATAAATGTGAAAGTTTGTGAATATGTTTGAAAGATTTTTACTGAATCACGCGCAAACAGTTAAACAGATCTTGCTGAAATTTGATACCTACAGGGTACGTCCTGGAATAACATTTAAGGTACTTTTTATCCCTAAAATATGTTCCCGAGAAGGGGAACGGTAACAAAATACCACGTAAGCGAAACCGCGAGTATTATATAGTGTATACTATAAATTACACAGACCTACAAGTCATCAAAAATGTATGCAAAGGACCTACCGTAAAAGCCTTCGCATTAAGCCCTTTATTCCAAAATAGGGCTTAAAAACCACCTTTCTGTATTCTAAGGGCTACCATAATACGACTACTTTGATGTCAAAGGGTAGGTTTTCAGTTACTTTCTAGACTTAACGTAAATATTTAAACTTATACTAAACTAGCGGACGTCTTGCGGTTTCACCCGCATAGCTCCCGTTCCCGTGGGAATATGGGAATAAAATATAGCCTATGTTGACCAGGGATAATATAGCTTCCTAATAGTGAACGAATTTTGTAAATCGGTTCAGTTGTTTAGGAGCTTATTCGATGCCAACAAAGAATCAATCAAATCTTTACTCTTTATAATATTACTAGCGACTAAATTTTATTTTTATTTTATTTTATTAGGGACAACAAACAGTTACAATATAAATCATACAATAATAAAAATAAAACATGCATTCCGTATACAATATTGTAACCCACAACGTTATCCGCAGATAGATTAAATTATAATTAACAGTGTGTGCCACTAGAGGTTACGAATCACAATAACGTTAAATCATCTATATAAATAATACATTCGATGTAAATAAAATAGTATAAAATCAGCCCACGACATCCATCGCTGGACGCTGGCCTCTTCCAATTCATTGATTATAAATTAAATTCATTTGACTAATTTATAAACCATATTCATTGGTACAAGTATATAGCATATTATTCAATTGAGTATATTAAAACAAATTTCAATAAAATAATAAATTACAAACACTAAAAATGAGAGTGAAAGTGCAAATCACAAAAACATCATTTAGCAGAAACAGAAGCAATAAACCTACCTACATAAACAATAAATCAAGAATCATAAATTTATATCAAGTCTTTAACCAATTTCATAGTGTTATAATTAAATTACAATACAGTACCTGTATTATTGTTGAGTGGTGGATATTTAATTATTACGATAATCGATTAATGAACACATCCTTTAGTTTTGATTTAAATTCATTCTTTGAGCATGCAAATATATCTATGTCTATAAATTTAGTATTGTATGTCTCCAACATCCGATGAATGGGGCAACGTAGGCCAGAGTTAGTTCGACACAAGTATACAGCTAATAGTGTTCCTGCACGAACTCTGCGCACATTAGCAGTGCGAGGCACCAAGTAACATAATTTGCTTGTAAGGTCCATCGCATCAAAGCGATTATGGACAATATCATAAAGTATATTGGCCTCCAAGCAACGGCGTCGGTCTTCTAAACTAACAATACCAAACTCAGTCAGCAGTTTTGAGTATGCAAATACTATTAATCTATACTAATATTATGAAGAAGTAAAGTTTGTGTGTTTGTTAAATTGTAAGGGGTAATCTCGGGATCTACTGAACCGATTTTAAAAATTCCTTCACCAATAGAAAGCTACGTTATTGTGTAGTGTCATAGGCACAGCATCACGCCACAACGAATAGGAGCGGAGCAGTAATAGTAAATGTTTCAAAAACGGGGGAAAAGTTATTCTTTTTGAGAGCTTCGTTGCGTGTTCTGCGTAAATCGTTATAGTTATGTATTGAATATTAACGAGGAGACGCTACGGGAGTAACGAAACGCAACGGGAGTAATAGCGACGGGAATACTCTCTCTTATGTGGCGCAAACGAAGTTGCGCGGGTCAGCTAGTGGATAATATATATTATCTATACTAATAATTTGTGTGTTTGATAAATTGTAAGGGGTAATCTCGGGATCTACTGAACCGATTTGAAAAATTCTTTTACCAATAGAAAGCTACGTTATTGTGGAGTGTCATAGGCTATATACCATCACGCTACAACGAATATGAGCGGAGCAGTAATAGTTAATGTTTCAAAAACGGGGGAAAAGTTATTACTTTTGAGAGCTTCGTTGCGTGTGCTGCGTAAATATTTATAGTGGCAATCCATTTTTTTCTACAATAATGCCACGGGATACCTCTTTCATAAACGAAATTGTTCATAAAAATAATGCGACGGGAATACACGCGACGAGAAACCTTTCACTCTCTCTCTCTCTCTTTCTTACGTAGTATTGAATATTAACGACGAAACGCTATGGGAGTAAACGCAACGCGACGGGAGTAAATGCGACGGGAACAGGGAATACTCTCTCTTATGTGGCGCAAACGAAGTTGCGCGGGTCAGCTAGTTATACATAAATATAAACCTTCCTCTTCAATCACTCTGTCTATTAAAAAAACCGCATCAAAATCCGTTGCGTAGTTTTAAAGATTTAAAGCTCCCTATGTATTGTCAGAGAAAGCGACTTTGTTTTATCCTATGTAGTGAAGCATAGACTAGTTGTGTAATACGGCTTCACCTGTGATATGGTACGAACTCTGTAGCAGCCGAACAAAGTGAATACCGCGATAAAGCGATTCGGATTTGCACACGGATGGTTCCTTACCAAAAAAACGGCAAAAATGTATGATTTTTGAATGTTTTTATTTTTATTTTTTTAATTTTCGTTGATATAGCGGCAACATAATTAAAAAACCTACATTATCTGTGAAAATTTCAATTATTTAATATTACAGTTCTTCATGAGAGACAACCTTGTGACAGATAGACAGACAGCGAAATCTTACTAGTGGGGTCCCGTTGTCCTGGGGTATCCTTCCGAGGGCTTACCCGGGGCTCCCAACCGTAGGCTGTTAGGCGTTACGTAAGGTTTTTAGTCGGTAGGAGTCATAACATCCATGAGGATTTTCCCTCACGTAAAACGTTGGGTGTGGCAGGAGAAGCATGAAAGTAAAATTAATGCAGTGGAAATGAGAAGTTTGCGAAGTATAGCTGGAGTGATATTAATGGATAAAGCAAATAATAGTGTGATAAGAGAACATTGCGGTATGACAGAAGATGTAGTGACTAAGATAGAGAAACGGGTGCTCAGATTGTTTGGACATGTGGAGAGAATGGATGGAAATAGGCTGACGAGACAGATTTATAAGGCGAGAGTGAATGGGCAAACTGGTTCGGCATACTCAAGTCGATAAAATCGATAATCTTCTGAGAAAAGGCCAGGTCAAGAGTACCCTTAACCAAAGAGCATGTATGAAGACACTTATGAAAGTTGAAGAAGCGAAAGTTGTTTGCCAGGATCGTAGCAAGTGGAAAGTCATAGTCTCTGCCTACCCAGTTGGGAGACAGGCGTGATGTTATGTATGTATGTATGTATGTAAAACAAAAAAAATGGGGCCGCTTTTTTTCTTTTGGTACACGTATAGTAATAATCTATTAAATTCAAATCAAAAATTGCAAATCGTACAAATATTTATTTCAACCTAGAATCAAACTCAGCTCCACACAAATAAGGCTAGTATAAACAAGAAGCCGTGAGAGAGTCTCACACAAATACCCCTCTGTAAAAGTGACAGTTCACTACGATTGACGTTGTCATTTTTGTTTTATTTCAAACTTTGAACAGATGATCCACGTTACTTAGTGACGTAATTTAATGCAACAGAGTCACAGACTACAGACAAAGTTTCGCCATAAACCCCTCTGCAATCTATTTTATACATAGAGAGGGGCTAAAATCATTTCCAAAATAAAGTGCATTCGAAATGATAATTTTCACTGGGATCTTCAAGTACACAGCCGGCCGGTTGACAAAATTATCCAACGTTTCGCAGAATCTCATGAAAAGAGACTGGACCACTATGACATACTCCATTACCATCCGGAGGCAATTCTACTCCTCGATTGGACGGACTTTTTTTTTATACCACTAAGGTGGCCGTCAAGCATACGGCCCACCAGAAGGACCGGTGGTCATCGCAGCCTATGAACGTTTGCAACACCAGAGGCGCCACTCTCGCGGTGCCGACCCTGTAAAAACCTACTAAGACCCCTTTTGAAGAACCCCAAACGGTAGGCGTTTGGGAACACCGGGGCAGGTAGATCATTCCACAACGTAAGCGTGCGCAGTAGAAAGCAAAAAACTAACTTAGGACCTAAAAAGAAGACTCAAAAGAACTAAGCCCTATGAGTTAGTGTAGTGCTTAGTGAGAATAATAAGTGTCTTTAGTGCTTATCGTTTAGAACACAAACAAGAAGCCGCGAGACGGTCTTACCCGACTGACCCTCTAACGTTTATTGTGAAAGTTCAATCCGATTGACGATGTCATTTTTGTTTCATTTCAAACTTTGAACAGATGATCCACGTGACCTAGTAACGTAGTTTAATGCGACAGAGTCACAGACTACAAACACAAGTCTCACCATAAGCCCCTCTGCAATCTATTTTATAGAGAGGGGCTAAAACAAAGTGTATTAATTTATCAGACTCTAAGATTAATCAATGGATTCTTTTCTTAGAATAAGTATTTTATTAGCCCACTAGCTGAGCCCGCAACTTCGTTTACGTCACATAGGGTGCATGTTAAGTTATTTTTATTACACGGTGCCTCGATAGATGTCGGTGTACCGAAAATTGAAACTCACTATGGTTTCGTTACCATAAATATAATGAATACTGAAACAATGTTTGTCAAGGTTGTCTAATACTAGGAAAAGTGTTACTATAGTGAAAGTAAAAGTGAGTACAGTGAAGAACAATCCTGAGGAACCATTTTTACATGATCCTTCGGAGTCGGGTGCAGCGCCAACGTGTTGCAGTGCGCGAACGCGACACCGTGTGCAGCGTGTCTTCGTGCGCCAACGGGTCGCCGTGCGCCAACGCGTCGTCGTGCGCCATCGGGTCGCCGTGCGCCAACGCGTCGCAGTGCGCCAACGCGTCACTGTGTGCGAACGCTTTTTTGCATCGTCCAGCACAAGTACAGAGCTGATCGCTCTGAGTGCTTAGCACTTGGCCTAAGGTAAGGGCCAAAGCGACTTGGTCCACGGCAGAGGGCGCCACTAGTACATAGTGTGCGCAACTGCTGTCAGCGTGTGTACGCCATAGTGGCGTAATCAGCGAGGTAAGCAGCGACTCGTCAACAGCAGTGGGCGCCACTTGTGTATAGTGTGTGCAGCTGCTGTCAGTGAGATCAACGAAGAAAGTCGATGCAGAAAACACAGACGAGCATATTGGCAGGTGGAGTCACAAGCATCATCTGTGAGTGAGTACTTTATGTCTATGCAATTCGTGAAGTGAAGTGCAGGGCCGTATTTAGTTTGAGACTTTATTAGAGTTTATTTACTTTGGTCTTATAATAATTGTCTTATAAGTTTTTGAACAGTCTCATTCAACTTAGTACAATATTATACAAGTATCTCTGTGATTCGTGTATGTTCTTTTAAGCACTCATATTTCTTCAGTATTGATTAGTTTAAACCTTTATGTTAAACATGGAGGTACTAATAGAATTACAAACGGATACTACGAATTCCATTGAAAAAGGCCGGGTTAATTATTATAAAAAAGCTCCAAAGGAACGCTTAACAACTTCGTTCTTAGAGGCCAGATTGAAAACTCTAGAACAACAATGGAAGTCGTTTGTAGAAACACATAAAAAGATTGTTGAAATTGCAGTAAATAATGAACATAGTTATTTTAAATTAGATGCACACAACTTTACTGAAGAAAGTTATATTGTTTATAAAGCTGAACTAAAAGAACATATTTCGAAACTCACAAGGATTACCAGCAGCTCAGAAAAACAAGAGCATGTTAAACCTTGTTCTAGTAATGTTAAATTACCTAAAGTAGTTATTCCCACGTTTTCGGGGAAGTATACGGAATGGACAACCTTTAGAGATCTGTTTTTGTCATTAATTCACAAATACGTTACCATAGATAATGTTCAAAAGTTGCACTATTTAAAAGGTTATTTAACGGGTGAGGCAGAACAACTGCTACGTAATACTCCAGTAACATCTGCTAATTACGAAGAATGCTGGCAATTGTTAACCAAACGTTAAAATAACAAAAGATATTTGTGTAATTCAATGCTAAACAGATTAATGAACCAACCGCGTATTTTGGAATCGGCAACAGCTATAAAAGAGCTCTTAGATACAACAGTAGATTGTATCAATGGTTTGTCAAACATTGGTGTCAAGGGTAAACTCATGGGATGCTATAATCATATACGTAGTCAGCGAAAAGTTAGATAGCGAGTCACGTAAGTTATGGGAATCCGCGGTTAGTACCTGTGATGAATTACCAACTTTTGATTTCTTTAAAACATTTTTAGAGTCAAGGTTCCGCTCACTGGAGTACTTAGATGCACCAGGTAATAAACCGAAATCAACTACCAGCAAGTACATTTAAAGTAACTTGTCCATTTTGCAAACAAGCTCATAGACTAAGTCATTGCAAACTATTTTGTAAAGAGGATGTTAAAACGCGTAGTGATTTCGTCCGAACTTAAGGCCGTTGCTTTAACTGCTTGGGTTCAAACCATTCAGTTAAGCTTTGTCGCGTCACCACCACTTGTCAAATTTGTAAGAAAAAACATCACAGTTTATTGCACTCTACGGATTTCTCAGGATCAACGTCGCCTAGTAACATATCGGAGACGACGTCAATAGTCAAGGCAGCAGTATCAGCATTAAACGCAAGTCCTGGTATAGTTCAGGAATCAGATGCTGCTACCATATCAACTCATTTAAGTAATAAAGCTGTTCCTACTCAAGTTTTATTGGCAACCGCTCTTGTCGAAGTACAGGCAAGAAACAACTGAAACAAAAAACTTGGAGCCATAGTCTCCAAGTTTTTTGTTTCAGTAAACATGCGATCACATCATGATCCTAATTTCAACATTGATGTCCAAGCATATGTATTAAGCACCATTACGTCCTTAATACCAAGCGATAAAGTATTAGTACCAACCTGGCACCAACTCGAAGATATAGCCTTAGCTGATCCCGAGTATCATACTCCAAACAAAATAGATATTTTGCTTGGAGCTGATGTTTATGGCCAGGTACTCAAAGAAGGTTTATTCAAACATTCTCTCGGACATTTGATAACTCAAAATACCCGTCTAGGTTGGGTTTTGTCCGGACGAACATACAATGATTCTAAATCAAATTCACATTTTTGTCACTCAAATTTTAGTACCAACCTGGCACCAACTCGAAGATATAGCCTTAGCTGATCCCGAGTATCATACTCCAAACAAAATAGATATTTTGCTTGGAGCTGATGTTTATGGCCAGGTACTCAAAGAAGGTTTATTCAAACATTCTCTCGGACATTTGATAACTCAAAATACCCGTCTAGGTTGGGTTTTGTCCGGACGAACATACAATGATTCTAAATCAAATTCACATTTTTGTCACTCAAATTTTGTTAGCATGCATTCGCAGATCAGTAACAATAAAATGATTAAAAGATTTTGGGAAATCGAATCCGACACATCCTGTAAAAAGCAGAAAATACTTACCCAGGAAGAGCAGTTATGCGAAGAATCGTTCAAGCAAACCAACCAGCGAGACAGCACTGGTTCATATATTGTCAATTTCCCAATAAATGACACAGATCCGCAATGTAAATACGGACATCCCAGAGATATTGCTCTCAGTAGATTTTAACAGCTAGAAAGTCGGTTTAAGAAGGATTCCGATATCAGTCAGAAGTACACTAAAGTAATCCAACAGTACATCGACTTTGGTCTTACGGAGGAAATTAATCCCGAATCAGATACTCAGAGAATGGAGGCTGTTTATTTACCTCATCACGCTGTGGTTCGGGAGGATAGAATAACCACCAATGTTAGAGTTCTGTTCGATGCCTCTTCAAAGGGTTCCAATAGCGTATCCCTGAATGATATACTAATGGTCGGCCTTAGAATTCAACCGGACTTGCGCCATATTGTGATGAAATGGCGCTTACATCATAAATCTCTATGTGCCGATATAGTTAAAATGTACAAGCAAATGATAGTAACTCCTAAACACACCACGTTTCAACGACGGCTTTGGCGAAGTAATCCGGAATCTGAATTAAAAGATTACAAGTTACTACGAGTGACATTTGGAACCACTTGTACACCTTACCTCGCTTTGAAATCTTTACAGCAAAAGGCTCTCGATGAAAGAAAGGAATTTCCACTCGTGTCTAGAAGAGGCAAAGAACAATTTTGTGTAGATGACGCATGACGTTATGAACAAAAACCTTGCAAGAGAATTCCAAGATAACAAACTCAGCCAAGAAGTAGATGAAATGATGAAAGTTCTCGGTATTTCATGGAATAAAGAATACTATACCTTTATTTACACCGAAGGAATTTTGAAATCAGCTCAATTAGTTTCCAAAGGAACGGTAGTTTCGGAAATTGCTCGATTGTTTGATCTCCTGGGACAGCACCATGTGTTATATCTGCAAATCTGGTTAGAATTCAGTGGGATCTTAGTTTACTGAGACCTTCAAAAAGAGTCATCGGCGCGACTAAAGCATGTTTTATTTTTAAATCTATGTCCCAACTTGCGCAAAACTCAGATGATCCAATGCCGCTTACTGCCGGCCATTTTATAACTGGCGAACTCCTGGTTCTTGTAACGGACCGGAATTACGTGCGATTTCGTGTAGTCACTCTGAAAAGATGGCAATTATTGCAAAAGTTTACTCAAAACTTATGGAGATGGTGGTCTCACGACTATTTAGATTCTATGGTGCAGCACTACAAATGGTTTCAACTGGAACCTGAGTCCAACATAGGAGATATTGTCAAGGTTTTATATACTCACCCAGGTACGGACGGAATCACTAGAGTCGTTACTCTAAAAAATAAGGATTCTGTAAGAAAACGGCCCACCAGTAAGCTTTATATTCTACCAATTGAGTTGAAGCATCTTTTGCGCTATCTGTTAATTTTTATGTTAGAGTTTAATGTCTATTATCATTAAGTTATGTAAACCACTGTAAATAATGTTAATAGTGGTTTTGTTTTAGTTAATTTTATCCTTCTTGGCCTCATGGTGGGCGGAGTTTAAATATTCTTCATCATCCCCTTGACCTCACGGTGGGCGGAATTAATGTTGTTAGTTGTTAGTTAGTATTATTGAAAATTAAGGACATAGTTTGTAAAATATGTCTTTGGTGGGCGGAATGTTAAGTTATTTTTATTACACGGTGCCTCGATAGATGTCGGTGTACCGAAAATTGAAACTCACTATGGTTTCGTTACCATAAATATAATTAATACTGAAACAATGTTTGTCAAGGTTGTCTAATACCATCAAGATTAGTGAATAATGTTTTTAAACTCACACGACTTGCACTATACATTATATTAGTTGCGGGTCTTTTTCGCGTAAACAATTTAAACTTCGCTCACCTCTCGACGTTTCGGCTATGTTACAATAGCCGTGGTCACGAGTAGAGTCTACTCGTGACCTACTCGTGACCACGGCTATTGTAACATAGCCGAAACGTCGAGAGGTGAGCGAAGTTTAAATTGTTTACGCGAAAAAGACCCGCAACTAATATAATGTGAAGATCAGTGAAGTACATATACTAGGAAAAGTGTTACTATATTGAAAGTAAAAAGTGAGTACAGTGAAGAACAATCCTGAGGAACCATTTTTACAGTGTATTGTAGCATATATTTTCTATAGATGCAGTATTCAGGATGTGAAAGCAGCCTTATCTAGTTATCTTTTTTTAATCGGTTGTCAGTGGTGACATTTCTGCTGTCAGAATGACAGGATGTCATAAGGACGAGTGACGAATCGTTTTCTGCATTGAATGAAAGCTGGTTTTAGATGAAAAATTCGAGACGATTCCACGTGAGAGAGGGGATAAAGCCCTGATACAAGGTTCCGAGTCTCTTTTGACCATCGGCTAAGGACGAGGGATTGATATTACTCTGAGTGGCACGCCTCAATTTAGCTTTGGAGGTTGTTAGTTGCAACATGAGGACCTGTTAAGGAATTAGTCTGAGTTAACTTATTCTCTTCGGAAGGAGTTGGACTCTGTGTCAACCTACACCCGGGATACCGGTAAGCGTCATTTCTTGTTTGCTAAGCGGTTCGAATTTCGTCGGTCGCGATGTCAGTTATTTCATTTGTCGTTTACTTGTCATAACAGGGTTTTTTTACTACGGGGAAAAGCGGCCCGTCCACGGTTGGCAGAGCCACACCCAATGACACGTGGACTACATGAGCGAGGTGTTTTGAGAGGGACCAGCCGCCTCCACGTGGCATTCTAGGGCTGTGCTGCTCTCAGCTTACTCAAGGCCAGTAACTGTCACCCTATTACAGTGTAGTTAGCTGCTTACCCGTTCTACCTGCTCACGCGGCAGTGGTCTATCAAGTGGAATTAGACTTTATTTCTGTGTACCTGTGATATTTGTGTCTATCAGTGAATAAGCTCTCTGTGTGTCTCTGTGTATCTCTGTGTACTTAGTAAATATATGTGTGTACACCCTATTGTCTGTTTTCGTCAGAGCCCTAGCCTACCCTTGCACACAGACTGGAAACTCAGAAATAAGGCGCCCTGGGATAGAGTTCTCTGCATAGCTACCTCACGCTAGTTGGTGAGTAACACAGAACATCTTTGGGTTACAAATTTGGCTCCCAACGTAGTGGCAAATCTCTGGGTCTACTCTGCGGTAGTCTCAGTCTGGTGTGTGTGCATAGGTGGTTATCTCTGGCGAAACCATCCTGTAATATCGTCCGAGACGCTCCAGGACGTTAATTGGTGGTGCTAGCAGCTAAGCACAAAACCTTCCCTTTCGTCTTCTTCCAGCTCCCTACATCTTTGGCTGGAAAAGACACAAAATTCTAAATTCAAAAATTTAAAATAGCTGTGATTTTGGAAAAACTTTTTGATTTTATTTGGCATACCCACTTCTTTTTCTTATTGTGTTTTTTTTTCTTTTTTTATGGTGCACACATATATTTATTATATTATTAGTGTAGATTAATATATAATATATATTATCCTATAGCTTCACCTTGTAAGGTAAACTTAGTGAATCTCTCTGTGTTAACTTAGTGAATTTCTCTGTGTAACTTAAAACTTTTTTATAAGGTGTGTACATACCTTGTAATTTTGAATGTTAACCTGAACTGTGTTATCAGAAAATTTAGAAACTTTTCTCTCTTAATATACCCTTAATCTTTGTTAAATTCTAAAAGTCAATTTGAAACATAATTACCTAACTTAGTACACTTTGTTGTAACTCAATTTACATTTTTACTTTGTAATTGATCCCTATCTGTGCCATTTTATCTTTATAATTGTTGTAAGTAAATTTTTACATAATGGCACAGATGAAAAAATATATTAATTATTTAAGAAAGGATGAACTTGCTAACGAGCTGTCCCACATGGGTATTTCAGTGGAACCGGAAACGACAGTGTCTGGCCTTCGGAGTGAGCTAAGAGCGGCACACCGACTCGTCCGTCGAGGTAGCATCAAAGCGAGTGCTCCGGTACCCGCTGATGCATCGGCTGAGCTCTCGATCTGCCTCCCGAAGGTGTCCGAGCTGGAGGAGGCTATTCAGTCAGGTGACATCTTCATTAATAAGGGTAGTCGTCTTAGGGTGTCCCTCAGGGCCAACTACTTATTGAGTAGGTTAGCTCGTTGTGGTCTGGATTGCCCCGACCTGGTGGATATTCGTGGTAGGCTAGTGAAGATCATCGCTAGGGCTGAACCCAGTAGTGATTCTGAATCCGAAGGTTCGGATGATGATGGTGATGATCCTTCGGGTCGTGACCAGGTGGAATATACTTCACCAGTAGTGAGAGAGGACCGCTCGGTGCGAGCTAGTTCAAGTAGGAATAGTTCTACATGTAACATAGTGTATAAAGAACGTCCCCTTAACTTATGTTCATTTAACTTAAAATATGATGGTTCTACTTGTGTACGTGTGTTTTTAGAGAGATTAGAGGAACTTAGATGTGCTCGGGAGGTTACTAAGCCTAGACTCCTTATGGCTTTCTCCGACCTGTTGGATGGACCGGCTTTGTCTTGGTTCCGTACAAACAAAGCTAACTTCATCTCATATGAGGATCTTATTAGTGAGCTTAGAGATACCTTCGATATTCCTGATTATGATTACCGCCTCAGGAACGAGATAAGACAGCGTACACAAGCCCGCTCTGAGTCCTTGGTTAACTATATATGTACAATGCAAGCCATGTTCTCAAGGTTGTCATGTAAGATGCCCAGTGAGGAACAGCTGGACATTCTCATGCACAACATTAGACCTGACTACATGAAGGAACTGGCCTTGCATGATGTCAACTCTGTAG
This sequence comes from Miltochrista miniata, assembly GCA_933228765.1. Classification (NCBI taxonomy): domain Eukaryota; kingdom Metazoa; phylum Arthropoda; class Insecta; order Lepidoptera; family Erebidae; genus Miltochrista; species Miltochrista miniata. The sequence goes on along the minus strand of OW121774.1, from coordinate 19,732,459 downwards.
ATGACTTGAGACGTTTGGGTAAGCGCTTGGAGCTTGCGCGTACTAGGGCAGACGCTTTCCATGAGCCTGCTCTTGACAAGTTTGAGATTACATCTGACTTACACCAGCTTAAGAACAAAGGTGTACAAAAGCCCGCTAAGCAGGTGTCTGCAGTGGAGACGCCGGTTACCCCCCACGATCGCAAATGCTTTCGTTGCGGCGGGGGCGGTCACACTGCATACAGCTGCACACAGTCAAGGGAGCTGGTGTGTTTCCGGTGTGGTCTCAAAGGAGTCAAGACCCCAGACTGCTCACACTGTACTAGCAAGTCAAAAAACGCGTAAGCCAGGGCCTTATTAGGAACTCTGTGCATTACTCTGTATCTGAGTCTATTTCTGATAAGGTCCTGTTTCCTAAACGGGATAGTGACATTAGACCGTATCTAGTTGTTAAGGTTTTAAATTTAAATGTCTTAGGCCTTCTAGATTCCGGTGCCTCCTGCTCTATACTAGGTAAGGGAGCGCACCGCATCTTCTTGGAACTGGGTTTTGATCTTGTGAGTATCAATCCTACTTTTCGTGTTACAACTGCAGACAGCACTCACTTGCAATGTCTGGGTTGTATCTCTTTGCCAATTGAGTACAATTCGGTTATCCGAGTTGTCAAGTTCTATGTTGTCCCAGGTATAACCACCTCCATGATATTTGGTGTGGATTTCTGGCAACAATTTAAGTTAAGTGATAAATTAATTTTACAAAATATTAGCCTTGATAGTTTTAGTGATAATAATCCTATAGAGTCTGTGTCCCTTAACGGTGGCCTCGAGGATTACGACAACCTGACAACTAAACAAAGGTGTGTAATCAACGAGGTCATTGAAAAGTTCGACTCGTTGAACACTGATAAGGTGGGTTTAGGTCGGACCTCACTTGTGCACCATGTCATTGACACTGGTGACAGCAAGCCGATCAAGCAGCGTTATTATCCGCTCTCTCCCCTTAAGCAGAAGGCCCTGGAAGCCGAGCTGGACCGAATGCTGGAGATGGGAGTAGTGTCCCCGTCTCAATCCGCCTGGAACTCTCCAGTGGTCATGGTGGAGAAGGCGAACGGCGACCTCAGATTGTGCTTGGACTCTCGCAAGCTGAACTCTGTGTCAAAGAGTGACGCCTACCCCTTACCCTATATCAATCAAATCTTGGACCACCTTAATAACGCTAAGTATTTAACTTCTGTAGATTTGAGTGCGGCTTACTGGCAGATTCCATTTGACTCACCCCAGTCTGCTGAGAAGACTGCTTTTACGGTTCCCCGGAGAGGATTATTCCACTACAATTCGATGTGCTTCGGTCTTGTCGGGGCCAGTGCCACGATGCAACGCCTCATGGACCGTCTGTTTGGTCCCGAGTTCGACAACAAGGTATTTGCGTTTCAGGATGACATAGTCTGTGTGTCCAGCACCTTTGAGGAGCATGTAGAGCTCTTACATAGAGTCTATCAGCAACTCAAGGATGCTGGCCTAACTATTAACATGAAAAAATCCCACTTTTGTCGGAGTGAACTCAAATACCTGGGGTATTATGTGGACAAACATGGCCTACGGACAGACCCGGGTAAAGTTGAGGTTATCCTCAACTATCCCACCCCTTCTAACCCTAAGGAGGTTAAGAGATTTCTGGGAATGGCCGGCTGGTATCGTCGCTTTGTTAACAACTTCTCGAAGATTAGTAAACCTCTGTGCAAACTGACTTCTACGAACCTTAAGTTCGAATGGACCCCTGAGGCTGAACAGTCCTTTAACCTGCTAAAGTCAGCCTTGGTTTCTGCCCCTATATTAAAAATGCCTAACTTTGAGATGCCCTTCCGCATTCTTAGTGACGCGTCAGCTTACTCAGTTGCTGCTGTACTGACACAAACTCACGATGGTGTTGAGCACCCTATCGCCTACTGTAGCCGTTCTCTTAACAAGAATGAGGTGAACTACAGCACAACTGAGCGAGAACTTCTGGCCGTGATTTTCGCTTTGGAACAATTTCGACAGTACGTCGAAGGCCAAAAATGTACGGTCGTCACGGATCATTCATCTCTTCTGTGGTTCCATAAGCTAAAAAATCCCACGGGTCGTCTAGCACGTTGGAGCATGAGGCTCAGTCAATTCGATTTTGACATAGAGCATCGAAAAGGTAAAGACCACGTTGTACCTGATGCTCTGTCTCGTATCAAAATTGATTCCCTCGATGCAGTACCCACTAAAGACCCGTGGTATGACCACACCATGAATAGTGTTCGGAAGAACCCTAGGAAGTCACCAAATTATGACATTCGTGACAACCTTCTATATAGGTTAACTAAAAATAAATATTCTTTGACTTCAGACTTTGACTGGAAGCTGGTGGTACCTCAGGAGGATCGCTTGCCCCTGCTCTCTAAGTACCACGATGACACACTTAGTGCCCATGGTGGCGTTTGGAAGACGCATAAAAGGTTAGCCCTAAATTATTACTGGCCCAAGATGTACGAGGACGTCAAAGAATATGTTGGGAATTGCGAAACATGCAAGCAGTACAAACCCGTAAATACGTCTCGTCCCGGCCTAATGGGTAGCCCGAAGCGGGTTTCGAAGCCATTCGAAGCTATCTCTGTCGATCTGCTTGGTCCCTTTCCCACTTCGAGCAATAGAAACGTACACCTGATCGTGGTCTCCGACTACTTTAGCAAATACGTCATGTTGTGCCCTGTTCGGGTTGCCACAGGCGCTGTAGTCGCGAGGTTCATAGAGAAGAGTGTGTTTCTCGTGCACGGAGTCTGCAAGACTATTTACATGGATAATGGCCCTCAGTTTGTGAGTAAGCCATTTAAGGATCTGTTGGCTAAATACAATGTACCTAATATATATTATAACCCTAGGTATCATGCCCAAACTAATCAGGCGGAACGAGCTATTCGTAATGTTGTTCAAGCGATCTCATGCTATGTGAAGTCGCAACACAAGTCTTGGGATCAGTTCTTGGTTGAGATACAGTGTGCTTTAAACACTGCAGTTAACGAAGCAACTCGTTTCACTCCTTACTTTTTGGTACATGGTAGGGAATTTATTGGGGATGGAGTGTTATACAGGCAGACAGATATCGCGTGCCATCCTACTTCAGTCTCTGTAGACGATCCATCAGCCTTCGGTGTCAAGCTGAGAGAAATACAACGCATTTACGACCAGGTGAGGAAACATTTGAACGTTGCCCACCAGCGTAATGAAAAGTATTACAACCTCAGAAAAAGGCATGTAGAGCTGAAAGTGGGACAGATAGTTTACAAACGCACGTTCTACCTGTCCAACAAGGCCAAGAATTTTACTTCTAAGCTAGCTCCTAAGTTCCTTAAATGTGTGGTGACTGCTAAACGATCCCCTTTAGTATATAGGCTGTCAGATCTGGACGGTAAGGATCTTGGGGAGTACCATATCAAGGACATCCTGAAGTATCAGGAGGAGCAGTCTCCAATACCTAACGTAACTACATAGCACTGTTTCTCTAGTTTATTAAACCAGTGCTATGTGATCATTATGTAAGACTATTTTAATCTTTTGTTTGTATTTCTATATGTGTACGTGACTTTAAATTGTCACGTTGTAGTTTCTTCTATGCACCGCACCGAGCGTTTTTCTCTCATTCGCTTCTTAGTACTCTACATTATCCTGAGAGCTTGGGTAGTGTTAGGGTATCGGCAGTGAGTAAAGGGAGCATTCGTTTTCAAGAAGGGCATTAGACTCTAGTTACTTAGCCTAACCGGTACACGAGTCAGTGTCTAGTTAGGTACATAGGAGGATCTTTCTTTGTTATTGTAATGGTCGTAGTCAGCTGGTGTTTGAAGGACCTAGCTGGTTGTCTTTGTTTATTAGTCAGTACTTTTCTGTTTTCTTTATTGTGTATTTCCAGCGTGTCATATCCGCAGGAAATACTATTAAAGGGGGGGTGGTTGTAGCATATATTTTCTATAGATGCAGTATTCAGGATGTGAAAGCAGCCTTATCTAGTTATCTTTTTTTAATCGGTTGTCAGTGGTGACATTTCTGCTGTCAGAATGACAGGATGTCATAAGGACGAGTGACGAATCGTTTTCTGCATTGAATGAAAGCTGGTTTTAGATGAAAAATTCGAGACGATTCCACGTGAGAGAGGGGATAAAGCCCTGATACAAGGTTCCGAGTCTCTTTTGACCATCGGCTAAGGACGAGGGATTGATATTACTCTGAGTGGCACGCCTCAATTTAGCTTTGGAGGTTGTTAGTTGCAACATGAGGACCTGTTAAGGAATTAGTCTGAGTTAACTTATTCTCTTCGGAAGGAGTTGGACTCTGTGTCAACCTACACCCGGGATACCGGTAAGCGTCATTTCTTGTTTGCTAAGCGGTTCGAATTTCGTCGGTCGCGATGTCAGTTATTTCATTTGTCGTTTACTTGTCATAACAGGGTTTTTTTACTACGGGGAAAAGCGGCCCGTCCACGGTTGGCAGAGCCACACCCAATGACACGTGGACTACATGAGCGAGGTGTTTTGAGAGGGACCAGCCGCCTCCACGTGGCATTCTAGGGCTGTGCTGCTCTCAGCTTACTCAAGGCCAGTAACTGTCACCCTATTACAGTGTAGTTAGCTGCTTACCCGTTCTACCTGCTCACGCGGCAGTGGTCTATCAAGTGGAATTAGACTTTATTTCTGTGTACCTGTGATATTTGTGTCTATCAGTGAATAAGCTCTCTGTGTGTCTCTGTGTATCTCTGTGTACTTAGTAAATATATGTGTGTACACCCTATTGTCTGTTTTCGTCAGAGCCCTAGCCTACCCTTGCACACAGACTGGAAACTCAGAAATAAGGCGCCCTGGGATAGAGTTCTCTGCATAGCTACCTCACGCTAGTTGGTGAGTAACACAGAACATCTTTGGGTTACAGTATTTAAGGAGAGGTATTTCTTCATCAGACTCATCAAGCAGCGTGTAAAACTGCCCTGTTTGCTTAATCATAAGAGATGCTTAAAGCTCTTTTTTGATTAAGCCAACACGCCAGTTTAGATTTACCCATGTTAGATTCATATGTCTGTGTATAATTCTTTAAAGTGATATAACTTTTTTATTTATAAACCGATTAACATGAAACAAACACTAAATGTTAAGTGAAGCAAGCCGCAACCCAATAAATACAACTGCATCGCAATGGGTTGAGTGGTTGCTGAGATTAGCGTGCACAAACGTACAGACAAACAGACAAAATTCTAAAAATCATTGTTTTGGGTTCTATTGCGTTCATGAAGCCCCCCAATAATATTTTTTCTTATTTATCTTCCATGTACAGACAGCGACCTGTTACGATTTTATTATATGTAATGATGATGATAAGCTAGATTGTAACAGTCTAAAGTATACCTACCTAAGCTAGCGTCACTTTACACAAAATCATTATCATTGAGAAAGCATTAGAAGACAAGAAAGTGTGTTCTACAGTCTTCCTAGACGTAGCTCAAGCTTTCGATAAAGTTTGGCATGAAGGTCTTACACATAAACTCAAACATATGCTCCCAAAACAGTTCACTGCCATCTTAAAGTCTTACTTGACTCAAAGAATGTTCAGAATTCGACAATATGATGCATACTCAGACTTAAGGGAAATAAAAGCTGGAGTGCCCCAGGGAAGTGTATTAGGTCCGGTCTTGTACCTATTACACACCTGCGATATCCCGGTATTAGAAAACCATACCATTGCAACATTTGCAGATGACACAGCCATTATGGCCACAGGTGTTACTCATGCAGATGCCGTGGAAAAGGTTCAAAATGCAGTCAACATCGTATACGACTGGACGAAAAAGTAGAAAATTAAATTGAATGAAGCTAAATCAGTTCACATAGACTTCACAAATAAAAGATCCAACTATCATGCAGTATATTTATATAATACGATTATTCCCTACGAGAATACAGCCAAGTATCTAGGCATGACACTAGATGCTAAGCTCCGTTGGAAGGCTCACGTTAAAAAGAAACGCAGCGAGCTACAGCTTCGCTACAAAAATATGTACTGGCTTCTAGGCAAACATTCTTCGCTGTCAGTGCAAAACAAATTACTCTTGTATAAACAAGTCCTTATGCCAGTGTGGACTTATGGAATACAGTTATGGGGCTGTACCAAATCAAGCAACATCCAGATTATACAAAAATTTCAAAATAAAGTACTGAGGGGTATCGTAAATGCGCCTTGGTACATTAGAAATGACGACCTCCATAGGGACCTTAAAGTGGACCTCGTAGCTAATGTACTGCAAAAGTACGCCGAAGCTCATCAAAAAAGACTTCATCATCATGTGAATGTCGAGGCTATCCAACTCCTTGACCACACAGATTTAGTGAGAAGACTAAAAAGGACAAAACCCTTCGAATTAGTTTAGTGAAGTGTCAGTGTGACATAGTGTAATAAGTGCAACTTGTAATAAAGAACACAATATGAACTAAGTGACTTCCCCTTAATAGAGACATTAAGAACAGTTTTAATGGACACATTCTTACAATTTACTCTATATTAGCAGTTTAGGTTAAAGTTTAATTACTTATTAGTCTTATGGCTAGATTGTAATTTATATGATATGCTATTATTGTAGCCCATCATTACATAAAAAAGAAAAAAACTTTATACAAAAAAAAGTATAAAATGAAAGCCATATTTAATTCTACCTTTTGCCCTATCGAGTACCACTCAAGGTTCAGGTCGAATCCCTCTCAGTGTAACAACACGTGCCAACAAGTTTGGGATTAAATCAAAATGGCCGACCCCTATTTTTAGGGTTCCGTAGTAAAATAAGTAAATAACCCTTACAGTTACGCCGTAGATATTTATTAGCAGTATTTCTCATTTTTTCTTGTCTTGTTTAGTCCTTGGATGGGCGACCATCCATGTGACCACTTTGTGATATTTTTTTGAGCGTTTTCGTGCTTTAGAAGGCACGTTAAGCCGTTGGTCTCAGTTCCCAGTAAAATGAAAGTCGTTTAGCCAATTTGAAGGCCTTTTTAGGCGGCTTGAAAGATTTCTACAGTGGGCAGTCACAACCTGCGCCTGTTCATTTCAACGCGGCAATACGGCTCACCACATATTACGTGGGACGAATTTTAAAAAAAGGTGAAATGTGGGTTTATAGTATGCTTCTGCCTGGCAAAACTCTCCTTTCTTACGTGTGGCAAAATATGACATTTGAAAATGTAGTCGTAATAGTAGGTATAGAGGGATACTAAATACGTCTACATTTCTACATTCGACTGCCTCTGTGGCGCAGTCGGTAGGGTAACCACCTGCCGCGCTGGAGGTCCTGGGTTCGATTCCTGGGTCGGTCCAAATATTTGTGTGATCCACAAATTTTTGTTTCGGATTTGGGTGTTTTCCATGTAAAATATGTATGTATTTAAAAATATATAATTAAGTCTGTCTATCAGTAGTCTAGATCCCATAGCACAAGCTTATATTAGCTTAATTTTTTTTTTTTTTTTTTTTTTTTTTTTTTTTTGTTGACGCGGGGAACGCATTTACGCGCCTTCATCCCAGCTGCGGGGGCAGCTGGGATGGTGTGTGGGACTCCCGGCCCGGTCCGGAATGGACCGTCCTACCCACTAAACCCCGCGGTGTTCCTCCTCACCCTTTAGCCGGGCCGAGGGATATCAAAAGATTATTCACGTCGACCCGGCTAGGGGCGCCCCGTTTATTCGGGGCTCTCCTCGGGGGAGCCAGATGGGCGGCTCCCCAAAGCTCCCTAAGGAGCTGAAGTCCACGCCTGCACCGCTCTCGAGCGCCCCTCTGTAATAGAGGAGACAGAGAGCGGCTGGCGCAGGCGTGCGCTAATGGGCACCCCTGGAACACGGAAAAGGTGCCCACCGCCATGTGACCGTTGGTGGGCGGGGTCCCCCGACCTTACGCCCACGGTCAAGAAACAATCGGGGGCGCGCAGTAACTCCTCACCGCGGCGCCCCCGAACTGCACGGCAGAGCGGGAGCATTATCGGTTACTCCCGCTCCCCCGCACAGTGCACCTCCCGCTTTGCCGCCATCACCTCGTCAACTGGCGAGGTGACAGCGGCCCAGCACTGTTGCCGCCGGTCGCGCCGTTATTCACGGCCGGCAGCCCGAACTGCATGGCAGGGCGGGAGCATCTACCCAAACTCCCGCCCCCCACGCAGTGCCTCTCCCACTTTGCCGCCATCGTCTCGCCAGCAAAGGAGGCGAAGCGACGGCGACCCATCATTGCTGCTGCCGGCCGTGAATAACGGCACGGCCGGCAGCAACACACACCACCGAGCAACCCACAGGTGGGTTACTCCCGCCTCGGCCGGAATTAGCCAGAGTAGCACAACTCCCCCACAGAGGAAGGGGAGTGGTCGCTACTCCGTTGCCCAGGATGCACCACGAGGAGGATCCGACCCATTGGGGTCCTTAAGATGTTAGTAGGACCCCGCATCCCTATATTAGCTTAATTTGGGCCAGATGATGTTGTGTGAGATTGTCCCTTTATTTCCCGTGGTCCACCTCGTAGTCCACCCAGGTGAACCACGGGAATTTTTTTTTACCCGTGGTCCACCTGCATAGCCATATGTTTGTAACAGTAAATTATATAATAAAATTATGGATATACTTATGATCAAAAAAGTAAAAAACTACCAGTAGTACCACTGGTACTTAAATTTTACCCATGGTACTACTGGATCAAAAATAAATGAAGATCGGTAAAAACAAATGAAGATCGAAAAAACAAATGAAGATCGAAAAACAAATGAAGATCGAAAAAACAAAAGAAGTTTGAAAAAACAAATGAAGATCAACAAAAACAAATGAAGATCGGCGAAACAAATGAAGATCGACAAAACAAATGAAGATCGAAAAAACAAATGAAGATCGGAAAAACAAATGAAGTTTGAAAAAACAAATGATCAACAAAAACAAAAGAAGATCGGCGAAACAAATGAAGATCGACAAAACAAATGACGATCGAAAAAACAAATGAAGATCGAAAAAACAAATGAAGTTTGAAAAAACAAATGAAGATCAACAAAAACAAATGAAGATCGGCGAAACAAATGAAGATCGACAAAAAAATTAAGTTTGAAAAAACAAATGAAGATCAACAAACACAAATGAAGATCGGCGAAACAAATGAAGATCGACAAAACAAATGAAGATCGGCAAAACAAATGAAGATCGGCAAAACATGCAGATCAATAAAACAAACGTCTTTAAGCAAGTTCATAAGGTCAAAAACTATTCGCAGCTATATTTTGTAATCTAGATGCGGTTGCCATTCAAAAAAATAAGTGCAAGTAATTCTCGACCTTAACGACACTTATTTAAAAATGTGCTTTTAGGCGTTTATAGACATCACTGATCACGAATATATGAAAAATAAATAAATATTATGCATGCTCCTAAGGTCGAAATTCGCTTGAACCCATTTTTGTAATCTAGATGCGATGAACATTCAAAAAAATAGGTGCAAGCAATTCTCGACCTTATAAACATGCATAATATTTATTGTTTTTTACATGTTCTTGATCAGTGATGTCTATAAACGCCACAGAGCACATTTTTTGAGATGTGTCATTAAGGTCGAGAGTTGCTTGCACCTATGTTTTTGAATGGCAATCGCATCTAGATTACAAAATATGGCTGCGAGTAGTTTTTGACCTTATAAACTATTTATTTATTTATTTATTTATTTATTTATTCATTAACAATAGAACATTGTGTTTGAAATGATAACAAAAAAAATGCATTATTGAACTAAAGCAATCAACATTCCAAATTATAACTTTAAAAATAAATTTAGGTACATGCTATGAGATGCATGCAATAAAATTTTACACTATTATTTAAGTCATATCAGCATTATTATTAATTAGACATGCAAAAATACAACAATAAAATACTACGAAATCATCATTAAACAAACAATGTCTAATTATTGTTTTAGAATTTCTGTTATAATTAAATATATCCAATGTCAATTTATTAAGTAGGTACAATTAAATTAATATTTTAAAAAACAATGTCAAATTAAATTACAATGTCATCAATGTCAAATGCATCGATGTAATTTAATTAATTCCATTAAGAATGTCAAGCTGTGTTTAAATTTAGTCTGCCCTTAACCACTAAAATTACAATATTTATTTAACATTACAATTACAAGAGCAGTCCCTCTTTAGCGGACAACTTTAAATCAATTGCCTCCCAATCATACGGGGGCTAATATCTACATATATGGTAATATCTAAAATATCTAAATTTAAGCCCTATTTGTGAATTCATCAATAGAATAAAAACACCTGTCAACTAAATAATTTCTAAGCTTAGTCTTAAAGTCAGTTTTGTAAATTGACTCCTTTATTTCTACAGGAAGTTTATTAAAAAGATTGATTGAGTTATACAACGTGCCATGTTTAACCACTTCCAGAGTAGGAGCAATTTTGGATGATATATCTTTCCTTCGTGTCCTTTCTCGTATCAACCTTTCCTCATTATTCTCATAACTGTGGATATCTTTAGAAAATTGAGTAAGCAATACCATGATATACAAACTCGGCACTGTCAAAATTCCCAGTTCCCCAAAATGTTGCCTACACGACTCTTGCTGGTGAATACGGACCATTGTTCTTATAGCTCTTTTCTGAGCTATAAAAGCTTTCTGAACGTTGTAATCGTAACTGCCCCCCCAAAATAGGATGCTATATCTAAGCCTAGACTCAACTAAAGAGAAGTAGACACTTCTTAGTTGATCTCTACTCACTACATCACGCACACTTCTTAAGATGTAACACGCAGAGTGTATGCTAGCTTCTACAGCCGATAACTCACACTTCCAGTTTAATAAAGTATCGACATGTACTCCTAAAAATTTAACTTCATCTACCATTTCTACTTCGTCACCATTTAAATTACAATGCAGTCTGTCAGAATTCCTACTAGTAGATTTGAACAAAATGATTTTGGACTTATCGTTGTTAATTCTAAGGCAGTTATGTGAAAACCACTGATGAAACCTATCCAAAACCAAATTCATTCTCTGATTCAGACTACAGGTATCGTTTGCTGAGATAATAGCGTTCGTATCATCCGCGAAAACAGTCAATTTTACCTCGTTATTTGCTACACCTACGATATCTTGTATAAGGTCATTGATGAAGATTATGAAAAATATGGGACCGAGAGTAGAACCTTGTGGCACACCTGTTTTTATTTTACAGAGCTTTGATTTAAATGATTCCTCGCATTTTGTTGTAATAGTGCCTGTTCTCTCACTGCTTTTGTGCTTGATTTCTACAAACATATACCTATTTTGTAAGTAGGAGGTGAACAGTTTTTTTATTTGACCTCTTATTCCGTAGTGTTCTAATTTCTCAATTAAGAGGTCATGATTTACTGCATCAAACGCAGAACTAAGGTCCAAAAAGATACCTGCCACCTTTTGTTTGCTGTTTAATTTCATTAATACGTCATTGATTAAGGTAATAATAGCGTCACGCGTTCCCACATTCTTCAAATAGCCAAACTGTCTCAAATTTATGATGCGATTCATACCTAAGTGCCCTAGTAACCTACTCTTTAATAATAATTCAAATATCTTCGATTTGGTTGGTAACAATGATATTGGCCTGTACTTATTTGGGTCACGCTTTGAGCCTTTTTTATGTATGGGAATAATTTTGGCAATTTTAAATTGGTCGGGGAAAATAGCATCCTTAATACACTTATTATAAAAATTTGCCAGCGGTTCTGCTAGTATGTCTATATTATCCTTAATGACAGTTATGGGCACATCATCGTATTCACAAGACATCTTGTTCTTCATTCTCTTGACCACTTTGACAACCTCCATAGAACTCACCCAATCTATATTCATGTCGTTTACTGCTCTAATTGTGTTAACTTTTAGCAAGTCCAAAGCCTTGCTATGGTGACAGTTACGGGGATTAAAATCCTTATCAAAACACTCGCTAAATATATTAACGATTTCCACAGGATTCGAAGTAATAGAACCGTTGTTCATCAAAGAATAATCACAGTCATCCTTTGCCTTTTTGTTCCTATGCCTGTTAACTATGCCCCATATATCTTTAGAGATATTATCAGATTTTGCCAGAGCAGACTGAACTGCAAGTCTTTTTGCATTTCTAACTACTCTTTTATATATATTTAAGTATTTCTTTCTATATGTGCTCAACGAACTGTGACTACTTCCCCTCACGCAAAGGAATCGTTTCATTATGCTAGATGTTTTAATTCCCTTAGTTATCCACTTAAGTCCCCTCTCCCGTTTGTAATATCTTTTTACCTTTTTCTTTTTAAAACTCTCATTGAAATATTCATTAAATTTTGTGATAAACGTGCTAGGTCCCATAGAATTCATGTCATTTTCTAGTAGTAATTCCCTAAATTTATTTTTATTTTCTACGTTAAAATTTCGTTTATAAACAAACCTATACCTGTTGCATATATTCTTAAACTTAATAGCGTTATGAATTGATTGGCACAATAAACTGGCATGACCATCAGCCAGACCATTGTGGTCCACTGTGCAATCGACTATACAGTCCCTATCAAGATTGGTCAAGAAGTTATCCAATGAAGAAAGAATGTCATTTCGTACAAATGTTATCTCATGCACTAACGGTCTAAAATTATAAGAAGTCAATATATTAATAAAGTCAGTCCTTTTCGTCGATTCCACTAATAGATCCACATTAAAATCTCCACATATAAAGCATTTCTTGTCAAAAGTGTATTCTAATAATTTTTCTAACATACTCATAAACATTTCCAAGTTTTGCTTATAGGGACTACGATAACAACAAAAAATGTATACATCTGTCAGCATGTCTTTGACACCGCAAATTTCAAAAGCATCCACCTTGTACAATTCTTTGCATATTGTCACTTCCTCACATATTCTGTCCTGTCGAGAAAGGATTAGAGACCCGCCACGCTTCTTTTTACTTCTACTATTGTATGTAACAAGCTTAAAATCTGTGAAATGGAAACATTTAGCAAGAGAATTGTTTAGGAAGTGCTCAGTCAAACATATATAATGTATTAAGGAATCCAGACCTTGTGTATAAATTTCAAATTCATCCTTTTTACTATTTATTCCACATACATTTTGAAGTAAAATATTTAACGCATAACAATTACTTCTGTCTGGTTCACTATTATTTGTATTTTTAACTGTCCCTTGTAAGCAGTTATTGTTGTTTACGAAAAAAGTCGCTGTGGGCTGTATTTACAATTTCAGTTACAGAAGAGTCTTGCAAGCAGTGATCAACCACCCCTTTTCTTCCACAGTTATATTCTCCGCATGTTTGTGTGCTAACATCCTTACATTTTATCAAATTTATTTTATTTTCAGAAATCTCTTTTAAATTACTGATATGACTTTGGTACTTAATCTTGTACCCAAGTTGCAAAATCTCTCTATGTATCAATTGACAAGCTTGTATTAAATTAAAATTATTAAAACTATTATAATTATGGTCCAATGATATAAACCTCGAATTATCATTGTTATGGCAAACATGTCTTATCACATTGTTTAGTTTGTTAACATTTAAGTATTTATTATAGTAAACCTTACACATCAATACATTTGTAAATTTCAATTTTTGCAAATTATAATGGAGAAAAGAAGACACGTCCAAAGGATTCTCATCATGTGAACCTGCCATTATTACAATAAAGTCTTGGTCAGTAAAATCTTTACATATGGTTACACATGAACTAACAATTTCCTTAAGAGGTGCATCCCTTTTTATCACTGAGAATACCGTATAGGTGTCTCTGACATAATTCTGAAATCTTCTGCGCACTCCATACCCTGATTGATCGGCAAAAATAGCAATTTTATGCTTTGGTATCGCTGTTAACTTTTCTGTCCCTGGAGCGGACGTTTCATATGTATACTTTCCTCGCATGTTTCCTTGTTCACTTGAAATCTCAACCCCATGCGGTGCACTTTTCGATGTGCTCAATACGCTCCCGCTTCCTATAGCGTCATTGTCCAAGGCCTCATCAGTAAAACACGAAGTCGGATTTGATTTCTCATTGTGATTCTTATAACTGAGTCTACGTGAACCTGTTACTGAAGGCCCATTACGCACCAGTAATCTTTGTTTGAACTGAGGTGAGAAAAATCTGTTTGGTGTATTGCTTATCTCATTTGAATTCTCCTGTATTCCAACCGATTTTAGTAACTTTATTTTATTCTCGCAAAGTCGTAGTTCATTTTTTAAAGTGTAGTTTTCTGAATTAAGGTTGTCGATTTCTGTGTTTGCTATTTGTAACTCTTTTTTTAAATTATTTATTTCCTCTTTCAATGAGCCCATGTCATCAATAACACCGGGTAAACTTTGATATGAAATATCAGCGTCCTCATCGCAGTCATTAGCGCTTAGCGGAGAGGTTTTATTTGTTTTTTTCCTTTGCGTAACATTCAAGGTGTATGGCTCTTCCATTTTACCAATAATACTAGATATGACTGGTATTACGAATATGTACAATTACAGTGTCAAATGAGATATAATTTAAACATCAAATTATCGGACAAAAAGAACTTTGTCGTAACTAGAATTTGAATCCAAGTCCTCTTGCGCCTCTCCGAAACCTAATGGTGTTCCGATTCAGCTACGCCTCAAGTTAATAATGTTAGCGAAATTAAGCATTACTTTAAAACTTTGCGATTCTCGTCATAACAATGAATTTGCAGTAGGTATTTCGATATTTAAACTTGTAATTGAATATCACCATAGAATTACAATTATATTTTGTTGTTGACGTGACGACACAATTAGATAAAAATTCTTCTGAAAATTGATTTTGTACATCTTCCACTTCAGTTTTTTCGCTAATAGTTTTAGGCATGTATTTAAATCGATATCTATATATTCCCTTTTTCTGAACCGTTGTTGGTTGGATTGTGTATTTTTGTCACTATTTGTACACAATGCCGTAATAATGTTGCACTTCACTTTGCTAGTATTCATTTACTCATCATCTACACTTTTAAGCACAATTTGCGCACTAACTTCATTTTTTATTATTTTTAAAACACACTTTTATACAGACACGAAGTAAACAATGGCACAGTGGCGCCACCTTGCTTATAGTCTTTTGTTTTATTGATCTGCATATGTTTTATCGGTCTTCATTTGTTTTTTCGATCTTCATTTGTTTTGCCGATCTTTATTAATTTGTTTGTTGATCATAATTGGTTTCGCTGATCTTCATTTGTTTCGCCGATTTTCATTTGTTTCGCCGATCTTCATTTATTTTGTCGATCTTCATTTGTTTTACCAATCTTCATTTGTTTTACCAATATTCATTTGTGTCGTTGATTTTCATTTGTTTCATTGACTTCATTTGTTTCGTCGATCTTCTTTTGTTTTGTTGATCTTCATTTGTTTTGAAAATTATTTCATTACTTTATACATTTTACCTTTTAGATGTTCTTCGTATACCACAACCTATAATGGATTTTTTTCCACTGACATGTCCTAAAAGATCCATTTTTTCATAAAAAATACTTTAAGGTATTAAAGTGGACATGATATGTCCACAAAGATCCATGATGAATCTTTTTAATGGATTTTAGTGGATAAAGGGCACTTGCATAAAAAGGATACCTTAGCTGTAAGTGTTGATAGAAGAGCGCTAAGTGTCAGGTGGACCACGGGTAAAAATTATTTCCCGTGGTACACCTAGGTGAACTACGGGTAATAAAAAAATTCCCGTGGTACACCAGGTGGACTATGGGTAAAAAAAAAATCCCGTGGTTCACCTGGGTGGACTACGAGGTGGACCACGGGAAATAAAGGAGATTGTCGACAAATATTTATTTACATTTTCAATGGTTTACAAACTCTTCCTCTGCCTGCGGGTGTATGTATACACCCAAAAACACGAATGTATTTTTTCGAGGCTCGTAGGTAGGTTTGCTCTTAAAACATAATAAACTAACTTTCATACGAAATGTGAAAGCAAAAAGGATCCGTTTCTTTGAGTCCCTTAATTAGGGGATTCGTTTGCGAAAGAATAAGCTTTAAAATGTAAATTTTTGTGAGAAGTGTGTTAAATAGGTACGTGCTCTATGATGAATACTTCTTGGTAGTTAAAAACAGTATAATACTAGTAGTAGCTTAGCAGGTCATAATTAGAACGAAATAAAAATAAAATCTATACTTAACTAATAAGTAGTTTTACAGGTTTTTGGAAATGGACGATCGACTGAAAAAAATACTTTTTAAATTAAAATGATTTTGTAAATACAAAATAGCAGATACAGAACCCGTTATTGAGCGATGCCCGACACGCACTTGGTTTGGTTTACATATGTGATGGCTGGTATAGTTTATTGAAATTTTTTTTTATTTGTTCAGCTTTTCATGATTAAAACAGGTATTTTGGAAACCTTAAAACGATTTCTCTTTCAGCTTCGCCTAAATTAATGTGATTGAATTTACGAGAATCCTGCTACGCTGTCCTGTAGAAGCTAAACGATATCCATATTAATAAAAAGGAAAAAAGTAATTGTTTGTAGGTATTGTAATCGATGAATTGAATATCTACTCCAACGATTTAAAAAAATCCTTGACCATTAGAAAGTTTTATTTATGCTGTTGGTTGATGGCACTTGGTGGAACCTGCTGCACATATTAAATAACACCACTTGTACTGTTTAACAATATTTATTTACTTTACACCTGACCGGTTTTGCCTCTCGGCAATCTAAAAGGTAACATACAAACCTTTGAGAATGCCGAGAGGCGGAACTGGTCAGGTGTAAAGTAAGAAAATATTAAGAAACAGTACAAGTGGTGTTATTCAATATTAGAAAGTCAAGTTTTTTCCAAGTATTATTGATTTAAAAAACTGATAATTTAAACCAAGAAAATAAAACTATATAGCCATAAGTATTTTTCAACAATTAAATGCCTATTTTATGTTGTAACTAGCGGACGTCACGTGGTTTCACCCGCGTAGTTCCCGTTCCCGTGGGAATACGGGAATAAAATATAGCCTATGTTCACCGCAAAGAGTGTAGCTTTCCAACAGTGAAAGAATTTTTCAAATTGGTCCAGTAGTTCCGGAGCCTATTCGTTACAAACAAACAAACAAAAAATCAAAAAAACAAATCTTTCCTCTTTATAATATTAGTATAGAAATAAGAAAAAGTTTCCAAAAATAAATAAAGTAAAATTTCATTCAAATTACAATTACGGAACCCTACATCGAGCGTGACCCGGCACGTACTAGATTGGCTTTGTTTGAAACAAGTGTCGCCATTTGTAATAATTTGTATTTGTTATATTTTGACTGTGAAATATGTAAAAGGGTTGTGTTTATTTGCGTGTAATAAAAGCAATTTTTATTAAGTGATAAGTCGATTTAATTTATTTTTTGTATGTGTTTTTTTATATTACATCATGCCTTTATCCCCGAAGGGGTAGACAGACGCATATTTTATGCCAACATTTCACCTTTTTAAAATTTGTCCCACGTAATGGGTGGTGAGCCGTATTGCCGTGTTGAGATGGACAGCTTCCTGCTATTGCTGTGAAAATTTTCAAGCCCCCTTAAAAGGCCTTCAACTTGGCTTAACGACTGCCATTTTACTGGCAACCGGGAACAACGGCTTAACGGTCACCCATCCAAGGACTGGCAATAGTGAAAGTTGCTTACTGCAGTTTACAGAATACTGAGTCAGAGGGGCCACGAGCTCTTTTTTTTATATAATAATCTCGTAAAATTGACGTCACCAGCCTGATGGAAAGCCACGGCGTATCTAGCGATTGGGGGCCACTCTCATAGTCCGTAAGACTTCCGACAGTGGTCCTCAAGTTGGCGGCCCTGTGATGTGCTTCTTCACGCTCCTCTTGAAGAACCCGGGATTGTAAGATGAGGGAAACACGTGTGCGGGCAGCGAGTTCTAGGTTTTCATAGTTTGACAAAGGAACGATCTTTTGAAACGCTCAGTTCTGGCGAAGATTCTCTCCACTGCGTATGAAATAAAATTAGCATTAGAGGTAGCATTGTAACATGCCAATATATTCATTAGTGTTGCCCTGTGGCAAAACAATGCTTTTTTATACTACTAAAGCGGCAGACAATCTCACAGCCCACTTAATGGTAGTCACCGTACCACTATATTGGATGCTTACATGCCACTATATTGGATGCTTACATGGATGCAAAAGCGCTGCTGACGCTACAATAACCCTCTAAGAATCCTTTTGAAGAACCCCATATTTTGGGGAAATCGAGGCAAGGAGAACATTCCACAATCTAAAAAGGAAGAAAGTTCCTATCGAATCTTACCTTGCTTGAATGCTCCGGACTTAACATGTGAGGATGAACAGCCTGTCTGTAGTGAGCGGTGGGCATCATACATACATATAGTCACGACTATATACCCAAAAGGGTAGGCAGACGCATAGTATACAACCCCATTTCACCCTATAGTATTATGTCCCAGGTGGAGAGCCTATTACCGTGTTGAAATAGACAGGCGAAGGTCGGGATGACCCACAGTTGAAAATTTTCAAGCCGCCCAATATATAAGGCCTTCAACTTGGCTTAACGATTGTCATTTTACTGACAACCGGGTTTCATTTTGGGTTCTCCTTCTCTACGCAATGGATCGTTTTGTTAAAAAGTGTTCTCTTAGTCGCCTCTTACGATACCCTCGGGATGAATTTGGGTGGTGACATTTTGTACTCTTTACCGTCGCCACACGGGGATTCATATCAAACAATTCCTCAGAGCAAAAACCATTGTACATACAGGGGCAGTAGATCGCATTACGCTTATGTTCCTACCTACCCCTTCTGAGAGTAAGGCGTGACTATATGTATGTATGTATGTATGAGAAGGGGCTGAGAGTTGTTTTGTGATTTATTAACCAAGTTCTAAATGTAATTCATTATATAGGATGATTTAGTTCGTAGGGCAGTCTGTTAGGAATTTAAGATAATCCCTAGACTTAGAATTACGGGATAATCCTTGGCTATTACGATCTTTCAGATTGATGAGCTAAAAGTGTGTTTTAGTAGTTTAGCTATGGTTCCGTACACACAGAATTTGACCTAGAAAATCTTTTTAATTTTATAAAGGCGAAAGTTTGGGAGAATGTGTGGACGTTACTCTTTGACGTCCTAACGGCTACATGGATCTGACTGAAATTTTATACAGGATTTACGCCCTTGGCACACCTCCGCCGCGAAACCAGAACAACGGAACCGCTGAATGAATTCCGCTGTGATCAAGTGTGGATTGAACAGCGGAACTGGGCAACGGAACCTGACACGAGTTAGTCGATGTGACGCTATTGCAATTTTATCATATTATTTTTATTATCTGGATGACTTAATAAATACATAAAGGGTCTATTTCTGATGGCTTGAAGTAGTTTTTCCGTGAAATTCACGTCCATTTACTGAAAAAATATTAGTTTCGCCGTTCCGCTCTGTATTTCTCTCAATTTTGACAAACCGGCGCGTAGACAACGCGGCACCGCAATAACAAGGCGGCCGAAGCGCGGAGGTTTGACTGGCGTAGGAGCAGATTGGCAAAACCGTGCGGTGAAAGAGATAGAAGATAGTTAAATCTATGCATTAGAACAGGCGGTTTCGCTAGTGTTCCGCTCCTCCTACATGTGACAGAACTTGGCGGAATTACTGCGGTTCCGCTATCATGGTTTCGCGGCGGAGGTGGGCTACAGGCGGTATAGTTTTGAAAGTCACCAACTAGACTACATATACATAAATCTTATGGTCACGCATTTATCCCTAAAGGAGTAGGCAGAGGAATACGTTAAGTAGACTAAACAATAAAAAATTCAATAGCAGGCAGCCACAACCAGCGCCTGTCCACTTCAACACGACAATACAACTTACCACCTATTAAGTGTGACCAATTCTGAAAAGGTGAAGTGTAGGCATATAATTTACCTCTGTCTACCCTTTTGGGGATAAGGCGTGACTATAGGTATAATGTATCATCCGGAACAATTATTTAAAGTGCCTTCCATAACATATCGCTTTTTTATAAAAATGACGTTATTGCTGAGCAAAGCACTGTACCAACTTTATCCTGATTTATTTTCAAAGATAGGCTTGTCCCAACTTGCCCAAAATATCCCAAAGTCGGCTTATAAAGGCTCGCGTGTTCGCTCACGAATGGTTTGCGAAGTTTGCAAATAAAACAAAATGGATGCCAAAAGATGAAGTTTCTTTCTATGATTAAATGCACGCCGTAAGTTTAAATTGGTAGGGCTTATTTTGGTTGATAGCAATGTAGAACTTCTGGTGTTGCAAATGAAGGAATGCCACATTAGTAAAAAATAAATAACGCCAGTGTGAACAAATAACTTTTTAACATATGAATGCTTGTATGCTGTCTTAGTGGTGTAGTTAAAGCTTAATTAAAAAACTGGACTGTTTTGATTTCTTGTAAACGATCACAGCGTAAAGTAGGTATCTTACTAACTCTCTCGCGAGACCATGGTGCAAGCCATAATCTCCAGTGAGAGTAAGAGGGACTGTGCCGCCTCTATCTGCGAGCAGGTCATGCTCGTGAAAGAGGCCGCGGGGCGGGAACAAGAGAGAACTCTCCCACCCGAGTTCCGCAGTCGGCAGCCTGGGCGCCGCCGACGTGTCTTCGCCGAAGACTATCGGCCTCCATGACCGGGGGCCTGCGGACGGTGAGAGGGTTGCTCACCGTCTTTACAGAAGGCAGGTCCATGACGGCTACGTGATATGAGGAATTCACAGATGCCCCTAATTAGAAGCGGGACAGCACACGAACCGCCCCCTGGGCGAGGCTGCAGTGGCGGCCGTGGGTCTGTTGGGAGTCCTGGGACATCCTCCCGAGGGCTTACACGGGGCTCCCAACCATAGGCTGTTGGGCGTTACGTGAGGTATTTTAGTGGGTAGGAGACCGGCCGGCCGACTCGGGATAGCACCCGAACCGGCCCAGGGGCCGGTTCGGGTGCTATCCCATCTTTGGGGAGTTTCGGGTGTGATCCCGCTTCTAAGGGCGAGCTTGCGTGAATCCCTCACGTCACGCTGCCGTCGTAGGCCTGCTTCTGTGAGGACAGTGAGCAGCCCTCTCACCGTCCTCAGGATCCTGGTAATGGAGGCCGATAGCCTTCGGCGAAGACAAGTCGGTGGCGCCCAGACCGCTGACTGCGGAACTCGAGTGGGAGAGTTCTCTCCCATTCCCGCCCCGCCGCCTCTTTCACGAGCATGACCTGCTCGCAGAAAGAGGCGGCACATTCCCACTTACTCCCGCTGGAGATCATGGCTCGCACCATGGTCTCGAGCGAGAGAGTGTCCACGTCCAGACCCACCGCGAGGACCTGGCGATGTGCGCCCACGCTGTGCACTCTACCAGCGCAGCGTGTTAAGCGCTGTGTCATCGCTGCGGTCCGCGCAGTGCTGACACTCGTCCGTGGTTTCCCGGTGTCTTCGCCACAGATACCTACCGAAGCTACCGTGCCCGGTAAGTATCTGCGACAACCGGTAGGAGTGAGCACCGTGTCTCCTCTCCAGCCACTCGTCCATCCTGTTTGAATCCTAAAAACAGAATTCGACTCTGACCTCTCGCCGACCTTTTAGGTAGATATTTCTTATAGAAATAAGCAGTATCATTGTATGTATTTTTTCTCCTATTATTGTTACTATTACTTTCCTGTTAAGTACATAAATAAATACATAAATTACTCCTTTCCAAGTTGGTTAACAAGCATCACGTAAAGCCCGTTAATGGCCCTCAGGTAACAAAAGCCCCGTTAATTGGCGGCTTAATGGCTTATCCAGTTTGTGCCGAACTACTTTGAGGAATTAATGGCTCTGCTTAAAATGCTCATCGCGTTACCGAACTCGGGACTGACTGAAGACTTGCTATTGATTTAGACGCTGGCTGAATTACTAATAAGGTGATTTATTTAGGTATATTTGTACTAGCTGACCCAGCAAACATTGTTCCGCCATATCAAGCTGATCCGATATAAGATACGACTTTTGACGTGACAACGTCTTATAATTGGATGGAGCCGGCTGCGCTCACGAAAAAAAATGACGTGTGCGGCGTTACCTCGCTCTGAGGCATTGCATTTGAGGCTGTCACGTTCAACTATCGTCAGTAAACTTAAAAGTATAGATTAAAATTGGATTTGGCAAAAAGTTTAAAATCTATTGAAACTTATAAAACCATTAGCCTGTCCCTGCCGGTTACCAACAACGGGACGCCTAGCACGACCAGTCGCACAAAACCACGTAAAAGTAAAGGTACCACTCCAATTCCGCAAAGTGTAACGCCATCCCTCCAACCTCAGCGCTTCGTCATAAATCAGCAAAATGACACTATCACTACTGTGAGTAACAAGGGTACTCAGACGGATGCCACGATGCCTTTAAGTACACGTAAAAAATCGCTATTGGAGACATCTCACATACCAGAGGGACCACAGCCAGAAGATGGAAGACAAAAAGGCTCCACAATACCGGCGCAAAAACAAAAAAAGACTAAAATATGTATAATCAGTAGTAATACTCTCAAGGGGCACCTATCCACAATTCAGGACGTTTTTTCGAATGATTTTGAATACTTCCATTTTTAAAAGACGAATTATAATACCAAGGATCGCCTAGCGGGTTTAAATGACAAGCTGAAAGGGTTCACCTATAATGACTACTGCATTATTATGCTTGGAGAGGACGACCTTAAGGATAATAATCAAATTAATACTATCAACACGATTAGAAACTCCCTAAAAAACGTTACGCACACGAATAAAGTCATCTGTGCGCCTACGTACATAGCGGGGGCCTTAATTTATAATCACAAAGTAGACTTATTTAATTATTTGTTATATTTGGATTTGCAAAATGATGACTACGGATATTTTTTTGACAGTAACCTTACTCTAGCACATGACATGTTCTCATATACCAGTGGAAAAATAAACACACGCGGCATGCGTGATATTTATGTCAGAATCCGTGACAATATTATGTATGACCTAAATTATATTTGTTGTCGTGATATGCCAGCGAATGGAGATAAACTCCCATCTGCCACACATAATAAAAATTTGGCATCGTCAGATCAGTTTTTTCGTTTATAATAGTATTCTTTTATTGCACCAAAATATAGATGGACTAAACAGTAAATCTGATAGATTTACAGTAAGTTTAGAGAATTTATATAGTAAGGGTAAAAATGTCGATATTCTTTGCTTTTGTGAACACAATATGATAACTAGTGACATTAATTCATTGTATATTCCTAACTATAAACTGGCTACTTATTATTCGAGACTTAAATCTAGACGCGGAGGTACGTGTATAATGGTTAGAACTGGTATGAAATACAAGGTTATTGACGCTTTAACCAAATACAATATTTCTAATGTTATAGAATGTTGCGGTATAGAGCTCACTGATCATCACATTGTGGTATTGTGTGTATACCGAAGTCCGCATAGTAGGGACAGAAAGAACAAATTTGACATATTTCTTAGTAACTTTGACGATATTCTTAAGTTGCTCCTAATGAAAAATAAGAAACAGAAATGCATTATTTGTGGTGACTTCAATGTAGATAAACTAGATAAAACGAATCAGTCACAAAAGTTTAAGGATTTATTGAAATGTTTTGATTTAAAATTTGAAATAAAGTCACCAACACGATTAAGCAGCGGGAAATGCCTTGATAATTTTTTGCATAATATACGTGGGTGTCAAAGCGAGAACTTGGAATTGGCTATTTCAGACCATACCGCCCTGTTATTACAGTGTCCGGTGGCAAAAACATGTCGATCTGACTTCTGGTTCACTTATAGACGTAATTATTCAAAACAACACATTGAAAAATTTACTGAATGCCTAAATAGCCTCACATTCACTGATGTACTTGAAGAAACGGATTCAAATGCCGCTTTTAACCAGTTTCACGAAACGTTTTTGCTATTCTACGACTTGTGTTTCCCAAACTCAAAATTCAAAGTTTCCACTAAAGTAAAACCTAAGTGGATAAGTCATGGCATTAAACTGTGCTGTAGGAGGCAGCGTAAACTGCTTTGGAAATACAGACAGAAACCAACCAAAGAAAATAAATACAACTTCAAAGTTGTATCTAGTAGGCTTAAGAAAGTGATTCGTTATACACAAAAACATCACAATAATAAAATAATATGCTCTGCAAAAAATAAGTGTAAGGTGACTTGGAAAATAATCAATAGAAATAAAACTAACTTGCCTCCTGTTGACATTGAAAGAATTAGACTTCATGACCAAATATTGACTCATCCAAAGGACATTGCCCAATCTTTTAATAATTTCTACGTAGATTTAGTTAATCCAATCAATTCCAAGAAAATCAAGTCAGGTCTTGAAAGTAGTTTGTCGTCAATGTTTATGCAACCTACTACAACACAAGAGGTACACCGCATAACCATGAATTTAAAAAATACTGCTAGCGTTGGATATGATGGTATTAGCACTAAAATAGTGAAAGGAGTTTCTGCAATTATAGCTCCTGTAATTAGCCACCTAATTAACTGTAGTATATCTGAGGGTAAATTTCCTGACAAATTAAAACACTCAATAGTAAAACCACTATTTAAGAAAGGAAACAAAGAAAGTATGACCTCATATAGACCAATAGCTTTAGTGCCAGTGTTTTCAAAGATATTTGAAAAAGTCATACACAATAGGATGACCTATTATTTTGAAAAATTTAATTTATTTACAGATAAGCAAAAAGGGTTCAGAAAAAATAAATGCATAGATGAAGCAGTTTATGAATTTTTAAATTTAATTATATGTAGAATGGACAAGAGAATGCCTGTTCAAGCGCTATATATGGACCTAACAAAAGCGTTCGATTATGTAGACCACAAAATACTTATTAATAAACTTTATGCCTACCACCTACTATGCATAAAGTTTATTAGGGGTAATTAATTAATGTGGTTTAGGGGTAATCTTTCAAAATTATTAGAGTCATACCTTACAAATCGCAAACAAATCACAGTAATTAATCAAATATGCAATAGAACACATACAGAAATTGTGTACAAGTCTGACACCAGAACGATAAAGTTCGGCGTACCTCAAGGAAGCATACTTGGTCCACTCTTATTCATCATTTACATAAACGACTTCCCGTCAGCTACCAAATTTCCCATGATTATGTATGCTGATGACAGCACTGTGGTATTTAATAATAATCATTCTGACATCAACACTATTGACAATACTATTACCTCTTTGATTGCATGGCTGCAGGCACATAATCTTAATGTAAATTTAGAAAAAACAAATATGATGAACTTCTGTCAAAGGGGAAGCACAAAAAAATTTGAAGTAAAGCATAATGACAAAGAAATTAAGTATGTCTCAGTCGAGAAGTTTTGGGTCTTCAGATTGAGAGTACATTACAATGGAATTATCAAATTGAGTTGGTCTGTAATAGGGTAAACCAGTATGCATATGCCCTGTACATGTTGGGTAAAACTGTCAATAGGGAAACTATTGTCACGGCATATCACGCGCTGGTTGCATCCACTTTGAGATTATATTTTGGGGAAATGCGACTGGCAGGGATTCCGTTCTTAAAGCACAAAAACGCTGCATCCGCTCCATTTGTAATATCGCCAGCACAGTTTCTTGTAGGCCGTATTTTGTGACATTGGGAATACTTCCTGTACCATGCATGTATATAATGGAGACAGTAACTTTTGTAAGGCGAAATTGGGATAAATTCTCAGTAGTCACGAGCAGTCGTAGGGCTGATAATCTATACCTGCTCACAGCTAAAACAGCCCTGTTACGCAAGAGTATATTTGCAATGGCTCCTAAAATATACAACAAGCTGCCGAAAGATATTAAGTCTTTGAAAAGTTATGATATTTTTAAAAATAAAGTTAAATTGTTCTTATTAAGTAAGGCCTATTACTCTGTTGAAGAGTATTTAGCAGAAAAATAACTTAACTTATGTATTGACATCTTAAACCTTTGATACAATATTAATATCTTAATTTTAGTTTTTTGACCTATAATTTTAATTTAGTTTTAAAATGTCTATGTATGTATGTGATGATTGACATTATACATTATTGACAACTGTCTGTGATGGTGACTAAGCAGCAGTAGTGACTTGTGTTGTTTTTAAATGATTTCTAGACTTTTATTTTAAAATTTTGACATTTTTCAGATTGTATTTAATGTTAATGAAGTTAAATGATTTATGATTCTATGTTTGTATGATAAATATTTTGTTTAACTGTGTAATTAATTGCACTATTTGTACACCACGCTGTGTGGTAGAACATAGAGAACTCTAGCAATAATTTTAAAAGACCTGTAACGTACCTATGTTTCACAAATAAATAAATGAAATGAAATGAAATGAAATGAAATAAACCGACTTTACAGACAACCGATTTTTTTTTATTTTTTGGATAAAAACCTTGACCTGTCTATGACTCTATAAATAACACACAAAAAGATTATTAGCGAAATCAGTCCAGCTGTTCTGAAGTTATGCGCGTACTTACATACATTTTGAACACGTGTTTATTAAAAATCGGTTAAGAAATGCGTCCTCTAGATCGGAATCGGAACTGACATACACACAGACATACTGTCGAATAGGAGACTCTCGCTCGCTTCGCTTGCTCTTTCAATTAGTATGTAGCTATTATATCACACACACAACAACATAGATTTAAATATTCCTACAATATAAATCACCACAGAAATTTAGTTGTTATATAACCAGCATAAGCTGACTCTTCTACTGACAAACAACTACCGCTTTATGAGGTCAAAGTAAGCTGGTAGATCTCACTCGCTATCTTCCTCAAAGTTTTGTTTTGAAAAATTTCGCAACAGAAACGAATAAATTTGTTTGTTTGAGCTTATATTTAAATTACATATTTTCATGTTATCCAAACGAGGATGGGCCTAATGGAATTCCTTGAGAGACGCCTCAAAAATTTGATATTGAAGCCACGTAAATACTTTTCAACAAACTTTCAAAAAAATGCTGCGTTTCTAATAAATGGGAAGTCACTGTGTTAAGCAAAGTATGACGTAAGATAAGTCCTGAGATGGGTACCCGTTTGTTTGGATTTGACAAAAGTTTTAATGGTTGGATGATCTAATTTTGAATATTTGTCATTTTCAAAATTTGATTCATGAATCGTAAGCCTGTTTCTGAGTGAAATAGGGGTTGTAAGTTTAAGAGTAAAATTTTCATTTTGAAAGATAGTGACTTGAAATTTCGTAAGCCTGCTTTTGATTCATAATAAAGGAACAAGAATATCAGGATTTTTTTAAAAATTTTACCCCTAAGGGTGTAAAATAGGGGATGAAAATTTATTCAAAAAAAATATTATGGGGTGGTTAGAGGTACATATTGTGTAAATGGAAGTTCGAAATATGTCACGGGAAGAGCCGGGAGACTCAGCTAGTACGTGCACAATATAAATTCCATGGAAAAGTTATTACATAATTATTATATTCTGCTTTATGTAAATTTGACTTTTTCTCGTTTTAATTTCAATATTCCGAGTAACTTCAATAGTGCAAATAATATTTAAACACTTACAACAAAAGTTATAAAGGTTCAAATTCAACCGTATTTAAATTGAATGAGTGAATGTATTTGTTCAGTAACCGTTCGGCTAACGGTACATTCATTCACTTATTTAGGTACAGTTTTATTGCCAGGTTCTTTTTTCTCCAGCTCTACCTATTGTGTTGCGAATCTGGCAGTAAATGTAAATGTAGAAGCCATCATTCTGACTGCCTCTGTGGCGCTGGAGGTCGTGGGTTCGATTCCCACCGGAGACTAATATTTGTGTGACCCATAAATGTTTGTCTCAAGAGTCTGGGTGTTTCTATTTATAATATGTATGTATTTAAAAGTATTTAAGTATTAATATCCGTGGTATGATACCCATAACATAAGCAGGTTATTCCTAGCTTACTTTGGGATCAGATAGCGTTGTGTGAAATGTCCGAGAATATTTATTTTTTTATTTGCATTTGGACGTTCATAAGCGTTACATTGTGACCTATATGAATAAATATTTTTCATTTTACAGAACGCATAATTGAGAGAAAATTCTGAATTAGATTTTTTACTAGCTCTTCAATTTTATTATTCTTTACTCACCTATTTTTATGGCTTTTTTTACCTGAGGAAAATTCTACACGGATGTTAAGCCGGACTCGTACCGACTAAAAAATACACGTATCCCACCTAACTGCCTACGGTTCGGCGCCCCGCATAAGCCTGAGGAAAGATATCCCTATTTTTATGCAAATTCAATAAACTTTCATATTCATTGTCTTTCTTCTCGGTTTTTTACACCCCAGGTAGGAGACAAGCTTATGGCTCACCCGAAAGACTGGTGACCACCGCAGCTAATGAACATTTGCAACATCGGAGGCGTCACACTAGCGTGCTACCGACCCTGTAAAAATATTCTAAGACCCCTTTTGAAGAACCCCACGTCCAAACTGCTGATGTTTGAGAAAACCGAGGCAGGGAGATCATTCCACACTCTAAGAGTGCGTGGTAGAAAGCCCTTTTCGGGTCTAATAGTGCTCGAGCGCTTCGGACGCAATCTGTGAGTATGAACTCCCTGTCTGTGGCGAGCAGTGCCATGATAGAACGTAGCCGTCGGCGTCGGTAAAAACGCGACGCCATTGATACTTACAAACTTTCGCATTTTTAATATTATTAAGAATTAGATGTTGCTCGCGGCTTCACCCGCGTGAAATTTGGAACCCGTTCCCGCTTCCCATGGGAACATTATCCTGAGATGAAAAGTAGCCTTTGTGTTATTCCTGACTATAAGCTATCTCCGTGCCAAATAGACGTTAGAGCGTGATTGAGAAACAAACATCTAAACATCCAAATATCTTCACAAACTTTCACATTTATAATATTAGAAGAAAGAAGAATATAAGATAACATTTTAATTAAAACTCTAAAAACTGTCCCGCAGAGAGCGATGGCCATCAGGGTGATAAGAGGATACCGCACGATCTTCGGTGAGGCGGCAAGTCTCCTAGCCGGAACCCCTCCATGGGACCTGGAGGCGAGAGCCCTTGCGTCACTGTTCAGATGGCGCAAGGAGGCGCTGGAGCGGTGCCAAAGGCCTGCGTCTCGAGAAATCGAGGCCCAGCGGTCCTTGCTCCACCAGGAAACCGTGGAGACATGGAAGGTGCGACTTGAGCAACCAAAGGGGGGATTCGCCACAATCGCGGCCGTCAGACCGGTCATGGACAAGTGGCTGGAGAGAAGACACGGTGCTCTCTCCTACCGGTTGTCGCAGATACTTACCGGGTACGGTAGCTTCGGTAGGTATCTGTGGCGAAGACACCGGGAAACCACGGCTGAATGTCAGCACTGCGAGGACCGCAGCGATGACACAGCGCTCCATACGCTAGCGGAGTGCACGGTGTGGGCGCAACAGCGCCAGGTCCTCGTAGTGGGTCTGGACGTGGACACTCTCTCGCTCGAGACCATGGTGCAAGCCATGCTCTCCAGCGGGAGTAAGTGGGACTGCGCCGCCTCTTTCTGCGAGCAGGTCATGCTCGTGAAGGAGGCGGCGGGGCGGGTACGGGAGAGAACTCTCCCACCCGAGTTCCGCAGTCGGCGGCCTGGTCGCCGCCGACGTGTCTTCGCCGAGGACTATCGGCCTCCATGACCGGGGGTCTGGGGACGGTGAGAGGGTCGCTCACCGTCCTTACAGAAGCAGAAACTCACGCACGCCCCCCCCCCCCCCCTTAGAAGCGGGATCACACCCGAAACCCCCAAAGACGCGGCTAGCACCCGAACCTCCCCCTGCGGCTTCGCCCATTGGCGGCTGAAGGTCTGTTGGGAGTCCTGGGACATCCTCCCGAGGGCTTACCCGGGGCTGTCAACCATAGGTTGTTGGGCGTTACGTGAGGTTTTTTAGTCGGTAGGAGTCCGGCATAACATCCATGAGGATTTTCCCTCACGTAAAAAAAAAAAAAAAAAAAAAAAAACTCTAAAAACTGTTCTAACACAATTCTTCTGTCTTCTATTACAAATCTTCTGTCTTCAATCACAAATCTTCAGTCTTCAATTACAAATCTTCTTCCTTCAATTACAAATCTTCTGTCTTCTGTTTCAAATCTTCTGTCTTCTTAGATGTAGTAAGCGTAGTTAGCAAGTAGTTTCCGCCGGCCTACAGTCTTTCAAAATAGCTGAAGGCCGAAAGAAACCCCTGCTAACCTTGCCTAGTCTTCTTTAAGTCCATTAGGGCTTGATGACGTTGTATGAGAAAGTACCCGTGGGAATATGGGAATAAAATATAGCCTATGTTCACCGCAAAGAGTGTAGCTTCCCAACAGTGAAAGAATTTTTCAAATCGGTCCAGTAGTTCCGGAGCCTATTCGTTACAAACAAACAAACAAACAAAAAAACAAATCTTTCCTCTTTATAACATATAAGTAAAGTATTTGTTATATCTAGTTAAATATCAATAGTGTTACATTACAAAATTTTTAGCTTTAAATCATTTTGAATTAAAATCGACTTTAGAACAAAAACTCCTCATCAAATATCGTCCATCAGTTACGCCGCTACAATGCCAAAGACAGACAAACACACAAACATACAAGTTTAATGTAAATCACCCCTCATCGGGGATGAAAAATACACCAGAACTACTCACTTTAATCCTGCTACGATCTCCATCGCTCCGTTGAAGTTGCCTATATTCCAGCAGCTCAAAGCTACCCTCAAGATGCAGGCTAAAGCCGCCTTCCGCTCCTCAAGAGACGACTGTGTGAGGACCAGCTCTGTTACCCACGCGGAGACCTGGAGACAAGAGAGAAATGTTTTATTAGGTAATACAATTTTTATAAATTAATTCTTGAGGTCTTGGGTTCGATTCCGGGTTCGGTTCAAATATTTGTGTGATCCACAAATGTTTGTTTCGGAGTTTGGCTGCTTCTATGTATGTATTTAGAAATATACAGGGTGGAATTTAAAGACGGTAGTTGGAGGTAAAGTACCCATAATATTGATAATGGCAAGTTTTTCTGAAAGGGAACCTTCCTTTAATTTTAAAAGTTAGTAAAACTGCATTTGAAGATTTTTGAAAAATCACCTGCTTGAGCCGGGAATCGAACCTAGGTGATGCGAAAAAAAAAACAGCTTGTATTTTATGATACCAACCGAAAGGGCCTTTAATAAGGAACAATTTCTTTTAATCAACATAGTATCTTAAATTAAAGGAAGACCAAGTAATATATGTTTTTATTGTAGAGACTATTCACTATCTAAAGAAAAAAAAACAGTCTAATTGAGAACCTCCTCCTGTTTTTTGAAGTTGAATTGAAGTCTTTAAATTCCATCCTGTATAATATATACGCTTTGTTCTCGTACAGTCGGATTAAAAAAGGCTTCGCAATATTAAAAGTTCAATGAACCGCTTCCGTCTAAAAGATGCATATTGTTATAAAATTCAACCCGAGCCTTGTCCTCCAAACATTATGTAAATAAATATGATATTTACAATGTACGTCTACCATCCGCTCTCGTGAAATGGGGTAGCTTTCAAACTGTTCAGTAGGGTGTCCATAGGGAATGAAAATAGCAGGATTTTTGATAGACTTTTGTAAGCGGTGCCTACTTAGGGTTCCGTACCCAAAGGGTAAAAACTGGACTGATTCATGAGACTTCGACGTCTGTCTGTCTTTCTACCCGTCACGAGACTGTATCAGGAATTGTGATAGTTAGAGAGCTAAAATGATCAAAGATGATGTATTTCTGTTGCCTATATAAAATCTGATAAAAAGGGGGGGTTAAGCGGGGCTCCCATACAATAAACGTGATTTTTTACATTTTTTTTTGACGTGACAACGTCTTATCATTCGATGGACCCGGCTGCTCGCACGAAAAAACATGACGTATGCGGCGTTACCTCGCTCGGAGGCGTTTCATTTAAGGCTGAGTTGTCACGTTCAACTATCGTCAGTAAACCAATTTTACAGACAACCGATGTTTGGCAGAGAACTCGGTGCGCGAGTCCGACTTGCATTTCGCCGGTTTTTAGATGTACTAATAAGCTATTTTTGGTAGGATAAAATCTCATGGGTTTGCGACATGCGTCTATGACGACTGTGTAGTTACCGTAGTATAATACCCGCTGGCCGTCTATGTATAACTCAACAGGAGTTCATTTGAAAAAACTGAACCAGAGAGAGCTGAAGAGGAAGAGTGAATTATACTTTTTTGTGACATAAACGACTGTATCTTATTTCCATTAACTGTAGAACTTTGCGATCTCCCCAGCTTCAATAAAACTGAACGTACAAAACCCTACTTGTAACCGGAGTACCTATAATGTTTTAATTACAGAACATAGACGGTTAATAGATAATTAAATTACCTTGTAATTTTATTAACATAGGCCAACTTTTAGTTATAGAGAGTTTGACAGCAAATTAAAGGACTGTCCCAGACATTTCTAAGCCATATTCACCCTATTAGGGTAAGCTTATTTCAGGCATCGTGTTTGAATACTGATTATCCTTCCCGCGCTACATAATTTAGAGGCACTCTACAGATATAACACGGGTTACGAATTCTCCTGTCAAAGTTTGACAACCCTAGTCAATGAATATACACTTGGTACATAGAAGATCGGTTACAGAAAGACATTTAGTATTTTGGAAATATTCAAGAACTCACTTCATTAAATCCTTTTGGTAGTTTATGCCCATTTCCTGTTTTGTCTTCTTCTAGATATGACCATTTCCGGATTTGACCACTTCCTTCTGTGACCAGATATTTAGAGGTCCAGTTCCTGGTATGACCACTTCCTTATCTGTCCACCCTTAGTACGGTGTACAAAATGATTCATTAAAATAAATTCAAAAAACTATTCACGTTCCTATTCATACAACGTCATTCCAAAGTAGGCAAGGTTTAAGCGACTTGTGTTATGACCACGGATATTAGTACTTATAAACCAACCCCTGTTTCATAATTCTTTATTTCTTTGATTAAAGTATATAAGTACTAATATCCGTGGTCTGAGACCCATAACACAAGCCGCTTAAACCTTGCCTACTTTGGAATGACGTTGTGTGAATAGGAACGTGAATAGTTTCTTAAATTTATTTTGATGAATCATTTTGTACACCGTACTAAGGGTGGACAGATAAGAAAGTGGTCATAACAGGAACTGGACCTCTAAATATCTGGTCACAGAAGGAAGTGGTCAAATCCGGAAATGGTCATATCTAGAAGAAGACCAAACAGGAAAAGGGCATAAACTACCAAAAGGCAACACTAAAATGGAACCTTAAATTCCTAATAGATGAGACTACATTAAGAGGGCTAACATATTTCGCGCCACATATTGCTCAGAAACCATACTTTTCATTGCATTTAAAGTCATTAAATATTTATTGTACAAAAATGATATTCACTAACAAACTTAGTAAATTTAGCTCTCTACACGTTTCATAAAACATATTTTACCTAACAACGGATTACATATGGTTAATATCAACGAAAGTGAAACAGGTTTTTCAAATCATACGATTTGCATAGATTTCGATGCTTAAATTCATGTCAAATTACTGATAAATTTAACAAACAAGGGATACGAAGCAATTGCAAAGGGCGTTGGCTATCTGTTTGTAGAACAACCTGATATCAGGTAGGTTCCTTTTTTTAGAGAAAAATGACTGTAAAGTTTGCTCAAATACTGAGAAATTTCACCAAAATAAAGTAGTCTTTTCACCAGCTTCTGTAGTTTAAATCATTATGATAATTATGTAATATTATGTCAGAACTTCTCCTTTGACAATAAAAATATTTATTTTTAAGTAACTAGATACAGATTTTTTTTTACAAAGTATTTTGTGAACCCCTATAAATGCAGATACGAGAACAAATACGATTTAGTACCGCCGAGAGGCTCTCAGAGAGTGGTCATGTCGCTCGATGTTCCATTTTTGAATACGAAAAAATGAACAAAAATAGTCTAATTCTAGCGTGACCAAACAATCTTAGTACTTTGTGACGTATAATATAATATATATATATATAAATATT
This sequence comes from Miltochrista miniata, assembly GCA_933228765.1. Taxonomy (NCBI): domain Eukaryota; kingdom Metazoa; phylum Arthropoda; class Insecta; order Lepidoptera; family Erebidae; genus Miltochrista; species Miltochrista miniata. The sequence goes on along the minus strand of OW121774.1, from coordinate 19,698,295 downwards.
TATGGTCGATATACAACGTGAACTTTTGTATAGTGCAAAGCTCAGACACCCCGACTAGAGCTTCGCTTCAAAATACTGTTTAAAAAAAATTAAATGAAACTGACGAAAACTGACCAAGTTATCAGCTTTTACAGTTGCACTATTTTCTTCACGAACAGCGTAGGTGTAGGTATTTTACGCAAGGCAGTTAGTCACTATTCGTGTGGTATTGATAATAACATATTAACACACCATTTTCATAAGTGGTAATTATGGAACACCTGTGAGGAACCAGACCAGGATTGGGACGGCTATAAAGCCGCTGAAGCAAAATACAAGTAGCGACTGAGATACAAAAGTACCAAGTCTTGGAGAAACCTCTGATAGAGTCAGACTAATACTAGCCAAACAAGGGATAGAACTGTCCGTATCCATAAAGAAACCTGACGGCGCGGCGCGGCGGCCTGAACCACACACGAAAAGAATTATTTATACTGTTGATTGATGGCACTTGGTGGAACCTTTCGGCATTTTCAAAGGCAAATTAACATTATATAATGACCACTAAATCACTTAATGACTCGAAAACAATAAATAAATAACATATAAATTACCACTACATCATTCTACTAACGTTAACTATCATGAAAAGAAGCCGAGAGTTAATATACAAACGCACTTCCCAGAATGCCAATTGCTGCAGACACTCATGTGGCTGGTGGAAAACGTATCCACAGAAGAAGTCCAGTGGGAGCTCGCAAGACCGTTTCTAATCTATTCTGTCAACTTATAAAAAACTGAATGGGTAATTAACAGCTTCAAGTCCTTCAAATCTCCAGGACAGGATGAAGTCTTCCCTGCAGTGATAAAATGGGGGAGGACACAAGTTGATATTGTCAGTTACATAGTATCTATACGCCAGACAATGAATGGGACTGTGACCCAGACTGTAAAGAGAGGTCTAAGTGATCTTTATACCAAAACCCGGTAAAGGGATTATGTTTGTGATTCAGACCTCTGGTTATACAGACTGATAAGCCCTTCGTCTTTCCTGCTAAAAACTCTGGAAAGATTGTGTGACAGAGACAATCGAGTGACGGCCCTTCAAAATAAACCACTGCATTCCAACCAACGCGCATAATGCCCCCCGGCAAGTCTACAGACTCAGCATTACATACAGTGGTACACAAAATAGAAGAGGTCATCCAGAATCAATCAATCAATGTTCCTCGGCACTTTCATAAACATAGAGAGAGCTTTCGACAGAAGAAGCATAACTACGGCACTGGCAAAACACCGAGTATACACGGTAGTCAGTGAATGGATAGATAACATGCTAATCAAACTCATTTTAAAGCTACAGACAAGCAGAAACCAGTGCGCAGCCATGCCCAAAGGTTGTCAACAAGGGGGCGTGTTCTCACCACTGCTAAAGAACCTTGTTGTAGACGACCTAATAACCAATTAATCAATCAATTTAACCTAGAACAGTCCCTATATACATGGATGTGGAACAAGCCATAGCAGATGGTAAAATTAAATTATGGAGAAAAACGGATCTGTTTACAAAGCATGACTAGTATTTTAAAATCCAAGACCAACTTCAAATCAAGTGAGAAGCTGCGGTTATTTTATCTTCTAGTGATCTTGTGTAATAATAAATATTTTTAATGAATTGTATTAAAATTACTTTCAGTCAAGCCAACATTTATCGATTTGCGGTGTAGACTGAACACTAATTTGCCCATAAGCACAGTAAATATTTCGAAAGACGACGAGTTCTGGACTACGAGGATGGAACCTAAAATGTTAATTTTTTACGACTAATGTCTGTTGCCCAAAATGATTGAGCCCAGAAAGAGCCGATAAAATAAAATAAAATAAAATTTATTCCCTTTTGAAATTAAAAAAATAAAATAGGTTTGTCAACATTTTTGTGACTCTTGGGGGTTGGGAAATGCTACAAACTGAGAAGAACACCCCAAGAAACTCAGTTCGGTCCCTCCCAAAATTCATTATAGTAGGTATCTAATAATCGATCAATGCCGATACGGAATGGCTTTTTCTTGGCAGTGTGCACATATCTCTTAATTAGTATTTGGTTGTTGTAAATGAAAAACACCTACTATTAATTAAAATTTGATTTAGATCCCATAGCTCAAGCTTATAGCTTAGTTCGGGCTAGATGATGTTGTGTGAGAATATCCAACAATATTTATTGATTATTTATTAAAAATATTTTAATGTTCCTGCCAGCACTGAATCTGCAGTAGGCAGCAAAACATCGAACCATGCCAAGCGCCTGCGCGTTTTTAACTATGTGTATTGTCAATTTTAAATATTTATAGTGTAAAATAGAATATTGTCCATTACTTTCTACAAATTTCGTATATTTAGATACTTTAAAAATAAACTTATTGACCGTTTTCATGTATGTGTGTATTATATACTATAAAATCTTCACGCCAAATCCCTTGCGGGGTAGGCAGAAAGAACCGAGCACCACACGGCACGCTCCATACACACCTCACTTGCTTCTTCAACTTTCATTTATCTTTTCATGCACGTCGGTTCCTTCGGTTCGGTATTTCTAATTGCAATATTGATATTAGTTAGGTAAATAAATGTCAACTTTATTAATTTTATGATGTCAGTGTCTATCACTACTTAATATCAATTTGCAATAATATAATCAATAATTATTAACTAAAATATTACTAACATAAAAATTAAATTAAAAGATTGAATGCTTAGACTAAGAATATGACACCGGTAATACATCAAGGAAAACAAAAGTATCAAACTTGTTGGTAGCAACAATTGGCACTATACGGCTATGTGCGCCGCGCCGCGCTGATTTCTTACGATCGTAAAGAAATTTGAAAACCGAATTTACGCTCTTAACACCGTGCGCAATTTACAAAATAATTGTTTACATGCAAAAAACATCTGAAAGTCATCGAAATTTACCTTTGTCAATTTGATTATTCCTGCTATTTCGATGATTTTTAATAACTTTGGGAGGTGTTTTTTCTAGTGTCAATAATTATTATGTAAAAAGCGCATGGTGTTAATGTAGTCTCATCTGTTAAGAATTTAAGGTTCCATTTTAGTGTCATTTTATAAAGTGAGTTTTTGAATATTTCCAAAATCCTAAGTGCATTTTTGCTGAAGCGCCCCTTAAGGATGTTTCTAATGGAAAAAAAATACCTGTAGTTCTGCCAACGGAACAGGTGGGAATTGCATTACCATTTGTTCTGTGAACAGGACTAATGGGAAAAAAAATTACCAGTAGTTCTGTTAACAGAACTACTCAACAGAACAGGTGGGAGTAGACGATTTTCTAAGCCAATTTTGTTGGAGGCATGCCCTCAGCTAGTGTAGTTCCCAAGTATTGGCGCTGACGGCAAGTTAAGGCAAGCATTTCATTGTAGAATTTTATTATCAAAAACTAGTAGGTAATTTTTAAATTTTAAATAAATAAAATAAATAAATATTCACGGACATCTCACACAACGCTATCTGATCCCAAAGTAAGCTAGGGATAACCTGCTTGTGTTATGGGTATCAGACCACGGATATTAATACTTATATACTTTTAAATACATACCTACATATTATACATAGAAACACCCAGACTCTTGAGACAAACATTTATGGGTCACACAAATATTTGTCTCCGGTGGGAACCGAACCCACGACCTCCAGCGCCACAGGCGGTATCACTACCGACTGCGCCACAGAGGCAGTCGAGTTTAAATATGGAAAAAGAAGAATTTCTGATCACAAATATTTAACTCGACCCGGAAACCGAACTTGGGCCCTCAGCATGGCAGTCACATACTACTGCGCCAATGAGGCAGTCAAATATCGCCGAAACGTCGAGAGGTGAACAGAGTTTCTAATGTTAATACATATGGTCACGCCTTTATCACCAAAGAGGCAGGCAGAGGAGAGAGGAGAGATTATATGCCCATATATCACCTTTTCATAATTTGTCCCACGTAATAGGTGGTGACCGTATTGCTGTGTTGGGATGGACAGGCGCAGGTGGTGACAGCCTGCTGTTGAAATAAAGCCTTCAACTTAGCTTAACGACTGCCATTTTACTGGCAACCGGGACCAACGGCTTAAAGTGCCTTCCGAAGCAAGGAAACGCTCAAATAAATGTCACAAAGTGATCACATGGATGGTCACCCATCCATGGACGGGCCATAGTGAAAGTTGCTTACTGCAGTTATCACAGAATACTGAGCCCGCGGGGCCGCGGGGCCGCGAGCGCCTCAAAAACTATTTATACTATGCCCGCTAGCGTTTACTAAGTAATATTTGAGTTTGAATAGAATCGATTATGACTTTCAACAGTTTGAAATAATAAGACCTTTGTAGAGAAGTGAAAAGGCTTTCAATCTGAACTTAAACTTAATTCATTGTTACCGGAGCGAAACTTAACTATTATTTAAGTTAAAGTTAATGTTTCAAAGATTCCTTGAAATGTACTTAAACGCAACTTAAATAGAGTGGTTTGTTAAGCTGTGGGTTATGAAATACTTAACTTTATTTTATTTATTTATCTATATATAAAAGAAAGTCGTGTTAGTTACACTATTTATAACTCAAGAACGGCTGTACCGATTTGGCTGAAAATTGGTGGGGGGTAGCTTAAAACCAGGAGACGAACATAGAATACTTTGACTGCCTCTGTGGCGCAGTCGGTAGTGATACCGCCTGCGGCGCTGGAGGTCGTGGGTTCGATTCCCACCGGAGACAAATATTTGTGTGACCCATAAATGTTTGTCTCAAGAGTCTGGGTGTTTCTATAATATGTATGTATTTAAAAGTATATACTTAAGTATTAATATCCGTGGTCTGATACCCATAACACAAGCAGGTTATTCCTAGCTTACTCTGGGATCAGATAGCGTTGTGCGAAATGTCCGTGAATATTTATTTATTTATATTTTTTATCCCGTGCCAGCGCGCTTTTTTATACGCTTTTTTTGGTCACTCAGAGTAAATGAAACGGGTGATTTACAAACGAAGTTGCGCGGGTCAGCTAGTTTATTAAATACTTTATTGTACGCCAAAGTAGTATAACAATTTAGAAACTTAATACATAAGAAAGCAATACAATGGGCGGCCTATTTTAGGTACTTACTAGATGACACGCGCTGCTTCGCCAGCGATATACGTCTGTTTCCATTCCCGCTTCCCATGGGAACGTTTTCCCGGGATAAAAGCTTATGGATACCAGACTATAATCTATCCGTACTAAATTTCTGTTGAACTACAATTTTTTTTATACCGCTAAGGAGGCAGACAAGCATACGGCCCACCAGATGGACTGGTGGTCACCGCAGCCTATGAACGTTTGCAACACCGGAGGCGCTACGCTCGCGCTGCCGACCCTGTAAAAACCTTTTAAGACCCTTTTGAAGAACCCCATACTGTAGGCGTTTGGGAAAACCGAGGCAGGGATACTAAAACAGAAAAAAATAGGGGCTCACATACAATAACATAAGTGACCTATTTTGCATTTATTTCGTACGCATTAAAACGATATATTTATCCCCCAAAATAATTTCCCGTAGGATTCGTTAACGGGAACAGATTTGCACACAGATGGAGCCGCGGTTCCATCTTGTTATCTACAGAATAATTTAAATGCAAATTAATATGTAATTAAATTAATTATTACTAATTAACAGTCTTTAAAAATTTACAAAAAAGTTGATGAATATCTTCTCACATTTTTGAATAAGTTGCGTTTTGTTTTTCTTGAAAATGATTAATAGATTAAAACATTAGGTACAAATGGAAACCGAATGAGGAATTTTCACACGTAAAAAAAATATCTACCAAAACAAAATTAGTTTTTTCCCTATTCAAAAGAAGCCATTTTATAGCAAATTTAACTTTAACACCAACTTTATTTTTGAAGTAAAACTTCTTTAGGCGCGACTAGGGAGTACCTAACTTAATTTTTTTTTCTGACGGAAGTAATATTTAGGTACTATTTGAATTTTGAATAGCGGAAACTACGCAAAATTCGAATATGTGATATTAATATAACATTTGATGCCGTCAATGGCAAAGAAGGGTGTAGTGGGGCCCTACCAACACCTTCGGGCCCAAGTCAACCTCACGTGCAAGCTCGTGCACCTGCTGAACAACGGACGAGGCTCTGACGACGGCGGTCCATTTCAACACGGCGATGGGCTCACCACCTGTTACGTGGGGCCGAATTGTACACGGTGAAATGTGGGCCGGTATAGGCCTCTGCCTACCCCTTCGGGGACAAAGGCGTGAGTATATGTATGTATGTATGTAATGGCAAAGAAGTTTTACTTCAATCGCGCGTAAAGGTAACACGCACACACTTTTTTTTTATTTAACTCGCCAAAGTGATGCATGCCCCCGCCTGATGAAAGCCATACGACATCTAACGATTAGGGGCCACTCTTGCAGTCTACAACAAGACTATAGAGGGTAGTCCTCAAGTTGGCGGCCCTATGATGTGCCTCTTCACTCTCCAGGGAATTGAATTGAATTCCTCTCTGTGCTTGAGGAATCCAGGGTTTTAAGAGGAGGGAAACATGTGCGCTGGCAGGTCGTTCCAGGCTTTTATTGTTCGAGAAAGGAACGATCTTTTGAATCGTTTAGTTCTAGCGAAGATTCTCTGCACTGTGTGAGAGTGGCACCTCTGTCCAGCACGCGTTGTTATAATGCCAATTTGGTTTGGATTTGAATTCTTTTCTGCCAATCCTCTAGGCTAAGTAGCGTAATAATATGTTTTTTTAATGTATTGCACCACTTCTAATTACTATTCACGCAACAAAATTATTAAAAAAATTATACCTACATTAGTAATCACGGGACATCCTTCCTGAGGGCTTACCCGGGGCTCTCAACCATAGGCTGTTAGGCGTGGCGTGAGGTTTTTTAGTCGGTAAGAGTCCGGCATAACATCCTATGAGGACTTTCCCTCACGTTAAACAAAAAAAAAAAACCTACATTAGTATTTTGCTACATTATACACACAGATTTTTTTTTCTCTGCCGAGCCCCTAAAATATTTAGCGTAATAATATGCAGCCTGTGTGTAAAACCTATCTCTTACTAATATCCCTGTTACGTTTTAGTTAAATCAATCCACTGGCTTACATATTTCATTGCTCTCTGCTTAGCCCTTAGGATATGTAGCGTGATAATATATAGCCTATTTGAAAACCCCAGTTATAGTTAATATTTGTGCAAAATTTGAATCAAATCTATTGAGTACTTTTTGAGATCCTTCCGGATAAAGCAAAGCAAACAGACAATTAGACAAAAAAATATTCTAACTATATTTTCGGCTTCGGTATCTTATGTAGAGCATCCGGCGAGTATTTTTTTTAATATATCCAATGTACAGTTTTGACTTTTCTATCATTTTTAAAATGTAAAAAACTAGATAGATTAAATGAATATTTGTGGATATTGCCACAGAACATCATCTAGCCCAAACTAAGTCATACGCTTGTGCTATGGGATGGAGACGACTGATATAACTAACTGGCCAAGTACGAATAGGACTCGCGCACGAAGATTTCCGAACTGCAAATCCCTACTAATATTATAAATGCGAAAGTAACTCTGTCTGTCTGTCTGTTACGCTTTCACGCCTAAAGGCTGAAGCGATTGAGATGAAATTTGGTATAGGGACAGTTCGAGGCCCTGGTAAGGACATAGACTACTTTATAACCGACTGCGCAAAAGGAGGGTTATGATTTTACGCGATACCGACTTCTACGCGTTCGAAGCCGCGGGGAACAGCTAGTCGCAAATAAACACATTTTTGTCAATTACAATCCGGTGGTCCAAAAACCAGTAAACAGAAAAAAATATGTATCTAACCAAACCATTCTGTCTGACGAACCAAAATTCAAACAGCTTATTTTTCACATCCACATTATACAGGTACAGTATTCACAGTCCTAGCATCGTAAATCAGGAATAATCCCTTCTGGTTGTATGACAAAGAGATTCCATGTGTAAAGCTAGGTTCCCACTGCGAACGGGCTCATTAAGGGGCCATTTTATTTTTTATATTAATAACGGCAACAACTAGACACTTGAAATGCTCACAGAACATCGAGCTGTATATTTTCACTAGCTGTTCCCCACGGCTTTGAATGCGTAGAAGTCGTTATCGCGTTAAATCATAACCCTCCTTTTGCGCAGTCGGTTAATAGTAGTCTATGTCCTTCCCATCGCCTCGAACTATCCCTATACCAAATTTCATCTCAATCGCTCTAGCCGTTAAGACGTGAAAGCGTAACAGACAGGCAGACAGATAGACAGACAGAGTTACTTTCGCAAAGTTACTCGTAATATTAGGAGGGATTTCATTAAGATAGAATGTACATTGCGTGCCTGACTCGCACTTGGCCGGTTTTTAATTTCTCATTTTACTATTCTCATCAAAAAATAAATGAGAACTGAAGAATCGTCTCAATACTCGTGATAATTTTCAGGGTTTCGTCCTGAAAGGGTAAAAATGGCTCGCTCCGTTCGCGATGGAAACCAACCTTTAAATGTGCGCCGGCTTACGCAAATACACCTGGTGGATTGTATTCAAATAGGTTAGTAGGTTACCTAAATGCCCACGGTACCCTACAAATTGTGAGTTCCGTATAACTTATAAAGATTTAATTGAGATGAATATTTTGTCCTTAATATTATTGGCTTCTTTTTAGGGTTTCGTAGCCAAATGGCAAAAACGGAACCCTTATAGATTCGTCATGTCTGTCTGTCTGTCTGTCTGTCTGTCTGTCTGTCCGTCCGTGTGTCACAGCCATTTTTCTCCGAAACTATAAGAGCTATGCTATTGAAACTTGGTAACTAGATGTATTCTGTGAACCGCATTAAGATTCTTATATAAAACTAAAAAAAAAGTAGTAAATTTTGGGGGTCCCCATACTCAGAACTGAAACTCAAAATTTATTTTTTCGTCAAACCCATACGTGTGGGGTATCTATAGATAGGTCTTCAAAAATGCTATTGAGGTTTCTAATATCTGTTTTTTCTAAGGTGAATAGTTTGCGCAAGAGACACTTCCAAAGTGGAAAAATGTGTGTCCCCCCCCCCTCTAACTTCTAAACTAAGAGAATTATAAATCTAAAAAAAATATATGATGTACATTGCCATATAAACTACCAACGAAAATTAGTTTGAACGAGATAGAGCTGATAGTTTTTTTTTAATACGTCATAAACTGCAATTTTCGGTTAGAAAAATCACTACCACTGCGAATGTGTTAAAACATCAATCAAAGTTACAACGAACTATAAGAACAATTATATTATGTTACTTGCTGCAACGAAACCCTTCATGGGCGAGTCCAACTCGCACTTGGCCGGTTTTTTTTGTTTAACGTGAGGGAAAATCCTCATGGATATTATGCCGGACTCCTACCGACTAAAAACCTCACGTAACGCCCAGCAGCCTATGGTTGGGAGCCACGGGTAAGCCCTCGGAAGGATGTCCCAGGACTCCCAACAGACCCACGGCTGCCACTGCGGCCTCGCCCAGGGGGTGGTTCGGGTGCTATCCCGCGTCTTTAGGGGGTTTCGGGTGTGATCCCGCTTCTAAAAGGGAGTTGTGCGCGTGCGTGAGTTGCTCACGTCACGCTGCCGTCATGGACCTGCTTCTCTAAGGACGGTGAGCCGCCCTTTCACCGTTCTCAGGCCCCCGGTCATGGAGGCCGATAGCCCTCGGCGTTGACTGCGGAACTCGGGTGGGAGAGTTCTCTCCCTTTCCCACCCCGCCGTCTCTTTGCACAAGCATGACCTGTTCGCAGAAAGAGGCGGCGCAGTCCCACTTACTTCCGCTGGAAGCATGGCACTACCATGCACCATGGTCTCGAGCGAGAGAGTGTCCACGTCCAAACCCACCACGAGGAATATTATTGGCTACTAGCTTTTAATGTAAACGATTATAGAAGCAGGCCCTAGACGATTGACGTGAAAGATTCAGACACCACTCGCCCTATGAAGCGGGAAATACCCGAACTCCCCTAGATGAGGCCGCAGTGGTAGCCAAGATCTTTTGGGAAACCTGGGGTCATCGTTTCGAGGGCCTACCCGGGGCTCCGAACCGCAGGCTTTAAATTAACTTTAATGCAAATTTAATTAAATTTCATTAACATTAAATTAACTTGCTGTGCCCCGCGCCTTCGTCCACGTAGAAGTCGTTGTAGCGTAAAATCATTACCCACTTTTTACGCAGTCTGTTAAAAAGTGGCCTATATCCTTTAGCCTAGTCGGTTAGCGTAGTCGGTTAAAATGTAGCCTATGTCCTGGGACATCCTTCCGTGGGCTTACCCAGGACTCCAAACCACAGGCTGTTGGGCGTTACGTGAGGTTTTTAGTTGGTAGGAGTCCGGCATAACATCCATGTAGAATTACCACACGTACACACGTTTCTCTGTCGAACCATAAGAAAATAAAAACTGGAAATCTGAAATGACCTATCAGCAAACGTGTTTCCCTCCTCTTACAATCCTGGGTTGGTCAAGCGGAGCGTGAAGAGGCACATTATAGGGCCGCTAACTTGAGGACCACTGTCCATAGTCTTACAGACTATAACAGTGGCCTCCAATCGCTAGATGTCGCTGTGACTTTCCATCAGGCGGGGGCATCATTTTGGCGAGCTAAGTATAAAAAGCACTCTGCACGGAAGTTACTCGGCCCGTCCAGCGACCTCGAGGACTGATGTTGAACAAAGTAGATGGCAACTTGTAGCTGATCTCGACGGGGACCTGGACCGCATTTCACAATGGGGATCCTCGAACCTGGTAGAATTCAATGCCCGTAAAACACAGGCGTGTGCGTTTACAGCTAAAAAATCCCCTTTCCAACCATTACCCTCACTTCAGAATACGACGATTCCACTTGGAGATAATCTGGACGTCCTTGGTACAGACGTCCGGCCCGAGCTCAATCACAAATACTATATTGAGCAATGTATTGGGCTAGCTTCGAGAAAACGAGGAGTCCTAAACAATGTGAAGCGGTTCTTTACGCCAAACCAGAGGTGTCTGCTGTACAAGACGCAGATACGTCCTTGCGTCGAATACTGCTCTCACCTTTGGGACGACTCCGCAAGGTACTTGCTTGACGCGCTGGACTCTATGCAGCGGCGAGCTATTCGCATTATCAACTGCCCTGAGGTAACGGAGAGTCTGGAGCCATTGGGGCAGCGAAGAACTATTGCATCTTTGGCTGCTTTCTACCGTCTCTGTCACGGTGAGTGTTCTGAAGAACTATTGAACCTAATCCCACCCTCTCCTTTCCGTGCGTGCTGGACAGAGGTGCCACTCTCACACAGTGGAGAGAATCTTTGCTAGAACTGAACGATTCAAAAGATCGTTTCTCTGTCGAACGATAAAAATCTGGAACGACCTGCCAGCGCACGTGTTTCTCTCCTCTTACAATCCTGGGTGCCTCAAGCGGAGCGTGAAGAGGCACATCATAGGGCCGCCAACTTGAGGACCACTGTCTATAATCTTACAGACTGTGACAGTGGCCCCCAATCGCTGTGGCTTTCCATCAGGCGGCGGCTACATATTGGCAAGCTAAATATAAAAAAAAAGAGGTTTCGTTTTGGGGGCGCGGTTAAAATACACTTACTTGGTTAAATCTCCTGATCAAAGCACGAACGGTACTTTTGCTCTGCTGCGTGTGGGTCGGAGGAGCTCTTCTGATCATGTGCCGTTCCGTCACAGCGCCGAGGACTCCTTCTCCTCCAAGATCGAGGGTCACCTGCCTCAGGTAGTCGATTGGTGGGACCTGGGGAAGGAGATTTTGCATTATTTTTCTTGTTTGGGGAAAATTTACCTACAGTATGGGGTTCTTCAAAAGGGGTCTTAGAAGGTTTTTACAGGGTCGGCAGCGCGAGTGTGGCGCCTCCGATGTTGCAAGCGTTCATAGACAGCGGTGTCCACCAGTCCATCTGGTAGTCAGTCAGTCTGGTAGCAGACTGCTTAGCGGCCAAAAGAAAGTATATAAGTAATAAAATTATCAATAGTGTAGACAAAGTTAAATCTACTTGGAAAATAATTAACGCAGAAAGAGGCCAAGCAAAATCAAATGATAATAATTTTAAACTTAAAGTAAATGGTAACATAATTACAACAGATGCCGAAGTCGCTAACGAATTTGAACAATTTTTTTCTCGTATTCCAGTAGATTTGACCAGAGCCCTAGGTTCTTCTACCCCAATAGCAGAATCCTTGTTAAAAGCAAATGTTCCTTGCTGTAATGAAATATTCAAATTCAGTAAAATTAGTTTACACACTATCATAAAAACTTTTAAATCTTTAAATATTAAGAAAACGGCTGACCTCTGGGGAATTTCTGTACATTTAGTTAATTCGTTAATTGAAATGGTTGCTCCTGAATTATCAATAATATTTAATAATTGTGTTGATAGTGGTGTGTTTCCTGACTTAATGAAGTTTAGTAAAATAACTCCTCTGTTTAAATCAGGTAGCACCTCGGATCCGTCCAATTTTCGTCCTATTTCTGTACTACCCACATTTAGTAAAATCTTTGAAAAGGTAATGCTTAATCAAATGCAAAATCATTTTAATACAAATAAACTATTCCATACTAAACAATTCGGTTTCACGCGCGGTCGGTCTACCACGGATGCTGGAATCAAATTATTAGAGTATATATATGAGGCCTGGGAGGAGTCGTATGATGCTTATGGTGTATTCTGCGACCTATCTAAGGCCTTCGATTGCGTCCAGCATCAGACTTTAATTAAAAAACTTGATCATTATGGGATCCAGGGGACGGCCTTGGATTTAATTAGTTCTTACCTAAGAGATAGAGTACAGAAAGTAGTTATAAATGGTAAACAGTCACATGGTTCTGCTGTAACAATGGGGGTGCCCCAGGGTTCAATTCTGGGACCTTTTCTATTTTTAGTGTACATAAATGATCTCCCTCACCTTATAAGAGACGATCACGAGGTAGTTTTGTTTGCTGATGACACATCTTTAATATTTAAAGTTGAACGTGGACAACGCGATCTTGACGAAGTAAACAATGCCCTCTCTAGGGTAGTCCACTGGTTTAACGCAAATAATTTATTGTTAAATGAAACTAAAACAAAATGTATTAGATTCACCTTGCCAAATGTTAGGCTCGTTAACACCAGTATTAAGATTAGGGATGATCAAGTAGAATTGGTCGATGAAACTGTCTTTCTGGGCATAAAGTTAGACTCCAACTTGCAGTGGGGGCCTCATATCGAGAAAGTCTCGGGCAGACTGAGCTCTGCAGCCTATGCCGTTAAAAAGATCCGACAACTGACAGACATTAGAACAGCGCGTCTTGTCTACTTTAGCTATTTTCACAGTGTCATGACCTATGGCATACTATTATGGGGTAACGCCGCCGACATCGAATCTATCTTTGTGTTGCAGAAAAGGGCTGTCCGGGCTATCTATGGTATGGGGATTCGGGAGTCATTAAGAGAAAAGTTTAAGGATATCAACATACTTACTGTGTATTCACAGTACATATATGAAAACTTATTATATACTCATAAAAATAACAGTAAATTTATTAAAAATAGTGATATCCATAATCTAAACTTAAGAAATAAGAATAAATTGGCTGTACCTAGATTTAGGCTTAATAAAATAAGCAATTCTTTTGCGGGCAATTGTATTCGAATGTACAATACATTGCCGACAGCCATAACAGGTTTGTCAGTTAATAAATTTAAAAAACTAATAAAACTTAAATTGTGCCAGAAAGCTTATTATAGCATTAAAGACTTTCTAGAAGACAAGGCTGCCTGGCAGTGACACGAATTGCTCCTTTCTACATTAAAAAAAAACTGTATTAGATACTAAGATACTAGAAGAGAAGGGACCAGACTGAGTTTCTTGGGGTGTTCTTCTCAGTCTGTAGTATTTCCGAACCCCCGGTAGAGTCACAAAAATTTTGACAAACCTAAATAATTTTTTAAAAAATTTCAAAGGGAATAAATTTTATTTTATTTTATTTTATTTTTTATTTTTATTTTTTATTTTTTATTTATTTTATTTTTTATTTTATTTATTTATTTTATTTATTTTATTTTATTTTATTTTATTAGTCTCTAGTCTCTGTGTTTGTTGCATTAAACTCATAATTTCAAAACCACGTGGCTTGGTTATATATTAAAATACCAGAAATCAAAATGCCTTTACTTAAAATGCATTAGACCAAAATACCCGAATTCGAAATACCTTAACATTCAAAATACCTTATTTCAGTACACCTTACCGTAAAATGTCTTAATTTAAAATACAAATAATTCACTGGTCGACAAAAAAAGACTTTTTGCATGTAACATGAAAACTTTTGTCTAGTTATGTTTGGGGCAAGGATAAGGATACTAGAAATAAAATTACAATGCGTCAAATACGAATAGTTTTTCTGTAATTGAGTTCTATTAAAATTTTAAAAAAGACAGATTTTATCAACAAAAAGAAGTTAATTCGTTATATTGCAACAGTAATATAAGCGTAGCTTTATGATTTTCGCCTATATTTTGCTTCAGGGACGTCTCGTTGTAATGTCCAACAGTAATCTGCTAGCATACGTGGACTCCACTAGCCTTGATATCGTTTTTCTATGGTAAAAATGTCTTGGTGGAATCTTTCACCGTGTTCATCACAGACGGCGGCGGCGCCCAAATTTTCAAGAAAGAAATCTAAATGTGAATGAAGAAAATGTATTTTCAACGACATATTACAGCCTAAAGCCGTATTAGTAGATAACAGCTCCACAACAATACTTATATAGTCACTTGATCGATGATTTCCTAGAACATTGGAAGTTACTTTCATGAAATATTCCCAAGCTGATTTTTCCGGTTTTTCTTTAGATATATTATCTTTCGTCAATTGCCTTATTGGAGGGCCAACAAATATGCCCTCTTTAATTTTTGCCACTCAAATTTTTCTTTCATAAGCATTATAAAAAAAAGTGCGTTCTGGCGTAGCGATCCGATCGGAACTTTGAGGTAGTTCTGGTAAAGGTAGTTTTTTATTATGAAGGATCGGTCTTTTAGCCGGCGGCAGGTCAGGATACTTAATTTTACTTTTTGTTTTAATTGTAAAACCTTTTGTATCAGTCAGACAAAAATAACAATCAGATGAGTGGTTCGTTGATTCCGTCCAAATCATAAGGATTGCAAAAGGCATAGATCTAGATTTTCTCGCTCATCCAGTAAGAAGACACTACACATACACATAACACAACAGATATGTGGAACCCACACTTTATCTTGTTTTCCGATGACGAAGTCAAAATACTGTTCATATAACTTAGTTATTAATGGTGTCAAATTCCTCCGCTGAGTTTTAAAAGTAATGCCGTCACAAATGTAACAGAACTTGTCAGGATCATTTTTACACTTTCTTGACATTATTTTAAAATAACACAATTTGGAAAACGGAAAAAAACACTAAGCTCTTTAAATAAATAAATTTTCTTAATGCGAGAGTAAAACAAAAACGATTAATTTTCAATTTTGTGGGTAGTAGCTGTAACACAAAAACGAGACCTGATGAAATTAAAATAAATATGGTGATAACATGAGGGTAGGTAGGTAATTCAAAATTAGTAAGCACTTTTCTTGTTACAAAATTTTGTTGACCAGTGATTATTATATCAGAATTCAAAATACAAATTTTCAAATATCCTTAATTTAAAATACCGAAAATAGAATACAATGTGTCACTGTCACTCACACGTTTTGTTATTTGGCTTTAACTTATTTACACCCCCCCCCCCCGCTCCCCCCACCTAAGTGAAGACGCAGTTGTAGCCGTAGGTCTGTTGGTCCTTGGGTATCCTTCTGAGGGCTTACCCGGGGCTCCCAACTGTAGGCTGTTATGTAGGATACGTGTGGTTATTAGTCGGTAGGAGTCAGGCATAGTATCCATGTAGGATTTACCTCATGTTAAAACACTTGGATTCAGAGTTACAAAAGTACTACAGTGGGCTAACGAAAAATAAAAAAAAAACCACCAACCGAGTCGGGATACTCTGAGTCGGGGTGTTAACCATTCACAGATATATAACATCCATGTAGGATTTAAATCATGTTAAAAAAAGGTATTTTGTGTTTGAACATTTTAGGATAAGGTATTTGATAAATTTATATTTTGGGTTTCGGTTATTCGACCGTAAGGCATTTTAAATTATTTATATTATAAATATTTGCCTTTTGAATATTGATATTTCGATTTCGGGTATTTTGGGCTACGATATTTTGAGTTAAGGCATTATAATTTCTGGTATTGTGACGGTATACCCGTGGCTTACAATACTGACATTTTGCAGACAGTAATAGCTGGTCATTTTGAAAGAGTGTACAAAATTTCAAAACAAAGGTCACGTGGTTTTATAGAAAACGTTAGAGAGGGGCAATCTGGTGAGACCGATCTCACGGCTTTTTGTTTTAGTCGGTACGAGTCCGGCATAGCATCCATGAAGGATTTTTCCTCACGTTAAAAAAAGCAAAAATAAATGCTTATTAATTTATATTGTTTTGTTTAAAATTAATACCTACATACTTGTGAATTTTTTTCTTGTGTATTAATTTACACATTAATCTTCTTTTTATAGTAAAATTAATACGTGTATCAATTATTGTTACAATAAAAACTAGAATAATGTGTTATTTATCAAAACATAATAATAACATTAACTAGCAGATACTCGCGGTTCTGCCCGCGTAATGAAGTATTTACGTACTTTTTAGTTATCCGTCAGTAATATTGCATTAGTTCTAAGTAATAAAAAATTTCCTCGTTTTTATAATTTTAGCCCCTCTCTATAAAATAGATTGCAGAGGGGCTTAAGGCTAGACTTGTGTCTGTAGTCTGTGACTCTGTTGTATTAAACTAAGTCACTAGGTCACGTGGATCATCTGTTCAAAGTTTGAAATAAAACAAAAATGACAACGTCAATCGGATTGAACTTTCACTTTCACAATAAATAGTCAGGTGAGACCGTCTCACGGCTTCTTGTATTTCATTGCTGCTCTAATAGCTAATGTTAGTTACATAAATTACAAATAGACACGCTTTTATACCCAAAGGGGTAGGCAGATGTAGTATACGTTACATTTTACGTTGTAGTTTTATGTCCCACGTAATAAGTGGTGAGCCTATTGTGGTGGGCGTTTACTATGCCTCTGCCTACCCCTTTGGGGATATGTTTAAGAAACTAGAGAAGGTACCTACTCGAAAATCAGTGTCCAGTAATTCGTTTGTTTATTATGACAACAAACAAATTATTTCTTTATAATATTAGTATATATAGATAATAGATAAAAAGTATTTCGCGTGAGGTCCTTAATTCTATAAGTCTAAAAAAACCGCGATAGTTTAAAACTATTACATGATAATAATCTAAATCTCGCTTATTTTGTATAAAATATCTTGCACTGACTCACAGAATGTCAGTATTTATTCGAAATTTACTTCAGGTGGCTAACTTTAGATAACGATTTTGAACGTGTGTTAGCGTAAAAGTGTTAGTGAGTGTTGAGTGAAAACTGTTAGCAGACATTGTATTAGTAAGTAATAGATTAATTAAATTATTTAATTGTAAGAGATAATTCTAAAGAGCAAATAGTATGCTAACTCAATCACAAATTTATTGTAAAAAAAATTGAAAAATATTAGCATACTAATTTATTGCTCTTTAAAATTATCTCTTATGTTTGGGTAGGTGTCATCGCAAATCGAATAATTATATAGGTGCAATTCTATACATTCGAACCGTGCAACTTAAGAGGTTATTCCGCAAAAAAAATCACTTAGGATTAGACGTAGAAAACTATGGGCTTCGCTTTGAAAAAAAAAATTAAATTTAATAATGTGAATTTTTTTATATAACAATTTCTTTTTTATCTTTTTTCAAAATAATATGTACTTATACTAAAAAAATGTGAAATAATTATCTAAAAGGACTGATTTGGGGTAAGACGACTTCCAAATGGTACACGCTGGTCACATGGAAGAAGACGTATGAAATTGAACACCAGGCCGACAGATACTGCTAACAACAGAGCATGCTCGATTTAAATGTTCCCGCCCCCTCTCCTATACGTAACTGCCTTCAATATACTTAAACAAAAAGCCCTAAATGCCAAGTTAAGGCTTTTAATAGTTTAAAATTTAAAAGATTTGCTTATTTCAAAGCTCTAACTGCCAAGTTAGGGCCATCTAGATAAGCTTATTATTTATACTGTTGATTGATGGCACTTGGTGGAACTTGCTGCACAGAAGGACAGGTCCTTCCATCTAGACCTTTGAAAATGCTGTGAAGCGAAACCAGTCAGGTTTATAATCTATACTAATATTATAAAGAAGTAAAGTTTGTGTGTTTGTTAAATTGTAAGGGGTAATCTCGGGATCTACTGAACCGATTTTAAAAATTCTTTCACCAATAGAAAGCTACGTTATTGTGAAGTGTCATAGGCTATAAAGCATCACGCTACAACGAATAGGAGCGGAGCAGTAATAGTAAATGTTTCAAAAACGGGGGGAAAGTTATTCCTTTTGTCTCACGTAGTATTGAATATTAATGAAGAGACGCTACGGGAGTAAACGCAACGCGACGGGAGTAAATGCGACGGGAACAGGTAATACTCTCTCTTATGTGGCGCAAACGAAGTTGCGCGGGTCAGCTAGTAATAAATATTGTGGAACAATACAAGACAAGTGTCGTTTTCAATATGTTCTAGATTAGCAATGCAAAAATCCTTAGACTTAGACAAAAGGCCTTTATTCGTCGATTCGACAATTTCTGCCAGATTCTAAAAGCAATAAGTAGAGCCTGTAATAAAATACCTGGCAATGAAACTCACGGCTACTCTTTTTTAATAGCCCGTAATTATACATGAAATATAAGCTACAGTATACTATATCTATTATACTATCTTCACGCCAAATCCCTTGCGGGGTAGGCAGAAAGAACCGAGCGCCACACGGCACGGTCCATATACACACCTTACTTGCTTCAGTACAAAAATATATTGTTAAACTACAGTATTAATATTGCTAAGCTACAGTAGTATTGAAATACAAAAAAAAAACATTACTAGCCTCGTGTGGCGACGGAATCCCGTGTTGCAACGGGTAAGAGTACAAATTGTCGCCACCCTAATGCATCCCGAGGGTGTCGTAAGAGGCGACTAAGGGAACACTTTTGAAAAAAAAAAACCATTGCCACCAAAAACCCCAGTTGCCAGTAAAATGACAATCGTCAAGCCAAGACTTGGAGCTGTCGTGGGACATAAAACTATAAGGTGAAATGTGGGCGTATACTATGCCTCTGCCTACTCCTTCGGGGATAAAGGCGTGACTATATGTATGTATGTATGTACAAGGATGAATCCCAGGAATTATTGCTACAGTTTATTTCAATTCATCGTGCAATTTCTCATACGGGTGCAAACTAGGACAAATCGAAGTTTCTCGAACGGGTGACAAGCTTGAGTGAATTTAATGAAGCGCTTCACCAATATTGTTCCGTAGTTCACAGAAATATGTTGTATATTATGTTTACGGACATATTGAGAAGTCTGGTCCCTATGAATAGTGATCGGCGTGTATACAAAGTGCGCAAGTCCTTTTTTTTTTCTTTTTTTATATTTGGCTCGCCAAATTGACGTCGCCACCAGCCTGATGGAAAGCATCTAGCAATTGGGGGCAACTCTCACAGTTCGTAACACTTCTGACAGTGGTCCTCAAGTTGGCGGCCCTGTGATGTGCCTTTTCACGTTTCGCTTGAAGAACCCAGGATTGCAAGATGAGGGAAACACGTGTGCGGGCAGATCGTTTCATGTTTTTATAGTTCGACAGAGGAATGATCTTTTATAACGCTCAGTTCTGTCGAAGATTCTCTCCACTGTGTGAGTGGCATCTCTGCCTGGCACGCGTTGTTCGGGTTTGGAAAGCTAACCATAAAATAATAATATTCTTAAAAAGTTAAATTATCAAATAGCCCGATACTCAGCCCTTATTATTATTGCCCGTAACATATTATATAACTCTTAGATCGAATGAATTTAATGTGTTTTCATCTATACTAATATTAGATTTCTGCCCTATATTAGCTAAAAAAGGGTTAACCCACACATTGTAAAATTTTCCACTATAAATTAAGCCCACACTGGGCGACATGTCGCGGCGACAAGCTGCGGCCGCCAAATTACTGCTCGTTCGCTCTAACTTTGCCGCTCGGCTCCATACTAAAGTCGAATTTTTAATTAGACGAAGTAAATTGACAGCAACTAATGTCACTTCTTCATACAATGTTGCGTATTTTCTATGACGAAGTGACATTAGCTACTGTCAATTTACTTCGTCTAATTAACAATTCGTGTATACGCCTCTACGCCAGTGGCAAAGTTAGAGCGAACGGGTAGTACATACATTTTGTTTTAAGCTCCGCACACAGCCAACTAACAATTTTTTGCACGACGTCTGTCGCCGCGCCATGTCGCCGATGACAGCGACTGTCGTGGTGACAAGTCGCCCGATAGAGGCGCACATTGGGCGACGAGCCGCAGTGACTGACGCCCAATGCGCTACTACTGTAAGAACCTTATCTGTATTATTATTTATTACGGAGATACAGAGTTCTAGCTAACCGTTGAGTTACACATTTTTTATAGTTTGCTTAGTTAAAAAAACTTACCCACAAGACTAGCCCACAACAGGGATAAATAATATCTAATACTAACTTTCAATATTAACAATAGTTGTTACCAAGAAATCTTACATACACTTCCATAGCTTTTGAGAGACATCAATTCGAATTTTTTTTGACGATATCTCAAATCTACTTGTTAGGGTTAACCTATTTCAGCCTAAGTTAGGGCAGATTTAAAATTTTAAGTTAACTTAACCCAGCTATATTAAAATCATCTCCAACGTACAGACACAACTATTTAACATTTAAAATCCTCCATATCTACTTAGTTAATCTATGTATATAAATGATGAATAAAATGATTCAGTCGAGAACCGCAAGCAGTCCCAAAGTAAAATATAACCTTCTATTTAGGTCAAAAGCTTCATACCATAGAGCAATAGGACCTATGGCATACTCCATAATGGAGTACGTTTTGACAGAAAGAAAAATCTCAGTATAGCGCATGATAAATGTCGTATGCCATAGGTCCTGTTGCTCTATGGTATGAAGCTTTTCACACTCATAGTTTCAGACACACATAATTATATTTGTTATACCATATTATGGTATAACAAATATAATTATGTGTGTCTGAAACTATGAGTGTATTGATTTTAAATTGTTTTGTGTAAGTTCTTTAAAGACAGCCGATTTCTTTTGCAGTGGTGTTTGGGAATATGATTTCCCCCCCGCAATATATGACAGACATAATGTATAGAGCAAACTATGCTATGTCTACTCCCGATAAACTCGTCGCTTTGCTCTATGCTCCGTACCATACTAAATTCGTTTTACCTTCAGAAATTGTGCACACTGTGCGGAAGTCGTCTAAGTTGGAACAAAAATTGGCTTTCCCTTTGTAAGATAATGCGAAATTGACCCACTGTGGTTCCGGTGGGCAAAGGAAGCGTATCATTATTCGTTTAGGGATTAGGTAGGGTCTTAGACCATATAACACGGGACTAGCCTTTGCGAACCACCGCATACTAAAATATTCTGCCAGTTTTCATACAAATGAAGGGGGAAACACAAAGACATATAAAATTTCATTGCATTTAAAAATGTATTTATCGACAAACGCCTAATGGCTGTTGTGTGTTAATTGTTATTGTACAGTCAACTACAATGTAATGTACTAGTTTAATCATATAAAATGATGTACTGATGTACAGGCTTTTCATAAAGCCAAAAGACCAAATGGTCATGTACAATGGCAGAAAACAATGCTTAAGTAAGGCGCATCCTGTGGTTAGATGATCTAAGGGTAGGGTTGATTGGAGTATACTGCGTTGTATTAGCTTGTGGTTGATTTGTAAGCAGTTTTTTTTTTGGCTGTGGTAACTTATTAAAATGTTTGTTTACTGTAAATACTAGTGAATAATTTATGAATTTAAATCCAATCGATATTGGCTCTCGTTTTAAGTTTAACATGCTTATAATTTTATTAATCTTATAGGTAAGTGTTAAAGTATGTGATTGTGGTTGTCTAGATGATGATATCGACGTTTCATCCTATAATTAAGTTCCCATTAAAAGCGGGTACTGGAACAGAATTACACTTGAGCGAAGCCGCGCTATCTAGTATACTTCGAATGTGTAAAAAGATGCAAGATAAAAATTTCCTTCAGACAGTTAGTACTTTTATATTTATAATCATTTATTTTTATCATTCATCTACAGTTTTATGCCCATTTCAGAAAATGTAAATTTCACCTTCATTGTTGGGTACCCATATGCCGCAAATTTGAACCTTATTATTATTTTAACAAAGGACAATTTGTTTTGTCTTATTTCAGTCGCAATGGACGGAGGTTCGGAACGTGAATTAAGTTACTTTTTACCCGGAAAACTCAAATTTCATGATTACAGATCCACAATCATCCCCTATAAAATAAAAACATTTGATTGCCTTACCCTTAGAGCTTGGCAAAAAATAAAAGAGGCGCCACTTTGCTGTTCATAATAATATGGCAACCCGATAGAAAGTATTATATTTATTTAATGATAATAAAGTATACTGTATTTCAATAGCTTTGTGCAAAAATGTTAACAAACACATTTGATCCCATATATACATAGTTATTTGCAATTGAGTATTCACCCTGATTATATTCCAGTATCCAGGAGTCATACAGTATTCTTACAATCATGTTCTTTATGATAGTTTATTTTCATTTGAAATACCTACTCAGGATAGTAAAAATTTCAATGATTTGTCATACTATTTTTTTTTCAAAACATGACATGTTTACGTTATTGCCAGATCGGGCAGGATTGGGACTATACCTGTACAAATTGTGAATTCATTCAGCCCTTAGATCATCTAACCACAGGATGCGCCTTACTTAAGCATTGTTTTCTGCCATTGCACATGACCATTTGGTCTTTTGGCTTTATGAAAAGCCTGTACATCAGTACATCATTTTATATGATTAAACTAGTACATTACATTGTAGTTGACTGTACAATAACAATTAACACACAACAGCCATTACGCGTTTGTCGATTAATACATTTTTAAATGCAATGAAATTTTATATGTCTTTGTGTTTCCCCCTTCACTTGTATGAAAACTGGCAGAATATTTTTGTATGCGGTGGTTCGCAAAGGCTAGTCCCGTGTTATATGGTCTAAGATTCAGCCCTATCAAGTCAAAAGTGCCATTTTGAAAATGAAGCCATCATGCAAAATGCATGCAAAATGGCGAGCTGTAAATTGTGGACTGAGCACTCAGCCTTGGTTTTCTGGAACGTCAATAACGTCACTTACAAGGTTCCTCAGAATAATAAAGGTCACTCAGATTATAAAGTTTTCACAGTTGTCAACTCGATTAATAGCACCTCTGGAGTTACAATTCCTAGCAACGACCACTATTGATCAAGTAAGCCGTATACTTGTTTACCACTTCAGAGTATAAAAATTAATTTCGATTTTTACGAAATAGGAATGACATTACTATCCACAAATATTTAATTAATTCAGGAACGTATTAGGGTTGCACAGTGTGCTCTTGTCATGTAAAGTTTAGACATAAATTTGCTGAAACCTGACACCGAATTTGTTGTAGATCCCTTTACGGAAGTTTGTTTTGTCTACGTAAGTGAATACCGATACCTGATTTGAATATCTGTACCAGAGTTTGTCCTTTACATCGAAAGGAAGTAATGTTCAATAATATGTCAGCATGTATTTAAAAATATATAAGTACTAGAGGGCCAGGCCACGCGTTGCTGTGGCTAAGCTTTTTCTAACCCGGTACTCCCGGCCATAGCCATGTAGGCTTTTCACAAAAAAAAAACTATCCTATCTCTCAAGTTGTATCAAACTGCACACGGTGTGCAAATTTGGTTAAAATCGGTTAAGTAGTTTAGGAGTCCATCGCGGACAAACATCGTGATAGGAGATTTATAAATATTAAGATGTCTATCAGTCGTCTAGTTCCCATAGCACAAGCTTATGATAGCTTAATTTGGGCTAGATGATGTGAGAATACAACTAATATTTATTTAAAAAATTTCACAGATAATGTATATCTGTTGCCGCTATAACTTACAACTCTCCATGCACAAGCTCGCTTCGGAATTGACGAGTTTTTGTAGTTTATAGCCAAAAAGCCAAATCTTTTAGCTCTTTAGTTGAATAAGTTTTTGTTCCATTGCGTACCTAAAAGCAACCACTAGTGATGCTCGGTGACAAATTGTTATTTAATTTATCTACGTCGACCTTTTTGTTGCAAAAATATAGCTATGTAGGTAGTTTTAAAAGGCTATTATCTATGAGATAGATGTAAGATATAGATATCTCTCTCTTTACACTTTAACTAGCTGTCGAGCGCAACTTTGTTTGCGTCACATAAGATAAGTGATCAATAAAACGACTGGACTATTCTGAACGTGGTTATTACCGTCAGAAGCTGATTTTATAAAGAGTTACAAGACTACTTTTAATAGATAGTTAGCCACGGAAGAAGAGAAGAGAAGGAAGGGCCAGGAAGCACAATTAATCTTACAATATATTATAAATGTGAAAGTTTGTGAGTGTGGATGTTTGTTACTCTTTCACTCTCTAATGGCTGAACAGAGCTGAAGTTTGGTACAGTGATAAATTATAGTCTGGAATAAAACATAAGTTACTTTTGTCCCAAGGATATATTCCCATGGGAAACAGGATCGCAAGCGAACCTGCGGGTATCTGAGTAACTCATGAAATAATTATATTGTTTTTGCTGAAACATTCAATTATGAAGTGTCTTTGTCATCAGAATATTCAGTAATTTTCCAAAATAACCTCTGTGCAAAGTTTGGTTTTAATTAAACTTTTAATTTATTCAACGCCTTGTTACTTTGCGATGATTGTTTTATAAGAGTATACTATTGCTCTAAGATAATTTAATTACTAATTACACGTTCTGACAAATTATTTAAAGGTACCTACTAGTCTAGGTGTACATAGGTACTCATTAATAGATATTGAAAAGAGAAATTATTAATTTATAAACTTCCAAGATGTTATGAATTTTAAAGGGGAAATATTTGTAGTTTCATATAAATATAACTAGCTGATGACCGATATTTGTTCCTCTTCCCCCTTTCCGTGGAAACGTGTAGCTGATGATCGATATTTGTCCCCCTTCCCACTTCCCGTGGAAACGTGTTTACGGGATAAAAAGTAGCCTATGTGTTACTCAAGACTGTAATGTACCCCTGTATAAAATTTGAGCGAGATCCGTTCAGCCGTTCGAGCGTGAAAGAGTAACAAACATTCACACATCTACACATTCACACTCACAAACTTTCGCATTTATAATATAACTAGCTGATGCCCGCAGCTTCGCCCGCGTAAAATTTGTTCCCGCGGGAAGTTATTCCCGGGATAAAAGGTAGCCTACGTGTTATTCCAGACTATAATGTATCTCTGTACCAAATTTCAGCCCGATCCGTTCAGCGGCTTGAGCGTGAAAGAGTAACAAACATCCACACTCACAAACTTTCTCATTTATAATATTAGTAGGATATGTAGGTATGTTTCTTACAATCACACAAACACTACAGTATTGGACGAATTTCTTATTCACCATTACAACGATATGTCATTCCAGAGTAACACAGGTTGTATTTTATTCCCGTATTCCCACGGGAACGAGAACCACGAACGTGAATCTACTTGACATCGGACAGTTATAAATAATTGCAAAAAAATAGATGTACCTCTCTACATTACGAGATTGGAGTAAAAATGGACAAAAGGGGTGGGAGGGAGGCAGGGAGACTATTTCCCCCCAAGTATTTACTTTGATTGAATACCTTACTTGTCTAATAGACCGCGAAAATGTCTATTTTCTTTTTAATAAGTGTGCTTTTTTATAGACAACTCGCTGTTAACCGCGATTTTGCTTGTTGATATTGTTTTCTTTGACATCTTTATTTTTAGGGTTCCTTACGCAAAGGATCGATTACTCAGCTATTCATCTGTATGTCTATCACCACACCAGGATTTTTTTAAAGTGAGGAAAATCCTACATGAATGCTAAAAACCACACGTATCCTACCTAACAGCCTACGGTTGGGAACCCCGGGTAAGCCCTAGGAAGGATGTCCCAGGACTCCCAACAGACCTACGGCTACCACTGCGGCCTCGCCTAGGGGTTTATTTATCACTAGGCTGTATCT
The DNA here is from genome assembly GCA_933228765.1 of Miltochrista miniata. Taxonomy (NCBI): domain Eukaryota; kingdom Metazoa; phylum Arthropoda; class Insecta; order Lepidoptera; family Erebidae; genus Miltochrista; species Miltochrista miniata. Next base: position 19,671,886 of record OW121774.1, on the reverse strand, counting down.
CAGGAACCATCACGCAGCTGAAAACAGCTGATGTAACAGCTGTAATTTTACCACAAATACTATTAACAAAAAATAAAATATATGGATGCCCATTCAAAAAACGTGATTTTTATTGATCCTTTTTATGGTACAGAACAGGTATGCAAATACGACTCGCACTTCGCCTGTTATTTCTAACTAAGAAGTGACCTTGGCTACACCCATATCTAACTAGGTTCTTCTTCCCGACTCCCACGGGAACGTATTCTAGGATCTAGAGATAAAAAGTAATGTGTGTTTTTTTAGACTATGATCTTTTCAGACCAATTACTGCCAGGACTGTTCAGCTATAAGAAACTTACTTCTCTTTTCTCTATTTCATCTCTGTAGGTCACCATCACACCCAAAGAAATACGTCCATACATAACAGTCACGCCTTTATCCCCGAAGGAGTAGGCAGAGGCATCGTAAACGTCCACATTTCACCTTATAGTTTTATGTCCCACGTAATAGGTGATGAGCCTAATGCCGTGTTGAAATCGACAATCGCAGGTTGTTAAAACCCACAGTTGAAAATTTTCAAGCCGCCCCTAAGGCCTGCAACTTGGCTTAACGATTGTCATTTTCCTGACAACCGGGTTTTATTCGAACTTTCCTTCTCTACGAAAGAAAGAGAAATACAGTAATAGTAAATAATGTATTTAAAACTCATCCATTTACGTTTAGAAGAAAGCGGTATACAAATACCATACACGCATAGATATACAGACAATCTATAACAAAAATATAACATTAGTACGATAACACTTTTCGCTTTGACGATACGCACAAAAAGATTACGGTCGAAAATAAAAAAGAAAACTTATTTTGTACAGCGAGTTACAGAAGTGTCAGCAGTTTCTGAAAGAAATACTATTATAGTGCCGGTGCGAAACCTACTGTATTTTAGAGTGTTAATACTTACTAATATAATAAAGAGCAAGATTTGTTTGTCTGTCTTTTTGCTCAAAGAGGCTCCGAAATTACGAAATAAACGAAAGGTAAACTATTCCCGGTCAACATAGACTATATTTTATTCCCCTATTCTCACGGGAACGGAAACTACGCGGGTGAAACCGCTTGATGTCCACTAAAGTGAAAGAGTCGCGCCCTGAGGGTTTCGCACCAAAAACCGGAAAAACACAGGCAAACCTACAAAAAATGTCGTAAAGTTGTTACAAAAATAAATAGAGTCACTTTTGTCGTCGCCTGTACATAGAATACTTATTTCTTCCTCCTCACTTGTAAAGGTTAAGGCTCATTTGTTAGCGAGCGTCAAATCGATTCTCAATAGTCGACCTATGACTGGGAAGAAATACGATTATAGTGCTACGGACTGGGGATGTTTTTTCTTCGATTTTGGTGCTAAAGCTAGTGTATTTTTTAGTATTTATGTGAAAAAAAAAACATGTACATAAAAAGGAGGATTTTGTTTGCAAAAAAACAGCAAAAAAGTCACGTTTTTTGTAGTGAATGAGAAATTACATATGTTTTAATATTTTTCTGATTTTAGTATTTGTTATAGCGGCATAAGAAATACAATGTAAAAATTTCTGCTCTCTAGCTATACCTAACTGTTCCTGAGATACAGCCTCGTGATGGACAGACAGACAGTTCGATGGACACCCGTTTTTACGATTAGGGTACCGTACCCTAATAATGGCGTATATAACATGCAACAGTTCTTTAATTTCCGAACTAAGCAATATGAAAATTAAATTTGTTTTTATTATGTTTTGAATAATGTACCACAAATAATAAAATTAAGTGTGAGAAAGCGAAAGTCACTTTTTTGGATTTAAAAAATTTCATCCTGTCCATTTCAACACGGCAATAGGCTCACCACCTATTACGTGGGACATAAAACTATATGGTGGAATGTGGGCGTATACTATGTCTCTGACTACCCCTTGAGCGATAAAGGTGTGACTATATGTATGTATACTAGGTGCTGCAGGCTTGTAGTATATCACAGGCAAAACCATCGGGCATAGTTAGTCTGTCATTGCCATAGTTCAAATTGCAAAAGAATTCAACAATTTACTTCCATAAATCATAAGTACGAAGCTAGCATTAAATTTCCAAGAAAATTCGGAATTACGTCAAATGTCTTGAATTTTCTCAGGAATTTCGACTTTTTGTTCTGAAGTCTGTGATGCGTTAATACGCGCATGGATTGAGGAATGAACTTCCTGCCTCGGTTTTGTCTAATTTCTAAAGTATTTGATTCTTCAATAAATGCCATAAAAGGTCTTCGTAGATATTTTTTTAGGGTTCCGAAAGAAAGAAAGAAAAATAAATTTATTTTACATAGGCATATACAGATGCGCTTGTAAAAAGTCCAGAATATAAATCAAAATTTCTACCACCAGTTCACAACGCGACCTACCTGAGAAGAACTGGCAAGAAACTCAGCGGGTTATTCTTTTTAGTTCTCCATTTACAAAATGAATCTAAAAACTGCGCATATTTTTTTTAAAATTTTGAAGAAGCGTCTTGTTGAGTCAACTGGTGACCTAATGGCTGGCAGTTATTTCTCCCAACGAATAGGCATCGCCGTTCAAAGGGGGAATGCTGTCAGTCTTTTGGGCACAATGCCACGGGGACCCTATTTAGATTTAGTTTAGTTTTATTCATAAGTAGCTGATGTCACGCGGTTTCACCCGCGTAGTTCCCGTTCCCGTGGGAATACGGGAATAAAATATAGCCTATGTTCACCGCAAAGAGTGTAGCTTTCCAACAGTGAAAGAATTTTTCAAATCGGTCCAGTAGTTCCGGAGCCTATTCGTTACAAACAAACAAACAAAAAAACAAATCTTTCCTCTTTATAATATTAGTATAGATTATTGTAAATAGTTATTGTGCTTTACTGTAACATTTGTCTCAATGAATAAAGATAATTATTAGCAACCAAAAATAAAACTGCATTTAAAAATTTTTTTGAGAATCCAGCAGAGCATTTCCAGGGTTCTCCATCCAGTAAATCCTCAAAGGGTAAAACGGGACCCTTTTCATGAGACTTTGACGTCCGTCTGTCTGTCTGTATTGTATGTCCGTCACGAAGCTGTATCTCAGAAACCGTGATAGCTAGAGAGCTGAAATTTTCACAGATGATGTAAATGTATATCTATTGCCGCTATGACACATAAATATTTTTGAAGCGCTCGTGGCCCCGCGGACTCAGTGTTCTGTAAACGATCACTGCAGTAAGCAACATTTACTATGGCCGGACATGGATGGGTGACCACCACGTGGACCACTTTGTGACATTTATTTACGAGCGTTTCCGTGCTTCGGAAGGCACGATAAGCCGTTGGTCCCGGTTGTCGGTAAAATGACAGTCGTTAAGCCAAGTTGAAGGCCTTACGGGCGGCTTGAAAAATTTCAACAGTGGGTCGTCACAACCTGCGCCCGGGTCGGCAGCACGTGTGTAGCGCCTCTGGTGTTGCAAACGTCTATAGGCTACGGTTACCAACCTTCCGGTGGGCCGTAAGCTTGTCTGCTACGTAAGTAGTATAAAAAAAAACATAAATACTAAAAATAACACAAACAAGAAAGCCGTGAGATCATTCTCACCAAACACCCCCTCGCTAACATGTTTATTGTGAAAGTGAAAGTTCAATCCGATTGACATTGTAATTTTTGTTTTATTTCAACTTTGAACAGATGATCCACGTGACCTAGTGACGTAGTTTAATGCAACAGAGTCACAGACTATAGACAAAGTCTCGCCATAAGCCACTCTGCACTCTATTTTATAGAGAAGGGCTAAAATCAGAAAAATGGGGGGCCAAAGTTAGCGAGCCTGTGATGTGCCTCTTCACGCGCCTCTTGAAGAACCCGGGATTGTAAGATGAGGGAAACACGTGTGTGGACATTTCGTTCCAGGTTTTTATAGTTCTTCTTTGAATTTCCCTCTAGTATCCTTTAGATAAATACATATTGTATATAGTCACGCCTTTATCCCCAAAGGGGTTGGCAGAGGCATGGTATACGACCATATTTCACCTAATAGTTTTATGTCCCACGTAATAGGTCCTTTATGTAGATCTATTGCCGTCCTTTAGGTAGATAGGTACAAAATGACAGTTTAATTAAAACGACTCTTCAATTTGATACAGTTACAAAATAATTCTAATAGAATACCTGCTTAATTCAAAGACTTACATATTTAATTCTTGTGTATTAACTTTCAACTAATAACGTTACTTCAACAATATACAAAAAAAAATACTTGAGCAATTAAGTATGTTAGCTTATTTCATTTAAATATTTATTTAGAGTAACTAATTTAATTTATAATGAAGCGCTCATAAGTCTGATAAATCAGTGTTCCGTATACGATCACTGCATTCTCGAAAAGTAACGAAAAAAAAAGAAGTGCAACCAAAATGAGATCATCTCTGAGCCCTTCTCTATAAAAAAGTGCAGAGGGGCTAAAATGATTACATGGGCTTACATCGAGACTTTGTCTGTAGTCTGTGACTCTGTCGCATTAAACTACGTCACTAGGTCACATGGATCATCTGTTCAAAGTTTGAAATAAAACAAAAATGACAACGTCAATCGGATTGAACTTTCACAATAAACGTGTTAGAGAGGGGCAGTCGGGTGAGAACGATCTCACGGCTTCTTGTTTTGTTGGCATTAAATAAACCAAAATGATAGCCAAAACTACATTTTTTAATTAGCTAGCAAAGCATCTATACAAAATTCTTTACTGTGAGCCAAAAATAATAGCAACACAACCTTCATCGGGAGGAGAGGTACCATAGGGAGACTTACCGCTTTGTCAATAAAAACTCTTAATGGTACTACAAACCACTACAATAACCCCCAAAGACGCAGGAAAGCACCCGAACCACACCCTAGGCGAGGCCGCAGTGGTAGCCGTAGGTCTGTTGGTAGTCCTGGGACATCCTTCCGAGGGCTTACCCGGGGCTCCCAACCGTTGGCTGTTGGGCGTTACGTGAAGGTTTTTTTAGTCGGTAGGAGTCCGGCATAGCATCCATGAACGATTTTCCCTCACGTTAAATAAAAAAAAAATCTACTTCAATAAAGCTGAATGTACATGTCTTGTAATAGTAGCTTTAAGCATTCAATTTTACAAGCCATTCTCATAAAATTCTCATCTAACTCTTAACAAAACATAGAATAAAATATGCTTATCCTTTGGGGATTACTACAATCCCTAGCCATTATATAAATTTAGCGATGCTTTTATGAATGAACGTTTTGTATTTTAAGTGAATTTTAACAATGTTTAACAAGGATTGTGTTTTTAATCTAAACTAATATTATTTGTGTTTTCGTGTATGTGTATTTTTGTAATGAATAAACTCAAAAAATACTGTGTCGATTTAAACAAGAAAGCCGTGAGACCAGACTGCCCTTCTCTAACACGTTTATTATGAAAGTGAAAGTTCAATCCGATTGACGTTGTCATTTTTGTTTTATTTGAAACTTTGAACAGATGTTCCACGTGACCGTAGTTAAATGCGACAGAGTCACAGACTACAGACACAAGTCTCGCCATAAGCCTCTGCACTCTATTTTATAGAAAGTGGCTAAAACTATACTAGAAGAACAATACCACAAATTAGAGATAGTCCAGATGGAAAACTCATGTATGTACTTTTTTTTCACACCTACCCTCTGTTACAGACACTCGCGCACAAATCAGTATCGAAAAGTCGGTTGAAGAACCGCCTGACCTCGTGTCTGTGAATGAGTTGTCTATGTATGCGTAGTGTCTGTGAATGAGTTGTCTATGTGTGCGTAGCCACAGCAAATTTAGTATGTAGGTTTCCATCTGTACTATCTCTAATTTGTGACAATACTCAGCATTCCAAGGACTAACAGTACAGGCACAAATTAGAGATAGTACAGATGGAAACCTACATACTAAATTCGCTGTGGCTACGCACACATAGACAACTCATTCACAGACACTACGCACACATAGACAACTCGTTCAGACACTACGCACACATAGACAACTCATTTACATACACTACGCACACATAGACAACTCTTTCACAGACACTAAGCACACATAGACAACTCATTCACAGACACTACGCAAACATAGACAATTCATTCACAGACACTGGTCAGGCGGTCTCAACCGAATTTTCGATACTGATTTGTGCGCGAGTGTGTGTAGCAGAGGGGAGGTGTGAAAAGAAGTACATACATGAGTTTTCCATCTGTACTATCTCTAATTTGTGGTACAGGCGCAGGTTCAAAACGTAGTCATAAAATATGACGGAAACTCCATACAAATTATTCGTTTTCAATCCTGTCACCTACACTAAAAACTCATTATGTTTGTACAGAGCTTGAATGTGTGTGTGACCAATAAGGCTAAGCAAAAGTTTCCTCAAAAAACCCTTCAATTATAATGACAGCTGTGTGGTGGGGTGGGGAAACTTACTCAGTGGGAGGGAGTTGCCTATCTGTATGTAATACTAAACTCTGTGAAATATAGCTTAATCTCTGTGACAGTTATATTAACGTAAACAAAATTGACTTTTATTTCAAAGGCATAAAGTTGTTATTTACAGTTTGCACTATGTTCTTACTCTCTAAATTTCAACCACAAAAGCTTTATGCCGTTGACATAAAGTCTATTCTTCTTTACGTTTATAGAACTGTCACAGAGATCAAGCTATATTTTACAGAGTATAATATATATTATCTTTGACGCGGTATAGAGAGGAACACTACTGTAGTTTCGGTATCAAGGACTTGCATTCTAGAATGTGATCTCTTCGATCTTAATTTACGATTATTCTTTTAAAAAATTGTATTTATGTAACTATAAGACCAAAACTGAACAATACCTTCTAAATTCTCATTTATCTTCTGGAATGACAGATGAAAATATTCACAAAAGGAAAATATTCTCATCCAATTTCACAGTATGATAGGTTTTAATAACTGAGACGGTTTTCGCGGTGGCCTGGCTTTTATATTTTAATGGTGATAGGATTGAACATAATAAAAAATATTTTAAGGATGAGCAGTCTGGGTTATTATTGGTATAATTATTTTTAACGTGATAGGAATTGAAATAGTACAATAATATTTCAGATTCTTGATGGAAAGGAAAGACTTTATATACTCGTATAAACAATTCCTTCTATAAAGTCCCGCGAAAAAACACTTACTTGCATCATTTTTTTTGGATTAATTTTTATAGTCGGGCCTTCACGCGAAAAACACAAACTTTTTCAAAATATGCTTATTTTTAACACTAATGATCGACTACGGGGCCACCATTTTAAACTCAGCACCAGCCTCTCTAACAACAACCCACGCAAGCACTTTTTCAGCAATAGTGTGGTTAGAGAGTGGAACAAACTGCCTAACGATGTCGTATCGACACAAACTGTAAATCAATTTGAGAACAAACTGGACATATTATTAATTAATAGAAAGGAAAATATTACATAGAATGACATAATCGCTCTTAACGGGATCTTAGACCAATAGCAATATTCTGAAATACAGATTTATGTAAACACACAACAAACAGGTTGTTACATAGAAAAGATTTCTTACCTGATAAAACAGCTGGTACTCTGTGTCCGTGAGTCTGAGAGCAACCTCCTCTGGGAAATGGAGTAGAGACCTCAGAGATGCCAATTCTTCGTCGTTAGTCTCGTCAGGTACTGAAGAACCTGGTGGAGAAATATAGGGTTAATCTGGTTTATAGCATTCCTTGGGATTTTATTCACGACTAGCTGAGCCCGCCACTTCGTTTACGTCACATAAGATGTATGAAAGGAGAGGTATTTCTTCAGCAGACTAATCAACCATTGTGTAAAACTGCCCTGTTTTCTTAATCATAAAAGAACGATTGACATGAAATAAACACTAAATGTTAAGTGAAGCAAACCCCAACACAATAAAGAAAACCGCATTGCAATCGGTTAAGCGGTTATTAAGATTAGCGTGCACAACGTAATGACAAACAGATATACAGACAAACAGACAAAATTCTAAAAATCATAATTGCGGGTTCTATTGCGTTCATAAAGCCCCCTATAATATTTTTCTCATTTATCTTCCATGTACTGACAGCGACCTGTTACGATTTTATATGTATTGATGATAAGGCTTACAAAGTTTTTGCATGGTCAGCAGCGCGAGTGTTGCAAACGTCTATAAGCTGCGATGACCGCTTTAGATCCAGTGGGATGTATTCTAGTCTATCACGAATGTAATGAGGATGAATATTCTGTTTATGGCATGTGATGCATTTATAGTAAACTAGCTGACCCTCGCAACTTCGTTTACGTCACATCAGGTCTCTGAAAGGACAGGTATTTCTTCATCAAACTCCTAGGAGCGTGTGTCACAGCCCTGTTTACTTGATTGCGTGATACTTATTCGGGATACAAACAGACAGACAGACAGACATATTTGAAAATTCGATCAATAAGAGAACACTCTACAATTAAAATTTTCTAAATATCTTCCATGTACAGACTCTCGACCCTCAACAGTTTTATATGTGGGTATAATTTCAAACAATTGCAGCACAAGCCATTGTGCAGGGCGCATGCTGCTGAACACATAAACGGATCGTGCACATACACTTACAGAGGAAGCTGCTGTTATGTCTGTGCTAAGACAAAGTTCTATCTAACAAGTAGTTTTGTTACTAAAAATTACTTTCTTACCTTCATCGTCAATACCCTGGCTAGTTGCTGAGCCGCTCGGCTTGGGTCTGCCGTCTCGCATCTCACAATTATACTCAAATAATATTATAATAATTATAATACAAACTAATTCACATCTAAACTGTATTAGCAAAATATTGTGATTAGCGCCATCTATTGGTGTGGTCGTTTTCATGTATCTTGTGAGGTCGTTTATTAGGCGAGGAGCGGCAGCTCTTGTAGTGATTGCATTGTTTGATTAAATCTGTAACAAAGAAAAGATATGCATTAGTATTCTGCTTTCTTTCTAGTAATGCCAGGCACGGTTAAATCGTAACATTACGGCACTGTAATACCTCCACTTACTACAAATTTGGTGAAAATTTTGTGTACTTTATTATATAAGTATTTTATATGACAAATATTCTAAACTGCTATAATAGAAAAAAAGAATCTTGAAACTCAGTTAGTACATTATGATTTTTAGGAACATACGAATTTGTGCGTTATACTTTTGGTTTTAAGAATGCACACATAAGTTTTCAACCTACGATAACATCACTCTATTCAATGTTGAATAATAGCTTGGTGGACCGGTAGGATTCGGAAACAAATGTTTACTTGTTAAACACCAAGTTTAAACTTAGACACTATCCAGGCGTTCAGTTCTTTCAAAATAAATCACACTCAGACGGGTTAAAAGTATAAATAAAATGAATGGATTAAATATTTAAATAGGTTAGATAAACTTAAGGGGCGAGAAATAGCAAATTCATTTAAACTTGGAGTGAATCGGACTGAAATTGTACTGTTTTTAGACAAAGACTAAATGAGGAAAGAAAATCTCTATGCACTCGTTTTAGTTTATATTATACGCTATCTAGCTCAAATAAAGCTAATAAAAGCTTTATGCTATAGAATTTAGACAACATATAAACTGACTTATACATATCCTACCTAAAAGGCTAAAAAGAGAATGGCCGGAGTTTTATTGCCAGGTTCTTTTTTCTCCGGCTCTACCTATTGCGTTGCGAATCTGGCAGTAAATATAAATGTAAAAGCATAGATTTGGACATTCATAAGCGTTACATCGTGACCTACATGAAAAAAGATTTTTCATTTTCAAACAAATATTTCTAAATATATACATTTTAAATATAGAAAACACCATTCCTAAACAAACAATACTTTGTGGCTTACACGAATTCAAACCCAAAGCTCAACAATGGCGGTTAAAGGCAAAGATATTATAAGTTAGAAATGAAGATCAAATTTACGAGAGCACCAACTCTCAAGAGTACATCGATAAGTTTGAATAGGCAAAATGGCGTTTGTTACTTGAACCAGGTCAAAAACTTCAGGTAGCAGTTACCGGATACTATTAGGCCTATTTGTCAAATAACACGGCTTGAAACTTTACAACAACTGGTCCGGTTCTTTTCAAACTAACTGGCTATACAAAATAATTTTGAAAGAAAAAGGTATATAGTATGTCTCTACTTACTATTCTAAAGAAAATGTCGTTAATGTATGTACATAATAATATATAATACACATTCTGATCTCAAAATAAGTAAAGACAAATAGATAGATTTATGCTTTATTGTACCAACTACATAGCTTTCAATTTCAAAGTTTAACCTGCTAGGTTTGAAAGGCAATTTGAAAACTTAATAAGTAGGTACTAGATTGGAACGATGAGAGTTTAGACACATTAGAATTATGAACTTACAAGTTCTAGACAACGGATATTTCCACGTATATACTTTTTCATCAATACATATAATAAAATAGTAACAGGCCGCTGTCTGTACATAGATGACAAATAAGAAAAAATATTATAGGGGGGGTTTATGAATGCAATTGAACCCAAAACAATGATTTTTAGAATTTTCGTCTGTTTGTCTGTACGGTTGTGAGACGTGCTAATCTCAGTAACCGCTTAACCGATTGCAATTTTTTTATTGTGTTGAGGTTTGCTCCACTTAACATTTAGCGTTTATTTCATGTCGATCGGTTTATAAATAAAAAAGTTATAACACTTTTAAGAATCAGATATTTTGAAAATTTTAATTGTAGGGGGTTTCTTTGAATGTGAGTGAACCTAAACTGGCGTGTTGGCTTAATCATAAAAGAGCTTAAAGATTAATGTTAATTGTTTTAAAAGACGAAAGTTTTTTTATGATTAAGTAAACAGGGCAGTTTCACACGCTGCTTGATGAGTCTGATGAAGAAATACCTCTCCTTTCATACACCTTAAGTGACGTAAACGAAGTTGCGGGGTCAGCTAGTTCATACATATAACTCATAGAGAGACGGACATACGAGACAAAAATATTAATGTATCACACAAATTTTTGTCGCGCGGTGGGAAGCGAACCTACGACCTCGTGAAACCGCAGTCATACGATACGAACTCTATACCAACTAGGTAGTCGATAAATTTAATATTAACATACAAATTCGCAGTAATCCGTTAATCTGAATAATTGACAGCTAAACTTGTAGCATAATCCCTCTGGTAACAACGTTTTGGATGAAACCTAACTTGCAAAGAGCATTGATGATAAAGGTCTGGTTCTATGACAAGTAAGCATATTTATTACAAAGACTTCTATATGAACTGAGGTAGACGCGCTATACTCTAAGTACGAAATTTCAAAAGCAATCCTTAAACACACACATTGCTAAGACTACACTCACTAATCTATACTAATATTATAAAGAAGTAAAGTTTGTGTGTTTGTTAAATTGTAAGGGGTAATCTCGGGTGGAAGGTGCGACTTGAGCAACCAAAGGGGGGATTCGCCACAATCGCGGCCGTCAGACCGGTCATGGACGAGTGGCTGGAGAGAAGACACGGTGCTCTCTCCTACCGGTTGACAAAGATGCTTGCCGGGCACGGTAGCTTCGGTAGGTATCTGTGGCGAAAACACCGGGAAACCACGGCCGAGTGTCAGCACTGCGAGGACCGCAACGACGACACGGCGCTCCACACGCTGGTGGAGTGCACGGCGTGGGCACAACAGCGCCAGGTCCTCGTAGTGGGTCTGGGCGTGGACACTCTCTCGCTTGAGGCCATGGTGCGAGCCATGCTCTCCAGCGGGAGTAAGTGGGACTGCGCCGCCTCTTTCTGCGAGCAGGTCATGCTCGCGAAGGAGGCGGCGGGCCGGGTGCGGGAGAGAACTCTCCCACCCGAGTTCCGCAGTCGGCGCCCTGGGCGCCGCCGACGTGTCTTCGCCGAGGACTATCGGCCTCCATGACCGGGGGTCTGAGGACGGTGAGAGGGCCGCTCACCGTCCTTACAGAAGCAGGCCCATGACGGCAGCGTGACGTGAGCAACTCACGCACGCCCCCCCCCCCCCCTTAGAAGCGGGGTCACACCCGAAACCCCCCATAGACGCGGGATTGCACCCGAACCACCCCCTGGGCGAGGCCGCATCGGCGGCCGTAGGTCTGTTGGGAGTCACGGGACATCCTTCCTGAGGGCTTACCCGGGGCTCTCAACCATAGGCTGTTAGGCGTGGCGTGAGGTTTTTTAGTCGGTAAGAGTCCGGCATAACATCCTATGAGGATTTTCCGTCACGTTAAAAAAAAAAAAAAAAAAGGGGGTAATCTCGGGATCTACTCAGCCGATTTTTTTTTTTCACCAATAGAAAGCTACGTTATTGGGGAGTGTCATAGGCTATATAGCATCACGCACAACGAATAGGAGCGGAGCAGTAGTAGTAAATGTTTCAAAAACGGGGGAAAAGTTATTCCTTTTGAGAGCTTCGTTGCGTGTGCTGCGTATGTATAGTTATGTAAAAAATATGTACTACAATTTTTTTTCTCTTAAAAAAGTTCTAAAAAAAATGCGCGAAAACATGTCTATCTTTGTGCTGTGCGTTGGTGCACAAAACCATTTTAATGGCAATCATTTTTTATCTACAATAATGCCACGGGATACCTCTTTCATAAACGAAATTGTTCTTAAAAATAATGCGACGGGAATACACGCGACGAGAAACCTTTCTCTCTCTCTCTCTCTCTCTCTCTCTCTCTCTCTCTCACGTAGTATTGAATATCGGCCTGCGCACTGCCGTGTGCTTAGATTAACGACGCGACGCTACGGGAGTAAACGCAACGCGACGGGAGTAAATGCGACGGGAACAGGTAAAACTCTCTCTTATGTGGCGCAAACGAAGTTGCGCGGGTCAGCTAGTAAATAATATTTACATAATTGTTGCCGCAATAGCAACATACAAATAGAACAAGAGTATAAGAGAGGGCGTATGGGCTCCGATTCCAAGCCGAGTACTCTCGAAGTTTTGACTCGCTACAGTGCGGGCAACGAGGCCAATTGGCACCGATTATAGGTTTCAAAAATCGGTGCGTAGGGCATGTCTACCTCAGTTTATATAGAAGTCTTTGATTTATTACTGTATTTATTTGGCCGTGAGACAAAACATAAACAAAGAAAACAGCAGTTGTCGAACTTTTTTAGGCGATAGAGGCGGTAATTGTATTGTGTGTTTATTAGATAAAATTGTGACCAGTGCTTTACCTATAATGTTGCTCCATTGAATACAATATCCATCATTTATTAAGCTTATTATGCTTGACTGTCTGAAAAAATAGTTTTGCGTCGTAAATGGAAATCTTCCTAGATGGAAATTTTCTAAACCAACGAAACTTTTCTCATGACAAGAGAGATATTACACTTCATGAAACCACCCCTTAAACCACATTAACAAGTTATATTATACTCAGTGCGAAGTTTACCGCGGCGTGTGAAAGTTTAGATAAATTATTGTGCGAACAATTACATACGTTATCTCTGCGCATGTATGGACTCGGCTTTATATTACATTAATTGTTGGGTATCATAAATCTAAATCCGGTTGAAAATTTGAAATTCACAAAAGATTTTAGGATTCATTTTGAAATGTGGGTTTTGAATTACACAGATTTTAAATAAGAAAATGGTTTTGGATTTGAGGTTACTTGACATAGAAATTTCATTGTACTCTGTCAAGGGGAGATTTAGGGTTGTGGGTACGGCATGGCACATTCTATTACTTTCTATCCTTTTCTGTTACTTAGGATCGTCGTAAACTAGAGTGAGAAAGAGCATGTCTGCATGTTTCTAGGCTGTATCTCAGAAAACCTAACAGCTAGAGAGCTAACATTTTCACAGATGACGTATTACTGTTGCCACTGTAACAAAAAATACTACGAGTAAATTCAAAAAAAAAATTAAGGAAATAGCAAAAGAAAAATCTTTTATTAGGTAAAATGCTACAATATTGCAGGTTTACAAGTTCACAAGATAGGCAGATAACACCGACGTACTCGTAGTACCAAAATTGACCACAGCTTGCAAGGGGGGCTTGCATACAACAAACGTAATTTTCTTGCCATTTTTTGGTACGGAACTCTCCGTGCGCGAGTCCTACTCGCACTTGGCCAATTTTTAATATTCAGTTTTGGCCACATTTCCTCTCAATATTCTGCGGTTCACAAATCCATCTTTCACGTTGAATTAATGAAAAGGCCGCGCAAAAGACGTGATTGATGGAGCAATAACAAGAAAAGTTTGAAAGAAACTAATTCTGCCCACTTTCCCCTAACTGCCCGTTCTCCCCTAAAGGTGCCTTTCCACCAGAGATGATGCACGAATATAAAAGTTAAGCTATTAGATTATGTGCTAGGATATCCTTCCATAGGTTTTCTCAGAACTCTTGAATTCAGTAGGAATCCGGCATAGCATCCATGTAGGTTTTCCAAAAAACTGTTTATTTTTCATAGCACGAAAGTGGTAAACAAGCATACGGCCCACCAGACCGGTGGTCACCACCGCCTATGGACGTTTGCAACACCAAAGGCGCCACACTCGTGCTGATCCTGTCAAATCGTACAAAGACCCTTTTCGAATGTCGGCGTTTGGGAAAACTGCCGCTCGAGCATGGTAAGAGCCTATATTGGATCTTGCTATTCTCGAGCGCTTCGGACGCAACGTGTGAGGATGTACGCCCTGTCTGTGGCGAACGGTGCGATGATAGAATGTAGGTATATTATAGGCATCACATATCAAAAAATTCCTCAGAACACAAACCATTGTACAGGCGGTGGAACGAGCACAGGGAGGCAAAGTCTATTCTATCGCTAAGAGGTTCCACACCATTGCAAGTATGGGATCGTTGACAACTCTCATAGCTCGCCTTTGCACCGAATCAAATGGACGAAGCTGGTATTCAGGCGCCCCCACCCAAAGGTGACAGCAGTTTTCCATATACGGCCGCACATGCGACTTATAGAAAAGCAGTGTTTCCACTGATACTGAGCTGTTCAGTGGATTGGGTAAGATGTGCCGCTGCAAATTAGTTGCGCAAGGAATCTCGATCTATGCGAGCGATGTATCGATAGTTAAAGGTTTTAACTCTTTATTTTAAGACTTTTGAAAACTCTTTAGTTTCATTAGCCTTAGAGTACTCTCAATACATATTTCTGAGAACCTATTAGTGTGCTCATAAAAAGCCTGTGGCAGTAGGTCTCGCTCTTCAAAGTTTCAAACTAAAAATTCTTACATAGACATTCATAATAATTATGATCCTAGTCATAGCACGCCTCTAATCACTCATTTCTTCCAAATTAAAACATAAGCTTAATAGAATCAGTGTCTGCTAGAATGCTATGTGGACCAATGAATGTGATATGTAGATATCAAACGCATCTATAGCAACGTACCATAGCACATCTCTAGTGGAGCCACACCCTAATTCTGCTCACTCGCCCTTAACTGCCCGTTCTCCCTTAACTCATTATGTGTTCAACTTACGTAAATGATTTAGTAATTACGATGTTTTAGTAATAGGAATCGGAGCAACTAGTTTAACGGCACATCAATAAATGGTTATTTACTGAAGTTGGGCTAAGTATAGGTACATTAGTCGTATTTAGACTATTTTTAACCCCCTACGAAAATGAGGGGTCATATTATCAATACCAGTCAGTTTATCTAAGGCATCATAGCTTGACCTGGAACCGAGAGCCCTTGCGTCACTATTTAAATGGCGCAAGTAGGCGCTGGAGCGGGGCCAAAGGCCTGCGTCTTGAGAAATCGAGGCCCAGCGGTCCCTGCTCCACCAGGAAGCCGTGGAGACTCTGAGAACTGACTCTAACAGCTGAACGAATCTGACTGAATCTTGGTACATTTTTCTAATACTAATATCATAGAGATAAAAGAATTGATTGTTTGTTTGCATCGAATAGACTCCGAAACTACTGAACTGATATGAAAAATTCGTTCACTGTTGAGAAGCTACACTATTCTTATATAACTTAGGCTATATTTTATTCCCGTATTCCCTTGGGAACGGAAGCTGCGCAGGTGAAACCGTGTGGCGTCAGCTTGTAGATTATAATCTGGAATAACGCATTGGTACCACAACTTTTATCCCGAAATTACTTCTTAAAGAAACGGGACCAAAATTACACTAAGGGAGAGCCCTAGGCGCCATCTTGTTAGCGATATTTCTTTTAGAGCCATTTAAAACCGGTAATGCACTTCTTTTCTTTGCTGCAAGGGTATCATTAAAATCTAGGCGTATACAGGGTGTAACAATCGGAGCGGTCAGTATGAGCAAATCTGTAAATATAAGACAAACTGAAATGTAATAGAATTGTTCTTAGAGATCATGTCATTAATTTTTAGAGAAAATAAGATCTGCCTATGTGTATCATAGGTTTTAAATAAAGCTCTTCGGGAATCGAACCACATCGTTTTGAAAAGTAAAACTTAAATAATTTCCATTTGAATATCAATTATGTTGGTCATAAGCAGTAAATATTACTATGAAAGATGAATATCCAAAATAAATAGAATACATTGTTTTTCATGTTCTTTAATTCAATTAATTATTAACATTATTCAAAGTTAAAATCATTTTTTTCGATGCAACGTTCATCTTGCTTGGGCAATGATCTTACTTTTGCGATTTTGTTTCGGGCGGCCACATAAGTAGTCTACATACTTATCTACTGACCGTTCCGAACCTCACATCCTGTATACATTTTATTACCCTAACACGTAATTCTCACCTCGTATAAACCTTTTTAGTTTAAATGGGTTACAAAAATAACCACGTTTTGGTTTTTACTTAAGGCCATACCCAGGGCTAACGACCTTGAGCATATGGGCGATATGACTCGCCAACATAGAGTAGCGCAACTACAGAGAAAGAACATCAGAGTAAAAGAACTACGGAAGAAGAAGAAAAATAGTAGCGGAAAGGCGTTCCTCGCATCACCAAATAAACAAGAAGCTGTGAGACGGTCCCACCCGACTGCCCCTCTCTAAAACGTTTATTTTGAGAGTTCAATTCGATTGACTTTGTCATTTTTGTTTTATTTCAAACTTTGAACAGATGATCCACGTGACCAAGTGACGTAGTTTAATGCAACAGAGTCACAGACTACAGACAAAGTCTCGCCGTAAGCCCCTCTGCACTCTATTTTATAGAGAGAGGGGAAAATAAATTAAAAAACAAAGGAACGTTTGTATTTCAATTTTCCTTTGTTTTTAAGTGTAGTAAAAATACACTGCAAAAAATGTGATTGGTTATTACGTAAAAATTAAATGTGACGAATTCACAAAGACGAATGTTCATATATTCATTGTTTTACTTAAATTATTACAAATCTAGACAAGAGGGGTCTTCCACTCGCTTAAAATTTTTGTTACTTTTGGAACAACAAAAATTCAAACAAAATTTCATTTCATTTTATTATAACAAACAAAAATAGTAGTAAACGCAGTTGCGAGGGTCAGCTAGTTATGAATAAATAAGAAGCGCTCGTGGCACCGCGGACTTAGTGTTCTGTAAGCGATCACTGTAGTAAGCTCATTCACTATGGCCAGTCCTTGGATGGGTGACCATCCATGTGACCACTTTGTGACAGTTATTTGAGCGTCGTTTCCGTGTTTCGGAAGGCACGTTAAGCCGTTGATCCTGGTTGCCCGTAAAATGGCAGTCGTTAAGCGAAGTTGAAGGCCGTTTTGGCGGCTTGATTAATTTTAACAGCAGGCAGATACAACCTGCGCCTGTCTATCTCAACATGGCAATACAGCTCACCGCCTATTACGTGGGACAAATTCTAAAAAGGTTCGGAGATAAAGGTGTGACCATTATGTATGTATGTAACTAGCTGACTCTCACAACTTCGTTTACGACGCTTAAGGTGTATGAAACATGAGGTATTTCTTCATCAGTCTCATCAACCGGCGGGTGAAACTGCCCTGTTTGCTTAATCATAAACGAATTTAAAGATTAAGCATATTGTAAAACTAGCTGACCCTCGCAACTTCGTTTACGTCACATAAGGTTTGCAAAAGAAGAGGCACTTCTTCATCAGACTCATCAAGCAGCGTGTGAAACGGCCCTGTTTGCTTTATCATAAAAGAGCTTAAAGATTAAGTTTATTCTAAAACAATTCAGGCCCCGACTTCGGCGCGGACAGAATTATTTTACAACAGCCTTAATCATTAAGCTCTTTTATGATTCAGCCAACACGCCTGTTTAGATTTACCGTCACATTCCAAGGAACCCTTGAATTATAGGTTTTGAGAAAGTTGAGATATCTCTAAATTCCTGAACTACAAAACCCTCAGCACTGAAACTTGTGTGAAGCAATCCTAGGTTGAATTCTAGGTTTAGAGAAGTTGAGATGTCTCTAACTCCTGAACTTCCTCGGATCAATTTTCATTCAAATCAGTAGTTTCGGCGTGATACGTATTCGGAATACAGACGGACATGAAAATTTTAAATTTCATTTTGGCTTAAGTAGGTATCGATTAGAGAACGCGTTCTTTTTATTTAAATAGCTTCCATATTCAGACTCTCGACCCTCAACAGTTTTATTATTTATTATGTATAGATATAGACTAGCAAGAAACTCGGCGGGCACTCACTTTATTCACTTTTATACCTTAACCAATTTGCCGGTAGATGGTGCCTACTTGTGGCGACCCACAAGACGTAATAAGCTAAAAGAGTCAAATCTTTCAGCTTAGGTTGAGAGCAGTGTCTCAAAAAGCAGTTTGTTAATAATAACTATAATGTAAGTATTTTCATCAGTAGACAACTGATGAAAATACTTATATTATAGTATCCCTTAGCACAAGGTTATATTAGCTTAAGTTGTGTGCGAATGTCCACAAATATTTCTTCATTGATTTATATTGAAATGATTAAGTACCGCTTACAATATATGTATGATTACCTTTCGAAGTAATTTAATTAAACAATACGAAAAATAGGTTGAAATACATTATATTCTCATGTAATGCAGCATGCATTGTGTAACTCGGGCTCTGGCTCTGTTGCACGCATTACTCTGTACATGAATGAAAATATAACATTTTACGAGAATATTTTGCAGACCAGAGCGACACACGTCCGTCTAGCAACACGACTCCCCCCGCACTCGATTTTCGGGCGAGCGCGGGGAAGCAAGCAACGTGATGTATGCTTTGAATACATTATTAGTTATAATTAGTTAAAACTTATACTAATTCAAAATTGAAGAAAACCATTTTAGAGGTCTATGTTTTCTTTAGTCTCTGATATAAATTTTATTATCATTCATTAATAAATAGATGTCATACAACGACTTCTTCTAAAAAATTATGGGCTATTTCAGTGATGTTTTACTAGTTATTTATAATAAATACACAATTTCTGATGAAACCATTTTCTGGAACACATCTTGTAGATTTCAAATCTACTTTTGGTTGTCATTTTTCGTATACTAATACCGAGAAGAACGTCTTTATTTGCACCTCTTTTTCGCAAACTTTGTCAACCACTCCCCTTAAAGAAGTTACTTCGTAAAGCAAATATAGCTGATCCTCGCAATTTCGCTTGCGTGAGCATGATTCCCGTCTCGTGTCGGCCGTGGGTCTGTTGTGAGTCCTGGGACATCCTTCCGAGGGCTTACCCCGGGACTCCCAACCATAGGCTGTTGGGCGTAAAGTGAGGTTTTTTAGTCGGTAGGAGTCCGGCATAGCATCAATGAGGATTTTCCGTCACGTAAAGTTTTATCCAGTTTTTGATTTTTCATTTCTGCTCCGCTTCTATTCATCATTGCGTGATATTATATAGCCTTTAACCTGCCTTAATAAATGAACTATCGTATTGTATCTACTGGTCCTATAGGGGCTTTCTGCCACGTACGCTTAGGTTGTGGAATGATCCCCCTGCCTCGGTTTTCTCAAACGCCTACAGTATGGGGTTCTTCAAAAGGGGTCTTAGAAGGTTTTTACAGTATCGCGAGTGTATGCCTCTGGTGTGGCAAACGTTCATAGGCCATCATTTTCCATCAGTCAGGCAGCAAGCTTGCTTGCAACCTACATACATTCATGTAGTCATGCCTTTATACCCGAAGGGGTAGGCAGAGGCATAGTACATGCCCACATTTCACGTTATACTTTTATGTCCCACATAATAGCCTATTGCCGTGTTGAAATGGAGAAGCGCAGGTCGCCGCGACACACAGTTGAACGCCCATAAGACCGTCAACTTGGCTTAACGATTGTCATTTTACTGACCACCGGGTTTTATTTCGAGTTTTCCTTCTCTACGCAATGGATCTTTTTGCGAAAACATTTCCTTAGTCGCCTCTTACGACACCCTCGGTATGTATTAGGGTGGCGACAGTTTATACTATTACCCGTCGCAACACGGGCTCGTCGCCACACAAGGCTGTCACCTTAGTGGTATAAAAAAATGGTACAACAGAGAAAATAATTCTATAACTCAAAAGAACATTTAACCATTCTATCTAACAAGTGTAATATTAGATAAGTATATTATAACAAACCCCTTCGGCTTAACCTGAAATATTTATAGCGGGAAAAACGTCGAGCGAAAAAACGGCGGGAATATCACAATAGTCGGCCATATTTATGGGCAAAGGAAGCGAGCTGGAATTCCTTTAGGGAAAATGTATATTCGCTTACTTATTTCTAAACGATACTGAATTGTGCTGCTTTTTGTTGAGAAAAAACGTTTTATTTATTGGTAGAATATACGATATATACGGGATATCTCATTAAGGGAACTTTCTTTTTGTATGCGGTGATAGGAATTGGGTACTTTAGTACTCTTTGGGAGGTTTTGTCTGGGGTTTTGAAGCCTCGAGGGGCGTTGACTAAGTACTCACTGAGAAGATTGAAAACATACATTTACATAGTGGTCACGCCTTTATCCCCGAAGGGGTAGTCAAAGACATATTATAATGCCCACATTTCACCTTTTTAGAATCTGTCCCACGTAATAGGTGGTGAGCCGTATTGCCGTGTTGATATGGGCAGGTTGTGACTGCTCGCTATTAAATTTTACAAGCCACCTTAAAAGGCCTTCACCTTTGTTTAACGACTACCATATTACTAGCAATCGGGACCAACGGCTTGACGTGCCTTTCGAAGCACGAAAACGCTGAAATAAATGTTACAAAGTGGTCACATGGATGGCCACCCATCCAAGAGCTGGCCATAGGGAAAGTTGCTTACAGTGATCGTTTATAGAACAAGAAGATTGAATCACGTAGTACTTATCATTGAACTTGGCTGGACACGCTGCCACATGTCTAGATCTACTAAAGGGTGTTGGCGGCTCGCCATTCTTACAGAATCAGGCCAAGACGAGTGGCGTGTCTATTCACCCTTCATAGAAGTGCGATGGTACCCCCTAAAGAAGCGGTATAACACCCAAACTCCCCGAGAAGCGGAATAGCACCTAAACTTCCCAAGAAGTGGAATTCAATTCAATTCAATTTATTGTATTTGTAAACATAGGTACAAAAATTGGTTTTTAGTTTACAAGTGTAGTCTCTCTATGCTTTGCCAATATAATGGCGTACAAATCTTACAACTATGTTAGTGGTATTTAAATAATTAAGCGCTACAATATACCTACATAATACCTACCATGCTTAAACTATACAGTGCACACGACAAAACGCATATAATAACCTCTAAACATTAGCAACTGTCATTTAAATTAACAAAGTCCATCTCACTTAATTATAATAACATCAAAGTCAGTTAATTATAATATCAAAGTCAAGTCTAATTAATATAACAATTCATTTCAATACTAAGTCTATAATTGCGGGTTCAAGTCCCGTCTGGGCCAAGTTGTCTTTTTTCACTTTATAATAAAATATTATAAGTCTATAACGAACATAATACTCGACTCCTCCCAAGAAGTTGTTAACCAAAGCCATAGGTCCTGTGTCCGCGAATAACCCCAAGGTCCCAACACAGACCATGTCCCACAATTGCGGCGTGATGGTGGGACAAAGTCTGTGTGTGCGTGTCTTAACATAACCGGCATAATGCGAGTTGGACTCGTGCATGAAGAGATCCGTACCAGAAACGTCACACGATGACATTGGTTGTATGGGAATCTTCCTTAAGGGGCTAGTCCGCAAAAAATGCACTTAGGATTTTGGAAATATTCAAGAAAACTCACTTCATTAAATGACACTAAAATGGAACCTTAAATTCTTAATAGATGAAACTACAATAACACCGTGCGCTTTTTACAAAATAATTATTTACATTAGAAAAAACACTTCTCAAAATTATTAAAAATCATCGAAAAAGCAGAAACAATCAAATTGATAAAGGTAAATTTCGATGATTTTCAGAAGTTTTTTCGCAAGTAAATAATTATTTTGTAAAAAGCGCAAGGTGTTAATGTAGTCTCATCTATTAAGAATTTAAGGTTTCATTTTAGTGTCATTTAATGAAGTAAGTTCTTGAATATTTCCAAAATCCTAAATGTCTTTTTGTACATTTTGCGGACGCGCCCCTTAAAAGTCAGCTGTTTTTAGTATTTGTTTTAAGAAAGAAAGAAAGAAAGAAAGAAATAAATTTTATTCAGGCACAACACATAACAACAATTCAACTAGTGCAACACTAAACAATATTTCCTAATGGTCTATGTACCCGAAAAGGCAACCATCTCAGCTCTAAGCTACATGCCATTCACGGGAATGGCATGCAGCGCTGATTTTCAGATGGCTCCTTTAGATGGTTAGTAACATCAGGCTTACTATTACATGTACCTACCTTTATAAATTATTATAACTAAAATTATTATTAAAATTATATAATTAATTATTAAAATTATTATTAAAATTATTATTAAAATTATATAATTAATTATTAAAATTATTATTATTTTTACATAACTAGTACCTCGTAGTAAGCAACAGACTGACAATACCATACTCAATACAATTCAATAGGTACCGTAAAATTTGTTGTAATAGCGGCAACAGAAATACATCATCTGTGAAAATTTCAGCTCTCTAGCTATCACGGTTCCTGAGATACAGCCTCGGGACGGACAGACAGACGGACGGTGAAGTCTCACGAATAGGGTCCAGTTCTTACCCTTCGGGTACGGAACCCTTAAAAGACATCGCCATTTACCACCAGGGGTCTAACTCACGACCTCACGATCACAGGTTCGATGCCCTGTCAGACTTTTATTACCTACTGTAAATGAATTACAATACTCACAGAATTATTTATATCCCATTAAGCAAGATTTTAATCTTATTTAAGAGCAATGTAGTCCTTAATCTAATTTTAAAACAGAATTAATAGATAATTGAGTTTACAATCGAATTTGAGAGCCTTATTTTCATGTTAATGAAGGTCTGGAGTGTTTAATCGATTTTGAAAAAGGAGGTCATGATACGTGTTATAGGTAGGTACTTTATTATCAACGTGTGGAAATCCTACATGGTTGGAAGCCCCTGGTAACTCCTCGGGAGGATGTCCCAGGACTCCCAACAGACCTACGGCCGCCACTGCGGCCTCGCCTAGGGGGTGGTTCAGGTGCTATCCCGCGTCTTTGAGGGGTTTCGAGTGTAATCCCGCTTCTAACAGGGGGCGTGCGTGAACTCCTCACGTCACGCTGCCGTCATGGGCCTGCTTCTGTAAGGACGGTGAGCAGCCCTCTAACCGTCCTCAGGCCGGTCGAGTAAAACTTTGGTTGCCTGGACAAACCTGTAAAACTTTTTTGGTAACCATTACTTATTAGGTAAGCCTAATGTTTGTGTTAAAACAATATATAAATAAATAAAAAAATATAACCATTTTATCTATTACTAGCGGACGTCACGCGGTTTTATCCGCGTAGTTCCCGTTCCCGTGGGAATACGAGAATAAAATATAGCCTATATTTACCGCAAAGAGTGTAGCTTTCCAACAGTGAAAGAATTTTTCAAATCGGTCCAGAAGTTTTGGAGCCTATTCGTTACAAACAAACAAACAAACAAAAAAATAAATCTTTCCTCTTTATAATATTAAATAAATAAATAAATAGATATTCACGGACATCTCACACAACGCTATCTGATCCCAAAGTTAGCTAGGAATAACCTGCTTGTGTTATGGGTATCATACCACGGATATTAATACTTATATCCTTTTAAATACATACATATTATACATAAAATCACCCAGACTCTTGAGACAAACATTTAAGGGTCACACAAATATTTGTCTCCGGTGGGAATCGAACCCACGACCTCCAGCGCCGCAGGCGGTATCACTACCGACTGCGCCACAGAGGCAGTCAATATTTTATCTACTACTAGCTGATGCCCGCAGCTTCGCCCTCATAAAATTTGTTCCCGTTCCCGTTCCTCGTGGGAACTTATTCCCGGGATAAAAGTAGCCTATGTGTTATTCCAGACGATAATCTATCCCTGTACCAAAATTCAGCCCGATCCGTTCAGCCGTTTGAGCGTGAAAGAGTAACAAACGTCCACACTCACAAACTTTCACATTTATAATATTAGTAAGAAGTAAGATTATCTATTATAGGTACTATTTCTATCAACATATAAAACAAAGTGATTTCAAATCTATACCCATCCTCTCTATGTGTAGAACGTAAAGACGCCTCCCAACCTATCACACATTTAGCGGGAAAGTCATAAATTCGTTTATGAATCCCCGCTTCAGCTTTTATGGCAAGTAAGACGCTGTAAAATTGGTGGAAATCATGTTAAATGAAGGTTTCGATCCTATAAACAATATTACAGTATATTGTTATGTGTTTATGGATGGTATTGTGCTTGTGAAGCGCTCGTGGCCTCGCGGACTCAGTAAGCATCTTTCACTATGGCCAGTCCTTGGATGGGTGATGAAGTAAACAGCTAACTCACTGCACAATCACTTTACTTATAACTAGCGGATGTCACGCGGTTTCTACCGCGTAGTTCCCGTTCCCGTGGGAATACGGGAATAAAATATAGCCTATGTTCACCGCAAAGAGTGTAGCTTTCCAACAGTGAAAGATTTTTTTAAATCGGTTCAGTAGTTCCGGAGCCTATTCGTTACAAACAAAAAAACTAATCTTTCCTCTTTTTAATATTAGTTTTTTTTTTTTTTTTTTACAAGGACGTCCCAGGGCTCCCGGCAGACTTTGGCGAACACTTCAACCTCGCCTATGGGGTTTTATAATATTAGTATAGATTACACTTTGTACTCGTTAGACAAGTGTTGTCTTCTAGGCGTCCGGTGCAAGACTGGCCTTGTCTCGCACTGCCTAGCTGACGTTGTCAGCTCATTCGACTATGTACTTAGCGGAAATGACGTATCTCCACTTTGGAATTATTCTAATAAAATTCATATTTAAATACTACAGGTGACCATCCATGTGACTACTTTGTGACATTAATTTAAGCGTTTCCTTGCTATGGAAGGCACTCGCACTTTAAGTCGTTGCAAGTAAAATGGTAGTCGTTAAGCCAAGTTGAAGGCCTTTTTAGGCGGCTTGAAAAATTTCAAGAGCAGGCAGTCACAACCTGTCCATATCAACACGGCAATACGGCTCAATATCTATTACGTAGGACAAATTCTAAAAAGGTGAAATGTTTGCATTATAATATGCCTCTGCCTACCCCTTCAGGGATAAAGGCGTGACCATACGTGTGTTTGTTTATGGTACTGATAAACACACACACTTACCTACATGCATTCACCCAAGCATAATATATTTAGACCGTCTAATTGAGGACGTTGTTATAACACTGTGGCAGACAAGCCACCTAAACTGACCTGCTTGTTTGAGAGTTTTAGAAACAGTACCACCTTGTTCTTTTCATCTAGACCTTTGCGAACGTGGGGGAAAATCCTTCATGGATGCTATGCCGGACTCCTACCAACTAAAAAACCTCACGTAACGCCCAACAGCCTACGGTTGGGAGCCCGGGCAAGCCCTCGGAATGATGCCCCAGAACTTCCAACAGACCCACGGCCGCCACTGCAGCCTCGCCTAGGGGGGGGTTCGGGTGCTATCACGCGTCTTTGGGGGGTTTTTCGGGTGTCTTAGGGGGGCGTGCGTGACTCCCACACGGCACGCTGTCGTCTAGGGTCTGCTTCTGTAAGGGCGGTGAGCAGCCCCTTCATCTGCCGGGACTCCTACCGACTAAAAAACCTCACGTATCCCGCCTCACAGCCTACGTTTGGAAGCCCCGGGTAAGCCCTCGGAAGGTTATCCCAGGACTCCCAAGCACATCGTACACTTAGAAGCACTAAAAAGTGCTCCACTTACTTCAAATAGTGCTCCGCTCACTCGACTTCTCACTTGCCAAGTTAGATACCGTGCAGTATACAAGTGTGTTTTCAATATTACTAGCTGACCCGCGCAACTTCGTTTGCGTGATAAATCAAGAACCGCTTGACCGATTTTGTGCAAACTTCACATAAACCATCTACTAAATAGTCCGAACAAAGCCTAAACATTTGATTTGAATAGGTGAGCCCGTTCTCAAGTTATAAAATTACAACGAAAAGTGGCATTGATTTTTATATATATCCTCCTGAGACCCCCGGCCCCGGTATCACCTATGATACTTGCAATCAAAAAAATATTTCTGCTCCATCTAGCGACGTATGTTAAAATTTCATATCGAATGATAAACTTGACAACTTCATTAATCGCCGAAATGTGGATATACTTAGATTGGATGGTTTTCACTGTGGTTTGTGGTCATTCGAAGTTAATTATTTTAACAAGTAACGACATGGTGCAAAGTCAACAAGGTAAATATTTGATGTAACATTGTTTTTGGTGATTTTTTTATTGTATTTTACAGTAAATGAGTCAATTGCCTACTATGAATAAAAATAGTGATAAAATCTTACTTCTTAGTTGAGAAATTAAGTCATTTTTTTGTTGTATCATACATGATACTTTGGGCACTCAACATATAAAAAATGTTTTAAATTTCCGGTATGAGCTATCATCAAATATCGGAATTAATAGCTAATCTTGATGTTTCTGGTCGTCAAGATGTGGGATGTGGATGATTATGTATTGGAATAAGATCTGCCGCTGGTTACGGTAGATATCGACGAAGATGTGGTACCTCGTGAACCCGAAAGCGAGTGGGATGAGTCTGATGAGGAGCTCCTTTCTACTCACTTTAGCTCACTCGTCTCAAGACATTAGTTTCAGGAAAGCTACTAATTGCCCTTTAACATGGAACCGCTCAGATGACTTCGATAATACGCCAAATTTCGATCCGCCATTAGAAGTACAACCTATACTCAATAGTTCTCATGAATACTTCTACCGATATTTTATTCAACATACATTTTTTGATTTCATTTCAAATTGTTCAAATTTAACTACCGTTGCTCGAAGTGGTAAGTCACTAAATAATTGACACCTGAAGAGATAAGATCCTTCGCGGGTTGCTTAAATTATACTATGCGAGGGTGAACTGGAAAATGGACAGGACAGTGAGAGCAATATTCCATTTCTTCGATTTTGCTGCAGGTTCAGCATGGATAGAATATCGTCATGATGCCATGAAATCCCTTCATGCGCTCTTCCTCGGAAGCAAATCATGCAATACCTACATGGATTTTAAAATTAACTTAGCTAAATATCTGATATACGGCGGAACAACGCCATCAAGCATAATACAGTGCCTAAGTCTCAGTCTGGATCGCGCTTACTCGCAGTAGCCCACGTCTAAGTCCATTGCCATTAAGTCTACGAGTTTTATATTACGAAAAATTACTAAAAAGTATTAAAAATAATTCCCAATAAAGTATCAGAAAAGGTCAAGATTTGGTTTTATTCAGACCCAGAGTATCATTAGTGATACCCCCCATTTTAGGACTCAGGTGGGGAGAGGAATTTTTTCATTATTTTTCACGTAATATTTATGTTCAAAATAATCCCTATACTGAAAATTAACTTGCTTATGCAAAGTTTTATACCCTGGGTCTCAGGAGGATATAGATGTGTTCAATGTTTCTTTGACTCCGTATCATGTTGAACTAAATAGTACTGACAAAGTATAACCAAAAAGTATCGCTATGCAGACCGCATGTATGGGATTACGTTGAGAACCCATTTAACAGCAGTTATTTACAAAAACCCGGAACAACTGTGTCGAGTTTCAGAGCATAAAGTTGTAATCACAACCCTGACCTGTTATCCGATCGGCGCAGCTCTATGCTAGTGTTGAGATTAAGTGACAAAAAAATAGTATCGATATTTTTTGCAGTGCATCTATTTTTACAATTTTATTATTTAGATTTCATTATTTCACATTGTTATACAAAATCCTACACCGCTCGTTGACCCATTGACTCTGACTTCTGTTAACGATCATTGCAGCTTACTGCAGTGCTGAAGTTGCTTACAACTTTTGATACGACCAGATTATTGACCATTTGATAGGGCTTTCCGTACGAGCCGTTGGTCCCGTTTGTATATTAAATGGCAGTCCTGAAGTCAAGTTGAAAGCCTTACAAGCGACTTGAAAAATTTCAACACCGTCATCACAAACCTGCGCCTGTCCATTTCAACACAGCAAACATAAAGACATACAGACATCTACACTCACCAACTTTCGCATTTATAATCATTAATTATTATGCATAGAAAACACACACAACCGTTATTGGACAGCGTCCCATATCTGTCACATATAGTGTCCAATAATTGTTGCTGGAGTCTCAAAACAAAAAACTTAGGAAAAAGAAAGAACTATGAACCCAATCATTCGAATTTAGCACTCAGGGAGTTAAGGGTAACGGAAGCCTAAAGATAAGAGAGATTGGTAGAAAATATGATTTTTGTTTTTTTTATTTTTTTTTTTTTTTAAGATCGACTTGGTACAAATAATGATATTGAGTTTTTTTTTTTTTTTTTTTTCATTTTATTTTTCGTGATGTAGTTTCTTAAATTTTTCATGATCTCCAATATTTAATCAAGACAAATTAAAGTTTAATGATGAATAATTTGCTCACTGTTTAGTTTACTGACATTTTTAACTTTAGAAAAGCAATAGTATTAATCCTACTAATATTATAAATGTGAAAGTTTGTGAAGATGTTTGGATGTTTGTTACTTAATCACGCTTTACCGGCTGAACGGATTGGGCTGAAATGTGGCAAAGAGGTAGCTTATAGACCGTAATAACTAATAAGCTACTTTTCATCCCGGGAATACGTTTCCAAGGGAAGCGGGAACGGGTAGCGAATTTTACGCGGGCGACACCGCGAGCGTCTTCTAGTAAATGTTATAAAAAAAACTCAATGTTCGAAACACCGTAACGCCCGTACCATAAAAAGCACAATGGGTGTAATTAAACACGTTACGTTTTACGTTCCAACCAACCATTTTGTTTTATAACTTGTATAACTATTATTTTCCTATATTTACCGTCTGTCCAATAATTATAAATTTTGTACAATAACTATATATTTTATTAATATTTTTTATAACAGTGATATTTTGCAATTATTTACAAGATATAAGGGTTTTAAATTATTCTTATGATAGCTCGTTTTATCTAGTTTCAAAATACGAGTATCTCTTTAACATCTAAGTTACTGCATTAGACGACAGAAAAAGTATTTTAACTAGTTTACTTGCTTAACCCCAGAGTGGTCACGCGGATTACATGTGTAATCCACTGGTACAAAATTAAAAAAACAGCAAGAGTTGGGCTAATGTGCTTCCAGATACTTTTAAATGAATAATCGGGCGACTCATTTGTGCAGAGCAAGTGCCGATCTCGTGCGGATGTGTTACAACAATAGTTCGTCAAAGTTCCTGGACTATAATCCACGCGACCAAATACGTAAGTATTTTTCATCTATATTTTTTTATGTTGTTCATTATTTTATATTCAAAACGGCTTAAACACCTGATACAAACTTTGTTTTTGTATGGACTGTTGTAATAAATGAATATAAACGCTCAATCTCAAGAAAATGAGCATATTCGGCTAAGAATATCGGACCAAAAAGTGGTAGAAAAAACACTTTTGTATGGGAGCACCCTTAAACAATATCTATTTTCTGTTTTTATTATTTAACATTGTTGCAACAACTGACATACATCATCTGTGAAAATTTCAATTGTCTAGCTATTACGGTTCGTGGGATAAAGCCCGATGGCAGACAAACGGACAGACGGAAATACGAGTGGACGGACAGCCGAAGGACTGTCTGTATGTGCGTACGTCCGTCTGTCCGTTTTTCAATTCCCCGTTGGATACCTTCAATGTTTGTTCGATTAAGTAATATAATGAGCAACTCATTTTTGATAAAATATTTCAGTGTGATCTCAATTTAAAACAAAACGTGATTTTTAAGCAAAAATGTACAAGATTTTAATTTTCATTTATTGATTCGGACACAAAACTTGTGGTTTAGATTTTGTGATTATATTTAATTTTCATGCAACTGTAATTATCACATATTGATACGTAACATAAAAAAAATACGTCTAAATATTTTTTCATTTCAATGTGAAAATGAACTACTCATGCCTCATTTAGGTGCGCGACCACTGCAGGGTTAACTGTCCAATGACTGTCGGATTTACCTACCTAGTTCTGCTTCTTATTACCTATCTCGATCTTTCTCTAGGTATATATTTCCTTGTATTTGTTATTTGCTTTTTCAGTGTTAATTCCATTGTTTTCTCGGAGTGTATAGTTAACTTGTGATCTGCTTCAAGTTATTTTTTTTGATTAAACGGTAATTTGGTTATTTTAATAGTATTATGTTCTCAGTTTGCTTGTAAATTATATTATTTGTCAATAAGGTAACATACAACCATACGTCGCGTCTAATTTAGTATGGTTACTGTAGTATTCATGTCGTTGTTCGTACAAAAATCTTTTAAGGCACCTTTCACTTTCACCTTCTAAGGATATTTGTGGAAATTATTAGACGCCTTTTTGGTCTAGAGTCGAAATCTGTTCTAAAACGTATAAGGGTTTAACTATAATGTATGTATTTAAAGATGAGATCATGATTTTGAAACATTGATGAGAAGTACTAATTAATATATTTATTTTCAACGCACTACAAAGTTCTATTAGTAGACCATTAAATGTAATAATTCAAGAAAATATTGCAGTCAGTTATGTCATGGTGGTTCATAAACAATAGTGTTTATTTTTGGTTTTCGTAAAAATAATTCTAAACCGCATTTCACTTAACTTTTTATCCCTCTTAAAATAATATCAATCAATCATCATCAATCAATATACATACAATAAAATTGCAATGCGGTTTGCTCTACTTAACATTTAATGTTTGTTTCATGTCAATCGGTTCATAAATAAAAAAGTTATATCAATCTAAAGAATGACATATAAAATTCAGCGTACGAAGTCGTAGGCAACAGCTATATACAAAATATAGTCATAGCTTTATCCCCAAAGGAGTAGGCAGAGGCCATAATTACATACATACATATAGTCACGCCTTTATGCCCAAAGGTATAGTCTGAGGCATAGTATACGCCCACATTTCACCTTACAGTTTTATGTCCCACGGAATAGGTGGTGAGCTCATTGCCGTGTTGAAATGGACAGGCGCAGGTCACCGCGACCCGTAGTTGAAGCCGCCCATAAGGCCTTCAACTTCGCTTAACGATTGCCATTTACTGACAACCGGGTTTCATTTCGAGTTTTCCTTCTGTACGCAATGGGTCTTTTTGCGAAAGTGTTCCCTCATTGGCCTCTTATGAAACCCTAGGGATGTATTGGGGTGGCGACATTTTGTGCTCTTGCCCGTCGCAAAACGGGACCCCGTCGCCACACGGGGCTTAAAGGCCGCAATGTCCATAATTATATGCCCGCATTTCACCATTTTAGAATTTATTTTACGTAACAGCTGTCGACATGTTGTTGACAAGTTGTGACTGCCTGCTATTGATTTATTTCAAGTCGCCGTATGTCCTTCAACTTACTGCACGACTACGTAATAAGATATTTTAAAGAAGCGAGAAGTAGTAAGAAGCGCTCATGGCCCCGCGGCCTCAGTGTTCTGTAGACGATCACTGTAGTAAGCAACATTTAGTATGGACGGTCATGGATGGGTGACCACCACATGACCACTTTGTGACATTTATTTGCGAGTGTTTCCGTGCTTCGAAAGGCACGTTAAGCCGTTGGTCCTGGTTACCAGTCGTAAAGCAAAGTTGAAGGCCTATATGGGTGGCATGAAAAATTTCAACAGCAGGCAGTCACAACCTCCACCTGTCTATATCAACATGGCAATAGTACTCACCACTTATTACGTGGGACAAAATCAAAAGGTGAAATTTGGGAATATAATATGCTTTTGCCTACCCCTTCAGGGATAAAAGGCGTGATCATTTGTGTGTATGTTAACCCGTGTGTTTTGGAAACAAGATATGTAAGAAAAATCTCTTTGTCAGATTCATTAATAGCGGCGTTTTCCCTGAAAGAAAACGCATATTAAAATACTTACCTAATTCGAAGCTTATATAATGAGATAGGCATATCCGTTACCCGTAGGCTTATCTTACTCATGTTTGATGACGTATTTCCGTCGACTCACCAGCAGATGGCGCCACCTGTGAACTTATAAAAGAACATGGCGTCCACTTTGTCCTCATTGGCTTTTATTCACCAGGCAGATTTAAAAAGTAAGCTTCGAATTAGGTAAGTATTTTAATATGCGTTTTCTTTCAGGGAAAACGCCGCTATTAAAAGTACTTGACCGTAATTCGAAGCTTATATAATGAGAAATGTTTGTTTTCGCCTGGTGAGTGACGGAAACGCCAATGTGATTCTAATTTATTTTCAGGAAAATAATATTATACAATGTTGTATGTATGGTATCTAGATTTATAATCTTTACCATCTTGAACAACTTCATATGTAATCTTAAACAGACTAAATAAGGAATCTTATTTAAGGAGTAGTAAGTATTCCTTCTATTGACAGGATTAAATAATTGCGAATTATTGTTATATTTGATTGGTGGTAGTAGCTGACATTATTACTCGACGATAATTTTAAATCCATCGTCAATTACCTCGTGTTAAGGATTATTTTGATCTTACCACCACCACCAATTCTTAGAAGCTGCTGTTGACCGGGTAGTGCCGGGGCTAGAATAGTTGGAGAACCTCTAACAGTCATAAATAAACTACTAGACTGTGTAGTCTCATATCGGATACTCTGATATCCTAATTTCTATCTAGAATAAAGGATTCAATTGATTAGTCGTAGGTGTTATCTTTGTTTACAATAGTTTTCCAACCAGATTTTCTGAAATGAAAATGATCAGTTTCGGACTCTTGATTCGGGCCTAAAAGTAGTACCTATGACGTGAGTTAATACAATCGAGCAAAGTTAGATCGTGGTTGCGGCGACCTAAGCATAAAATCACTATGACGAGAAACCTGAAAAATGTTCTCTTTGTATCAATACTTGGTAATATTGAACTAAGTCATCAATCCCAATATCAATGAATATGTGACTTAACTTTCTTTACATTTTTTAAAGAAATCGACCAAGATAATATGTTTAACCAAAACATGCGAACTATGTAAAGTTGACTAATGGTTTCTATATTATCAAGAACAGCAACAACAGATTTATGTAACAGAATCGTATTATATAATAACCATGAATAAAATGCAAGTCGGTTAAAACTGTAAAATTTATAAGTATCTTGAAAGGTAGGTCTCAAGGAGCTCAATAGTAGAAGTTTTTGATTTAATATCTGTTATTTACCTCTTCGCCCCCCCCCCCCCCCCTACATTTCCACAGATTCTCTATGTGAGGTGGTGGGAGACCTGTCGAGGTGTTTAGTAGAAGGAAAGAAATAATGTTTATCAGGTTCTTTTGCAGGTTCTGCAGAACGAATGGAGCTTACAGAGCTCTCGCTTTGAGATCTGCCCTCTATTATTACCTTGTGCCATCGCGGCACCACAAACACTCCTGACTCGTTGACCGATTAAGGTGTGACAGCATCTTGGGTATTAAAAATGGTGGTGAAAGTAATATCCACACATTACAAACAGGCCTATCATGTGTAGTGTTCTCCATTTCATAATAGGAATATTGTTTGTAGGCAATCTTGCCTTAGTGGTGTTTGAAGCAGGATGCTCCCAAAAAATACCCGGAGGAGCTGATACATATGGTATCGGCTCGGAATGCAGTGTATGGTGAAGTCAATTTGATGTCGGACCATTACACGCAAGCTGACGAGTTAAGTTCGTCAAGGCAATTGATTTGGTCTCGTCCCTCTGGGGGGATGGACTACAACTGCTTTGAAAGAGTACAGACTGTAACACAGTACCGGTATATGATTTCGAATCATGTGTAATATTATCAACATCTCTATTGATGCAGTGCAATCTTTGTTATTCTAGGCCCTCGAGCCTGTTAGAGAAATGTTTTCTAGCTGGGCTCCCAAGCGAAATCTGTCGCGTCCGTGGTAAGAAAGCATCTCGGATGGAAAGCTTGTCAAATTGTCGAGAACCGGTAATTGCGGACCCACTATTGGAGTTCCACTTGTACCACTCCGTGCACTACTATTTTCTTCAGTGGGTTGTCGGTTAGGGGATTGACCGAATGTGCCGCTGAGGTAAAGCTACCTCTAGGCACTGCGAAAGTGCTAAAAATTCAAAAGACCCACCAAGTTTGAATTTTCTTTAAAAGAACTAAGTTTCTTTGATTTGGAATTAAATAAATCTTCCTTTTATGTCTAATATCTTTTCTATTGGTATTGGACTTTCAGGTAGTTCTATGTCTATCGCATAACGATATGAGAGGTTTCTTTGGGAACCTATTATTGTTTTCTCCCAATTGTCTAACCATCCCTGGGTTTGAAGAGTTTTCAAGGCTATTTGTACGTGTTTGTGAAGAGTAACAGGATTTTGATGCGCAAAATGAGATTTTGTGTAGGTAGACGAGTATTTGAATACTCTTATTCTATAGAAATCGAGGCACCCAGATGGTGAGAAACGAAAATGTTTTGGGTGCGGCTTACCCGAGCGGAAGACAAGAATGTGCTCTGAGAAAGAATAATGTACACTACGTCAGCTTTATCATGAAAATAAGCTTGACTGAGATGTATTTTGCACATCCAATCTCGTGGTTGAAGGAAATCTGGTAAACGGAACATGCTGAAAGATAGAATTATTCTGGCTTCACAAAGGCGTACAATGTCCTAAAACTGAATTCTGG
Source organism: Miltochrista miniata (assembly GCA_933228765.1). NCBI lineage: Eukaryota > Metazoa > Arthropoda > Insecta > Lepidoptera > Erebidae > Miltochrista > Miltochrista miniata. The sequence continues at coordinate 19,636,640 of OW121774.1, read as the reverse complement.
GCAGATGACCCATCGCTATTTGAAGTTAGGAAAAGTGGAGAAACCAAACTTGGTGACAAAGGAACTAGTTTTAGAGTGCCTTGAGCATTCATCTTTTGAACCATTGCACAATGTGGTCATTTCAGTTAAAAAGGAAACCTGTATGGATTCTTAAGTATTTAAAGCAAATAGTATTCCACCTTAGTCAAGTTTTCCATAGCATTTTAACATAAAGTGAAAATTTACAACTTTGTCAGGACGGGACTTGAACAGAGTTCGGTGTAAATTTAAATGTGGGAAGGTTATCAGTTTTGAGCAGGATTCGAACCTGCGTCCTCTCGAATACCGTGCAGGACGGATTGGAGTTTATGGATAAAGGGAATGCGGTACCCTTTTATAAATTTAAAACTTTTTGGTACTCTCGTTCCTTACCAACGTATTTTGTACAGAGTTAACTGACCGACATAGAATGACAGGGTCATATCATTTAGTGTTTCCTTTGCTGGTGTGGGCAGAGGATGTTAGACCTCTCCTCGTCTCTTTGAGAGCCTCGAGCTCGGAAATTTCGTAATTGAAGGGACATCCTTGCATGGTTACTTAGTATGTTATCGTACGCCTGGTTACTATCGTATATTACAATTATTATAGATACACAATATTGTACATACCCCTCGAGGGTGGTTACTGGTTAGTGTTTCCTTTGCTGGTATGGGCAGGGGATGTTAAACTTCTCAGTCTCTTTGAGAGCCTAAAGCTCAGAAAGTTCTTAATTGAAGGGACATTTACTGTCGTATGCCCAATTATTATGGATATTGTACACACCCCTCGAGAGTGGTAACTGTAATACAGGCCTAAAAAGGCTCTTGGTACAATGGAATCTGGACTCCATTCGATGGAGATCTGATCTTGACGCCTGATCCTCTCGAAGGCTGGCGTAATGATTTGGATGAACTTTTTTCGGGGTCATCCTTTTTGGAGATCGAAGACCAAAATGCATGCCTTCCCGAGTGCCGTTGAAAAGGCTTCAGCCTCGAAAATGTATGTGTTTGAAGACGATCTTTATCAAGGTTCATTATTAAGAATTGGGTCTTTGACAATTCTGAGAATAATATGAAATCAGATCTATGGCCGCAAGCCATTTGTAATAAATTGATAAAAGATTTATGGAAATCCTATTATTAAAGTAGGTCTTCAATTTTGTCATAAATATTTTCGAAGAAACTTAAGTTTTTCAAAAGACTCTTTGTTTAAAAATACAAAAGGTTTTGGCAGCAAAAGCCTTTTGGCAGAAAGAGCCTTGTCAGCTTTTTCAAAATGTAGCAGGGATTCGAATTGTCGAATCTCCCCGTTTTTGTCTAGGTTGACGAACCCAGGACTATGATTTTACAATAGTGGGTATCAGCATATTATCTTATCAAGGCAATTTGTCGCCAAAACGTGTCTATCAACCTCTTAGGTTATACTGTGTCTTAGGATCTTGGGTAACCGAAATCTCTTAATGCTGTCCCTATATAAAATACGAAGCAAGGATGATTGTTTCTATCATCCTCGTAATTTAACCTGATCTGTGAAGAAATTTACACTTGGTCAGGACCAGTGTTAGGTAATAAGAAATAACTCACCTATTTCCATCATCCTTATCTGGTTTAGTGGAAGTCGGCTTCTTTTACTCCACTTACGACAATCCACGTGGCGTCGCGATCGCCCTTATTTGAAGTTCGAGCTAAATGAGCTGGAACTGTAGCTATTTGACGTACCTAATACAGTAACTGGAGCTCAGAGCGCGCTTCTGAAATACTCCACTTGGAATTAGCTCACTTTCTAAGGATGGAGGATTCATTTCTATCAAGAAACCAAACTAAAAGAAATAGTATTATGTTAGGTACCTAAAATTTAAGTACTACTTTCATGGTGAACATTTAGTTATTACTTTGACACACTCGTACGTATTCAGAAACTTGGGATGATTACGATTTTACCCATAATAGGCCATATTTTTACATGTATAGGAACATCTAGTAATTAATGTGCCTTTATGTGGGTAGGTATAAAAATATTTTGAAAATATTTTCTATATTCGGCGGTACTTACGCTGTACATACACGAAGCAAATAATATCTAAAAAAAAAAAGTATTAGTACCTATGAACACAATCTATAAAATCAGTTTGATATTAGCTGTAACTAAAGATATTAAATAAAAGAAACTGCAACCTCGAAAGGTTTACGTGCTATTTTAAAATAATAGGGTATTTCACGTTATGACGTATCACACTCATATGTGATCGTAAAAATATGAAGTAAAAACATACCTGAGACTTAAACGAACTGTTAAACCGTTAAATATGTCTGTAGGTTCACTTACTTCAATCACAAGTCACTTGTTTTAGATTCACTGTATATTCAAACGAACGGCAAAGCCGTTAAATAATTATTTCTGTAAATTCACTAACTACATCCCAAGTCACTTTTTATAAATTTACTAGGTATATAACTAGTATTAGAAAAAATAAATGCACTAGCAGGTGTTCCTGCTATAACCTTTTGCTACGGGAATCAAAACGCCAATGAGGACAAAGTGGACGCCATGTTCTTTTATAAGTTCACAGGTGGCGCCATCTGCTGGTGAGTCGACGGAAATACGTCATCAAACATGAGTAAGATAAGCCTACGGGTAACGGATATGCCTATCTCATTATATAAGCTTCGAATTACGGTCAAGTACTTTTAATATGCTTGTTTGATACAGCAGTATAAAATATGGGATATACCTACCTCCGTATATTGCCCAATAAATTAGGCACTAAAATGGTACACTTAAGGGAATAAAATTATCATTATTGTACCTTAATTGTGATATTGTGACGTAGGGTCAACAATAACAATTCGTTTCAGTTAAATAACTGTAAGGGATCTTAACAAAGAAAGGAAATCAAAAAAAGCCTGTGCAGAGACGTCTGTAGCGTAGTAAGGCCAATCAAAAAATAGAAACGAGTTGGATTTTTCGGTCGGAATTGCGTACCAAAACAGCAAAAATCAACTTTGTTGTAGGACTGGACTGCCCTTTAGTTTTTATTTGGTATTTATTATGAGATAATAAACATACTTATTAGAGAAATATTATTCCTGAGAAAATGTTATCTGTCTAGCTATCGTGACTCATAGGTACGGTCTGGTTACAGTATGAGGGACAGACAGACAGTCAGCTAAGTCTCAGTTATAGGGTTACGTTTTTACTCTTTGGGAATCAATTCTTTAAAAATAAAATTCTCACTTATATTTAGAAGCCTTTTTCTTTTTCGGGTAAGCTGGACACCTTTTTTTTTTTTTTTTTTTTTACGTGTGGAAATCCTACATGGATGCTATGCCGGACTCCTACCGACTAAAACCACACGATGCTCTACAACTGTCTACGGCCGGGAGTCCCGGGTAAGCCCTCGGAAGGATGTCCCAGGGCTCTCGGCAGACTTTGGCGAACACTTCAACCTCGCCTATGGGGTTCGGGTGCTATCCCGCTTCTGGAGAGTCGGTTCGGGTGTTAACCCGCTACTTGGGGAAGGGGGGGGGGGAGTTGGGTACTGTCCCACCACTATCACCACTATGAGGGGCAAAGAGATATACGCCATCGTCTTGGCCTGCTTCTGTAAGAACGGCGAGCAGCCAGCTCACCGTTCTCAGGCCCCCGGTCATGGAGGTCGGTAGTCTTGGGCGTATAGCAGCCTGCGACGACCTCGCCGCCGACTGCGGAACTCGGGAGGGAGATTTCTCTCCCGGTCCCTTCCCGCCACCTCTTTTTGAAGCATAACTTGCTCGCAAAAAGATGCAGCGGCATCCCACTTGCTTCCGCTAGAGACCATAGCTTTTACCATGGTCTCCAGTGTGAGAACGTCAACGCCCAGGCCTGCAACGAGGTCTCGGCGCTGTAGCGCCCATGCTGAGCACTCCACCAGAGTATGCAGCGCCGTGTCCTCGCTGCAGTCACCGCAGTGCTGACACTCGGGTGTTACCTCCCTATGTATGCGCCACAGATACTTACCGAAACACCCGTGTCCGGTAAGTATCTGTGACACCCGATAAGTGAGGCTACCATGGCGTCTCTCCAGCCACTGATCCATGACCGGCTTCACCGCCTCAATAGTGGAGAGTCCATCCTCATTTTGGTTGCTCAAGTCGTACCTTCCATGTTTCCATGAGCTCCTGGTGGAGCAGGGACCGCTGGGCCTCGATTTCCCGAGACTCAGGCCTGTGGTTCCGCTCCAGCGCCTCCTTGCGCCACTGATAAAGCGACGCAAGGGCTTTCGCTTCCAGGTCCCATGGAGGGGTCCCAGCTAGGAGACATGCCGCCTCGACAGAGATCGTGCGGTACCCTCTAATGACCCTGATGGCCATTGCCTTCAGCGGGCTATGTAGTCTAGCCACATTGCGGGCCGTCAGGGTCTCCGCCCATATAGGCGCCCCGTATAGGGCCATACTCCGCACGATCCCGAGGTATAGTCTTCTGCAGGGAGCGTTGGGTCCCCTTATGTTGGGCAACAACCGCGAAAGTGCAGCTGTTGCCCCTCTCAGCTTTGGGACCAAACTTCGGAAGTGGTGTCCGAAGTTCCATCGGCTATCGAGTACAAGCCCCAGGTACTTCATTGAGGGCTCGATGCCGATGCTAACGCCCCCTACATGTATGCTGGATCCTGTCGGCGGCCCCTTCCGAGGCCCGTGGAAGCACAGGGCTTCGGATTTGTAAAGGGCCACCTCTAGGCCCAGCCGTCGTATTCGCCCCACGACTTGAGCAACCCCTGCCGTGGCCTTTAGGGCTGCTTCTCGGTGTGTTGCTCCACGCGCCGTAACGAGGGTATCGTCGGCGTAGCACGTTACGTCGACACCTCTGAGCAACGAACCGCGAAGTACCCAATCGTAGCCGATGTTCCACAAGAGCGGTCCTAAGACCGACCCCTGTGGAACACCGCACGACACGTCTCGCCGCCCCGGCCCTAGCCAACTCGGGTAAGCTATGGCTCTCTCGGACAAATAAGCCCCGACAATGCGACGGAGGTAGAGAGGCACTCTGTGATAAATGAGCGCCTCCCTAACGCAGCTCCAGGGCAAGGTGTTGAAGGCGTTGGCGATGTCAAGAGACACCGCCATCACCACCTCGCCCCGCGATGTCGCTTCCACCGCCAGGCTCCTGACACGCATGATCGCGTCCACAGTGGAGCGCCCCCGACGGAAACCGAATTGGTTATCCGCCAGATCTGGCCCCACGTGTGTGAGATGCCCGACGAGGCGCTCAGCAATGATACGCTCAAAGAGCTTACACACCTCGTCGAGCAACACGATCGGCCGGTACCCAGATGGTGAGTTCGCCGGCCGCCCCGCCTTTCGGATCAGGACCAGTTTTCCCGTTTTCCATACCTTGGGAAACTGACCTTTTTCGAGGCATGCACTAAAGAGCCTTATTAGTCGGGGCCCAAGTTCTTCGAGAGCCAGGACCCACGCTCGGCCTGGAATGCCGTCGGGTCCGGGGGCTGTGCTCTTGCGGGATTTAAGTCGCAGCACAGCTGCCCCTAGCTCACCCTCGGTGACTTCGGGCACGTCGTTCTCGCCGCTATCCGCGTCAGGCGCCAGAGACGGAGCCATGTGCGGAGGAATATGTTCCTCCGCTCTCAATGGAAACAAGGTGCCCAGAACCCTCTCCAGCTGCTCTGGTTGGAGGCTCTGGGTCAGTGGGGGCGCCCTAGGGCGAAGCTTACCTCTAACCATGAGGTACGGACGCCCCCATGGGTTCTGTTCCAGAGTCTCCACCCCTTGCTTCTCGGGCCGATTTTTTGGCCTCTTTTATGGCTCTCTGGAGGGTCCTCTTGGCCCCCTTGTAAGAATCGTATAGCTCCGTCTCTCGGGCTGTCGCATTATCTGGGCGGCGACGCCTCCGGCGGAATCTGGTGTATCGACGGCGCGCGGACACGCAAGTGGCACGCAACTGTGCGATCTCCGGCGACCACCAACACACCTGCCTCCTTGCCGGTCCGGGCCTTACCCTAGGCATCGCAGCGTCGCAGATTTGCGACATGGCTCTCCTGAACCACTCCGCCTCTGCATCAACATCGACAGGCGTGTTTTCTGCCGGAATCCAGGCCTGCACGACGGCTGCCTCCAGGAGAGCCTCCCGATTGAGGTGTTTAAGCGCCCAACGCGGTTCCGGGGGATTTGCGATAGCCGGCGGTAGGTCGGGTGGAGAGGCGAGGTCGAACCGAATATATCTGTGATCGGATAACGACTCCTCCTCCTCCACCACACGCCAGCCCTGGACGCGGCGGGCGAGATCAGGGGTCGCAAACGATACGTCTACGACCGAACTGAGCCCTCCCCGCACCCAGGTTGCGACGTTCCCCCGGTTTAGAATTTCTAGGCCACGTGTAGTGACCCAGTCTTCCAAACTTCGTCCTCTGCCAATGGTTTCCCGGGAGCCCCAAGCCTGAGACCAGGCGTTGAAGTCTCCCAGGACCAGGACAGGGCGAGGACGGCAAGCGGCAAGAACGACGTCCAGCTCAGGGAGCCAAAGCTCAAACTGATGCTGGTCGAGGTTCGGCGAGATATAAACGGCCACGACAGCTACTCCATTATAATCCACCGCGACGCAACCTCGGCCCCTTGCAATTATTACAAGGCGCGCAGTGTCCTCGGCGGTTCCCCCAAAGAAAGTCGCCTTTCCGTCCAGGTCCACTGGGTTCCCTGGGTGGACCCAGTACGGTTCAGCGATAACGGCCACATTTATGGACCACTGCACGATGCTCTGGTACAGAAGATCCTGAGCAGCGGCGCAGTGGTTCAGATTTACCTGCAGGATGCGGATATGTGGATCCATTAATGGACGTCCATCTCCGCATCCCGCTGCGAACTTGGCCGTTCCTGGATAGCACCCTTGTCACTACCCCGTGCAGGATAACGGGGCCTTGGTTTTGAGGCGGCGCAGTCCTTGCTGCCCGCCCGATGGTCCGCCGTTTTAGCCTCCGCTACGCACTTGAAGCAGTGCGGCGGGGCAACACAGGAACTGGCCTTGTGACCGGGCTGACTACAGCGGAAGCACCGGTCTCCCACGGTAACTTCCGCTGTGCACTGCACCCCCACATGACCTTCAACCAGGCACCGGTAGCACCTGGTTTCGCGGGGTTGCAGGAGCTTCACCTGCGCCCTCAAGAAACCTCCAATCAGAAGGTTTCGTCCATCAGCTAGTTTTTGGGCCGCTATAACGGGGCAGCTGACGATCGCTGTCCCTTGACCGGTGCGGCCGAAGCGGATTTCTCCAGCTCTTACCTGGTCACGGGGGCAGCCGCTCGCCTCCACTACGGCGGTGATTAACTCCTCCGTCGAGGCCGCGTCATCTAGTCCCGAGATGCGCATGCTAGCGCATTTATTAGGTCTCGTGATGCGGACGTCAGCTGCATTCAGCGTCTCCCTTAGTTTGGCCGCCAGGGCGTCGGCCTTGGGGGCGCTGGAGGAGCCGGAAACCTCAAGCAGGCGAGCTCCGGTGCGAGTTGTTTTGCACCGGAGTCCACCTGTAATTTCGAGGGCTTTAAGGTCGACAGAGGCTTTCACCTTCTTAAGAACCTCGGCGTACTCCACGCCTCTCCCCACGCCCTCCGTCGTGAACGTTAGCACAACGGCTGTAGATCTCGGGGCGCGGAATTTCTTTGACGACGCTTTCGCCGCGGCAGCTTTGGCCGCCATTTTAGCCACTTTTTTGGCGGCTTTTGCCTTTTTCTTTGCTCCCGCTACCTGCCAGCCCTCTTCTACGGAGGGATATCCGGAGGTAATGGGAGCGGTGCCTGTAGTAGAGGGGGCAACACTTTTTCCCCTCGTCTCAGTCAGCCTCGTTGTGGGAGACGTGGATGTCTTTCCGTTGGGGACGGGAGCACCCCCAACCACGTTCGCATAATCCGACGTGTGTTTTAGCGGTGGACGGTACGCTCGATTCTCCAGAACAGCGAGACGTCTTTCTATTGCCGCCAATACTTGCGCCACACTAGGCGTGGGTTTAGCTGCCGTCTTGGGAAATGTAGACGGTGCTGATTTAGGCGGCGCAGAAGTCCCAGGATGGGAGACCTGAATCTCAGAAGCCGTCTGAGTCTTCCGGGGGACTTGCGAACCCTGACCCACCGCTATTTTATCAACCTGCTCTCGAAGGGTCCGAATCTGTTCGCGAGAGTCGGCGAGCTCTGTTTCCAGACTCGTCACCCGGCTCCTGAGCTTCGCTTCCTCTTCGGAGACGCTTCTGGCAAGAAGCTCGTCTAGTGCCCTCGTGGCTCCAGTGACGCATTCCGCTACAACCTTCTTCTTTCCGGCGACATTTTTGGCACCCTTCATGGCGTCGGATATCCGAGCAAGAGCTGCGAGGAGCTCCCGCGCCGCTGGGACCTCCTTGTCTCTGCCACTGGGTAGTGGCGGGACATTCACCGGTGGCTTTGTTGCCCGCCCTCTCAAACACTGGTCGGATTCTCGACCTCTGCCCGCCGTAGTAGCCGGTACTTTCGCCGGTAGGTCATCCTCACTGGAGGAGACCGTTCCTGGTCGTCGGAACAGGCTTTTTCCGGATCCGGTCGATCGCGGCCTCTTTCTCTTATGGATACCGAGACCCTCATTTTCGGTATCCAGGCTAAGAACTGACTCCACGTCAGTTTCTTTGTGATTCCTCGCATCAATATCTTGTTCGCTAGGCAGCTCAGTGTCCGTTAGGAGTATGCTAAAGTCGTTGTTGACAGTTATCATATTTTGGTTATTTTCTTCCATGTTGATCCCACGACTAGAGACGATTTATATCACTCCCTGGGTGACGCTCATTCCAGGAAGCGGGATATATACTGTAGGGTGCTCCAGGTGCCCTACAGGCCTATACGACTTTGCTCTCGGGTTTTATAGACTATCCTTGTTGTGGGCCAGCCAGCAAAGGCAAGCCCTCCGGCCTCTAGGCTCATAGCGTACCAACTGGTGCCATCAGTTGGATGGTTGCGATGACCCTAGTGGTTACGGAACGCGAGGAGGATGGCTGGTCCTCCCCAACTCCGACGGTGGCACGAATGCCTTTAAGTCACTGCGCGAGCAGAAGACCTTCACGTCCTGCGGCTTCTCCACTCAATACATTCTGCTTTGCTGAGCGTAGGTGGAGCAGCCCGAAGCGGCCTGTACGGCCCCTCTATGGAGGACTATTGGCCATGGGCGACGACGTGCGCCTTGCATGAAGCGCACATCGTCGTCCACGTTACCAGGGTGTACCACGTGGAGGTTGTCCTACCCCACACCCCAAGCTGGACACCTACTAAGTAAAAAGTGTTTTTCAAAATTCCAGAAAATATAATGATTAAAATTAAGACAGCTAGTTCAGTATTTTGATGCAACTACAGAAAAAAAAATATCGATACCTAGTTAATAAATATATTTCAGATTCAGATTCGTTTATTGGTTGCTGAACACAGGTATGGTAAAAAAATACAACAGAATCTTACAATATAATATATCGTTCATTTCATGTTCTGCCTGTTCAGGCATGCAGCTCTTGCTTATCATTATCGAATTAGACAATATAAAATAGAAAAGTTTATCATTAGAAATAACAAAGAAGGACAACGTTATTTTTGTGTCAAATTGCGAGTATAAACATTCAATTTAAAATAAAAACAAAATTTCATAGAATTTCATCGGTACAGTTTTATCGATAGCACCCCCATCCCTATTATTCGTTTACCAATTGTTAGGGAACAGCTTTGGGGTCACACATGACCTGAATTCTAATAAGTCCTCATGTATGTAAATATCCTGATTAGGCTTGACGTAGAATTTACAGATGAAAAGAGTATTATTGGGTTTTCTTTTCAAATTGTACATACGCATAGTCATGTATATTTCCCTGAAGGGGTAGGCAGACGCATTTTATTATACGCCTATATTTTGTTACTTGTTTTTGTCCCACGTAATAGGTGGTGAGCCTATTGCCGTGTTGAAATTGACAGGCACGGGTGGTGGCGACTTACTGTTGATTTTTTTTCATACCACTGTTAAGGCCTTCACATTGGCTTAACGCATTCGAAACGTTCGCGAATAAACGACACAAAATGCTCAATTGGCGGTTACCCATCCGAGGACCGGCTATAACGAAAGTTGCTTACCTATTGTAGGGATTGTTTACAGAACTTTGAGTAAATGCTACGAGCGCTTTTTTACTAAATTTAACTCGAGCGAACCCGCGGGCATCGGCTAGTTAGAAATAACAAAATTCTAAGACAGTATGTTTGTTTAGGACTGAGAGTAAAATCAACTAAGTTACTACGTGTCTTAACTGATTGTAAAACTATATACATAAAGTTACGATTCTGCCTAAAATAATATTTGCCTAAAATATTTGCGGCATTTTGCGTGTAGTATAGAACCGACCCAGCTAGTTCAAGCTTATTATTAGGGTTCTGTACTTAAAGGGTAAAAACCCATTTATGAGACTTCCCTGTCCGTCTGTCTGTCTGTCTGACTGTCCGTCATGAAGCTGTAGGGTGCACTTCCGAAAACCCCCCACATCAGATCGATTTGAAACTTTGCACAGACCTTCTTTTGGATGTTCTAAGACAACCGCTAAAGGGATTTTTGGCGCATAAAGATAGTTTCCGAGAAATCAAATTTTGAAAATTGGATTTTAGCACGCGCGTATCTATCCCTGCTCAATCCGACTTGGATAGATTAGGTTAGAAGGCTAAGGTGGGAGCGGAGCGCAGTGGAGCTTCCGCATTAGCCTTGGTGGTTATTTTTTTATAACCACCTAAGTTTTTAATAGAAATTAAAAAATAATAATAATAAAAAATAAGTATCTCGAAAACTGCGTTGAATCGCCTAAAACAAGGCCTGTGCAAAATTACAGCTCAATCGAAGGTGGGGGGTTTTCGGCAGTTTATCCAAGCTGTATCCCATGATAGCAAGAGAGCTAAAAATTTCACAGATGTATTTTGGTTTCCGCTATGATAGAAAAGTCCTAAAATTTTAGCATTTTCAGTCATAGCATAAATAAGTAATAAATTATGCTACGAGTATTTATTTTTATTAACTGACATATAAAGTAACTTTTTTGACAACAACGTGCAAAATATTAGATTCCATTTGAACACTTTTTTGCGAAACTGCAAGCGCCTCTTCAACTTCTAAGTCAAGGTGAATGTCAAGCGTCTTCATCATTATGTAACTGGGTTAGTGGCTTGCCTTACCGGCGCAGAAACACTCGTGTGTTCTGTAAACGATCACTGCAGTAAGCAATGTTAGCTATGAGCGGTTCTTGGATGGGTGACGGGGTCAACTTTGTGACGTTTATTTTCGAGCTTTTCCGCACAAATTAGAGATAGTGCAGATAGAAAATCATGTAGGTATGTACTTTTTTTTCACACCTACCCTGTGCTACACACACTCGCGCACAAATTAGTATCGAAAATTTGGTTGAGACCGCCTGACCTCGTGTCTGTGAATGAGTTGTCTATGTTTGCGTAGTGTCTGTGACTGAGTTGTCTATGTGTGCGTAGCTGTCTGTGAATGAGTTGTCTATGTGTGCGTAGCCTCGCGAATTTAGAATGTAGGTTTCCATCTGTACTATCTCTAATTTGATGTTTCCGTGTTTCTGAAATTTAAGTCGTTGTCGTTGGAAAGAATTGATTGTTTGTTTGCATTGATTAGGCTCCGAAAATAAGCCCTGGAGTAACCTTCCGAGGGCTTTCCGGGGCTCCCAACCTTAGACAGTAGGTAGGTAAAGTGTGGTTTTTAGTCGGTAGGAGTTCGGCATAGCATCCATGTAGGATTTTCCTCATAGTAAAGAAAAGGCTTCGAAACTACTGAATCGATTTTAAACATTCTTTCACTGTTGGAAATCTACACTATATCTGAGTGACTTAGGCTATATTTTATTCCCGTAATCCCACGGGAATGGGATCTACCCAGATGAAGCCGCGTGACGTCTGCTAGTCAGTAATATGATAGTCGTTAAACGCCTACAGTATGGGGTTCTTCAAAACGAGGCTTAGAAGGTTTTAACATGGTCGGCAGCGCGAGTGTGGCGCTTCTGGTGTTGCAAACGTTCATAGGCTGCGGTGACCACCAGTCCTTCTGGTGGGCCGTATGCTTGTCTGCCACCTTAGTGCAAGCTAAGTAGAAGACCTTATTGGCAGCTTAAAAATTTTCAACAGTGGCTCGTCACAACCTGCCAGGTAGGCAGTGCCTTAGTAGCACCTCTGGTGTTGCAAACGTTTATAAGCTACGGTAACCACCCATCAGGAGGGGCTTGAGGATGGTGAGAGGGCTGCTCACCGTCCTTACAGAAGCAGGCCAGGCGGCGTGACGTGAGGAATTCACGCACGCCCCGCCTTAGAAGCGGGATCACACCCGAAACCCCCCAAAGATGCGGGTTCGCACCCGAACCGCACCCTAGACGAGGCCGCAGTGGTGGCCGTAGGTCTGTTGGGAGTCCTAGGACATCCTTCCGAGGCTCCCAACCATAAGCTGTTGGGCGTTACGTGAGGTTTTTTAGTCGGTAAGAGTCTGGCATAGCATCCATGATGGATTTTCAACCATCAATAGGATCGTAAGCTTTTCTGCCACGTTAGTACTATAAAAAGAATCATTATGAAACTGGGTTAGTGACGTACTCGACCGGGCGCGTCGGAACCGGTTAATCCGGCTGTCGGAAGTGCCGGATGTCCGGGCGCACCGAGCCGGATGTAGTTATGATTGCATGTGAAATAAAACGGAGCGTATGATTTTTAGAATTTTTTTTTTGTGATGTTTTAATGGTTGGGTAAACTAATATTTTTTGAGATTATAATCTTTTAGACTTATTATACTCCTTATTGAGGCAATGGTGGAAGTAGAGCCCTATTTCAGAATAATGTGGTATTCTTAATAATATTTTTAAAGCCACACGATTAATGTAACTGCCTCGTTGGTCTAGAGGTCGAAATGTACGACTGCAGATCAACGAGGTCGTGGGTTCGATTCCTACCGGAGACAAAAATTTGTTTGACCCATAAAATGTTTGTCTCAAGAGTCTGGGTGTTTCTATGTATGATAAGTATGTATTTAAAAGTATATATGTATTAATATTCGTGGTCTGATACCCATAACACAAGTAGGTTTTGGCGGAAGGCACCTCCCCGTGTTCCGGAGGTGCCTTAGTGCCCGCCCGCTCTGCCGCTCTCTGCCCCCTCTGCTTCCAGAGGGACGTACGAGGGTGGTGCGATGCGGGCTTGTTTTCTTCAGCTCCTTAGGGAGCTCCGGGGGGGCGACCATCTGGTCCCCCGAGAAGAGCCCCAACCCTACGGGGCATCCCTAGCCGGGTCGACGTAGAATTTACATCTTCATATCCCTCGGCCCGGCTATTGGGTGAGTCGGAACACCGCGGGGTTTAGTGGGTAGGATGGTCCCTTCTTCCGGGACCGGTGAGTCCCACACACCTCGCCAGCTACCCCCGTAGCTGGGATGACGGTGCCTAAACGCATTCCCCGCGTCAACAAAAAAAAAACACAAGCAGGTTATTTCTAGCTTGCTTTGGGATCAGATAGCGTTGTGTAAAATGTCCGTGAATATTTACTTATTTATTTATATTTATACAGTTCATGATTTTCGGGTTTTTCTCTCAGTCTGCTCATGACCTTTTTTACAATAATTGCAATATAGACGAAACGTCGAGAGGTGAACAAAATGTGTGTAGTACACGAAAAGTACCCAAAATCATTATGAATTAGATTAACTTACCAATCATAAATCAATACATACAGGTCGCTGTCTGTACATGGAAGATAAATAAGAAAAAAAATTATAGGGAGGCTTTATGAACGCAATAGAACCCAAAACTATGATTTTTAGAATTTTTGTCTGTTTGTCTGTATGCCTGTATATCTGTATGTCTGTACGTTTGTGCACGCTCATCTCAGTAACCGCTTAACCGATTGCAATGCAGTTTTTTTATTTGGTTGAGGTTTGATTCACTTAACATTTAGTGTTTATTTCATGACAATCGGTTTATAAATAAAAAAGTTATAACACTTTAAAGAGTTTTTAAAATTTTAATTGTAGGGGTTTCTTTGAATGTGAGGGTAAATCTAAACTGGCGCGTTGGCTTAATCATAAGAGAGCTTAATGTTTAAGGCTATTTCAAAATGTGTTTTAGAATAGACTTAATCTTTAAGCTCTTTAATGATTAAGCAAACAGGGCAGTTTCACACGCTGCTTGATGTGTCTGATGAAGAAATACCTCTCCTTTCGTACACCTTATTTGACGTAAACGAAATTGCGGGTTCAGCTAGTGTTAAAATATTTTTTTAAATCGGTTCTGTAGTTTCAGACTTTATCAATTACATAGATAAAAACAATTTTTTTTTTATAAAACACTTTGCAGAGTTAAATCGTATACTATAATGTACTTACACTAATATTATAAAAAAACAGTATAATCAAGAGAAATAATAAAGTCAAACAATTTAATTATACCGGGATGAGTAACATAATGGGTCCCACACACACACACATTTAAGTCAAGTCCCGTTGTACCTATGTCTGGGAAAAACAACGAAAAAGTGTAAATCGAACTTGTCTTGGCCACCGAGGGACCCGTACAAATTTGTAGGAAGTACATGATTATTAAATTCGGAAACGAGTCTCACAGTTTCTGATGATGTACTTTAATAGAAACTGTATCTTTTACGATTTTATTACAAAAGTATGTATAGCTGACAGTAGTGTTTTTCCTATTTATTATAGTAGAGGACGCTATTAGGTACTTGCCAAATTTTATAACTCAATAGTTTTATGTCTATGGGAAACATCGTTTTTAATTTTAATTCCCTAGGTAGTTTCAAAGTATACGTTTTTTGACACGAACGGACATTATTTTATTCCCCGTAACCTCAAAGTCAGATATTTTTTACAGCTTCAAGGTTCTTTAAACCTAATTATAATGGATTCAGTTTAAACTCTTCCTAAAATTAAAGATCTTGACAGAGACGGACAGACACCAAAATAATTCTTTCTGGGGTCCCCTTTTCGTTTTGAAGTGCGAAACCCAAAAACAATACATTTTTGATGATGTCTGCGGGTCGAGGTATATTTTTGCCCCATTATCTGTCACTGAGGGCATCCATTGTAAGGGTCGGGTCTCTCGACCCTCGCTTTATAAAGTTAATTGGTGTTAAATTAAAACAATCCGTCAGGTTTCGAGCGAAATGTGATGTAATTTTTAAATGGATGTTTTTGAAAAATTGTTTTTTTGTCCCTTCCTTTTTATTATCGTCAAGTACTTATCTGTTTCGGGATAATTTATCAATGGAATTTAGAGTATCTGAAAAGCGATGTGATTATTTTGACTATATGCCGTCTCCGTCTCCATACGCATTTAACTTCGTTCCCACTTCCCACGGGAACTTATTATTGAGATAAAAAGTAGACAAAGTTATTTCAGACAGGTGGCGCCCTGGATGGTTGAGATTCACAACTCAGCCTGGCAGATGGCGCTGCAGTCGGTAATTAGGTTAGAAACGTAAACGAAGTTACGGTGGCAGCTATTTTTATATAGGTATTTGATACACACAATAAATTGATCGAAAAGTCAAAACTGTACATTGGAAATATTAAAAAAAAACTTGCGTGGTTTTTAACATAAGATACCGAAGCCAAAAATATGGCTAGAAATTTTTTTGTCAGTTTATCTGTTTGCTTTCCTTTGTCCGGAGGGATCTCGAAAAGTACTCAATAGATTTGATTCAAATTTTGCACAAATAGTAACTAGGGGTAGAGTCTTCAAATAGGCTATATATTATCACGCTACATATCCTAGGAGCTACGCAGAGAGCAATCAAATTGGCATTATAGTTAAAAAATATAATCTCATCACTATCACCAAGAAGGGCGAAGTTACTACTTCCACATCACAAATAATTTCCACGCCTGAAAAAACGGCAGCAAAAGAAGAAAATAAGTTTCGAAATAAGGTTGGAATATATGGTAACACGAGTATCAAGAGCACCAACCTCACGGACGGACTATACCTACCTCGTGTTACCGTCGTCCGTCAAGTTAAATAACAAAGGCCTCTCGCCACAGGCTACGCTTTGTGTTTCGAACAGACGCGCGGCAGGGGACCCGCCAAATTAATGTGTAATTTCCGAAATTTATGTGACACAGATTGGCTCAAGAACTATCGTAAATTATTGTTTCATAATTTCATTTCATTTATTTCACTAACAATTCATAAATTGTGTTTGAAATTCACAATACAAATGCACATTAAAATTATACTCAAATAACAACAAATGTTAAGAATAAAGAAATACGATTAAAAGAAGACATGTCAAATAAAGAAATAAATAATACCGTAATAACAATTTCTAAATCATGTCAATAATTTTACTGATTTGAATAACTGAGTGATCTATACTAATATTGTAGAGAGGAGAGATTTAATTGTTTGTTTGTTTGCTTCGGATAGACTCCAAAGCTAGGGAAACGATTTAAAATACTCACACGTTGGGCAGACACACTCCCAGCGGTGAATATAAGCTATGTTTTATTCCCGTATTCCCACGAGACGCATGGTCGGTGTCGCAGTAGTGAGTGTATATGTGACGCATGTATAGTCCGTAAAATATGCTGCCGTGATTACCGAAATATCGAAAGAAATATTTGTGTCGGCTGGTAATAGATGTCTCGGAGTTAGGATGTTTTTTAGTTATTGATGAGCTTAGAAAATTGTAGCACAAACTAATCTTACCAACTTATTTATAAGGGAAGAATTTTCCCAAAATATGGGCAAAACTTTAAACATTGACATATAAATCTAAAATAGCATACAAAATAAATTACAATATAATTAAATAACTAATAAAATTTTAAATACAATAAGTTATTTGATAAATGAAATAAAATTCACACCTAAATAGAGTTTATATAGTGACTAGCGGACGTCACGCGGTTTCACCCGCGTAGTTCCCGTTCCCGTGGGAATACGGGAATAAAATATAGCCTATGTTCACCGCAAAGAGTGTAGCTTTCCAATAGTGAAAGAATTTTTCAAATCGGTCCAGTAGTTCCGGAGCCTATTCGTTACAAACAAACAAACAAACAAACAAACAAACAAACAAAAAAACAAATCTTTCCTCTTTATAATATTAGTATAGAAATATCCACACAATTTCAATTCTCATGAAATTAATGTCGATGGTATTATAATGAACACTTACTTTTATACACTATATAGAATTATATTGGTATTCATAATTTACTGCTATAATATATATATTTACACATCCACACTTACTACACTCTCACACACACAACTACACACAAAACATGGGTTCCAGTCGAAAATAGTGCCAAGGTTCCGCCTGGCACACGCTGAACTGGACATCCCTTTGATGCAGTCGTGAGGCACGCAATGCAATAAAACATGATATGTTTAATTTTAGGTTAACAATTAATGTGTCCTGCATGTCTGTAACAAAAAAAAATCTTTATTTCTTATTTCTATGTCAGATAAATTAAATTGTTTGTGTAAATATCTCACCATAATTTTGTTTATTTGCCACTTCAGTGGTATAAAAGAAACTAATTAATAAGATTGCGTGAGAACTTGGCGGGTTTTATTCCACAATCTGTACAACTTTTGTTATAGATTTGTTATGTTTTAATCACGAAAGTTCTATATAAGCCAGCGTATTACGTAGTTTAGAAGGTTATATTAACTACTTAACGCCTAAGGTATTTCAAGTTAGTATCGTGTACGAATAGAATAGATTTTTTTAAAATTACACTAGTTGACACGCGCAACTTCGAGAGAAAGTTTAATATCATGTTTCCCGACGCATTTACTACCGTGTCGCATCGAAGAGAAGAAGGCTATTGTGAACGAACTCTCGCCGGTCTGCTGGTAGATATTTCTTTTAGAAATAAGCAGTACCATTGTACCTGTGTTTCCTCCTACTGTTAGTTTTTTTTTGTATTGTAGTGTGTACATATAAATAAATAAGTAAACGAACCTTATTAGATAGCCATATTATTATGCAGTCACAGACTTTTTTAAGAAGAACAATTTTGTAATACATAATTTCCATTCACGTAAGTTTAACCATTTACGCAGCAGCATAGGTACGCAACGGAGGCTCTCACAAGGAATAAATTTCCCCGTCTTCGAAACATTTTTCATTGCTGCCCTTCTACTATTTACATTAGAGTAATGTTATAAAGCTTATACCATCCTCAATAAATGGACTATCGAACTGTAAAATAATTTTAAAAATCGTTTGGTCGCCAAAAATCCTCCATTTTGATAGTCTATTAATTTTTTTACACCTGGTGTCACTCAGACAAACACCACGAATCAAATGACACTTTGCATGTCAAAATCCGTCAAGCCGATCAGGCTGCAAGGCGTGACAAAGCAATGGACTTACATACAAACTTACATACTGTTATTTTATTACACGGTGCCTCGATAGATGTCGGTGAACCGAAAATTAAAACTCACTATGATTTTGTTACCACAAAATCTAATACTAATATTTTAAAGAGTTTTTTTCGTTTTTTTTTGTCTTTTTGTTCTTTTTTGTTTTTTTTTTAGTTTTTTTGGTTTTTTCGTTTGTTTGTTTGTAACGAATATGCTCCGCTAACTGGACCGATTTGAAAATTCTTTCACTGTTGGAAAGCTACACTCTTTGCGGTAAACATAGGCTATATTTTATTTAAGTATTCCCACGGGAACGGGAACTTCGCGGGTGAAACCGCGTGACGTCCGCTAGTATATAATAAATACTGACACAATTTTTGTCAAGGTTGTCTATACCATCAAAATCAGTGAAGTACATATACTAGGAATAGTGTTACAATAGCGATAGTAAAAGTGAAAACAGTGTAGAACAATCCTGAGGAACCATTTTTACACATACATACATAGTCTCGAAAATCATTCTCCTCCTTTCTTCGGCAGTCGGGTAAGAAGTAGATATAAGATTATAGATTGTGGAAGATAAGTAGGAAGATAGGGATGTACCAAATAACTGAGCACATAAATTATATCCTATAGCCGTCAATTTAAGTTTGAAACCAGTTACCAACTGACGCGGAACTCGCCCTTGGGGAGGTAAACTCGTTTATAATTCAGAGTTCAGACCCAGGTCAGAGTTGTCTAACTTTAAGGTCAATTTATAGTTTACCTGGTTTACCTGGCTGCTATTATTTATTGTCTATGGTTTCGAATTTGATTCTTTCAAAGTATGGGGTTCTTCAAAAGGGGTCTTAGAAGGTTTTTACAGGATCGGCAGCGCGAGTGTGGCGCCTCTGATGTTGCAAACGTTCAAAGGCTGCGGTGACCACCGGTACATCTGGTGGGCCGTATGCTTGTCTGCCACCTTAGTAAAATCTAAAAAAATCTTTTTTAAATTTGAGATGTTAGGTTGGACAAGTGTTAGTTGGAGTCGTTAACTGAGGGTTCTGTACCACAAAACAGCAAAATATCACGTTTGTTGTACGGGAGTTCCCCTCGATAATTTATTTTTCTGATTTTAGTGTTTGTTGACATACCAGCTGCCGCAACGGAATTACATTATCTGTGAAAATTCCAGTGTCCTATTCCACAAATTTAATTTGATTTGAGTAGGTATAGTCCAATCCTGCCTGATCTGGCAATAATGTAAACATGTCATGTTTTGACAATCGTTGTCTAAGACAGATGAGTAGAAAAATATAGTATGACAAATCATTGAATTTTTTACTATCCTGAGTAGGTATTTTAAATGAAAATAAACTATCATAAAGAAGTTATTTGGTGTCGAAATGATTGTAAGAACACTGTATGACTCCTGGATACTGGAATATAATCAGGGTGAATACTCAATTGCAAGTAACTATGGATACATAGGATCAAATGTTTGTTTACATTTTTGCGCAAAGCTATTGAAATACAGTATAATAGTATACGTATATATAATAGTACACAAATAGTCAAGCCATTATCACCGAAGGGGTAGACAGAGGCATAGTATACGCCCACATTTCACCTAATTGTAAGTCCCATGTAATACGTGATGAGTCTATTATTGCCGTGTTAAAATCGACAGCAGTTGAAAATTTTCAAGTTACGCATAAGGCCTTAAACTTGGCATAACTATTATCATTTTACCATTTTACTGACAACCGGGTTTTATTTCGAGTTTTCCTTCTTTGCAATGGATCGTTTTGCGAAAGCGTTCTCTTAGTCGCCTCTTACGACACCGTGGGGATGACTTGGGATAGCGACATTTTGTGCCCTTTCCCGTTGCTACAAAGAGTCCAGTCGCCACAAAGGGCAAATTGGATCCTTTAAATACGAAATCCAAAAAACCTGCCATGATGTCGCAACAAAACTGAGGCACATTTGTACAAGGATTACGATAAAAGGGTTTACCTGTTTAACAAAGCTTTCGTCCAATAAAGATAAGATAAAAGTAATTAACTTGTAGGCACTTCACTTCGTGATAAACGCCAACTATTTGTGCAATCGATAGGATATTGACACCGGCCATCAGGAGTTCTAACACACATACACACACACGTTTTATTTGAGGTGAATTACTAATATTTCATTACGCAGCCGTATCCCAGTAGTTCTTGCGTAGTTTCATGATGGATCTAATCTAATCTATTATATAGGTGGGGTGCTAGGTCGGGAAACCTCCTAGTGAGCTTAGTGCGGTTTTCTATCCCTTTGGGCTATATGCCCGGGGGGAGTGGCAACTGGACTAAGACGGAACATCGGCTATTGGGTGCGGCGTGCTGCCCCCATTAGCCGATGTACTGATATCCCGGCAAGCTGACCCCATGACGAGGGGGTCGCAGTTCGGTGGGCCTGCTAGGCCCGCGGTGTTGCGTTGCATCTGCAGCGCAACACACCGTGGCGGACGCCCCAATGCTCCCGGCCTTCTAGCCGGTAGAAGCATTGGGAACGTTAAACAGCCGTCTTTTGACGGAGTTGACCCCATTGCACGAGGGGGTCGTGGTATGGCGGACCGGCCCGCGGTATAGAAAGAAGAAAGAAAGAAAAGAAAGAAAATGCATTTAATTCCGACAAACAAGTGGCACATCGAAAACGGCATATATGATATACACAAAATAGAAATTAAAATTATAGTACTTACAGTTAAATAAAATTATCCTAAAAAATATTTTCTTTTGCCGATGCACCACCTACCCGCGCGGAATAAGGCCGCCTTTCAGCATTGTGTCGCCACATGAATGAAAGCATTTCGCTTCCCCCACGACGCTGTTTTTCAAAGGCGGCCTGTAAAGGGATCGGAGGCACAATCGGAGCTATAGTGAGGTTTGCTCCCGGCTGCGGCCGGTTGGAGGAAGTTTGCTGTGCGGCAGCGGCCGCATGTGCGGCTGTTCCGCCTGTGCGGCTGTTTTCGCCTGTACGGCAGTCCACCTGTGCGGCAGTTTCGTAGCGCGGCAGTTTGCCAGAGACTGCTGCGTGTGTGCTGGCTGCCGCATGTACGGTGGTTCCGTCTGTGCTGCCGTTCCGCCTGTGCGGCCGTTCCGTCCGTGCGGCCGCTCCGTACAGCATCGGTAGGGGCCTGTCACTGCTGGTCATGTTGCAAGCCATGGTCGGCAGTCAGGCGTGCTGAGTCGCCATCGCTTCGATGGGGGCAAGGCGGGAGGCGCACTGCGTGGGGGAGTGGGAGCAACTCGACAATTGGTCCCGCTCCGCCGTGCAGTTCGGGGCGCCGTCGCGAGGAGCTTGCGCACGTCCCCGAATATTTATTGTCCGTGGGCGTAAGGTCGGGGGACCCCGCCCGCCAACGGTCACACATGGCGGTAGGCACCTTCCCCGTGTTTCGGGGGTGCCTATTAGCGCACGTCTGCGCCGGCCGCTCTCTGACTCCTCTATTACAGAGGGGCAATCGAGAGCGGTGCAGGCGTGGTTTTAAGCTCCTTAGGGAGCTTTGGGGAGTCGCCCATCTGGCTCCCCCGAGGAGAGCCCCGAATTCACGGGGCGCCCCTAGCCGGGTCGACGTGAATAATCTTTTGATATCCCTCGGCCCGGCTATAGGGTGAGGAGGAACACCGCGGGGTTTAGTGGGTAGGACGGTCCATTCCGGACCGGGCCGGGAGTCCCACACACCATCCCAGCTGTCCCCGCAAATGGGATGAAGGCGCGTAAATGTGTTCCCCGCGTCAACAAAAAAGAAAAAAATCTATTATATAGGTACTAGCTGCCACTTCGTACGCGTGAAAATTTTGTTGTAATGCCAATATGATTGCTCTCTGCTTAGCCCCTAGGATATGTAGCGTGATAATATATAGCCTATTTGAAGACTCTACCCCTAGTTAACCCTGGAACCCTACATGGGGTGCTGGTGAACCCCAGACCGATTTGTTTTGTGAATATCTCAGTTACCTTACTAACCACAGATTTGCGCGTTACAGTACTTTAGTTTGGTGATTAGTGCTTGCGATTAATCAACGCCGCGACGACAGTCGTATAGTATGGTCGCCTGTACAAGTGCTGTGGGGTGCGTCTGTACCCCAGTGTAGGAAAATAGACAATAAGTGTAGGTAGTATTTTTATTCACTACTTGTTTTGGTTTTGTTGAAGTATTTGTATACACGCATGTATTTATATTGTATGTATGTATATAAGTGCAATTGACAGCAATAATTCATTTTTACATTTAAACTAAAGGTGATTTAGATGTTTTTAATGCTTTGGCAAAAAAATGTTCCGTTGAAAGAGAAAACAGACATTGGCCACTGTGTTTATTTCACCAGTTACTAAATTTGTTGCTGGAATTAACTTGTGGGTATTCATTAAGTACCCAACAGTTTTGCAACAGGAAATACAAAGTTCAGACGTACATTTCTAAAACAATTAGGCTCAATTGTGAACATTTGCAAAAGCGTTACCGGGTATCATCTTTGAGGCGGGATCTGAAAAAGTCTATTGAAGCTATCCTCAAAAAATCTCAAGAATCTTCAGATCCTACTACTGCACCTTCAAGCCAAGGGCATTGTGCCCTTTGTCCAAGCTTCAAGGACACAAAAATCAGGACTTTGTGCCTTAGGTGCAAAATACTAATTTTCTTAGAGCATCAGATCAAAGTTGCCACAAAGTGCTCAAATTAAGACTGATTTCATATATTAAGACTAATTTGATATCTTATGTTCCTAATTAATATTATTAAAACATACTATTTAATAATTGATGCATTTTTCAACAATTACAGAAATTTCAATTTGGGGTACTCCAGCACCCCCTGTAGGAAAATCGGTTGGCAAAATAGGTGTAGGGCTTAAGGGTTAATATTTGTGCAAAACTGTACTTTTTGAGATCCTTCCGGACAAAGCAAAGCAAACAGACAAACAGATAATTTTTTTTCTGACTATATTTTCGGCTTCGGTATCTTATGTTGAACACCCAGCGAGTATTTTTTTTTAATATTTCCAATGTACAGTTTGACTTTTCCATCATTTTATTATATGTATAGATTAATATACCTATGGATTTTAAGACGAAAAATTTGTATTTTTGTGTTTATGTTTGTAACGAATAAACTCCAAACTACTGAACCGATTTGAAAAATTATTTAACTTTTCGAAAGTTACATTCACCCTGAGTAACATAAGCTATATTTTATTCCCGTATTCCCACGGGAACAGGAACAACACGCGTGAAACCGCGTGACGTCTGCTAGTCATTATTAAATTGAAATGTCACACGTTCAAATACCTGCTTTCATCGAATCATTTAACATTTACGGAGAGAATTTTCCTTTCAAAGTTTTCTTTTCATTGAGTGTGTGATGAGTGACACATTCATTTAAGTGATATTTGGTGTGATTTTGAATATTATATATGTACTAGCGACGTCACGCGGTTTCACCCGCGTAGCTCCCGTTCCCGTGGGAATACGGGAATAGAATATAGCCTATATTCACCGGGAAGAATGTCGGGAAGAGTGTAGCTTCCCAACTGTAAGAGAATTTTTCAAATCAGTCAAGTAGTTCCGGAGCCTATTCAATGCAAACAAAAAAGTGTGTGCGTGTAATCTTTACGCGCGATTGAAGTAAAACTTCTTTGCCATTGACGGTATCAACTGCCGGCCCCATACACGTACAATAATATTGATCAATATAGCAATAAATTGACAGTGGTAATATTGAGGTTTGATCAGACTATATTCGGATGGAAATAAATATTGATACAATATTATTGAGTCAATAATATTGTACGTGTATGGGGCCGGTATTAATTCGAATTTTGAACGTTTCCGCTATTCAAAATTCAAATAGCGTTACTTCCGTCAGAAAAAAATCTGTGACTCAATGATATAAAAACTATAGATACGTTATAGACACTTGAAAATGGCAACACGTAAAGAAGGTAATTACCTGAAAATCTGTGACGCGGCTGTAGGGTTAACGAAAGTTCTGTTAGCACTGTTTTAAATTCTGTTACTAAAGAAATCTCGAAAAAAACATGCCTTCATGTATCTTCAGATGATACACAAGCTACACAGCAACTGTTCAATATAAAATCGTGTCATTTCATGCGTAAGTACAATAGAAATAATAATATTATTTCATTTTCTCGGATCGATAAAATGGCGGCAAGCATAATGTATGTACTCAGTAGTCTGTGGTTTGGCGCCCGCGACCTGTAAGGGGATGTCGGGGAGAGTTTGTACTAATGTTTTATTTTGCTATTTGTATATATTTTTTATTCAGGTAATTATATTTCTTTAAAAAATAATGAAACATAATAATAATATATTAAGATTATTAAAATGATTTAAATTAAAAATATTTGGATTACTTACTAGGTACTAAATTATTACTTATTAAATAAATGTTTCTGTATGATATTGTTATATTTTTATTTTATGACTTAAATTACGTTAATAATTACTGATTCGATGAACTACATTAACATTTTATAAATTTAAATATTACGTAATTTACCCGTAAATACATAAATCATATTATGTCTGAGTAAGTGAATTTCAAGTTTCCCTTTTTCCCCACATTCCTCTGATATTGACTTCATGCATGCTACCACAGATAATTTATAGAATTCTTTTTTCAAATTTATAAAAATTTAGCTGTTTTTGAAAGCCGCAATGTTCGTGTATAACGTGTCTATATATGATACGTCTTTGGTGTTACTGCCTAGTCGCGCCCAAAGAAGTTTTACTTCAACAACCAACAAACAAAGATTCAAATCTTTAGCTCTTAATAAAATTAGTATAGATATCGTATTCCCACGGGAATGGGAGCTACGCGGGTGAAATCGCGTGACGTCTACTAGTAGATACATTAAATTTAATTAGATTAATTAATGCGATTGCCAAGTCAACTTATCGACAAAAGATGTGTTGTGCATTTATTTAGAAATTTTATCTACACCCATGCCTTAAATCCTCTATAAAAGATTCTGAAACAGTTAGCTTTGCCAACATTAATACATCCAATGTCCTAATAACCATAATATCATCCGAACGGGTGTTATTATGTTGTAAGAAATTTCATAATAACACTCTTTTCGCTTTTTCAATCTCTCCGCGCAAAGGGTTACTCATCAGACAGCCAAAGTCTTACCGCTCGATGCGTGGAATCTGTATGAGTTTCAAAAAAAGAACTGTCATTCACGCGCGTTGCATTGCACTACTCTGGTCCGTTCAGAGATATATTACCTCTAAAAAGTGCTAGAGGTTGCCTATCTTGATTGCTGTGTTACCCCAATAAATAAGTTGTTTCTCCCGTGTAATCTAACTTTTAGTCGAAACTTACTTTCTTCTTTTGCTGTCGTTTTTTTCGGGTGTGACCATTAATTGAGTTGTGGAACGTTGGGGAAGCAGCAACTTCACCTCCGTTGGTCATGTTTCTTTTCAGATATTTATAAAAAATTAAATAAATCTCAAATCCAATCATATAGTTATAAGAGCACTGTTTTAGTCAAGTTAAGTATATTAGGACATGAAAAACAAAACTCTTCGTGCTAACGGTTGAATGTTATTATTTCCACTATAATCGGTAAATTGTCGTAGGCTGGCACTCATAGGGGGACTTTACTGCTATGCCAACACACAGGAAATGATCGACAAGCTGTCAGTCAGAGGTAATATATCTGTGAACGGAGACTACACTACAGCGGCGCCGGCGGCGCGACGTAAAAAAAAATTAAAGCGAATTCGAATTCCCACTATTGTTCTTCGCTATTATTTTTACAAATTGTTTTGATTACTTACGAAAATGAGCGATTCAAGTTTTGATAACACCTGCTCCAGACATTTCGAATGCAGCAAAGGACATTTCTAACAGATTACTACCGGAAAAATCTAGAAAACAGTATGAAAAGGCGTATAAGCCACGCAAGTTGGTATTGCGCTGGAACCTTGTCATAATGACAGCTAAGTGACGTCATTGTGACGTAGCGCGAGCGCACGCTGGCCTCGCGAAGCTGCGTAGGTACGGTATTTTTTTTAGTACTGACTGCTCGACGGACATACGTCACCAAGTGGTCACCAAGATGGCCGCTAAGCGCAATATCAACTATCTATTATTGTGTAGATAAAGTCTTGTATGCAACTGTATAATTAGGTATTAAAACACTCGTGGCCCCGCGGACTCATTGTTCTGTAAACGATCACTGCAGTAAGCAATTTTCACTATGGCCAATCCATGGATGGGTGACCATCCATGTGATCACTTTGTGACATTTATTTGAGCGTTTCCGTGCTTCGGAAGGCACGTTAAGCCGTTGGTCCCGGTTGCCAGTAAAATGGCAGTCGTTAAGTCAAGTTGAAGACTATATTTCAATAGCAGGCAGTCACAACCTGCACCTGTCCATTTAAACACGGCAATACGGCTCACCGCCTATTACGTGGGACAAATTATAAAAAAAGGTGAAATGTGGGCATATAATATGCCTCTGCCTACCCCTTCGGGGATAAAGGCGTGACCATATGTATGTATGTATGTAAAACACTAATGTGATACTATTATCACACTCAGCTTCGCTTCCTGTGATAAACCCACATTCGTGTTTTAATACCCCTCAATATACCACAGTTGCTTATACTGGGTGTAACGAAATTGACTCTCCAAATTTCATGAGATGACTTGGCATCGGAAATCAAATAAAAATATTTAATAAAAAAGGGGGGTTAATTTATTTTTTGTCGTACATTAAGAATTCGTTTTTTACCGCGGCAATTCGAGGTAACATGGTCGCCGTGGCAAAACAAACACGGAGCACCCGTCTGGCTGTCGTTGTCGCTTTCTACTGCCGCTCAGTACCGATAGAAAGGGTGATAATGAAAATTTATAGGACCTTTAAAACTGATTTACGGTTAAAGTATTCATGTGAATTTTTTTTTAATTTTTGTAATGTTTCTTGACTGATGCTACGTCACGTGACGAAATTTGGAGAGTCAATTTTGTTACACCATACATAACTATAAAGGCATGTGGCATATCAGTTAATTTCCAACAAAACTAGGACGAAAATGGTTGAAATTTTAGTCGCATTAAGTGTTATTAGCCGAAAATAGTTTTCTGAATCGATCGTTAGTACGTGAAATTAATTATTTCTGTCACGGAACGAAAATTTAGGTAAGTCGTACTTATAAGCCCCGCAAGTTGGTAATGCGCTGAAACCTTGTCATAATGACAGCTAAGTGACGTCACCGTGACGTAGCGCGAGCGCGCGCTGGCCTCGCGAAGCTGCGTATGGTATTTTTTTTAGTACTGACTGCTCGACGGACATACGTCACCAAGTGGTCACCAAGATGGCCGACAAGCGCAATATCAACGTGCGGGGCTTATACTTATTGCGATCAAAGTATAAACAACATACATAAATACATATAGTCACGCCTTTATTCCCGAAGGGGTTAGGCAGAGGCATAGTGTACGCCCACATTTCACCTTATAGTTTTACGTCCCACGTAATAGATGGTGAGCCTATCGCCGTGTTGAAATTGACAGACGCAGGTCGCCGCGAGCCGCAGTTGAAAATTTTCAAGCCGCCCATAAGGCCCTCAATTTGGCTTAACGATTGTCATTTTACTGACAACCTGGTTTAATTTCGAGTTTTCCTTCTCTACGCAATGGATCGATTTGCGAAAGTGTTCCCTTAGTCGCCTCTTACAACACCCTCGGGATGTATTTAGGGGTGGCGACATTTTATACTCTTACCCGTCGAATCGAATGATCTTTATTAATATATTGTGAAGCGCTCGTGGCCCCGCGGACTCAGTGTTCTGTAAACGATCACTGCAGTAAGCTACTTTCACTATGGCCGGTCCATGGATGGGTGACCATCCATGTGATCACTTTGTGACATTTCTTGGAGCGTTTCCGTGCTTCGGAAGGCACGTTAAGCCGTTCGCCCCGGTTGCCAGTAAAATGGCAGTCGTTAAGCTAAGTTGAAGGCTTTATTTCAACACCAGGCAGTCACAACCTGCGCTTGTCCATTTAAACAAGGCAATACGGCTCACCACCTATTACGTGGGATAAATTATACAAAGGTGAATGTGGGCATATAGTATGCCTCTGTCTACCCCCCTTCGGGGATAAAGGCGTGACCATATGTATGTATGTTCATTAATAAGAACTTGAACTCGCATTTTGCGCTATAGGTACGTTCCTTTTTAGGATTCCGTATGCCAGTGATAAAACCGTGGCCCTGACACTTTCGTCTTTTTGTTTGTCTGTTTGTTACCAGGCTATGTGTCATGAACCGTGTTAATCTAGAAATGCCACGTCACGTGGCGAAATTTGGAGAGCCAATTTTGTTACATGCATAGATCAAAAAGTTGTCTCCGGAGGTTTAAATTTTCTCAAAATCCTTTTATCTGTATATCCTTGTTTGAGGAGCAAGAAGGCCGCGTCGCTAAAGTTGATGCTATCTACTTGAAGTTAATCCGATCTTAGAAGCAAAAGTCACGGTCGTCTAACACCAGTTCTTACTCATGGTTTCATTCACGTAGTATCTATAATTAATACAGTTTTGGTAAACTTTGTATAAAATAACTTGCAATATTTTGTATACCACGTGAGATTTTATGGTCAGTAGGAGTCCGGTATAACATCCATGAGGATTTTCTCTCACGTAAAAAAAACTAAGATGGGTTACTGTTTTAAGGCTTTGCAAGGCACGATAAGCCTTTAACTTTTCCACTCACTTGGAAATAATATTTTCGGTAGTTAGACTTGACCGTACTTTATTAAAAAAACTTAAACAGTGAATTTTCGGATATTTGAAATATTTCTTTTGACTATTATACCTTTTGATTTTATATATTCTGAAGTTATACAATGTAAACTTATAGATTTTAAACTTATGCATTATGATACGTACCCCTGAGTACTGAGACTCGTAATCGCACAATAAACTCGTAGGCGAATTGATTATTATGTATTTCATACATAGTTCAATCAATTTTAGCACAGTTAATTGTAGTTGAATAAATCGTAGGTGAATCGTCCATTAGGTATTTGTTTCGACCAGTAGTTATAACAAAAATAGGTGAAACGATCTTTAGGTGTTTTAATCAGTAGTTATTTTGACCGTAGTTGTTTTGAAAATAGTTAAAACAACTTTAGTTATTATGATAGGTAACCCAAATATTTTGTGTATTCAGAACATTTTCAAATGAGACGTTTGATCGAGTCGACCACTAACTGTTTTAAAAAGGTGGACACTCGATGATGAGCCGAGAAGTGCATGGTCGAGTGGCCGACCTGACCACTACCATTTTAGAAGAATGGGCAACTCGACCAATGGTCGAGAATATTATGGTCCAATTTCCACCTAACCCCATAAGGGCGGAAACTCCATACAAAAATGTTCGTTTTCACCCACACTAATATACACGTAATGTGAATACTTGAATCAAGCTTGCAAAGCAAGGGACAGTAGCTATGGAAACAAAATAATAAGGAACAGAACGCAATCTCATGTATGTAGGTAGGTACTTTTTTATCAAATCTACCCTCGGCTAAGCACAAATTAAACCAAAGCAATAGCACAAAGTACGTAGGTAGTAATACCACAGATAATATAATATATTTTTTATTTTTTTTCTTTTGGGCACAATGCCACGGGGGCCTTATTTAGGTTTAGTTTAGATAGTAATAGTGTAAATATAGATATGTAATATTTATGTTTCTCTGTAATTTTTAACAATAAATGTATATTATCCTTATATAATATATTCTATAGCAGATAATACGTAATGCAACGCAGTGACACTCTCAGGGAAGCTTACTCGGTGGGAGGCAGGGAGTAGTAGATCTGTATGTAATACTATTATATTATCTTTGCTATTATAATGACTCCAATTTACGTTTTTATCAAATCTTTGCCTACCCCTTATAAAAAAACCTTGACTATACCGTATGAATATAAGCTGCGAAAAGTATTAAAAAACCAATTTATATTCTAAACCACAATAGCGTAGATAAGTAAGGTATTTCTAAGCACAATAGATTTAATCTACTAATAAAATCTAGATTTTTATTCAGACTCAGGATTATTCTAACCCTTTTGTAATGAAAAACGGGTTTATAATAGAAAACCCCTCCCTCTCCTCTTGTAAAGGAGGTTAAATTACTTTCGAGTGATAGGTGCCTTTACCTACTCTATATTTTTTTTAACGTGAGGGAAAATCCATCATGGTTGCTATGCCAGACTCCTACTGACTAAAAAACCTCACGTAACGCCCAACAGCCTATGGTTGAGAGCCCGGGTAAGCCCTCGGAAGCATGTCCCAGGACTCCCAACAGACCCACGGCCGCCACTGCGGCCTCGCCCAGGGGGTGGGTCGGGTGCTATCCCGCGTCTTTGGGAGGTTTCGGGTGTGATCCCGCTTCTAAGGGGGGCCTGTGTGAATCCTTCACGTCACGCTGCCGTCATGGGCCTGCTTCAGTAAGGACGGTGAACAGCCCTCTCACCGTCCTCAGGCCCCCGTACCTACTTTATGCTACATAATATTATAAAAAAGAAAGATTTTATTGTTGTTTGCATTGAATTAGCTCCGAAACTTCTGAACCAATTTTGAAAAATCTTTGTCTGTTGAGAAGCTACACTCTTCCTGGAT
Organism: Miltochrista miniata; assembly: GCA_933228765.1. Taxonomy (NCBI): domain Eukaryota; kingdom Metazoa; phylum Arthropoda; class Insecta; order Lepidoptera; family Erebidae; genus Miltochrista; species Miltochrista miniata. The sequence continues at coordinate 19,605,533 of OW121774.1, read as the reverse complement.
AACATAAGCTATATTTTAATCCTGTATTCGCACGGGAACGGGAACTACGCGGGTGAAACCGCGTGAAGTCCGCTAGTATAAAATAAAAGCACTGTTTCAGTCTGTACGTTTAGATCTTTTAAACTACTCAATGGATTTAATGCAGTTTTTATCAATTGATAGAATGATTCAACAGGAAAGATTAATAGACAACACACCTACATATTAAAGAATAGAAAAAACTAGCCGTAACGTAAATGAAGTTGCGCGTGTCAGCCAGTCTTATAGTAATGTAGTTTAGATATTTTGTAAGGGTGTTTTTTTTTTAACGTGAGGGAAAATCCTTCATGAATGCTGGGTCGGACTCCTACCGACTAAAAATCCTCACGTAAAGCCCAACAGCCTACAGTTAGTAGCCCCGGATAAGCCCTCGGAAGGATGTCCTGGTCTTATTTGTCTGTCCAACAACCTGGAAAAGGTCACAGGTTTGGTGACCTGGAAAGGGTCGTGAAGCCTGGATACGGAAGGAAGGGCCTTGTCTTGTAGCGTAAATTGGAACTCAAATCTAGTTCCTTATAACAACATGGTGTAAACTCCATACAAATGATTCCTTCTCAATTTTCTGTCAACTACACTAAAAACACGTAATGTTTGTACAGAGCTTGAATGTGTGTGTGACCACTAAGGTTAAGCAAACGTTCCCTCAAAATACCCTCCAACTATAATGACAACCGTGGCGGGGTTGGGGAAGCTTGCTCAGTGGGAGGCAGGGAGTTGCCTCTCTGTATGTAATACTAGCGGACGTCACGCGGTTTCACCCGCGTAGTTCCCGTTCCCGTGGGAATACGGGAATAAAATGCAAAGAGTGTAGTTTTCCAACAGTGAAATTATTTTTCAAATCGGTCCCGTGGTTCCGGAGCCTATTCGTTACAAACAAACAAACAAAAAAACCAAATCTTTCCTCTTTATAATATTATAGTATAGATATGTCTGTATCTTTGCTAGAACATAAGTAAACTTGTATCTTAAAAGACTAGTTGACTGCCTAATTTTTAGTATTCCCGTTAAATAACTGGGAATAATTCCGGATGATGAGGACTAGAGATGCAATCTAACTTCAACTGGACAAAGGGATGCAAGCATTGTATAGAAACAATTCCAGAGGAAATCAATACTCGGTGTTTATTCTTAAGTTTCTACTGAATGCTCTATGGTAGGGCATTTTCATCGTTTTGAAATGCGATTGAACATACATACATACATATGGGCACGCCTTTATCCCCAAAGCGGTAGGCAGAGGCATATTATTTATATGCCCGCATTTCACCTTTGTATAATTTGTCCCACGTAATAGGTGGTGAGCCGTATTGCCGTGTTTAAATGGACAGGCGCAGGTTGTGACTGCCTGCTGTTGAAAATAAAGCCTTCAACTTAGCTTAACGACTGCCATTTTACTGGGAACCGGGACCAACGGCTTAACGTGCCTTCCGAAGCACGGAAACGCTCAAATAAATGTCACAAAGTGGTCACATGGATGGTCACCCATCCATGGACCGGCCATAGTGAAAGTTGCTTACTGCAGTGATCGTTTACAGAACACTGAGTCCGCGGGGCCACGGGCGCTTCAAATGTATATTGAAATGCGATTGAAATGTATTGGAAATAGTTTTACAATGTATTTAGCTACTAGAATCTTTTTTGGAACTGCTCGTGGCCTTCCTATAATTCTCTGTATACACACCTATAAAAATTACTTTAAGAACCAATATACAAATTGTCTATTCAATTTGAATATTTGGCGAGATTAAAAAAAAAACAAAATTAAGCTCTAACGCCTGAACGGATTTGAAGAAGGATAGAGTATAGTCTGGAATAACACAAAAGCTATTTATCCCGGAAAATATTCCCACGGGAAGCGAGAACGGGAATGGAATTTCATGCAGGTTAAGCCGCGAGCATTATCAAGTGATTTGTAAACCAAAAATTGTGTACAAGCTAGAACGCTAGTAAGTTATGGAACCCTCGTAGCCCGACACTCGCTTGACCGGTTTTAATTAACCGTCGAATTAGGCAGAATACAAGCACTAATTAAGCCTTGTATTTATACGTAGCGTTAGTACGCAGTAAAGTAATTATCGTTCAACTACTAATTACAAAGTACTACGCGTAATATTATTTCTAGCGGACGTCACGCGATTTCACCCGCGTAGCTCCCGTTCCCGTGGGAATTTGGTAATAAAATACAGTGTAGCTTCTTTTAAATAATTTTATTTTATTTATTTATTTATTTATTGGTTTTGTACACACAATTAAAAACAAAAGAAATCAAATGGAATATTGTACAAGGCACTACTTATTTCTAATGAAATCTCTTCCAGTAGGCCTGAGAGAGGAGATGTGAATGAGAGACAAAGTAAATAAGTGTGTGCAGAATAATAAACATACATAAACCTTAAATAGCATACATACATAAATACATACCTACATATTGCAAAAAAAAAATACATAATATATAATATTATACTATCTAAATATACTTAAAGATAAATATCATAAATATATCTAAGGATAAAATGTTATGTTAACGATAACAGGTAATGTTGTTTCACTTTCTTCTTGAAGAGTGAAACAGTTTTACAAGTTCTTATCTCCGGTGGGAGAGAATTCCATAGCCTTGCCGCGTGAACAGTGAAGGAGTAAGAGTAAAAATCAGTTTTGTGAGAAGGGAATGTAAGGCGATTTTCAAGATGTGTTCTACAAAGAGCATCAGGTGTACGCATAAAAGAGAACCGCTCACGTAAGTAGGTAGGACATAAAGGATTGTGCAAGATATTGAATAGGACACACAATATCCGAGTATTCCTCCGAAGTCGGATTGGGAGCCACTTGAGTTTTGCACGAAATTCCGAGACATGATCATACTTACGAAGATTGAAAATAAACCGAATGCATAAATTTTGCAGTCTCTCAAGTTTGTTTAAAAGCTCCTCAGTAGCATCCAAGTAGCAGGAGTCCGCATAATCAATAATGGGCTGTATCAATGTTTGAGCAAGTGAGATTTTAATATCTACAGGCAAAAAAGGCTGGAGGCATTTGAGGGTGTGGAACGTGTAGTGAACCTTTTTGCTAACATTCAGAACATGAGCATTCCAGGACAAGTTTCCATCTAAGGTAATACCAAGATCTTTTGCCGTGTCGGTATAAGGTATTCGAACTCCATCAAGTAAGAGAGGCGGAAGAAAGGCCATGTCTAGTCCAGATCGCATTTGCCTACTGCCGATCACTATCGCCTGAGACTTACCTGGATTAATTAAAAGCCCAAAAGACTTAGCCCACTCGCCAATAGCACTCAGGTCACGATTCATATCGGCTATGGCGCTTCTATACTCATTCAACTTAAAATGACGATACAGCTGCAAATCGTCTGCATACAGATGGAAGTTGGAAGAAATAACTCAAACAGAAGAGTTGATGAAAATGGAAAAGAGTAGAGGAGAAAGTACGCCACCTTGAGGCACTCCAGCAATGAGGTTACGCCAATTCGAGAAAGACTCGTTAAGGCGAACACACTGCGAGCGCCCCCGAAGATAAGAGTCAAACCAGGCCACAGTCTCAGTGGAGAAATTAGGGGATTAAGAATGCCTAGAAGAATATCTAGATCCACTGAGTTGAATGCGCTACTGAAGTCCAGCAGAACAAGTACGGTAAGGGATTTGTTCTCCATTGCCAGACGAATATCATCCCTCACCTTTAGCAGAGCCGTCACAGTGCTGTGACCTGGACGGAAGTCAGATTGCATAGGATTGAGAAGTTTATTCTGTGTAAGGTAACAAGATAGCTGTCGATGCACTAAATGCTCAAGAACTTTTGAGAGAAAAGGAAGAATGGATATGGGACGGAACTGGGACAGCAGTGTGGGATTTGTGGTTTTAGGTAAAGGAATAATCAGTGCTTGTTTCCAAGCACTAGGAAATCAGCATGTGTTCATACAGCAATTGAATATGTAAGTGAGGATGGGAATCACGCTGGAGAGTATGGGAGTGAACATTTTTGAGCATAACTCATCATAACCTACCGCAGAAGAAGTAATCGACATGATCGATTTTTTCACTTCAAGCTCATCAACTGCATTAAGCCTGAATAAAGGACATTGTGGTAAAGGCATAAGAGAGAGATCTAGCATGGTGCTGGCCTTAACAATCGGGTCAAGAGACACAGGTGGAAGTTTTAGCCCCTTTCTATAAAATAGATTGCAGAGGGGCTTATGTCGAGACTTGTGTCTGTAGTCTGTGACTCTGTTGCATTATATTACGTCACTAGGTCACGTGGATCACCTGTTCAAAGTTTGAAATAAAACAAAAATTACAACGTCAATCGGATTGAACTTTAACAATAAACGAGTTGGAGAGGGGCAGTCTGGTGAGAACGATCTCGCGGCTTTCTTGTTGGTGGAATTAAGTGCTAAATTTGAAAACGAATTATTTGTTTCTAGTTTTCACTCTGTGGTACAAGCTAGAACGTGAGTTACTGAACCCTACTCTAGTAGCCCAACTCTCGCTTGACCGGTTTTAATTTACCGTCGAATTAGGCAGAATACAAGCAGCAATTCAGACTTGTATTTACAAAGCGTAGGTAGCGTACTGACGCAGTAAAGTAATTATCGTTCAACTACTAATTACAAGTAGGTACCTAGTCTGCTACGCATAATATTTTGTTAGTAGTCTTATTTATTACCAGCAAACGTCACGCGGTTTTACTCGCGTTGCTCCCGTTACCGTGGGAATATGGGAATGAAATATAGCCTATGTTCACCGGGGATAGTTTAGCTATCCAAAAGTGAAAGAATTTTTCAAATCGGTCCAGTAGTTTCGGAGCCTATTCGATGCAAACAAACTATCAAATCTTTCCTCTTTATGATATTAGTATAGATTAAAAGTGCTAGTGACTCCACGGACTCAGTGTTCTGTAATAAGCAACTTTCGCTATGGCCAGTCTTTGGATGGGTGACCTCCATGTGACCACTTTATGATATTACTAGATCATCAGAGATAAAATTGGTACCCATCCCCGCTTCCCGTGGTAAAATATTCCCGGGATGAAAAGTCTATAAGCTACTCCAGACTATAAGCTATCTCTGTACTAAATTACAGCTCAATCCGTTCAGCCGTTAGAGCTAGATTGAGTAACATACATCCAAACATCTTCACAAACTTTCACATCTATACATATAATAAAATGATAGAAAAGCCAAAACTGTACATTGGAAATATTAACAAAAAAATACTCGCCGGGTGTTCTACATAAGATACCGAAGCTGAAATAATAGTTAGAATTTTTTTTGTCTGTTTGTCTGTTTGTCTGTTTGCTTTTCTTTGTCCGGAAGGATCTCAAAAAGTACTGAACAGATTTGGTTCAAATTTTGCACAAATATTACTTAGGGGTAAGGTCTTAAAATAGGTTATATATTATCACGCCACATATCCTAGGGGCTAAGCAGAGAGCAATGAAATGTTTAAACCGTTGGATTGATTTAACTAAAACGTAGCAGAAATATTAGTAGGAGATAGGTTTTACACTCAGACAATATATTATTACGCTAAATTTTTTAGGAGCTCGGCAGAGAACAATGAAAATCTGTTTGTATATTTTTGCAAAATACAGAAATTACTGAATAATTTTAATTAATCTTTTATTTGAATAGCAATCTAGAGGTAGGATCTTTAAATAGGATATATATTATCACGCTACATATCCTAGGGACTAGGCAGAGGGTAATGAGATAATTCAGTCTATTCTCGACATCATTGGCGAACGGTCGCGCGCGCATTGTTGAGAGAAAATCCTATTATACCCTCCGTTTAATAATGGTCATCAAAAAGTGTATAAAATGCAAAAAAAATATTACCAAAAAATTACCAGGTTTGGAGTGCAGTCGCTGTGACAAAATAGTGCATGCAGATCCTGCTTGCTCAAAACTGTCTAACAAACAGTTGAACACCATCAAGAACTCGTCCGGGATTGAATGGAGCTGTGAGGACTGTGTGAAAAATGTCTCGCGCAGATCTTCCTTTGTGATTCCCGAAGAAGACGATGACAAGGATGACTGTGATACTGATGGTTGCACGGAAATGACCCCAGTTGTGGACGCCAAAAAATTGGTGCAAGATCAGTGGTCTCGAACATTCACTGGAATTCCTTAGTGATCAGCTTTCAACGATGGAACAAGCTATTAAAAAACAGGACACAAAAATTAAGGAACTGGAAAACAAAAACTATGATCTACATAACAAAAACAAAAATTTAGAGCTACGGGTAAACGTCTTGGAACAAGGATTAAAAGAGTATGAACAGCAGTCTCTTTCAACGTCCCTGGAGATAGCCGGCCTACCTGAAGTACCGTTCAGTGATGCAGGGAAGATCATTAATTCCGTGGCTGGTATGTTGGAGATACCAGACAAAGAAATCCAATTGGTAAAGCGCTTGCCTGGTACTAAGGACAATCCAGGCCCCTTCCTAGTGGAGCTCAAGTCAAAAATGCTCCAGCAACAATGGATAGAAGCTGGTAAAGTGCAATGTCTCACCGTGGGTCATCTGATGCCAAACGTTTCGAAGGAGAAGGCTGACAGACGTGTTTACATACGTGAAGCTCTAACGAAGTATCAAAAATCTTTATTGTTTAATGCTAAAACTAATTTATTGAATAAGTCATGTAAATATGTGTGGTGTAAGAACGGGAAAATATGTGCCAGGCAGTCTGATACTACTAAAATTTATTATATTCGGTCACTGCTTGATATTAACCCTTAGAGCTCCTCGCGGCGACCCGTCGCCGCGCATAATAATCAAGTTTTTCCGTAAAGCCCCGCGCGGCGACCGGTCGCCGCACCTACCCAGACGACTTTAAACTTAAATTTAGCCTGCTTACGTCCTACTTTTCAATGAACAGGTTTATTGCATGTGTAGTTTATAACATTTTCTTGTTTTTGGAATCTTATGAAATGACGTCAATGGGCCAGAATTATTTACAAAAATCGAACAGTTGAAGTTGAGAGTGGATTGCGCATGGATGGCGTGCGTTTGTGTAGTACGTGTGTGTTTCGTGTTTTTATTATAAATAATGTGTTTGCATTATTATTTATTATTATACACAGTAAAATAAACAATATATCAATAATCCGGTTGGTGTTTACAGGATCGTAAAATATGGTGTGGTGGTAGAGTAATCAATGTTTTTTTTTGTTGAGTGCGTGTGTACCAAGTGCAAGTGTGCGTGTGTGTTTTGTTTTTTTATTATAAATAATGTGTTTTCATTATTGTTTATTATTATACACAGTAAAATAAACAATTTATCAATAATCCGGTTGCTGTTTGCAGAATTGAAAAATTTGGTCTGGTAAGTGAGATAAAAATTTTTTTTGGGAAATGGGAAATCTTTTTTCATTTTTAGGGTGGTGGAGCTAGGTCCACGTGATTACCGATTTTCGATATATTTTTTTAGTGTGTTGAAGGGTTAAACAAATCGAAAAGTTGTGTTCTTCGCATGTAAAACAAACTCAAGCGTCTACCCCGATGTAAATGCCCTATATTAAATTAATTTAATTACATGTTTGTGCGTTTATCAGTATTTATTAATTTATTGTGTTGTGATGGATATAAAGGTTCAGGAAATATTTAACTGCAGTACCACTAACCATTTTTTCAGACAGCTACCACCTAAAACCAGCTTAAGTATGACTTGTTTACATTTCAACATCAGATCAATCAAAAAAAACTTTGTGAAATTACAACAAACTATCCATGATTGCGTTTACCCATTGGATATCATAGTTTTGACTGAGGTGGGTATATCTGGTAGTATAGTTAATCTTTATAACCTGCCAGGTTATAAGTTGTACTCACAACTGCGCAGGAAACAAAAGGGTGGGGGAATAATTATTTATGTACGAAAGGATATCAAGTTTACACCGATAGAACAGAAAACAAAAACTTTTGAAAGCATCACAGGCATCCTCAAATTAGATACACAGCGCGACTTTGTTGTGAGTGCAATTTATAGACCACCTTCTTCCAATAAAAAGCTATTTATTAGAGAATTGCACAGTCACGTCACTAAGTTTGATTTTAAACTGAACTTCCTACTCATTGGGGACACAAACATTAATTTAAAAGAGATTTCGGCATACAAAGATTCATACTTAGAAGCACTTAGCGAACATGGACTAATGTGTGGAATAACCGATTACACTCGTATTGAAATTAAAAAAAATCATGTCACAAAATCTTGCATAGACCATGTGTTTGCACGTATTCCAACATTACATCCTTTCGCAACGGTGCTAGATACTGTACTGGCCGATCATCGCGGAATAATGTTTGCATGCGTCGACGAATCGATGCAACCTTGTAAGTATGTACAGGATGTTTCAAAAAAATATATTAATTATAATACGTTTTACAAGGAGCTCAAAAGTGTTAAATGGAATGAAACTGCACATATGACTTCTCCCAATGAAATCTTGAAATTTATTTATAAATCCTTTGATAATGCAAATACTGTTGCCAGTAATATAAAAACGAGTAAAATGTCTTATAAATTGGTAAAAAATTTTAGAGCACCGTGGATTGATGATAATATCATAAGACTTTGCAATAAAAGAGACAAATTATTTAGGGAATGGAAATGCAATTTAAATAATCTAGAAATAAAATTTGAATACAACAAAATTCGTAATAAAGTACATAAAATTCTTGAAAATAAGAGAAATAAATATTATACAGAATATATTAGTAATAACTTTAAGAATGTCAAAAAAATTTACAAAATTATTAATCAAATGTTGGGAAGAATTACCCTGTCTATCGATGAAGCAGTATTGAAGGCCTTCGACAAACAGGGAATTACCACCACAACGATAGTGAACAACTTTGCAAAAAATTTCGACAAATCGGTTAAAGATATAATCCCCAACTGCACAGTTAAGCTTTCGAACAATACGCCAACGCCCCTAAATTCAAGTATTTTATTTAAGAAAGCCTCGGGGAGGGCAGTTCATAATATTATTAAAAAACTTAGCTCAAAGAAAGCACCCGGTGCTGATAAAGTCAGATTAGCAGATATAAAAATGATAGGCGACAAGATAGCGTATCCCATTGCTGACTTAATTAACCGAAGTGTTGAAAGTGGACAGTATCCGGATGATCTAAAAGTGGGTTGCATTAGACCGATCCATAAAAGTGGTAAACGTAATGATTACTTAAATTATCGTCCAATAACATTACTTTCTTCAATCAATAAAATAGTGGAAAAGTATGTGTCTGAGCAAATACACACGTTCTATAGCAAGAACGATGTAATTGGTTCGCACCAATTTGGCTTCCAGTCTGGTAAGAGCACCATAGCATTGCTGTCTGGATTTACGGATGAGGTCAATAAGCATCTTAATGAGAAAAAACACGTGCTGGCTCTCTTTATTGACTTCTCCAGGGCGTTTGACACATTGGTGCACAGTCAACTCGTCGAAAGGCTGGATGACTGTGGGGTTCGCGGTCCATTGCTCGCTTGGTGTGAAAATTACCTCAAGAGCAGAAAATTCACAGTAAAAGTTGACAATACATGTAGTAGCCTCATGTCAGTAACGGAGGGCACGGCGCAGGGATCTGTTTTAGGACCCCTACACTTTATATCATACGTTAACAACATGAGGAACTGTATTACTTACAGCACATGCTATCAGTTCGCTGACGACACTTGCCTTGTGATAGCTGATAGAAATCCTCAAACTGCATGTAAACTTTTACAAACCGATCTAAATGCTCTGTCAAGGTGGTGTCATGACGCAGGATTGGTTCTTAACGCGCTTAAGACAAAATTGTTAATCATAAAATCCCCATATATAAAGCAAGTCGCTGTTCAGGACTTGATAGCCCATGAACACAAGTGTTTACATGCTACCAGTGTAACGAGTTGTAATTGTCCATCTATAGGCGTTGTAGACAAACACAAATATCTTGGGATGATTATAGATGGCAAGTTTAATTGGAGCCATCATATTGAGCGGGTATGTGACAAGCTGCGACAATTCTACGCGAATATAACTATACTCAACAACCGAATACCCTTCAAAGTGAAGATTATGTTGTATAACTCACTAGCGGAATCGTACATACAATATGGTATCAGCAGCTATGGCCGTACCTATAAGACTTATCTTGATACAATATATAATCTGCAAGTCCGAATTTTAAAATCATTAGTTTCACCAAAGATACGAAAGCAATACATTAATGATGAAAACCAACTCTTTAAGCATTGTAACATTTTACCCGTTCACACTCAAGTGCAGTTCTCCTTGCTAAAAGAACAATATTTTAAAATGACGAGACATTATGTCGAACATCCTGTACGTACACGCGCAGTTTCTCAGAACCGGCTACAAACAATAGGTGCCCGTAACATGTACGGCGAGAGAACTGCCGCTTATATTCTACCTCGTTTATGTAATCAACTACCCTCAGATTTGTGTAATAAGTTGACCGAAAAAAATATTAAACACAAATTAAAAGCATATTTTTTGGATTCAATGTTTCATGATCTAGTTAAATAAATAATTATTTTGAATGTATGAGTAATTAGTAGGTATATACAAGGGATTTTCTTTTTTGATGTACATAAGCATATGCATGTAATAACTAAATGTATGTTTGTAGTTGTAGGTACTAAAATTGTAAGAAGATAGACTCACAACAGCACAGGTCTAAACCTCTGTGGTTTTTTGGTGCTGTTACGAATAAAAAAATGTGAAATATGTATTTTTTAAACAATAAATGAAAAAAAAAAAAAAAAAAAAAAAAAAAAAAAAAAAAGAAATATGTAAGTATGTGGATTGATTAAACTAAAACGTTGCAGGAATATTAGTAAGAGATCGGTTTTACACACCGGTTACATATTATCACGCTAAATATCTTGGAGGCCCGATAGAGAAAAATTAAATTCTGTGTTTGCTACGATATCCAGACGACTGATATACATACTTATATATTTCTAAATACATACATATTATACATAGAAAACACCTAAACTACGAAACAAACATTTGTGGATCACACAACTAATTGGAACAACCCAGAAATCGAACCAAGCCCTCCGGCGCGACAGGCGGTATCACTACACCGACTACGCCACAGAGGCAGTCAATGAAATTATATTTCATATTCTTTCATATAATTATTCTAACGGCTTGACAGACACAAAATATATTTGTTTATGTATTTACGGGCAACAATCAAAAGTACCTTACTGTAAAGATTAGTAGTAGTAATTTATAGGCTTGATAAAGAACAATAATCAAATTCATTAGAGTACGTGTTTGTTTTTAAATATGCATTTAGTATATAACATAATAAGTAAGTTTATCAGTTTTCTAGATCTCATAGCTCACACTAATATAAATCAAATTTCAGGCTACGCTATACTATTGTACAAGCCATGTAATATGTAGTATACTTTTTTATAACGTGAAGGAAAATCCATCGTGGATGCTATGCCGGACTCCTACCAATTAAAAAAAAACCTAACCTAACCTAACCTAACAGCCTATGGTTGGGAGCCCAGGGTAAGCCCTCGGAAGGATGTCCCAGGACTCCCAGCAGACCCACGGCCGCCACTGCGTCCTCGCCTAGGAGGTGGTTCGGGTGCTATGCCGCGTCTTTGTGGGTTCGGGTGCGATCCCGCTTTTAAGGGGGGGGGGGGGGGGGTCGTGAGTCGCCTTCGGCGCGGACTGACTTATTTTACAATAGCCTTAATCATTAAGCTTTTTTATCATTTAGCCAACAAGCCAGTTTAGATTTACCCTCACATTCAAAGAGATCCTTGAATTCTAGGTTTTGCGAAAGTTGGGATGTCTCTTATTCCTGAACTAGAAAACCTTTAACATGGAAACTTGTGTGAAACATTCCCTACAGTATTCCCTTTATAACACTAAAAAAAAATTTTGCAATCCGAAAACGCATTGAGAAGTAACAACTAAAAAACCGTTTTGTCTTTCATCCCTTCTCCCAAAGGAACCGCGCAAAGTATCGAGATCAAAAGTATCCTAGAACCTTCCTCGGATTATAAGCTCTGATTGTACTAAGTTTCATTCAAATCCATTCAGTAACTTCGGCGTGATACTTATTCGGAATACAGACAGACAGACACACATGAAAAATGTAATTTCATTTTCGGCTTCAGTAGACTCTCGACCCTCAACAGTTTTACTATATGTATAGACTAGCTAACCCTCGCAACTTCGTTTACGTCACATACGATCTATGAAAGGAGAGGTATTTCTTCATCAGACTCATCAAGCAGCGTGTGAAACTGCCCTGTTTGCTTAATCAAAAAAGAGCTTAAAGATTAAGTCTATTCTAAAGACATTCAGTCCACGCCTTCGGCGCGGACTGAATTATTTTACAATAGCCATAACCATTAAGCAGCTCTTTTATGATTAAGCCAACACGCCACACAAACGTTGTTTATAATGAACATTCTTAAAACAACTTTACTGAAAAATGTTGAGCTTTGGCTACAGTGACATAGTGTAACGTTGTGAAACAACGGGTGCAAATAGGGGTTCAACGTTAGGGGTTTTAAAATGAAAACTTAGATTAATAAATGAAAGCGCCATCTACCGAGTTAGTGTCGCAACGACGGAAGCTATAGGCAGTGATACGGTCTTGACGATTGAGTAGTTTCGAGCGGTGCCACTAGAGGCGCTATTTCATTGATATATAAGGCATTGCGTCAATGCAGGAGGACCGCCAGATTAATATTTAAAATAGATCACGAACGTATCAGTGTAATTGGAAATTGTGAGAATCACATCAGTTTAAAAATAATCGTTTATATCATCGCAAATATCCTCGTAAATATTTGTCAAGGATAAGGAGCAAATAGCTATAAATAGAAGACCCCATCATTGGGTGAGTTAAATTAATTATTATGATTCTAGATTTTAAAATAGTGAAAATTAACGGCTGTTGGTCGACCCTGTTATGGGAGGGTAGATTACAGGGGTGTGAAAAAAAAAGGTCTCTGTAAACTTAGGATAGAACCAACCATTGTAAGGCAACCGACTCCCAAATGGTTTAACAGTGGTCGGCTGTCTTAGCAATGGGCGGGAAAAAGGGTTCCAGCTAACCCGTCATATGGAACATTCCAGGGTCCACCCTACGGGTTCAAGAAGTCCACCCTTCAGGTTCCACGAAGGAACATTCACCCTACGGGTCCAAGAAACCGTCTACCCTACGGGTTGGTAAAATCCACCCTTCGAGTTCTACGAGCGAACATCCGCCCTGCGGGTTGGGAATACCGTGCCGGCCGAAATTGTGGAAGACACGGCTACCTGGCGGACTGCATCGACATCCTGGAGCCACAAGATAAGTCGAACCCTGCGAAGGCCTTCGGAAACCGTACTTGCTGCCCGAAGTTGCCACACCCACGACCCCCAAGTGCTCAATTCTAATAAACTACTAATTATTTACATTTTAAATTCAATCTTTTCATTTCTCTCTCTCTTCCTGAAAGCCATCAGCTTTTCAGTGGCGCCCATATCGTGGTTTCGGGTAGCGAGAAAGCGATTTCCGACGGGAGTCGGGAGGTCATAATTATAAGATATTAAACTTGTGTAAAATAGTCTTAAGAGTGCCCGTTAGCGGGGTAGTTTCCCTCCAAATTATTACAACTACCCAGGAATTTGGCTCTCCTGACCTCTGCTGCCAACTTGTTCTTTCCGGCTTATTTTGTGTGTTTTATTAGTTATTTTAGTCAGATTTCGGCATAAACTCAAGAACAAGGCAAAATTTGAATTTTTCTCAACATAATTGTAATTTTTCCAAATTTTAACGGTCCCCAATTTATTTTTCACACCCTCAAATATTTATTTTATGGTGGAAAATTTTTTAATGAAATTTAAAGTAAAAGTTTTTTTGTTTTGTTCCAAGTTTAAATAGTACTTTGTTAAAGTCTGAAGTAAAACTTCTCATTTGAAACGCTTACATTAATTTTAGTAAGTAAGTTGTATTGCCTATATTCATCGTAAAAAGTAGTCACAGTAAATCACCACCACAAATTTTATTTTTTTACGGCGTCAAACCGCCTCAATTTGTGTATTATTTGTTGTATTTCCTATATGTGAATTTACAGCGAGACCAACAGCCGATAATCACACTTCTGGGTAACAATCCCTATTGAAATGTCACTTTAGTAAAACGAAAGATTTTACGAATTTCACTTCACGTAAATTATAAAAGATTTATAATTGTTTCACTTTTAGGATTACGTAGAATTCTGATACACTGAAATAAAACTGTAAGAAAAAACATTCCAAACGTAGATCACGCAGTGAAAACATTCTTGCCATAACAATTGTAAACTTATAAATTTGATTCGGGTTCTTAATAAACAACGGCAGATGTTGCTTTCACAACGTTTACGAGTAAGTTGAATTACTAGCTCGATAGTAGAAGAAATTTTTTTTTCCATATAAACTGTGGGTGGAAGTGAATAAAACACACTCCGGACACCAACAGTCTCATACAAAATATTTCCAGAAGCGTCCAAGTACGAATCGGTTTTTGCACAATTCGAAATATTCAAGGGTTCCGTAGTGGTGAGGAACAATTTACATAAAAGGTTGGTTACTACTATATAGTTTATTTCAAGAACCGTCCAAGTGCGTATCGTCTTTGACACAGTTCATAATAATTAAGGGTTCCGTAGTAGTAAGGAACGATTAAAGAAAAAATTAGTGGTACGAGTTACAATACAATTAACTCTTAGTACGTTCGTGGGAATAGTTACATATTAATAAAAATAATATCAACGTCAAAAATTGCATTAACCCTTAGAGCTCCTCGCGGCGACCCGTCGCCGCGCATAATAATCAAGTTTTTCCGTAAAGCCCCGCGCGGCGACCGGTCGCCGCACCTACCCAGACGACTTTAAACTTAAATTTAGCCTGCTTACGTCCTACTTTTCAATGAACAGGTTTATTGCATGTGTAGTTTATAACATTTTCTTGTTTTTGGAATCTTATGAAATGACGTCAATGGGCCAGAATTATTTACAAAAATCGAACAGTTGAAGTTGAGAGTGGATTGCGCATGGATGGCGTGCGTTTGTGTAGTACGTGTGTGTTTCGTGTTTTTATTATAAATAATGTGTTTGCATTATTATTTATTATTATACACAGTAAAATAAACAATATATCAATAATCCGGTTGGTGTTTACAGGATCGTAAAATATGGTGTGGTGGTAGAGTAATCAATGTTTTTTTTGTTGAGTGCGTGTGTACCAAGTGCAAGTGTGCGTGTGTGTTTTGTTTTTTTATTATAAATAATGTGTTTTCATTATTGTTTATTATTATACACAGTGAAATAAACAATTTATCAATAATCCGGTTGCTGTTTGCAGAATTGAAAAATTTGGTCTGGTAAGTGAGATAAAAATTTTTTTTGGGAAATGGGAAATCTTTTTTCATTTTTAGGGTGGTGGAGCTAGGTCCACGTGATTACCGATTTTCGATATATTTTTTTAGTGTGTTGAAGGGTTAATCGATTAAAACGGTCAGACATTTAGCTAACTTCATCAACCCATCATCATACACCTCACTTTCACTACTTACTGCTTCGGTTTAGATTACATTTAAACACAGACAGACAGACAGACAAGAATATCTAGTAGGGTCCAAATTTTTATTTGAGTGAAGGAACACTAAAAGGTAATATTTCCAAACTTAAGATTTCCTAAAGCAAATACTAAGTTTCGTAAAGGTTCAATTTATAATTCGGTTCAACGAACCCTAAAAAGTAGAATTTATTTTTTCGTTATTCCGAGGGTGGGTCGAGAAATATCCACATTCCTCAACATGCAAAGACGAATGCAGATAACGGTAAAGGCCGTAACACACTGCGCTAAGATGCGTATGCGAATAGTTTATAGAGTACATCAGTACAGTTACACAATAGTGTTTTTGATAATTATTTTTTGGGAAAATATAAGGGTGTTAGCACACCGTCATATAATTTTAGTACTTAGGTGGCACATATAGGTACCACAATTCATGTCATGTTACACGCATACATGTTATCATACGGAAGTTTCACAATTACAATTACATAATAATTAAGTAGTATATAGTCATCACATATTCATCACAATTATCTTCACACACAATTCCAAACACTTCATAAGCAGTTTTTTTTTTTTTGTTTGTTTGTTTACATAGTGACACTTGCATTTCATGTGGTGTGACTCCCAAAGGCGGAAGTAGGAGGCAAACTAGCTACAGGCGAGTCACTTTCGTAGATTAGAGAAAGTGACTCAAATGTCCTAAGTTTTGTTTCCCGACCAAAGCTGACGGGTTATTATATAGCATGGAATGTAGTGTGACACTGGCCTTAGATGCAACGATAAATAACACGTTTACATCAACACGATTACGTCAGCAGCTTACGCGCAAACAAAACAAAACTTGCACAGGGGAGATTTCATACGTACATACATACATATTATTTATTTAAGCACGCGCATACATTTTACACTGCCATGGTGGCATACAAGGATACCATATTTTTTTGGAGATTTGGCATAATGGCCAGAGAGCGTTTATCTTCGTTATTTATTAGGGTTGACATAATAGTCATAGTCAACATTCTTCTACTAAAGTTGCGAATAAGCACTTAGCTTTGTTATTTCTACTAAGATTGCGAATAAGCACTCGTTTTTTTTATTTTATTTTGTTAAAGGGCTAAAATAGCCTAGTAATTAGTTAGGGACACTACACACTACACACTACACACGACTTTCAAATAAGTACACATAACAACGTGACAAACACATGCCGTGTTCGTCATGGGGACATAGGGGTTAATTAGCATCACGGAGGATTCTGCGAGTAAATTATTTCTATCACTTTTCTGTTTCTTGGTTTAGTTGGGAGTTTTCTGTTAGTTGGAAGCATGGGTCTATCCCTAACAGAGTTCGTCGGTTACTGTTAGTTGGCAGCATGGTCGTGCCCTAACAGATTAATGGTGTAGGTTTATTACTGTTTCGAGGAAGCATGAGTCTTACCCGAACAGATTTATGGTGTAGGTTTAGTACTGTTACGAGGAAGCATGAGGCTTACCCGAACAGAATTATGGTGGACTGTTATTTGGCAGCATTTGTCTTGCCCTAACAGTCGTAGGTGTAGATCACCGTTATCTTTATTTTCGTCATATGGCTACTCCTACCACTCGGAAGCTAGAGGCTTGCCCTGGGGGATAGTCCATCCTATGAGTCGGAAGTGTTACACGAGCCCTAGTAGGATGTTCTTCTCTGGGACGGTTGTATAAATCCCAGCCTTCAGCAAAAAGCCTTATTATACACACCCCACTTTCAGGCGGTGCGTATTACCTGAACCTTCAACCCAAAGCCTCAAATACGTCTTTTCTCTTTCTGTCCTATAAGATCCTTCAGAATCACCTAAATACATCCTGCGAGTTGGTTTCATTAAGGTTAAGGCCGACTCTTCGCTACACCCAGCATCACCTCATTCACACAACACACTAACATACACACACACATACACGAGTAGTAGGTATTATGTTAGTTAGTAGAAGGTATAGACGAGTAGTAGGTATTATGTTAGGGGCGTTCGAGGACGAACGCAGCGTTTGACGCGTTAGGGTACGTCAAACGCTCACTGGGGAGGGGGAGTATGTAACGTTGTGAAACAACGGGTGCAAATAGGGGTTCAACGTTAGGGGTTTTAAAATGAAAACTTAGATTAATAAATGAAAGCGCCATCTACCGAGTTAGTGTCGCAACGACGGAAGCTATAGGCAGTGATACGGTCTTGACGATTGAGTAGTTTCGAGCGGTGCCACTAGAGGCGCTATTTCATTGATATATAAGGCATTGCGTCAATGCAGGAGGACCGCCAGATTAATATTTAAAATAGATCACGAACGTATCAGTGTAATTGGAAATTGTGAGAATCACATCAGTTTAAAAATAATCGTTTATATCATCGCAAATATCCTCGTAAATATTTGTCAAGGATAAGGAGCAAATAGCTATAAATAGAAGACCCCATCATTGGGTGAGTTAAATTAATTATTATGATTCTAGATTTTAAAATAGTGAAAATTAACGGCTGTTGGTCGACCCTGTTATGGGAGGGTAGATTACAGGGGTGTGAAAAAAAAAGGTCTCTGTAAACTTAGGATAGAACCAACCATTGTAAGGCAACCGACTCCCAAATGGTTTAACAGTGGTCGGCTGTCTTAGCAATGGGCGGGAAAAAGGGTTCCAGCTAACCCGTCATATGGAACATTCCAGGGTCCACCCTACGGGTTCAAGAAGTCCACCCTTCAGGTTCCACGAAGGAACATTCACCCTACGGGTCCAAGAAACCGTCTACCCTACGGGTTGGTAAAATCCACCCTTCGAGTTCTACGAGCGAACATCCGCCCTGCGGGTTGGGAATACCGTGCCGGCCGAAATTGTGGAAGACACGGCTACCTGGCGGACTGCATCGACATCCTGGAGCCACAAGATAAGTCGAACCCTGCGAAGGCCTTCGGAAACCGTACTTGCTGCCCGAAGTTGCCACACCCACGACCCCCAAGTGCTCAATTCTAATAAACTACTAATTATTTACATTTTAAATTCAATCTTTTCATTTCTCTCTCTCTTCCTGAAAGCCATCAGCTTTTCAATAGGTACATAAATTAAATTACCTTAAACATAATAAGTACATGCATACGGTCACGCCTTTATCCCCAAAGGGGTATCGAGGCATATTATATGTTTACCTTTTTTTAATTTGTCCCACGTAACGTAATAGGTGGTGAGCCGCATTGCCGTGTTGAAATGGACAGGCGTTAGTACTGCCTACTTTTGAAAATTATTAAATCTATAAGGTCTTCAACTTGGTTTAACGACTGCCATTTACTGGCTACCGTTAGCGTTAGTGTTATCGTCTCAACTCTTCCGATTATGCGTAAAGTTTTCAGTCTGTGGCCCTAATCTAACAAACGTTTCGTATTCGCGCTTCACCATACTACTTACTATTATAATTAATTATTAAAGGGGCTAATTAATAAACACGTACGTCATACCGGCCTTGGACCCACTAAAACCATGAGGTCTCTTCCTATCCATCTAGCGCAGTCCTAGGGTATCCTTTAGAGGGCTTACCCGGGGCTCCCAATCGTAGGCTGTTAGGTAGGATACGTGTGGTTTTTAGTCAGTGGGAGTCATAGTACATTCATGTGGGATTTTCCTCACGTTAAAAAATCCATCTAGCGCATAACTCCCCGGGTAAGTTGGAGGATGTCCTAAATTTGTTCCCACATTTTGGTTACGACTTATCCTAGAGGCTCAAATACGGTTCAAACTTTGCTTATAACATAATTTCCACGCGGACGAAGTCGCGGGTAACAGCTAGTTTATAATATTAATAGGAAGTAGGACATACACCGTCAAATTCTAAAATACGTTTAATTTTAATCTAACTAGCGAGACTACATACTATAGTCACGTCTTTATCCCCGAAGAGGTAGGCAGAGGCATAGTATCCGGCATTTTAACTAATAATTTTATGTCCCACGTAACAGGTGATGAGCCCACTGCCGTGTTGAAATGGACAGACGCAGGTTATGACAAGCCACTGTTGAAATTTTCCAAGCCGCCCATTAGGTCTTCAACTTGGTTTAACGACTTTAATGTTACTGGTAACCGGGACCAACGGCTTAAGATACCTTCTGAAGCACCCTCAAATGAAATAATCACAATGTGGTCACCCATCCGAAGACCAGGCATGGCGAAAGTTGCTTACTGCAGTGATCGTTTACAGAATACTCAGTCATTGGTGCTACGGGGAAGTGACGTCAGACATATTGAGCTGTCATCGATGGTTGTTCGAATAATTAATCTAAAATTGATACCATCTACACTCAGGGACAAATTTAGAGGAACGCAAAAAAAAAGGTCGACTACGTTAATTTTTTTATACTTACACACTGGCCACCTATAACAGCATTTGTATTATTTAAAGAATGACATTTTATCGTCTTTTGTTTCAGAATATCATTTGTTTTTTTTTTCTCTACGTAGTAAGGTAATAAATGTGTGTCGTAACTTCGTAAGAGAACAATTTAAGAGTTTATTTTCGTATTTGAAAACTTTAGTAAATCTTTTTTTTTTACAAAATATATTCGTCAGAGTGTTACTTATAGACTTTTTAAAAAGACTGAAGTGATAATGCCGGATCTCAACGTAGCACAGGTGTCCAAAGCTGTAACTTTAATCGAACAAGATTACACATACAATCAAGTGGCTCAAATGTTGCGAGTTTCCAAATCAGTTACCTTTCGCAACGTAGAACGATACCGGCAGACAGGCGAGTACACAAGATGCAGAGGACAAGGGAGAAAAAAGAAGACCACAGCTAGGGACGATAGATTTATCGTAAGCAATGTGCTAAGAAATCGTACCTCGACGTCTTCTGAGGTAAGAGCAAGGCTCCAAGAAGTCCGAAATGTGGCAGTTACCACTAAAACGATATGAAGAAGACTTAAAGCAGCCGGAATAGGGGCATTTATACCTGCCAAAGGACCTCTTCTTACCACAGGTCATCGTGTAGCTCGCAGTAACTTTGCTCGCATTCACCGTCACTGGAATGACAATGACTGGGGAAGAGTATTATTCACTGATGAGTCCAGATTTTGCCTTAAGCCAGATGATGGAAGGGTGAAAGTGTGGAGACGACCAGGAGAAGGATATGCAAAGTGTAACATTGTCGGAAGAGAACCTTACGGTGGAGGGTCAGTGATGGTATGGGGCGGCATTTCCTTAGGAGGACGTACGGAGCTCCACGTCTTCGAAAATTGATCTCTGACAGCAGCACGCTACGTAACTAACATTTTAGAAGAAATTGTGATACCATTTGTCCGATACATAGGTGATAATTTTCTACTGATGCATGATAATGCTCGGCCACACACTGCCGCTGTAGTTTCAAGATACCTTCAGAAAGAAAGAAAGAAAAATAAATTTATTCCACATAGGCATATACAGATGCTCTTGTAAAACGTCCAGAATATAAATCAAAATCTACCACCAGTTCACAACGCGACCCACCTGAGAAGAACTGGCAAGAAACTCAGCGGGTTATTCTTTTTAGAGCTCTATTTACAAAATGAATCTAAAAACTATGCATTTTTACAATTTTTTTGAGAATCCAGTAGAGCAGGTCATTTCCAGGCTTCTCCATCCAACAAATAATCACCAATTGTATAGTAGCCCCTGCGGTACAATTTACTTTTTACAACCTTTTTAAATTTATTAAGGGACATACTTTTAATTTCGTCTGGTAGCAGGTAGTTTCAAGTAGGTTCAAGGGTTCGAAATCGATGTTTTGGAATGGCCAGCCCGCTCGCCAGACTTAAACCCGATTGAACATGTCTGGGATAAACTGGGAAGACAAATAAAAAAAAGAATCCCTGCAATAACCAACTTACGACAACTTAAAACGGCGTTGGTAGAAGAATGGGACCAAATGCCACAAAACTTCATAGACGAATTAATAAAAAGTATGCCCAGACGATTGGAGGCAGTTTTAACAGCAAGAGGAGGTAACACCAAATACTGAATGTACCTACGAGTGGTCATGTTAACTTTTACTAGAGAATAAACCAGACATTCCATAAATTTCATGATAAGATTAAATTTCATTGTTTCCTTAACATTCTCGTTAACAAGCGATAACTTCAATATTTGTCTATTTTTAACAGTAAATTGTACATTTCTGTATTTTAAAAAGTTAAATTAATTAAGAATACTCAAATGAAACTGTATTAAACATAAATAAATCGTTTATTTTATTACTACCTGAACATTTCTTTGCGTTCCCCTAATTTTGTCCATGAGTGTATATTATTTGATACATTTGTAAACTAAAGATAATATTATAATATCATAGTAGAACATGACTATCAATTTGATAATGAAACCGATATTAATATATTGTCGAGTAATTTTGCTTTAAACAACTTAACTAGTATCCATTATACTAGCTGTGCTCTACGACTTTGTGTGTGTCATACTAAAGATCCGGTAACTTTTTGATACTACTAAGGTGGCAGACAAGCATACAGCCCACCAGATGTACATTACTAGTGGTCACGGCAGCCTATGGCTTGCAACACCGAAGGCGCTACACTCGAGCTGCCGACCTTGTAAAAACCTTCTATAGCCCCCTTTTGAAGAGCCCCATATTGAAGCTGACATTAAACCCATAAAACCCCCTTTTTTACAATGATGATGTATGGAAGACCCTTAGTTAGAGAAGGCTTAGTTTTAAACAGCCTATGGTTGGCAGCCCCGGGTAAGCCCTCGGAAGGATGTCCCAGGACTCCCAACAGACCCACGGCCGCCACTGCGGCCTCGCCTAGGGTTGGTTTGGGTGCTATCCCGCGACTTTGGGGGGTTTCGGGTGTGATCCCGCTTCTAGGGGGGGGGGGGGGGGGCATGTGTGAATCCCTCACGTCCCGCTGCCGTCATGGGCCTGCTTCTGTGAGGACGGTGATAGGGCTGCTCACTGTCCTTTCAGAAGCAGGCATATAGTCTTCGGCGAAGACACTGCGGAACTCGGGTGGGAGAGTTCTCTTTTCACTCTACACTCGCAGAAAGAGGCGGTGCAGTTCTACTTACTCCCGCTGGAGATCAAGGCTCGGCCCAGTAGGTGGCTTAAAAATTTCAACAGCGTCGACAGCGTACCTGTCTATTTTCACCAAAGAATAAACTCACCACCAAAATGAGACAAAAACTATTAGATAAAATTATAGGCATATATTAGGTATGTCTCTTCCTCGGACGGTACATTAAAGATAAATTTAAAAAAATAACTCTGATCGACTAACTTAGGGCTTCTGAGTCCAAATCTATGATTTTTTTCTTCGTGTCTGTTTGTTTTTTTGTTTATTTGGTCGGTGTTGGAGCAAAATTCAGTAGCTTGATCATAACTGTACTATGTATTAGGATTTTGTAGCTATTTTTTCAACCTAAATAACGCTGTATGTTTCATCAAAATCGGTTCAGCGGAAATGATAATACAGCTTGACCTATGTTTTAATAGAAGACCTATGCATTGGAGAGGTCAAATTTAAAATCACCTCTCGAACGAATTCGCGGGCAGAAGCTAGTTGACTATATGCATATAATGGAAGTGGCACACACGATACAGTATGACTTAGTTACCTACAATCGAATTACTTGATAGAAGCATGCATAGGGCCTTAATAGCCATACATCGCGACAGACGGAGCGACCGTAACGATATTATACGGAACCCGGTTCATAGGTGATCGGAAAATGGAGCAGGCTTTATGTTAGAGCTGAGTCAGTTTGAATTTAAAAAAAAAAAGTGTGACCCATAAATGTTTGTCTCAAGAGTCTGGGTGTTTCTATGTATAATATGTATGTATTTAAAAAAAAATGTATAAGTATTAATATCCGTGGTCTGATACCCATAACACAAGCAGGTTATTCCTAGCTTACTTTGAAATCAGATAGCGTTGTGTGAAATGTCCGTGAATATTTTATTTATATACTAGCTGACCCTCGCAACTTCGTTTACGCCACATTAGGTGTATGAAAGGAGAGGTATTTTTTCATCGAACTCATGGGAGCGTACGAAACTGCCCTATTTGCTTAATCATAAAAGACGTTAAAGATTAAATCCATTCTAATCAATTCAGTCCACGCCTTCGGCGCGGACTGAATTATTTTACAATAGCCTTAATCATTAAGTTCTTTTATGATAAAGCCAACATGCCAGTTTAGAATGACCCTTACATTCAAAACACTTAAATTATAGGCTTAGCGAAAGTTAGATGTCTCTAATTTCTGAACTACAAAACCCTCAATATTGAAACTTGTGTGGAATAATCCTTAAAGTACTCCCTTTCCAACACTAAAAAAATATTTCGCGTTATAAAATTACAACTGAAAAACAATTTTGTGTTTTATACCCTCTCCCGCAGGAACCGCGCAAAATATCGGGATCAAAAGCATCCTAGAACATTCCTCGGACTATAAGCTCAGAATGTACCAAGTATTATTCAAATTGGTTTAGTAGTTTCGGCGTGATACTTATTCAGGATACAGACAGACAGACATGAAAAATTTTAATTACATTTTCGGCTTCAGTATCGATCAGAGAATGCCCTACAATTAAAATTTTCAAAATATCTTCCATGTACAGACTCTCGACCCTCTACAGTTTTATTATATGTATAGATAGATATTTATTTAAAAAGTATCAAACATCCATTCTTCCACGCTTACCGACTTTCCCATAATTTAGTAAGATGTTCTGTACAGAATAAACTCGAGCTCTTTAAGTGAAGAGCCATGCCTTTCAGCTGTCAACTTGTGTCAATATTATTTCCGACTGTTTGGATAAGTATCCTTAGTTAACTCGACGTTGATTTTACTTGTTTATTATTAGGCCTATCCATTTCCGCTTGTCCAATTCAATATGGCACGTGGAAAAAGATCTAAAAAGGTGAAATGTGGGCATATATTATGCCTCTGCCTACCTCTTCGGGGATAAAGGCATGACCATACGTACTTACTTATCATTAGGCGGGTGGAGAAATTTTTTTGGGTCACATTTTTCAATTACCCATTATTATTCTACCTGCTACAAGACTAGCCGATGTCACGCAATTTCATCCGTGTAGTTCCCGTTCCCGTGGGAATACGGGAATAAAATATAACATAAGTCACCCGGGGGTAGTGTAGCTTCCCAAAAGTGAATAACTTATCAAAGTCCGTTTAGTAGTTATGGAGACTATTCAATACTTACAAACAAATAATATAGATAAGTCGGTATAAGTATTTACTTATACCTACTTATCGACATTAAATCAATAAAAATTGTGATTTTTTTATATTTAAAATTAAGCTAATAATATACACTCTAATATACACTACTTTCGAAGCGCTCGTGGCCCCGCGGACTCAGTGTTCTGTAAACGATCACTGCAGTAAGCAACATTTACTATGGCCGGATATGGATGGGTGACCACCACGTGGACCAGTTTGTGACATTTATTTACGAGCGTTTCCGTGCTTCGGAAGGCACGATAAGCCGTTGGTCCCGGTTGTCAGTAAAATGACAGTCGTTAAGCCAAGTTGAAGGCCTTACGGGCGGCTTGAAAAATTTCAACTGTGGGTCGTCACAACCTGCGCCCGGGTCGGCAGCG
Source organism: Miltochrista miniata (assembly GCA_933228765.1). Classification (NCBI taxonomy): domain Eukaryota; kingdom Metazoa; phylum Arthropoda; class Insecta; order Lepidoptera; family Erebidae; genus Miltochrista; species Miltochrista miniata. The sequence goes on along the minus strand of OW121774.1, from coordinate 19,580,257 downwards.
CGTGTGCAGCGCCTCTGGTGTTGCAAACGTCTATAGGCTACGGTTACCAACCTTCCGGTGGGCCGTAAGCTTGTCTGCCACCTAAGTAGTATATAAAAAAAAAAAAAAAAAAAAACACTCGTGCTATGACACCTAGACCACTGATAAAAATACTAGGTACCTACTTTCGAACGCTTAAATTTCAAGAATCCCCTCCCTCCCTCTCTCAAATAAGTGTAATAAAAGGGATAAATAACACTGATATATTAAAACTTTTGGTAACGTATCTATACGTTACCAACACTAAATAATGAAAACAAAAAAGTCAGGCAATTGCCTTACTTTTCATACATACTACCATAGACATTTTTTTTAAATGCATAAAAGATCTACTGTTTTGAAAGCCGTGATATTCGTGCATAACGTGTCTAATTATAATACATCGTTGGTAAATAAGTATTATTATTATGTTTCTGTGGTATAACACAGGTAAAGTCACGAGGCACATTTAGTATTCTAATACACTTCCGTACCACACATTTATTGAATTACAAAATAACCTGTAATTTGATAACACGCCCCATGTCGTGCCATATTTCATTGAAACTAACCCCCTGGGGGGTGAAATAATATATTATGTAATACTTTTAATAATGTATCAACGTTTCGCCTTTGAAAGGTATTAAAAGAACCATGTTGTTTTTCAACCAATATTAGAAAAATGGGAAAAACGAAGTTCTCAATTTGAATGTTTTTTATGCTTTGATTTAGATACGGCTTCTTATATTTGGTGATTTTATAAAAAAATAATTAGTTTTTTGGAAAAAAAAAGGTACGGGACGGTTTTGTTCGAAAAAATTACGTTTGTTGTATGAGAGCGCTCATTTTTTTTTTACTAAAAACCTCACGTAACGCCCAACAGCCTATGGTTGGGAGCCCCGGGTAAGCCCTCGGAAGGATGTCCTAGGACTCCCAAAAGACCTACGGCCGTCGCTGCGGCCTCGCCCAGGGGGTGGTTCGGGTGCTATCCCGCGTCTTTGGGGGGTTTCGGGTGCGATCCCGCTTCTAAGGGGGGGGGGGGGTGCGAGAGTTGCTCACGTCACGCTGCCGTCATGGGCCTGCTTCTGTAAGGTGAGAGCACCCCTTTTAATATTTGTTGTTGTTATAGCGGCAACAGAAATACATGATCTGTGAAAGTTTCAGCTTTCTAGCTACCTCCATTTTTGAGATACAGCCTCGTGACGGACAGACAGACACACAGTTGGACGGCGAAGTCTCATGAATAGGGTGCTATTTTGCCCTTTGGGTACGGAACCCTAAAAAGAAGGAGGTTCTCAATTTAAATTATTTTTTCTTGTTTATTTGTAACGCGTTAATTCCGAATAGATTTTTATACTTCTTCTATTATAATAGTAGTTTTGTTAATGTTTTCGCTTCTTTGTAAATCGACTGAAACAAAATATATATTTATGTCAACGTAAAATTGTTAAAACCGTTATGATTGTAATCTACCGAGCCGTTTTATGATTGTTATAATTATGTAAAGTTTTGAAGTCGGTTTTATTTTCTTTTACAAGAAACTAATTAATATCCATAAGGGTCGGTAAAACGAGTATTTTTGGGTAAACTTGCTTTTTATGCATGCTCTTGTTGGCTTATATTTTATTGTGTTGCTGTGCCCTAACAGGGTCCATAATGAAGCTTTCATGTACTATAATTTAAGATCTTACCTACATTGTGGAAAAGCAAATAAATAATACTGAATGCTGAAATATATCTTTAGGCACCCACTGAGACAGAATTTTTGAAAGATTTTCTTCAGTAAGGGGTGAAAATTTTATTTGCTATATTGTAAATGGTTAGGGTTACAGTCATGAAACTCAGTATGAGTGTTGTTATATATTCGAAAAATTCACCCCTACGGAAATAGGGACGAAAACAGGTCACTGTTAATAATGTTAACATTACATACATAGGGTAGGCGGAGACATTTTATGCCCACATTTCACATTTTTTCGAAATTGTCCCACGTAGTAGGTAGCCGTATTGCCATTTTAATAATAAGACTTATTTGTAATACTTTGAAAGCTCTCGGTGTGATCAAAGCTTTAACCAAAACCACAGTTTTTATGGACAAAAGTTTCAAGTTCTATAACAATATTGTTTGGCCAACAGATGTTGACCTTCAGGCCTCAAACTGGATGTACGCGACAAGCGGGGCGACCGCGACAGCGGTTAGAGCTCGGCGCTAGAGTATAAGAGATTATAATAATAGGCAACTTCGAAATAACGATAACAAACGCATTGAGCGCGTTTCGCTTGTGTGCGAGCACAGTGCTTGTTTTTTTACATATTAGATGTAGTATCTTAGGTATAGCACCATGTGAGGCAATGGGAAAAAATATAAAATGTCGCCATCCCAATTCATGCCGAGGATGTCGTAAGAGACGACTAAGGATATACGTCCTCAGAACGATCCATTGCGTAGAGAAGTAAAACTTGAATAAAATGACAATCGTAAAGTCAAGAAGGCCTTAAGAGCTGCTTGAAAAATATCTAATGCGGGCCGTCACGACCTGTACCTGTCCAATTCGACACGGCAAAAGGCTCACCACCTTTACGTGGGACACCATACTATAGGGTGAAATGTAGGCATTTACTATGCGTCTGTCTACCCCTTCGGGGATAAAGGCGTGACATTGTGTATGTATGTATGTAGATATTGTCAGCTGATAAAAAGTCTTTACGACATCTAGCAATGGGGTCACTCTCACAGTCCGTGCGACTTCTGACTGTAGTCCTCAAGTTGACGGCCCTGTGATGTGCCTCTTTACACTCCGCTTGAAGAACCCGCGGTTGTAGGAGGAGGTAAACGCGTGCGCAAGCAGGCCGTTCTAAGCTTTTATAGTGTGACAAAGGGACGATCGCCGGAACTAAGGGATTGAAAAGATAGTTTCAAATTCAAAAGCCTACAAGCGGGAGGAGCCGCAACACCCATACTTTTGACTAAATTTCCTAATTTTATCAGTGCGTTTGTTTTCGATTGGCGAAGTTGCCTACTCTCTTATACTTTTACTGCGCTCTCTCCGCTGTCGCCAGTCGCCCCGCTGGTCACTGACAACCAGTTTGATACCTTAGCGCAATACAAGGCCCGCTTTATTGCAGTTTTTGTTATAATTGCGACCACATTCTATCTTCTGCAATTTTGAAACTATGAACATGTTATATTGAGGCCGTACTGAGATATTCGGAACCCAAAATAGTAGCTTCTGATTTTGAACATCGTGACGCATCTGGTTTTACTCGAATGAAAAAGCGGTCAAGTGTGTGTCGGATTCACGAACGTAAGTTTCTGTACTAAACACTGCAAGAAAGTCACTATTCTTGTAAGTATGTAGTTACGTTAAACTTTTTTTCTGGTTTTAGTATTTCGTTGTTAAAGCGGCAACAGAAATACATTATCTGGAAAATTTTCAGCTGACTAGCTAACACAGTTCAATTCAGCTAGATAGTCAGAAAGTTGAACAGCGGAGTCTCAGAAAAAGGGTCCCGTTTTAAACCCTTGGGTACGTAACCCTAAAAAAGAAGAAACTTTATTCCGAATTTAGTCCAAAAATAAATTGAATTGAATAAGCAAATAGTAATTATCATCTACTTTGTTCTTCAAACACTCCTTGTTTAAAAATAAGTCAAAAAACAAAGTATACGCGTGTGGTATGTATGTATTGTAAATGGTGTACCCCACTTATAACTAATTAGGTTAGTGAGGGGACATGAAATTTGTATGAATTAATTCGATCGATTGTTCTACAATTACGTTAAGCGAGGGTGGGGACATCGTGTGTTTATTTTTTAGGTCATTTTGTTTCTGGGTAAAAATTATTTGGGTCTCCCAAAAAAGCGGCTTGAAAATTTTCTACAGCGGGCAGTCACAACCTGCGCCAATACATTTCCACACGGCAATATGGTTCAACACCTATTACATGGGACAAAAATCTAAGAAGGTGAAATGTGGGCATATTAATATGCCTCTGCTTAACCCTGGGATGAAAGACGTTATCATATGTACCTATATATGTAATAACTAAGGTTGTGTGAATTATTTCTACATTCATTCAGAATTCAAACCTAGCTATGTGAAATAGTCTTAATGGATGATAAGCCGGAATACTCCGGTTATCCTTGCCGGACTACCGGAAAAAACTACACGCTGCCACCTACGGCCTGGAGTCCTGGGTAAGCCTTCAGAAGGTAGTCCTAAGATTCCGGCAGACTTTGGCTTTTTTTTTTACATACATATGGTCACGCCTTTATCCCCGAAGGGGTAGGCAGAGGCATATTATATGCAAAGACTTCTATTCACCTTTGTATAATTTGTCCCACGTAATAGGTGGTGAGCCGTATTGCCGTGTTGAAATGGACAGGTGCAGGTTGTGACTGCCTGCTGTTGAAATAAAGGCTTCCACTTAGCTTAACGACTGCCATTTTTCTGCAACCGGGACCAACGGCTTAACGTGCCTTCCGAAGCACGGAAACGCTCAAATAAATGTCTCAAAGTAATCACATGGATGGTCACCCATCCATGGACCGGCCATAGTGAAAGTTGCTTACTGCAGTGATCGTTTACAGAACACTGAGGCCGCGGGGCCACGAGAGCTTTTTTTTAACGTGAGGGAAAAGGGTTTCGTAGCCAAATGGCAAAAACGGAACGCTTATAGATTCGTCATGTCTGTCTGTCTGTCTGTCCGTCTGTCAGTCCGTCCGTGTGTCACGGCCACTTTTCTCCGAAACTATAAGGTCTATGCTATTGAAACTTGGTAGCTAGATGTATTCTGTGAACCGCATTAAGATTCTTATATAAAACTAGAAAAAAAACAGTAAATTTTGGGGGTCCCCACACTCAGAACTGAAACTCTAAATTTTTTTTTTCATCAAACCCATACGTGTGGGGTATCTATTGATAGGTCTTTAAAAATGCTATGTAGGTTTCCAACATCATTTTTTTCTAAAGTGAATAGTTTGCGCAAGAGACACTTCCAAAGTGGAAAAATGTGCCCCCCCCCCCCCTCTAACTTCTAAACTATGAGAATGATAAATCTAAAAAAAATATATGATTTACATTGCCATAAAAACTACCAACGAAAATTAGTTTGAACGAGATAAAGCTGGTAGTTTTTTTTAATACGTCATAAACCGCAATTTCCGGTTAGTGAAATCACTACCACTGCGAACGTGTTAAAACATCAATCAAAGCTACAACGAACTATAAGAACTTTTATATTATGTTACTTGCTGCTACGGAACCCTTCATGGGCGAGTCCAACTTGCACTTGGCCGGTTTATTAGAAAAAGCCGCGAATGGTTTTTGTAAAATGGTTTCGGACTTCGGTTGTTTTTCCTATTTATGTATTTGTAGAAACATAAATTTATCAGTCGAATTAATGTGAACTAGAAGGCATAATTGATCTAATCAAGAAAGCCGTGAGATCTTTCTCACCAGACTACACCTCTCTAACACGTTTATTGTGAAAGTTCAATCCGATTGACGTTGTCATTTTTGTTTTATTTGAAACTTTTAACAGATGATTCACGTGACTTAGTGACGTAGTTTACTGCAACAGAGTCACAGACTACAGACAAAGTCTCGTCATAAGCCCTTCTGCACTCTATTTTATAGAGAGGGGCTAAAAGTAAAAAAAAAGTGTGTGCGTGTAACCTTTACGCGCGACTGAAGTAAAACTTCTTTGCCATTGACGGCATCAAGTTATATTAATATCATTCAGTCGAATTTGAATAGCGGAAACCACGTCTCCGTCTTCAAAATTCAAATAGCGTTAAAAAAATCCGAGTTACTACCTAGGCGCGCCTAAAGAAGTTTTACTTCAACAAAATATGGACCACCTCTTTTTCAAATTTAGTTGAAAAACTCCATTATTTAAAAGACAAAACCCAATTTTCTACACAGCTAAAATTTTCTTCAGCAAATTGTCATTTCGTTTTCAAACACGAGCTCAGGGTGTTTACTTTGTAAGCCCGGTGTCTTTCCACCAAATGAAAACGTCAATCAATACCCCCCCCCCCTCCCAACCCCTACTTTTGAGGGGAGACAATGAATGTCTTAACTGTGTTAAAAGTTTTAAAGGTATGTCTTTAAGTTTTTTAAACAGTATTAGCTGTGTGTATTGTTATTAGAGAAGGAAAATTCGAAATGAAACCTGGTGGTCAGTAAAATGACAATCGGTAAGCCAAGTCTTCACGACCTGCCCCTGTCCATTTCAAGACGACAATGGGCTTACCATCTCTTACGTGGGACATAAAAGTATAGGGTGAAATGTGAGCGTATACTGTGCCCCTGTCTACCCCTTCGAGGATAAAGACGTGGCTATATTATGTATGTATGTATTTTTTATTTCCTGGGCGTACGCATGTCGATCAAATAAAAGATCTTTTTGAAAAAGGTTAGGTCGAGAGTACCGCTTTTTTTAATTTTTTTTTAATGTGTGGGAAAATCCATTATGGATGCTATGCCGGACTCCTACCGATTAAAAAACCTCACGTAACGCCCAACAGCCCATGGTTGGGAGTTCCGGGTAAGCCCTTGGAAGGATGTCCCAGGACTCCCAACAGACCTACGGCCACCACTGGGGCCTCGCCCAGAGGCTGGTTCGGGTCAAGAGTACCCCTAACCGGCGAACGTGCATGCAAAACTCTTATGAAAGTAGATGAAGCGAAAGTTGTATGCCAGGATCGTGGTTAGTGTAAAGCCATAGTATCTGCTTACCCGCAAGGTAGACAGGCATGATTATATGTATGGGAAGAAGACCTGTTAAAAAAAGGCCAGGTCAAGAGCACTCGACCTGGTCTTTTTTTAACAGGTCTTTAATTTGATCGTCATGTGTACGCCGTGGTCGACCCCTACCAGTTTGCCCATTCATTCTCGCCTTATAAATCTATTTAGTCAGTCTATTTTCATCCATCCTCTCAACATGTTCGAACCATCTAAGCATCCCCTTTTCAATCTTTGTCACTACATCTTCAGTTATACCACATTGTTTTCTAATTACGCTATTCCTTTCTTTGTCCATCAATTTCACTCCAGCTATTACTAAAAGCAGAAAATTGAGTTGTTTACTATACAACAAACGAATCGTTTTTGTTTGTTTTTGCCAAGTTACGGTACAAAATTCTTCGTTCGTGAATTCGACTCGCACTTGGCTGGTTTTAAAATAGTATTAGCTATGATGCGACTCGTCATTAACTGCCAACTCTACATTTTTTCCAAAATAAAAGTAGCTTAAGCTACTCCTTATTACAGTAGCTATCAGACAGTAAAAGTCCCGTAAGCCGTTTTGAGATCAGCCGGAACAAACATACAGACTGATTCGTGTCTAAAAAATACGTCGTATCTATATCTATACTAATTATAAAGAGAATAGATTTGATTGTTTGTATCGAATTGGCTCCGAAACCATAGAACCAATTTTAAAAAATCTTCCACTTTTGGGAAGCGACACTACTCCCCTTTTTATTTCGTGTGTGTGTGTGTGTATTTTTGAACTAAATAAACTGAAAAATTACTGTGACGATTTCCAAAATTCTTTCACCATTAGAAAGCTACATTCACTTTGAGTAATATAGGCTATATTTTTTTCCAGTATTCCCATGGGAACGAGAGCAACGCGAGTAAAACCGGGTAACGTTCGCTAGTGTCTAATGAAGCTCTTTTCATAATTCTCTTAGCGTAATGAATTAAATAATTTGCATTGCAAATAAGGATAATTAACATCGTATCTTACCAGTTTCAAAACTTCTCCAAGATGTGTTTCTGAAACAAAAATAAATACATTTATTAATCTTTCGTATTATCTGCCTCGTTCCTCGACTGGACTATTAATTGAGGGCTAATTCGACCAAAAGCGAAGTAAGACAATACTAGAAAATAACTTGTCCATACACTAAAAAGTATAGTGATTTTCCTTTTTAACCGATTCAAAAAAGGAAGAGGTTCTCAATTTCCGTCAATTATAGACGGATTTCAATTTTTTTTTCTTTTGTTGAATAAGGTTTACTTCTGAGATGGTCCCATTTTCACCAGGTCAGGATCTGGCAATGGGATTCAGGAGAAATCGAGGGCAACCACCGAAAATTGGTGCGTTTGTTAACTTTTTAATTAAGAGGTTTAATGTACTACAATTTAATGAAGTTTTGAAGTCGATCTGATGATAGAATCGAAAGATAGTCGAGAGAACTCCTTAAAAATTTACAGCAGTTACCTTGTGTTTGGGCTTGATTGATTTGTATTGATGAGAACCTAACACCTGCTATGCCGAACTTCTACCCAAATGGTGATCAACAATCGTAGTTCGCAATACCGGGGAAAGCCCTCGGAAATAGAATCCCGGGATAGCACCCTAAAACTAATGCTCATATCCAACACCTCAATCAGCGTTATCCTACTTGCGACTAATATTATAAATGTGAAAGTTACCTGTACCAAATTTTAGCCTGATCCGTCCAGGTCATATTTTGGTACAGGAGGTCCACCACCTTAGTAGGTGTTACCCTACTTCTTACTAATATTATAAACGTGAAAATTTGTGAAGATGTTTGGATGTCTGTTACTCAATCACGCCCTAACGGCTGTACCGATCGAGCTGAAATTTGGTACTGGGATATATTATCGTCTGGAATAACACATAGGCATTTTTATTCCTAGGAAATGTACCCACGGGAAGCGGGAACCAAATTTATGGCAGGCAAAGCTGCGGGTATCAGCCAGTCTAAACCAATATTATAAAGAGGTTAGACTTGATAGTTTGTTCGCATCGAATAGGCTCCAAAACTACTAAACCGATTTGAAAAATTATTTCACTCTTGGGAAGTCACAATATCCCCGATGAACATATGCTATATTTTATTCCCATATTCCCATGGGAACGGGAACTACGCGGGTGAAACCAAGCATCTAGTGTGTTATATAGACATAAATCTCAACACAAATAAAGTTATAAAGGATTATCGCATCTTCTATTAGTGGTCGTCCTTCGAGCGAAGGCCTACCCTCCTACCCTCGACCGTAATTAAGGCCCATCAGAACTTGTTAGGAAGATAATTGTATTGTCATGAGAAATGTAACACGAGGTCTCTTAAGGATGAGTCTAATGTTATCAACTAGATTTACTACCCGTTCGCTCTAACTTTGCCGCTGGCGTAGAGGCGTATACTCGAATTGTTAATTAGACGAAGTAAATTGACAGTAGCTAATGTCACTTCGTCGTAGAAAATAAGCAACATTGTATGAAGAAGTGACATTAGTTGCTGTCAATTTACTTCGTCTAATTAAAAATTCGACTTTAGTATGGAGCCCAGCGGCAAAGTTAGAGCGAACGAACAGTACTCGCGTTATTTTACCCGTGATGTACATTTTTGACGTGACAACATCTTATAATTCGATGGAGCCGGCTGCACGCCCGAAAAAACATGACGTTTGCGGCGTTACCTCGCTCTGAGGCGTTCCATTTAAGGCTGAGTTGTCACGTTCAACTATCGTCAGTAAACCGACTTTACAGACAACCGATTTTTTTTTAACGTGAAGTAAAATCCTTAATGAATGCTATGCCGGACTCCTACCGACTAAAAACCTAACATAACGCCCAACAACCTATGGTCGAGAGCCCCGAGTAAGCCCTTGGGAGGATGTCTCAGGACTCCCAACAAACCTACGGCTACCACTGCAGCCTCGCCTAGGGGGTGGTTCGGGTGCTATCCCGTGTATTTGGGGGATTTCTAATCGTGCGTGCGTGAATCTCTCACGTTACGCTGCCATCATGGGCCTGCTTCTGTAAGGACGGTGAGCAGCCCTTTCACCGTCCTCAGGCCCTACTCGTGATATCTGGCGATGGAAAAAAAAGGATTCTAACTGCCCGTTTGCTCTAACTTTGCCGCTCGGCGCCATACTAAAGTCGAATTTTTAACTAGACGAAGTAAATTGACAGCAACTAATGTCACCTCTTCATACAATGTTGCGTATTTTCTATGACCAAGTGACATTAGCTACTGTCAATTTACTTCGTCTAATTAACAATTCGGGTATACGCCTCTACGCCAGCGGCAAAGTTAGAGCGAACGGGTAGTAAATTTTTTAGCTTGCTGCGATGCTTTTTAATACTACTTAGGTTGCCGACAAGCTTACGGCCCACTGAAAAGTCGGTTACCGTAGCCTATGAATGTTTACGACACCAAAGGCGTTACAAACGCGTTGCCGACCCAAGCGCAGGTTGTGACGAGTCACAGTTGAAATTTTTCAATAAATAAATAAATAAATCTTTATTTGCTATAAATGGGGTGGTACATAAATGTGGTGTTACATTGACAAAAAAAATGTGTTACAATTTTTCTTGTATTATACAGAGCTGGCCCACCTAGCCTCAGTTAAATGGCATGCAAATTATATTAATAAGTACATGAACAATTTATTCAAACATAGAAACATTAAATCGTATTTAGGACATCAATAGAGAAGAGAAATTTACCCATTAGGTCTTCAACATGGTTCATTTTACTGACAACCAGAACCGGAGCCGCACGGAAACGCTCGCAAATAAATGTCACAAAGTGGTCAAGTTGTAGGCACCCATTAAAGGACCTGCCACAGTAAATGTTGCTTACTGCAGTGATCGTTTACAGAACACTGAGTCCGCTGGGCCACGAGCGCTTCACAATATATCATTTGTGAAAATTTCAAATGACAAGCTTTGATGGTTTATGAGATACTAGCGGACGTCACGCGGTTTCACCCACGTAGTTCCTGTTACCATGGGACTACGGGAATAAAATATAGCCTATGTTCACCGCGAAGAGTGTAGCTTCCCAACAGTGAAAGAATTTTTCAAATCGGTCCAGTAGTTCCGGAGCCTATTCGATACAAACAAACAAACAATCAAATCTTTCCTCTTTATTATATTAGTAAAGACAACTAATGACGAATAGACTGCGGTCAAACCAACAGCGTAGCTTTTTAGTAATAGGTTCCCGTTTTAGCCCCTCTCTATAAACAAGAGGGGCTTATGGCGAGACTTTGTCTGTAGTCTGTGAATCTGTTGCATTATATTACGTCACTATGTCACGTGGATCATCCGTTCAAAGTTTGAATTAAAACAAAAATGACAACGTCAATCGGATTGAACTTTCACTTTCACAGAGGGGCAGTCGGGTGAGACCGTCTCACGGCTTCTACACCCTCAAAACAACAAACATGCACTTTTCATGATACTCTCCTTACATTGTTTACCTGCACTAAAACTAAAAGGCTTTTGCACTACGCCCGTAAAATTTATGATCCACCGGGGAATTCCCGTACCTATGTCGCGTTACTAGGTCATTCCCCTGGCTGTGCTTACTTTAAATTACGTTTTCAGAGCACTACTTGGTTCTGTAAAACGTGTCAACCTTACCTTCCTTGACCGTAGTATTTTTTTCTATTTTATGCTTAAAATTGTAAACTTCACATTGTGCTGCGGGTGATTTTACACGTTTAATATACATACACGTACATAATTTGGTCACGCCTTTTTCCCCGAAGGGTTAGGCAGACGCATATTTGCCACATTTCACCTTATTAATAGAATTTTTCCCTAACTGGTGGCGAGCCGTATTGCCGTGTTGAGATGGATAGGCGCAGGTTGCGACTGCTTGCTGTTGAAATTTTTCAGGCCGCCTAAAAAGGCCTTCAACTTGGCTAAACGACTGCCATTTTACTGGCAACCGGGACCAACCGGGGTGATATTACACGTTTTTTTTAAAGTAGGGAAAATCCTTCATGGATGCAATGTCGGACTCCTGCCGACTAAATAAAATCACGAAACGCCCAACAGCATACGGTTGGGAGCCCCGGGTAAGCCCTCGGAAGGAAGTCCCAGGAACGTTTAATATACCTACCAAAAATATTAAATTACTTCATTTTTTGAGTATCTCAACGTAGTTGGAAGCTTTTTAGATAGGTCTAAAATTGTTAGTTCTCGTTATTGACTTACCTAGAATAATTAAACAATGAAACAATTAACTGACCTAGTGAAATGTGAGCGTAATACGTATATATCTTTTAGAAGCGCAACGGGGGCTGGATGGCGTTAATTGTGATATGTCACTTATTTAACTCAAATCAACATACATGTATCGAACTTTTCATCCTTTTATTTTATTTTTACTTTTACTTTTATTTACTTTTATTTATTTTATACGCTGGGGGTAAGGAGTTAACTAATATAAGTACATTAGGGTATTTTAAGGCACAGTTATAATATTTATGATAATAACGCAACACGAGTGTATTTATATGTTTAAAAAAAATTAACACCTAGGTACATTAAACATAATAATATTGGTATGCATTTTTTTACTGTTATAATATTTATTCACACATTCACACCACACTATCTTCTCACACACACACAGCCACACACAAAACATGGGTTCCAATCGAAAATCAGCGCCAAGGTCCGTCGCCTTGGCACATGCTGAACTGGACACCCCTTTGATACAATCATGAGGCACACAAAGCAAATAAATGTACAATTTTAGGTTAAACAAGTAATGTGTCCTACATGCCTGTATTAAATAAATGTTTCTTTCTTTCTTTCTTTCTTTCTATACTATGCGTTTCCCCTTCGGGAATAAAGGCGTGACTATTATGTGTCAACTTATAATAGCAGCACCAATATAACAACCCCTAATCATGCAAATATTTTCAAGATAGGGCTTTCCTTTTCATTCAGGTTGGTCGATAATACTTGTCTGCCACCACAGTACTAGCTCAGTACTTGAATCAATTTCGTAACTAACGTAATTTTGGATCCCATTATACACGACAACGTGGCTAATTGGAAGTGTCCGATCTCTCATTCTCTTATTCACTATCTAATTATGACGAAGGTAGGATTGCAAAGTAAATTACTATTGTGCTTAAAATACATTCAGATAATAATGTTTTGCTTCAAAGAGTAGATAAAAATGTGAATTTGAACGCAAATTCGTGCGTTCTCCCACACTTTGACATCTATCCCTACTTATATTATAAAAGCGAAAGTAACTCTGTCTGTCTGTCTGTGTATCGGTCTGTTATATTTTCACGCCTAAACAGCTGAACCGATTTTGATGAAATTTGGATAGGATAGTTTGAGTCCAAGGGAAGGACATAAGCTACTTTTTAACTTTCTGCGCAAAAGGAGAATAATGATTTTACGGGATAACGACTTCTATGCGAACGAAGCCGTGAGGAACAGCTAGTCTCTAATAAAAAAACCTATCCTATAGAAAACCTATCTAAAAGGAATTATTTATATGAAATTAATATTTTTGCACCTAAACTACATTACACTACTAATCTTAAAGTGCTGTTCTGTGCACTCCTAGATTACTTGGAAGAAATTGTTTTTTTGCAATAAGATCGCCCTTTGTACAATATTCGGCGATATTTTTTTTAAAACAGGTTATAATTAATTTAGTGTACACATTATGTTCTATACATATTCTAATTTCTTTTTCAGAATGCCTCCGAACATTAAGAATAGTAATGGTGTACTTTTGGTTGAAGAAACGCACCCGCAAATTTCCAAGGCGGAGCCAAGGAAATATGAAATTGTGTACTCAAATATCTTGATCTTCACTTATTACCACTTGGCTGGCATCTATGGATTATACTTAGCTTTTACTAGTGCTATGTGGAGCACGTTAATATTTTGTAAGTACGTTTTTATCGTCTTTTTTACTTTTTTTAGATTCAAAATGCTCATGACCGCCTTATGGTTCTCTCATCTACCTACTGCAAGGCATCCTGGATACGTATGCAATTAAAATAAACACTGATTTTAATTTAGAATACCAGTCGTCTTAGCTTAATATTTGTTTCGGAGTTTGGGTGTTTTCTACGTATAATATGTATGTATTTAGAAATATATAAGTATGTGTATCAGTCGTCTAGATCCCATAGCACAAGCTTATATTAGCTTAATTTGGGCGAGATGATGTTGTGTGAAAATGTTCACAAAAATATTTAGCTTTCATGTCGAAGTCGAAGTTGCAGTATAGATTAATGCAAGTTATTATAACTAGATTAACTTCAAATCAGGAAAGATCTTTAGCAGGAGACTGTAATAAACTGATTTGATTGATTGGCTGACCTCATCTAATAACTTTAGGATCATACTTGGAGAGAGTTTAATCTTAGCTAGTTACATCATTTTGATAATGGATAATAATGAGTTTCTAATCCAACAAGACCCACATCGATAACATTTAATTCATTAACGATAGTAACGCTTCCTTGATGATTAAATTATTTTATGATACCTATAACAATATCATAGTGGACGCCAACTTCATTTGTGAAATTTGTGATAATTCGTTGAAAAGTAATGTAATCACTTGCAACTGTATCTTTTTCAAAATCGCTTATGTTAGTTTAAATTTTGAGTATTCTAACTATATAAATTTGCTTCTTCCTATCTTTTACAGATTTTTTCAGTTACTGGATAGCAGCTTGCGGCATAGTAGCAGGCAGCCACAGACTATGGTCCCATCGAAGTTACAAAGCGACGAAACCACTCCAAATCTTCTTAATGCTAGCTCATTCTCTTGCTAATCAGCATACTGCGATCCACTGGGCCAGAGATCATCGTCTGCATCATAAATACAGTGACACAGATGCTGATCCTCATAATGCTTCCAGAGGATTCTTTTATTCCCATGTTGGATGGCTGTTTGTGAAGAAACATCCGGAAGTAACGAAAAGGGGGGAGATGATTGATATTTCGGATTTGACGAGTAATCCGATTTTGATGTTTCAACATAGGTGAGTGTTTATTTTGATGGTAAGCTTAATTTAGTAATATGTTAGGTACGATGGGGCCTTTTAAAGGCGCTCCCTCACCGGGAGCATTCGCGTGTAATGTAACGTTACAGAGTCGAGCATTACATCAGTGAGGGAGGAGAACCGAGCATTGCAATGCGAACGTTGTAATGATACAAGACGAGGTTACAACAGTGAAGGAGGAGAACCGAGCATAACATTGCGCAACTTGTAATGATAAAATGTGTTTTGTTTTGATACAATTTGTCACATCAATGCGTTTTTTTGTTGCGCTAAATGTCGTTCAGGGAGGTAGTATCGTAACGTAATGCTCTAAGTCGAATCTATAAATGTTACATTACACGCGAATGCTCCCGGTGAGAGAGGGCCTTAAAGATAGCTTCGTTGTGTGTGTTGTGATCCGCCTTCTGAATAATAGACGAAGTCATGGCTAATATAAGGAAAACTCGAAATAAAACTTTGTACCAGTACGTGTGGCCAGTGCAAGCGTTAATAAATAAAAAAATATTGTAATTAAAAGAAAATTACGGTAGCTTAGAATTTTAGTGACTCTACCGAGGGCCTCAAAACGTATCGAAACAGATAAGAACTCCTCAAGAAACTTCGTTCAATTTTATCAAATAGATCTTAAAATGGAATATTGCGTGGTGCATGAAAATGATGTCACTACTATGAATAATTTTAATAAATCCATGCATCTTTTCTGCAAGCATACATAATTTGATGTTACAGCCAACACTAAAAGGGCAGACGATAGAAATATTAAATTTTTACATATTTTACGCGAGATTCTACACAAATTTGTAGAATTTATTATAGTAGAAAAGATAATACATTCTATTATAGTACTAGCTGTAGCCCGCAACTTCGTACGCTGCCTTTTCTTTAGATTGATATAACTTTTTTATTTATGAACCGATTGACATTAAACAAACACTAGGTAAATGTTAAGTGAAGCAAGCCGCAACCCAATAAAGAAAACTGCATCGCAATTGGTTAAGGGGTTGCTGAGATTAGCGTGCACAAACATACAGACAAACAGACAAAAATTCTAAAAATTATTGTTTTGTGTTCATAAAGCCCCCATATAATTTTTTTCTTATTTGTCTTCCATGTACAGACAGCGACCTGTTACGATTTTATTATATGTATTGATGATTGATTGATGATTGATTAAGTCATGCATCTCACATCCAAATATATCGCGCGATAGATGGAAATATCTAGTTCATTTACGAATGCAGGCTTAATTTAGGCCCTATAATCAATAGACCGGAGCTTAGGTTACCAAACCCTTTCACGTTAAGACGTTTCGCGGTTCGGTTACAGAAACTTAATGTCGAAATCAATTTGTTACTGTTGGTAACAAAAGGCTCTTAATTGTTTGTGCAAAATGTTTGCAATTCTAACCACAAACTCTTGTTGTTTAAGATTACGCAGTTCATTTTCTGATCTACCGTTTTGCAAAGAAGGGAAGGGAAGTTACTTTTTTTAAATGAAGTTTTTAAAAAAGCGCTTTCCGAATTTTTCTTCTGGTGGAATCTCGACTTGCACATTTACTTGGTTTATCGTCTTCCATGTTACTGGAATATGGGATCAGCAACAAACGAGGTACTACAAACAAAAAATACTAAAACCAGCCAAGTGTGAGTCAGACTCATGGCGGGTTCCGTACCAAAAACCGGCAAAAAATCACGTTCATTGTGTACTACCGAACGTCACGTGGTTCCCGTGGGAATACGGGTAAAATATAGCCTATGTTTACCGCAAAGAGTGTAGCTTCCCAACAGTGAAAGAATTTTCAAATCGGTCCAATAGTTCCGGAGCCCTTTCGATGCAAACATCGAAAAATACCAAATCTTGTAAAATGTATTGAATCAACATTGAATTCCAAAATACAGGTTTTTACCTAGTTTGGAATTCAGAGTGCCTACCCTAATTTTATGTGTTAGTTCCTTATCATGTAACAATTTTTGAGAAAATAAATTTATTTATTTATTTAAATTTATTTATTTATTTTTAATGGGCTCCGAAACTACTGGACCGATTTCGAACAAAAAACAAAAAAATCAAATCTTTCCTCTTTATAATATTAGTATAGACTATAGAGTATAGAAAAGGCCACCTTATTATATTTATTTTTTCTGATTTAAGTAATTTTTGATATAGCTGCAAAAGATATACAAGTACATCATCTGTGAAAATGTCAGCTTCCCAGCTATCACGGTTGCTGTGATACAGCCTCGTGACAGACAAACAGGCACACAGACTGACAGCAAAGTCTCGTGAATAGGTCGCGTTTTTCCCTTTGGATACGGAACCCTAAAAAAATATAAGATACTAGCGGACGTCACGCGGTTTCACCCGCAAAGTTCCCGTTCCCGTGGGAATACCGGAATAAAATATAGCCTATGTTCACCGCCAAGAGCGTAGCTTTCCAATAGTGAAAAAAATTTTCAAATCGGTCCAGTAGTTCCGGAGGGGTACACTACATTAATACGAAAAACTTAATTCCGAAAGTCACAATCACGAATTTCATAATTCCGAATTTCATAAGTCCGAATGATTCGAAATCCCGAAAGTCAAAAATCCGATGTTTCATAAATCCTTTTCATTAAAAGTCATAATTTTAAAATTCCGAATGTTTACAATTCCGACTGTCAGATTGCCGAATTTCAAGAAACCGAACCGTTGAATTCCGAATCATTAAAAATCCGCCGTATTATAAATACGAACTCCGATTATCAAAAATCCGAAATATCATAAATACGAAGGGTGAATGTCGTTTCCACCCGTTCCTGTTTTAACCCGAAAACTTATCATTAAAGACGATTATTTATGTTCCCGATTCCACCCGTTTTTTTTAATAAAGCATATTCAAGTCTAACTACCGAAAATATTATTTCCAAGTGAGTGGAAGGCAAACGACAAAACAAAAAAAATAACCACGAAGGCTAAGGCGGGAGCTCCGCTCCGCTTCGCTCCCGCCTTACCCTTCTAACCTAACCTATCCGAGTCGGGGTACTCTGAGTCGGGGTGTTAACCATTTACATAATGGTTAACACCTCGACTCGGAAATGGAAATAATATCTCCGGTAGTTAGACTAGACCAACGATACTCAAACTTTTTTTTATGTGGGCCACAAACACGTTTCAGTCATGGGGTTGCGGGCCACAAGCCGGAGGGGGGGGTGGATTATTTAGGTATTAATTAGAATTTCATTTTTTTTACGATAAATTAACTTTTATTAATAAAAGAAAAAAAAAATACAAAGCGAGATGAGAATCTGATAAGTAGTTTATTTCTGTCACGTTTTTCGTGTACTTCATTTTTAAAAAAGACGATTCACACACGTGTGTAGAACCAAAGAATTTTAGTTTTTATGATTAGAAGACAATCCAGATATTATTTTATATACTTAGGGTAGTTTTATAATTTGTTATCGTGCAATCACAGATTACTACTAATGTGCTGCGTTCCGATTTACGCCAAAATCATTCGGTGCCCATGTTTTGATGAGTAAGAAATTATGGGCCAACAATAAAGGCCTGGCGCCGGCGGGCCAACAATAAAGGCTCGGCGGGCCAAATGTGGCCCGCGGGCCACCGTTTGAGTATAGCGGGACTAGACCGTACTTTATTAAAAAAACTTTAACAGTGAATTTTCGGATATTTGAAATTCTGAATAATGTTTTTCGGAAAAATAACAGTCCGGTCTTTTGATTATTCGTACTAATGAAATTAGGAAAAATAAAGATTCGTACTTATGACTTTCTGATAAATGAATATCGTCCTTTTGAATATTCGGAGCTATGTTTCTTAGGAATTATAATCTTCGGAATTTTGAACATCGGAATATTGAAATTCGGAAAAACATATTTCGGAATTTTTGGGTGTTCCCGTTCCGGAGCCTATTCGTTACAAACAAACAAACAAACAAAAAATCAAATCTTTCCTCTTTATAATATTAGTATAGATATATAGATTATCGTTATGATCGTTAACAGAACACATCGATCACATTTCGACTGCCTCTGTGGCGTAGTCGGTAGCGATACCGTCTGCGGCGCGGTCCAAATTTGTGTGATCCACAAATGTTTGTTTCGGAGTTTGGGTGTTTTCTATCCATTATGTATGTTTTTAGAAATATATCAGTCGTCTATAGCTTAGTTTGATCTAGATGATGTTGTGTGAGAATGTCCAACAATATTTATTTATTTATTGCTACAGACACTTCAAAATAATCAATTGCTCTTTCTATTTCAGACACCAAAACTGGTTCCTCCCTTTCATGTCATTAGTTCTACCAACCATCGCGTGCATGTACTTCTTTGGAGAAACCTTCAACAACGCTTATCACCTCAACATGCTGCGGTACATCGTCAACTTAAACATGACATTTGCTATCAACAGCGTCGCTCATATGTTTGGTTACAAACCTTACGATAAAAACATGGCTGCCACTCAGAATGGACTGCTTTTCTTCATGACTGAAGGAGGACATAATTATCACCATGTTTTCCCTTGGGATTATAAGACAGATGGTATAGGACTTTTTAGTGTTATAACGACGTTTATAGATATCTGTGCTTTTCTAGGTCTTGCGTATGATAGGAGATACGTTGATGAAGAAATTGTTATTGCAAGAGCTAGGAGGACTGGAGATGGGTCTGTTTATAAGTAGATTAGATTGAAGTATTTTATTGTAAACGACAAACCTTTTTCGATATGAAAAATATTCATTTTTTATTTTTAATAATCTCTGACTCTCAAACTAGGTAAAGAAAACCTGTGTTTTGAGCCATCAGCGGATACTCACTCTGAAAATATATTAAAAAATGCCTGTAAAAATACTAAAAATTGATTTTTGATTATTGATAATTGAATATTTATAGATTGAATTAATAAATACATGAATAATAAGCCTTTAATTTGGGAACTTGAATAAGAAGTTACCGTGAGCCCTTTACCATAGACCGGCTTAAAATCAGTTGGCACTACCACATGAAAAAAAAAATAATAACAAGAAAGCCGTGAGATCGTTCTCACCAGACTGCCCCTCTCTGATACGTTTATTGTGAAAGTGAAAGTTCAATCCGATTGACGTAGTCATTTTTGTTTTATTTCAAACTTTGAACAGATGATCCACGTGACCTAGTGACGTAGTTTAATGCAACACAGTCACAGACTACAGACACAAGTCTCGCCTTAAGCCCCTCTGCTATTTATTTTATAGAGAGGGGCTAACAGCAGAAAGTTTAGTAACGAAATGAGCTTGCTTGAAGAAAATCGTAAGGATTTTAATAATATAGTAGTATGGAAGTTACGTAATTTAAAACCTCTTATCGATTACATATCGTCACTGGAAAGCCAATAATACTAAAGCGCCAAAAGCCATTTTACAGGAGAGCGAATTAAAGTTTTTTTTTTCAGAAAACTAGGCATAACTTTTTCTAATTTAGTAATTGACGTACAGTAAAGGCAAATATATTATTGTTACACTATTTCCTATGTTCTGGAATCAATATATCTTGCAAAATTTGCTTGATTCAAGAGATAGCTGTCGCTTAAGTACAAATGCTCTGTACACTTGGTTATGAAAAAGTACTTATCTTATTCATTATTTTAAGGTATTGTGATCGAAAATTACTGACAACTCTTATTCTTTCAAAAGTATGCATGGAAAAAGTACTAACACGCATTACAGGTGGATATAGTCTCAGGATAATAATACTTAAACACTACAATATGTCAAAGGACTGCACGGTAAAGCGATGTATAGAGTTATTTTTTGGGATAATTGCTATGCCAAAAATACTTAATAATAAGATTGATCGTTCTAATTTGAATTTATTTTTCTTAACAGACATTATCAATAGAAAGTAAATATTAATAATTGCACTAGTTGCAAACAAAATAATTGAGAATACTTACTAATTCATGTTTTGATTTTGACACAGCATCTTTTTTATTTAATTATTACTGTTTTTTTTTTATATTAAGCTGGCCACATTGACGTCGCCACTGATGAAAAGCCGTAGCGCATCTAGAGATGAGAGAACAGGGCCTTTACAGTCCGTGAGACTCCTGACAGTGATCCTCAAGTTGGCGGAAACCCGGGATCGTAAGAAGAGAAAAACACGTGTGACGGGCAGGTCGTTTCAGGTTTTTATAGTTAGACAGAGGAACGATCTTTTGAAACGCTCAGTTTTGGCGAAGATTCTCTCCACTGTGTATGAGTGGCACCTCTGCCCGGCACACGTTGTTCGGGGGGATCGGAAAGGAGAGGGTGGGATAAGGTTGAATAGCTCTTCAGAACATTCGCCGTTATACATTCGGTAGAAGGAAGCCAAAGACGCTATGGTTCTTCACTGCGCTAACGGCTCGAGGCCTCCCGTCTCCTCAGGACAACCACATCTCTGCACAGCGTCAAGTGCGTCTAGTAAATACCTCGGGGAGTTATCCCAAAGGTGACAACATTATTCGAAGAAGGGTTGAATCTGCGTCTTACATACAAACATCTCTGGTGTGGCGTGAATTACCGC
This sequence comes from Miltochrista miniata, assembly GCA_933228765.1. Taxonomy (NCBI): domain Eukaryota; kingdom Metazoa; phylum Arthropoda; class Insecta; order Lepidoptera; family Erebidae; genus Miltochrista; species Miltochrista miniata. The sequence continues at coordinate 19,558,867 of OW121774.1, read as the reverse complement.
CTCGCCTTATTGAGGCCAGCCCAATATTATACAACTCTCTACGTCGTTTTTGTGATTGTGCTCACGCCGGACGTATATACCGAGGATCTCCAGGTTGTTTTTTAGTAGAACCGTAATGTTCTGAAAAGAGGATAGGGGTAGGAATGGGGATTTAGCTGTAAACGCACACGCTTGTGTTTTTCTGGCATTGAACTCGACCAGGTTGTTTGAACCCATTGGGCAATGCGACCCAGGTTCCGGTCGAGATCCGCCACGAGTTGCCGTCTCTTTTCCTCCACGTCGCGTTGCCCATCCGCTGGAAGGCCGGAATAGCTCCCATGCAGAGTAAACGTCCGCATAACGATGAATGCACCCAAGGGACAGCATGTCGTTGATATGCAGGAGAAAGAAAGTTGGGGATAATACCGATCCCTGTGTTACTCTGGTATTTACCTGCAAAAAGCAGGAAGCCTGGCCAACACAGAGAACCCGTATACGTTGCCCGTGCAGGAAGCTGGCCAACCAGCGTTATAACTGAGGTGATAGACCATAAGCCGGCAGCTTGCAAAGAAGCGGCGCAAGCCATACTCTATCATAGACTTTAGCGATGTCTGGGCTAATAGCCAGGGATTCGCTGTGTCTCTCCATAGCCTCACCACAAGTGTGTGTTATGTACGCCAGGAGATCACTCATTGATCGTTTCGGCCTAAAGCCACTAGTACTACTAGTAGGCTTGTATCCTAGCAGGGAAACACAAGTACGACTGATCGTCAGGGTGGCATATTTGCATCTGTTAGGAACATCACAGCTAGCTGTATCTGTATCGTCTTTAGATGGTGAAGGATGATGTCGAGGTTGGCCTGGAGTCCGCGAATGTTTGCGAACTCCACCTCGAACAGAGCGTTTCGGGGATTAGACGCACTGTGATACCTCTTTTTCTTTTTTGCGCTGCCATGATATTTGGGAAATGAAGGGAGACGTGAAGACGGTGCGATATTTGCTAAAGCAGTTAGTGACAAAGCGTATGGATTAGCTTCATCTATGGCTGTGTGGTGTGGTGAGACGGAAGCCGACCCGCGTTTCTACGGATCTCCCTGGCCGGCGGCGGCAGCGGGTCGACCGCCGTTCGACCACCGTCAGCTACACTAGAATCCACTTAGCGCCTACTGTTCCCCCTCCCTGCTACATCATACTGTGCAACTGCTGAACCCCGAACGCAACCCAATCGGGGTTAGGTTACTTGGGGGGCTTTTTACAGCTGCACGGTGGTTCCTAAATAAATACGCGGAGCCTCGTTAGTTGCAAACAGGTGCACCTCATGCAGGTGAGGTCGCTTCGTCGAACACCATCTGAGCTTATGATCCGAGGACGGTTCTAGGATACTTCTTTTGATCTCGATATTTTAAACGGGTTCCTGTGGGAGAGGGGATGAAAGAGAAAATGATTTTTCAATTTCTCAACGCGTGATCCGATTTCAAATATTTACTGCCATCTGACCTCCACAACCAAATTGGCGAAATCAAAGTTCTGTAGTTAGACTAAGGTCCGACCTTTGAGGGCTCCAACTACCCGTAACGACTGCCATAGGTGTTGTATGGTAACCCACCTGGATGGTGTGCGGACCATAGGGTAGAACCTGGACCGACAGCTTAACGTGCTCTCCGAGGCACTACCAGACCAATTCAAATACTCGTATTCATGCACATAGTTATTTGCACTAAGCGGGTATCGAATCCGCGCCTCCTGCGTAGCGGCTGCGTTCACTACCGCTACGCCACAGAGGCTGTTAAATAAAAATATTATAGGGACTTAAATAAAGAAATGCTTGTCAGAATAAAATTCGAAATATAATAATTAATTATCATAAGTTAAGTGTGATCGCGTTTTATATTGTAGCGTACTGGTATAGTGTTCTAAAATGCATAAAAAATAGGTACCTATTATGCATTTTAGAACAAAATGCCAGTACGATATTATCATACATTTGTGCCAAAAAAAGTAGTAAGAAAACAATTAGTAAGTATTCTGGTAATTGCCCATAACAGTATTTATAGAATAGAATAGAATATGCAGGGTTTAAAATTTACAATGGGCGGCCTTATCGCTAAGTGCGATTTCCTTCAGGCAACCTTATAATTACTAAACCAATGATAATAATTATCTGGGTAATAATATATTGTCTTTTACATCCGTATCTTACAGGGTGTCTTGGACATTTATGGCACAAGGTTATTTTTTGTAAGTATTCATAATGATAAATTTCAGGAACTATGTTAGATTTAGGTACAAAGTTTCGACGAATCATGGTATTTCTTCTTTGAAATGGGCAATCAAGTTTTATATATTGGTTTAAGTTATAGATTTTTTTGTTATTTCTATTTCTTCAACTAGACCATATTTTGCCATTGTAAATTTTATTGCTATTTTCTGTGGGTTAGTTTCTTAAGAGTTGCAGTACGTACCGGCAAAGTAAAATAAAGTAATATTTATAAATAAGTTACAAGAAATTGTGGCTCTAATTTCATGCTCAAGAAAAAAACAACTATTTAAAATTAATTTACTTACCTAGTCTTAAACTCTCGAATAATCTGAACAATTCACTCTGCGGCTGATAATCAAAAGTACTTATCGAATCGTAATCAAAACGAAATATAATTTGAAAAGACTTAACGGAATATTTTTTTAAGTTTTTGACCTAACTAAATGCTAAACGAACCATTAATATTTTGTCTACTAGAATTGTCGATACTTAATAAAATAATTGCTCAATTTTATTGAATGTAAAAAATTCTAAATAGATACTCAAATACTTATATATGTAAGGCAAAATCACTAAAACCGTTCCCCATCAAAACAGCACGTAGACGAAATATACTAAAGCGCCATGCTAATCAGCTTTTACGTAAAGCAAATTTACTTTGCTACGTTATCAACTAGTAGTTACGGCCGGCAAAAAATACTAAAGCGACATCAATGATTCAACATCAGTATTTTAAGTTGCTAAACAAGGTTTAATTAGCTGGTGTCAGAGCATGAAAAAAACTGAAGTGACAACTACTAAAAATTAATCATAACTTGTACTACGTAAGTATTTGTCACAAATTCAAAATGATGAAAAATCTCCTTATTTTGAAGTGCTGAAACGCCAAAAAAGTGCTCAGATCAATACGAAACCTAGACCAATCGACGCAGAAAAAAAAATCCTTTCCAACGATATATATAACTCATTTTGGCCAAAATGGCGCTTTAGTATTATTGGCTTTCCAGTGACGATATAATCAAAAAAATTGTAAAAGCCGTCATTATCGAGATTATAAACTCTCTAGACTTTACAAGATGTATTAACAGAACAACAATATTAATTGACAATTGTATCTTAGTTATTGACATTTGCAGTGTCCAATCTTTATAGGTAGACTATATATCTATATGTTTTTACAGTTTTAAGGTGACATTAAAGCAGTTTAACATAATTCTTAGCATTAAGATGTTTCATGGTATGGTGTACAATAAAGAATATTTATATATTATTTACTGGTTTTTCTGTCTTTTTTTTAACGTGAGGGAAAATCCTCATGGATGAAAAAACCTCACATAACGCCCAACAGCCTATGGTTGACCCACTGCCGTGGTTTCCCGGTGTCTTCGCCACAGATACCTTCCGAAGCTACCGTGCCCGGTAAGTATCTGTGACAACCGGTAGGAGAGAGCACCGTGTCTCCTCTCTAGCCACTCGTCCATGACAGGTCTGACGGCCGCGATTGTGGCGAATCCCCCCTTTGGTTGCTCAAGTCGCATCTTCCATGTCTACATGGTTTTCTGGTGGAGCTGGGACCGCTGGGCCTCGATTTCTCGAGACGCAGGCCTTTGGCCCCGCTCCAGCAGCGCCTCCATGCGCCATCTAAACAGTGACGCAAGGTTTTTTTTTTGTCTAATGTTTAGAAACAGGAAACACTTTTTTCATACTACCAAAGTCCTTATAATAGTATTACACACAGATAGGCAACTCCCTGCCTCCCACTGAGCAAGCTTCCCCACCCCCGCCACAGCTGGCATATACTTGGAGGGTAGTTTGACGGAACGATTGCTTATCCTTAGTGGTCACACACACATTCAAGCTCTGTACAAACATAATGTGTTTTTAGTGTAGGTGACAAAATTGAACACAAATCATTTGTATGGAATTTCCACCCTGATACTACTAAGGTTATAGGTCCACCGGATGATTGGTTGTTATAAGTGGCTTAGGGTCCGTTCACACAGACCGGCTCGGAGAGGAGAGCATCATAAAACGTTGAAAACAGAGTTTTTATTATTTGAAGTAAGGTTTATTTTTGCATGTGCACTGCTTTTGTCATCGAGAATGCTTGAACGCGCTTGGTGTGAAATAATAAGAGGAGCTGACCGGCTCCAATCGCGTACTTTTCTTCGGCTCCGATTTCATGCTCTTTCCTGCTCGCGCAGCCGATCGGCTACAATTGCATGCTCTTTCTAGCTCGCGCAGCCGATCGGCTCCGATTGCGTGCTCTTTCCCGCTCGCGCAGCCGATCGGCTCCGATTGCGTGCGCGCCTCCCCACGCAGACCGCCATTTTGACAGCACAATTTAAACAGAACAGTTGTGTGCACTTATACGAAAACATGACTGATGAAAAATTAATATATTTCTTCATCGGAGCTATCTAAAACCATGTTCCGACAAGCACCCGTTAACACCGAAAACAAAACTTGGAATACTGGTACTGCCTTTGTAGTAAATCGATGCACTCGATGCATCCGACCGGCTGCGAGCGCATCCGACCGGCTGCAATCGCATCCGACCGGCTCCGAGCGCGTCCGCTTTCAGCCGGTCTGTATGAAATAGTTGGCGGCTCCTCTCCGACCAACTCCGAGCGTATCTGATCCGGTCTGTGTGAAAAGAAAAGTGCGCGCCGATGCACTCCGAGCCGGTCTGTGTGAACGGACCCTTATCCGCTAAGTTGCCACACGGCGGCGGCGCGGCGCATCGGCACGAGCGAGAGCTGCCCCACCCGTCCGCACGCATGTGGCGGGAACGGCGGCTGCACGCCGAGGTTCACACAAAATACATCCTTATTTCTTTTACAGAAGGTACCGTACTACAGAAATACTTACTGTTTCATCATGCTGGATAACTGACGAAAATAATTACACTAAATCCGAGAACACCCTATGTGTAACGGATATATGAATGAATGAATGAATGAATTTATTTAATAAAAAGCAACAATGGCTCATATTTGTTAGTAGTGCTTATATCTAGGTTAGTATATTCCAAAAACAAATGTATGTGACACTGAAATAAAAATTAGGTACAATAAATACAATTAGGTACAATAATTAAAATGTCAATAAATACAATAATTAAAATGTCAATAGATACAATAATTCAATAAATACAACAATTAAAATGTCAATAAATACAACAATTAAAATTGCAATAAATACAAGTACAGTAGGTAAATTTTATACAATTACAATAATTAAAAATTGCAATAAATAAGTTTATAATAATTAAAATTCCAATGCATAAAATAAATAAATTACAATGAATAATAAATTCCAATAAATTAAATTACAACAAGGTTAAAAAATACATTATAAAGGCCATTCCTGCATCACGCCCCCCGCTATGGCACAGCAATGGTTAACGTGGAGGCTGTCCAGTCTTCGCGCGATCATGTTCAGGACGCTGTTGCCGCTCTCGCGCACCCTGCGCACCAAGGACGCGCACCTCTTACGCATGGTCGCATAGAAGCAATCCACCCGAGCCTCTGCGAACATCCCAGATGCGCTACAGAAGCGCGGTAGCCCCAGCAGCACCCTGAACGCGTTGTTGTATTGCACACGAAGGGCGTTGTAAGCTTTTCGAGTGTACCCCGCCCACAGGCCGCACGTGTAGAAAGATGTACAAAAAGATCTAAACAGTGTAATTTTCACCTCTCTTGAACAACGTGCAAACCTGCGAGCCAGCATATTTGCTCTCACTGACAACGCCCTCCGTTCCCTCTCAATGTCTTTATCGTCCCTGAGGTCGGAAGTCAACACATGGCCAAGGTATTTAAAGTTATACACTCTTTGTAGCGATTGATCATTTAGTGTAATCGGTGGTATCAGGTCATGATATTTGGCTGAAAATTAGGATGGGGAAAATGAAGGAATATTCTCAGATTTTATCATCTAATTCAAAATAAAAATCAGTTTTCTGATATAAACGGCACATAGCGGTTATAGACGTTTGTAATACAAAAAACCGGCCAAGTACGAGTTGGACTCGCCCATGAAGGGTTTCGTAGCAGCATGTAACGTAATTTAAAAGTTCTTATAGTTCGTTGTAACTTTGATTGATGTTTTAACACGTTCGCAGTGGTAGTGATTTTTCTAACCGAAAATTGCGGTTTATGACGTATTAAAAAAAAACTACCAGCTCTATCTCGTTCAAACCAATTTTCGTTGGTAGTTTTTATGGCAATGTACATCATATATTTTTTTTAGATTTATCACTCCCTTAGTTTAGAAGTTAGAGGGGGGGGGGGGGGGACACTCATTTTTCCACTTTGGAAGTTCCTCTTGCGCAAACTATTCACTTTAGAAAAAAATTATGTTAGAAACCTCAACAGCATTTTGGAAGACCTATCTATAAATACCCCAAACGTATGGGTTTGATGAGAAAAAAAAATTGAGATTCAGTTCTGAGTATGGGGACCCCCAAAATTTACTGCTTTTTTTCTAGTGTTATATAAGAATCTTAATGCGGTTCACAGAATACATCTAGTTACCAAGTTTCAATAGCATAGGCCTTATAGTTTCGGTGGCTGTGACACACGGACGGACAGACAGACTGAGACCGACCGACATGACGAATTTAGAAGGGTTCCGTTTTTGCCATTTGGCTACGAAACCCTAAAAACACTACATAGGCGCTGCCGATACCACATCATCCACCTTTGAAACATTTCAAGTCGCCCGCAACCATGACTGCCTCTGTAGCGTGGTCAGTAGTGATACCGCCAGCACATCACGGGGTTGTGGGTTCGAGTCCCACCGGAGACAAAAATTTGTGTGATCCATAAATGTTTGTCTCTAGAGTCTGGGTGTTTCTATGTATGATAAATATGTATTTAAAGTATATAAGTATTAATTTCCGTGGTCTGATACCCATAACACAAGCAGGTTATTCCTAGCTTACTTTGGGATCAGATAGTGTTGTGTGCAAATGTCCATCAATATTAAAAAAAAAAAAATAAGCCCTTCAAACTAAAGGACTGTTGTGTTCCTGACAACCGGGACCAACGGCTTAACATGTTTCCCCAAGCACGTAAACGCTCGCAAATAAATAATTATCTCAAAGTGATCACGTGGTGTTTACCCATCCAAGGACCAGCCTCAGTAAAAGTTTCTTTCTGCTGTGATCGTTTACAGAACACTGAGTCCGCGGGGCCATGTGCGCAAAAAAATATAAAAACAAATTTTAAAAATATATACCATACACATAATATACATACATATGGTCACGCCTTTTTCCCCGAAGGGGTAGGAAGATTCGAGGCGTATTATTATATGCCCACATTTCACCTTTTTAGAATTTGTCCCACGTAATAGGTGGTGAGCCGTACTGCCGTGTTGAGATGGACAGGCGCAGGTTGTGACTACCTGCTGTTGATATTTTTCAAGCCACCTGAAAAGGCAATCAACTTGGCTTAACGACTGCCATTTTACTGGCAACCGGGACCAACGGCTTAAAGTGCCTTCCGAAGCACGGAAATGCTCAAATAAATGTCACAAAGTGGTAACGAATGGTCACCCATCCAAGGACTAGCCATAGTGAATGTTGTTTACTGCAGTGATCGTTTACAGAACACTGAGTCCGCGGGGCCACGAGCGCTTCGCTTTTTAAAAACATATCTAAGTATAAAAGCTTGGAACGACTTGCCAGCGTATGTTTCCATCATCTTACAATCCCGGGTTCTTCAAGATGAGCGTGAAGAGGCACATCACAGGGCCGCCAACTTGAGGACCACTGTCAGAAGTCTTACGGACTGTGAGAGTGGGCCCCAATCGCTAAATGTCGCCATCTATCAGGCTGCCAATTCAGCAAGCTTACTTTAAAAGAAATCGCTATCATTTCGTATGACTGAGAATACATTCACAATATGTATGGTAGACAGAGGCAAAGTATACGCCTACATTCACCTTAAAGATTTTCGTCCCACGTTATAGGCGGAGAATAGGTGGTGAATATACCATTCAAATAATATTAATATGAAAGCAAGGCGTGGGCGGTAGATATGAATTACAGTCAGAATTTGTGTATAAAAGAAAATGTCGACTTTTTGGTTGAAAACTTCTTTCTATTCAAACCATTTTGGGACGAAAACCTTTTATCATTTTATCGTTTCTTTATGATTTGACTCGACCATTAAAAAACAAGAAAGCCGTGAGAACGTTCTCACCCGACTCCTCCTCTCTAACACGTTTATTGTGAAAGTGAAAGTTCAATCAGATTTACGTTGTCATTTTTGTTTTATTTCAAACTTTGAACAGATGATCCACGTGACCTAGTGACGTAGTTTAATGCGACAGAGTCACAGACTACAGACAAAGTCTCGCCATAAGTCCCTCTGCACTCTATTTTATAGAGAGGGGCTAAAACTAGAAAAAAGAGAAGAGAAGAGGGGCTGCTCAGATTAAAACATGTATTCTATTAGTCTGAGAGGGGCTCACAACAAACGTGATTTATACCGTTTTTTGTAACGGAACCCCCTATGCACGAGTCCGTCTCCTACTTTTTAGTCATACGGTACTTACATATACAGGGTGTCCCACGGCTATGCCACATAGAGGGAAAGTACCTTAAATATTGTAGATAGAACATTTTACCAAAAGAAGACATCATTTTAATTTAAAAAACAACTTAAACTGCATTCATAGTTTTTTAAATAAATACATGGTTGAGCCGGGAATCGAACCTCGGGGGCCTTCCTTTTATTTTTGACACTATGTTACTTAGCAAAAAAATATCCTTATGATAAAGCCTTTCGCTCGGTATGATAAAGCGATTCGATTCCCGGCTCAACTATGTAATTATTTAAACTTCTATGAATGCAGTTTAAGTTGCTTTTTAAAATAAAATAATGTCTTCTTTTAGTAAATTGTTCCATCTACAATATTTAAGGTACTTTATCTTCATGTGGCATAGCCGTGGGACGCCCTGTATATTAATGTGTGTAAACTTTATTTCAGATGTGAGCATTCACCAGAAATCTGATACCGTTGTATGATACAGTGTACAAATAACCTTAAATTATGATTCATAGTTAATTAACAAGAGGAAACATCACATCGCACTTTTTGTCTCAAGTCGTCTCCAGTAGCGCTCACGACTCGTCCGCGGTCAGTGGCGGCAAAACCGACCGCCATTTTGTAAATTTAATTGTTGTAAATAAAAATAAAATCGCAATAAAACAATGTTTATAAGGATTGTGTTGTTGTGTTGTGTTTTAGTGTTTAGAGAAGCAGATTCTGAAGGTATTTTGTGTTTTAATTTGTTTATTTTTTTGTTGTTGTTGTTAATTATTTTTTTATAAGTATCTTTATTGTATATTCCGGTTCCGTAATTGGAGTTTATAGTTTGTTCTTTGTGGTGTTAACAATAATACACGGAAACAAATACTGTCAGTATTACTGACGGTTTTTAGAGTTTCATACCCAAAGGCTAACCAGACCCGTTTTTTTTGTCCGGACTCCTACCGACTAAAAAACCTCACGTAACGCCCAACAGCCTATGGTTGGGTGCCCCGGGTTAGCCCTCGGAAGGATGTCCCAGGACTCCCAACAGACCCACGCCTCGCCTCGCCCAGGGGTTGGTTCGGGTGCTATCCCGCGTCTTTGGGGGGTTTCGGTTGTGATCCCGCTTTTAAGGAGTTCGTGTCGTCGAACTTGCCCAGATTTTTCTTTCTATCTATCTATCTACCTTCACGGCAAATCCCTTGCGGGGTAGGCAGAAAGAACCGAGCGCCACACGGCACGGTCCATATACACCTCACTTGCTTCTTCAACTTGCATTTTTATTTTCATGCACGCACGTCGGTTCCTTCGGCTCTTGACACCACCTTCAACTAACACACGACATTTTATTTTGTTCGGTAAATAACAATAAGCATAAATTCAATCAGAGCATAGTTATCTATCATTTTTGAATAATTTAGGTACCCTACTTATATTGATAATTATATTATACCTAAATTGATAAGTTTGAACGATTAATTCATGAGTGAATAGACGAACTAATCGTTCACCAAATAAGAATTTGTCGACAAAACGAAAAAAAAAAAAAAAAAATAACCACGAAGGCTATGCCTTCTAACCTAACCTATCCGAGTCGGGGTGTTAATGTTAACCATTCACTTATTATGGTTGAATTAATCGTTCTGTCGGCGAAACGTTCGTAGTTGAAAGGTTCTGTCGGTGAAAAACTCATAATCAAAACGAAAAAATTCTGTCGGCGGCTCATCCGGCAGAGAAACGTCTGTCGGAGGTATGTTGCAAAGAAAAGCCGGCCAAGTGCAAATCGTATTCCCGCACGGAAGGTACCGCACCAAAATACGGCAAAAAAATACGTTTGTTGTATGGGAAGCTCTCTTTAATATTTTTTCTGTTTTAGTAGGTACTTATTTATTGTTATAGCAGCAACAGAAATAGTCACATATTCTGTGAAAATTTCAGCTTTCTAGCTATCACAGTTCATGGCTCGTGACGGACAGACAGACAGCAGAGTTTTAGTAATAGCGTTTCGTTTTTATCCTTTGAACTGAAAATGAAAATATCTTTATTCAATTAAGTCACAAAGTAACACTTATGAATGTCAGCAGCGGCCGTGGGTCTGTTGGGATGGGAGTCCTGGGACATCCTTCCGAGGGCTTACCCGGGGCTCTCAACCATAGGCTGTTGGGCGTTACGTGAGGTTTTTTAGTCGGTAGGAGTAGATAACATCCATGAGGATTTTCCTTCACGTTAAATAAAAAAAAAATACATTATGAAAACTCACTCACTTGTACTATTCCACAACTTTTATTTTGATTTTAAATAATACCTGACCGGTTTCGCTATTATAGCATAATATAAAAAATAGTAGTTTTCGATACAAGTGTGGGATTTCTGTTATTACAACGAGTTACGACAGGTGTTGACCCGAGCCGAAGGCGAGGGTAGACAGTCGGAACGAGTTTAAATGACAGTCCCACACGTTGTATTGAACAACTATTTTTAATACAGTTGCGAAAAAAATAAGCAATTTTATAAAATAGTAAAAACACAATAAACCTGAATATCCAAAATGGCGCCAACCGTAAAATAATATACACCTTCCTAAGCAGAGACTGTGGCAGTGCACTTCATACAGCCAACTTTTTTTATATTTTAAATTTTATTTGGCCGATACTAATATTAATTTATGTTTAAATTTTAATTAAAATTACTTTTAATGTGATAGTGAAACAAGTTAGTATGTTATTTTAGAAATATTTGCATGAATCGCAGATATTATTTTGACAAACGCACGAGTGCGGGAATGGTAAAGAAAAAAGCACGAGTGTGTAATAGCCCTCATCCCGAACGCTATACGTCCCTGTAATAAGCCACTTTTTGAGCAACTGTATTAAAAAAACACTTATGAATGTCAAAATTTTTGCTTCTACATTTACATTTACTGCCAGATTCGCAATAGGTAGAACCTGGCAAGAAAACTCACGGCCACTCTTTTGGTACCACCTTTGTTTTGTATTCTTGACGTTTTACAAGGCTTTATGTAACCGACATCCTTCCGAGGGCGTCAGACTGCTCGGGCACAGTATAAAGAGTACTAACCAGTATTGTAACTCCCTACAAACGGCCAAAGCGCAAACTATACCTACGAGTCTCGTTTTCGGCAGGCCTTTCAGCACGCAAGCAGGCGCCGCAGTCGCGATTGTGCCGAGTAGACGAATGTAGGTGTGTCGTTTTTTAGATAGTAACCGCGCGAGGTTTATTTACTAAAAATATTTAATATGACAACTAGAGTCTATTCTGCTTGTTTTGGTTGCATGAATTCGTCAATAACGCACCCAGAGATAACGTTTTTTAGATTACCTGGAAACTCCGAAAGGTAAGACTATAAATTGATTTTACTTAAGTACTAATTGGTACTATACTTCTAGTTGACTACAGTTAAACAAAGTGATTGACACAAGTGAACTAGGTAGTTACATGCAGTAGGTATGTTTGTGTTTAAAACTAGACTTGTGCTTGCTCAGTCAGTGAATGGTGCGATCCAATATAGTACAAAATCCAAAAAAAAAAACTAGTTCAGTACTCTAGTACGTGTAGGTAGTACATTTAGTTCCGTTGTCAGTTCGTAGTTATTTAATTGAGAGCAATGATTTAGGTATGTTTCAAGAGTATTCATTTCTTTGTGGATGACCGATGTTACAGTACACGCTAAGTGTACTGTAACATCGGTCATCCACAAAGAACCGTAATAAAACCGCCACAAAACCGTATGACTTTGACTGACAGCATTTTTGTTACCTTTGATTTTTATTACACGCATAGAGACAAATATGAACTTCCAAAATTTAACACAACTTGACAATGTACGAAAAGTACTAGTGTACTAGAGACTGACTAGTACTTTCAAATCGAAAAATACCTAGTTTTAATTTTGTAAATCAAAAATTTAACGCAATGATTATAAAGACTAGAATTTCGTGATTCTATCACTGACGAAACATGTGATGAGCCGATTATTATTGTCTACGCCGCTTTCTCGTTTTCAAATTTCTATACCCGTCTCACTCAATCGTTAGTAGATAACGGGCGCAGCGCCCCCGCCCCGCAACGGCTGACTAACGGCCGCAAAAAAGGTACATATTTACTTGAATCCTTAATACAAATTGAAGGCCTTGTGGGCGGATTGAAAAAATTCAACTGCATTACGCTCACTATCTATACGCGTACGTAAAACTATATGGTAAAATGTGGGCGTATACTATGCCTCTGCCTACACCTTCAGGGATAAAGGCGTGACTATATGAATGTATGTATGTACATATTTACAATCGCAATACTAAATAGAAAATCAAAGTAGGCACATATTATTAAAATGCTGTAGGCGGGCAGCCCTATCGCATGCTTACGTACCGCGCGGCTGTAGGCATTTATTTCTAAAATCCGGCCGAGTCAAACTACAGTATACAGTGGCTCGGGAGTGGACGCCTCGCTGGGTATGCGTTGTAGACGAGCGGTCGGCGCGCACAGAGTACATTTGTATATTATGAGATCGGCGCGGCGCCCGCGCGCTTACTGCTAGCAGCCGCCGCACCGGCACGGATCGCGAACTGTGTCTATTGCGAAAGGCGAGAGCGGTCGGCAGGTGGACAGCTGGCCGTCTGCTAGCTGTCGCCGCGTGGACTGCTGGGTGCGTGCTAGCTGTCGCCGCGTAGACTGCGAGCAGTAGCCTTCTTTTAGGGCAGTGTTGGGTGGGAGCGGTGTTGGAGCGGGGTGGTTATAGTGTGCTATGACCTTAAAAAATCTCACGTAACGCCCAACAGCCTACGTTGTTTTTGTTTTGTTTAATTTTTGATAGATGGGTGAGTTAAGTACAGGGTTTTCGAGAAGTTGGGCTAAGCAACATGCAGGCATGTCGTGTCGTTGCTACAATATCTTTGTGTGTGAACTAGTCTCTCTTTTTGAGTTCGTAATGTATGACGTGGGCCTGTCTATACAAATTACTTGGTCGAAGGAACCTACAATCAAATATTCTTTGATCGAAACATTGAACTTATCAATAAAATATCTGCGATCCGGTTTATTTGCATTCTTGCGAGGACATTCTAAATAACCCGATGATAAATTTAAAATATGGAAAAAGAATTAGTTTCGAGCAGGATTCGAACCTGCATCTTCGTCGCCCCAAGACGTATATAAGGTGGAAAAATTGGTTGGTTCCGAGTAGGTTTTGGTGGCTAGCTGGTTAAGCATCTTGCACGTTATGCGAGAAGATGCAGGTTCGAATCCCGCTCGAAACTAATTCTTTTTCCTCAATATTTATGATCAGTTAGCATACTAATTGCTTTTCAAAAATAATCTTAACCCGATGATAATATTTAGGATTCCGTAACAAAAGGAAACCCTGTTATTCAGACTTCTCTGATCGTTTGTCTGTCTGTCCATCACGAGGCTGTATCTCAAGAACCGTGATAGCTAGAGAGCTGAAATTTTTACAGATGATGTATTTCTGTTGCCGCTATAACAACAAATAAGTTGTAAAAATCAGAAAAATAAATTAAGTTTTTAAAACAAGAAACGTTTTGGTAGGGAACCCTCCATAAGCGAGTCCGACTCGCACTTGGCTGGTTTTCATACGGACAGTCACACAACATCCAATTATACTATTATTATTAAGGAGGCGCATAGTCCGCGCCTGTCCATGCCATCGTCGTCCGGGCAGCTGGATTTAGAATCGCGCTGACCGTTGGCGCTGACATCCAAAGTAAAGTGTATGAACTATTAGGAAGCCTTTAAGAACAACGCGTAGCTACGTACTGCTCGTTCGCTCTAACTTTGCCGCTCGGCTCCATACTAAAGTCGAATTTTTAATTAGACGAAGTAAATTGTCAGCAACTAAAGTCACTTCTTCATACAATGTTGCGTATTTTCTACGACGAAATGACATTAGCTACTGTCAATTTACTTCGTCTAATTAACAATTCGGGTATACGCCTCTACGCCAGCGGCAAAGTTAGAGCGAACGGGTAGTAGCTATCACGCTTGCGTTGGTCAGCGCTGACGGGTCAGCGCTGTCGGGTCAGCGTCTGTACGCCCGTGTAGCTGTCGGCACCGCGTAGCTGTAGGCGCTGACCAACGCACGCGCGCCTCTGTATACATACATCATGTGTACACCACAACGATACTGAAACGTCTCGCGCTGACGAGCTACGCGCTGAGCTGTCGGCGCCGACGGTCAGCGTGACTCTGAAACCAGCCTTAATGTCGAGTTTCGTCCCACTAACCAGTGGGACGACGAGGTAGAACTGTTTTTCATGGTCCCATGATGATATAAGACAATAGATCAAATCGCTTTAAGAGGAACCTCTCGTGGTCCCGCGGACACAGTGTTCTGTAAACGATCACTACAGTAAGCAACTTTCACTGTGGCCGATCCTTGGATGGGTGACCATTCATGTGACCACATTATGCCGTTTCCATGCTTCTGAAGGCACGTTAAGCCATTGGTCCCGGTTGTCAGGAAAATTGTAGTCGTTAAACCAAGATGAAGGCCTGTATGGGCGGCTTCAAAAATTTCAACAGCGCGGGCAGTCATAACTGCGCCTGTCCATCTCAACACGGCAAAACGTGGGACCAATTCTAAAAGGGTGAAATGTGGGCGTATAATATGCCTCTGCCTACTCCTTCGGAGATAGAGGTGTGACCATGATCAAACTATTTAGTAATCTGTGCCATGATGTATGTAGGTACCTAGGTATATTAAATCGATCTTAAAGTGTTTTGTAATGATAATGAAGATCGATTTGATATAAGTACAGGTGTTTAAAAATAAATTGGTACCTACCACTAGTACCAGTTCTCCTTCGTGGTCCCACGAGTGGGACAAAATAGTGGGACCACTAGCGAACAGGTGATATTAAGTCCTCTGCCCATCGACTAAGGTGTACTTTGGTAATGGTGGTGTTATTTGTGTGTGAATGTGACAGTGATTTTTTTATAATAACAGTAATGCCAAATTAATTAATGATCGTTTACCGGTTTGTGAGCACATCTGGCCATGAACTCTTCATATGTGGATATGTTGCATGTTCTTGTAGGTTAATTTATGTTAAAACTCGATGATGTTCGCCCGCGGGAAATTAGGTACCCGTTCCCACTTACCGTGGTAAAATATTCCCGGGATAAAAAGTATGAAAAGTTATTCAAAACTATAAGCTATATCTGCAGCAAATTTCAGCCTAATCCATTTAGCCGTTAGAGCGTGATTGAGTTACAAACATCCAAACATCTAAACATCCAAACCAAACATCTTCACAAACTTTCACATTTATAATACACTCGAGAGCAATGAATCCGGGTCACTTAAAGAATGTTAAAAATCTCGGAAACTAAAAATGATAGGTTAATGCAATAAATTGTATTTAATAGACAATGTAATACTCCTTAAATGAAAGTAAAAAAAATATGAGTCACCATACATTTTATTAACACAAAATTACATAAAGAAAAAACTGCTGATCTCTCCTTAAAACAAAAATAGGAAACATGAAATTTTTGAACTTTATTACGATTTTCTTGAATTTTAATACTTCGTATTGCCTCCTCGTGCTTCCATTACTGCGTTTACGCGGTTTGGCATGCTGTACACCAAGTTCCTTATACGATTTTGGGGAATATTCTCCCATTCCTCTGTGAGAGCAATTTTGAGCTCACGAAGCGTGATTGGGGGAGGGTTTCGTTGTTTTACGCATCTGCCTAGCTCGTCCCAAGCATGCTCGATCGGGTTGATATCCGGGCTGCGCGCTGGCCACTCCATACGAGTAATGTTCATCTCTTGAAGGTAGTCATTCACAATCCTACCTGTATGAGGTCGGGCATTGTCATGCATAAAAATAGCATCCTCACCTAAATTGACCATAAATGGACCAACGTGATCATTGAGGATTTCTTCCACATATCTTACGCTAGTTAAAGAGCCGTTTTCTATGATCACCAGCTCTGTGCGACTTTCAGAAGAAATTCCGGCCCACACAAGTACAGACCCACCACCGTAGGCTACTTTTTCTTCGATGCATGCTTGCTTGAATCTTTCCCCTGGTCTTCGATACACTCTGTGTCTTCCATCGTGCTCGTAGAGCATAAATTTTGATTCGTCGGAGAACATAACTTTTGACCAATCTTCAATACTCCAATTTACGTGGCTCTGGGCATACCTTAGTCTCGAAATACGATGCCCACGCTCCAGTTTAGGGCCGTTTGCAGGTCTAAGGGGTTTTAAGTTAGATTCAGCAAGCCGACGTCTTACTGTCCATGCACTTGGGTTACTTCCTCCGAGGCGTCGAAACTGATTGGTGAGTTCAGTTCCTGTGAGAAAGCGATTTCGAAGCATGGTGTTCACCAAGTATCGGTCTTCTCGTGCTGTGGTACACCTGGTTCTGCCCGTTCCTGGTCTGCGTAGGTTAGAACCAGTTTCTTCGTAACGTCGGAGAACTCTTTGTACTGTTGACAGCGACACACCGACAGTCCTGGCTGTATCGCGCTGACTCCGGCCGGTTTCCAGCATTGTAAGTATTCTGGTGCATTCTTCAGGCGTAAGCGACATAATTTCAGCTTGATTAATGAATATAGAGCACTATCAACATGGTTTATGTACCCACATAAATGACAGATTACAAACAAAAGCAACACCAAATGCTGTAATTTCGTAGTTCCATCTTCGAAAGTGGCCCTTTTTCAAATTTGATTTTTTTATGATATAACTTTACAATAACTAAGAAGTTTTAATACCTTCATTTAAGGAGTATTACATTGTCTATTAAATACAATTTATTGCATTAACCTAGCATTTTTAGTTTCCGAGATTTTTAGGATTCTTTAAGTGACCCGGATTCATTGCTCTCGAGTGTTATTAGTAGGATATTATGATTAAACCAATACCAATATTCATCTTTTATAGTTTTCGCGTTACGCTGTCGTCTTGGCCTGCTTCTGTAACGACTTCGAGTAGCCCCTCCGCCGTTCTCAGGCCCCGGGCATGAAGGCCAGCTCCAGCTGGACCAGGCTCCAGCTGAAGACCATGGATCGCACCATCATCTCCAGCGAGACAATGTCCACGTCCAGACCCGCCAGAGTCCGCCCACGCTGATCACACCCCCAATGTGTGGAGCGCTGTGTCCTCGTTGCGTTCTTCACACTCTTCACAGTGCAGGCTCTTGACGTGGACGTGGAATTCGCCACAGATACTTACCGAAGCACCCATGCCCGATAATTATCTGTGACAATCGGTAGGAGAGGTTGCCATGGTGAGCCATGATTGGAGTATTAAGCTATTCGTCCATAACCGGTCTGATTGCCTCGATTTTTCCCACCTTGATTGCTCAAGTCACACGTTCCATTTCTCTGCAGAGACCACAGAGTCTCGATTTCTCGAAACGCAGGTCTATGAACCTGGAGGGGACCCGGCAAGGAGACATGCCGTCTCAGCGGAGACGTGCGGTACCCTATTATCACCCTGACGGCCATCGCCCTCTGCAGTCTATGTAATCTGTCCGTAAGGTTGAAGAAGCCGTTAAGATCTCCGCCCATAAATCCAAACATGTTCACTTATAAGTATCTATATTCTAACTAATGGAATCAGGCGTTACATGGCGGAAATCCATCCTAAAATGATAATATAAGGAGGGGAGGGGGGAAGAGGAACCCGCCTCACACCCTCGATTCTTCAATCCTAACTTACAACCGTTAAGGATAACCCCAACTAATTGTATGGGAGAATTGACGAACCGAACTCCTCAGGAAAGGAATTTTGGATGTGGGATAGGAAAAATTACCTGTACCCTCCAGATTGTTGGTAATTAGCACTACTCCGTTTAACAATGTGACTAATTTGTCAACACTTCCCCCTCCCCTCCTTTTATTATCATCTATATTCTATACTAGCTGACCCCGCAACTTCGTTTACGTCACAAAAGGTGTATGAACGGAGAGGTATTTTTTTATCAGACTCATCAAGCAGCATGTGAAACTGCCCTGTTTGCTTTATCATAGTAGCACCTCTACCCTGTAAAGTTGTAAAAGATTTCAACTGTTCCGTTTGTTTCAGGAGAGAAATGTACCACAGGTGGACTCGATGGCGCTTGCACTCTTCTGCCGAAGTGTCCGGCGGCCATTGAGATCATCAGGAAACGGGGAAGACCTGATGTAAGTTCTTAAAGACCGTATTCTTAGCATTCCATGGCTTCTCCGTGCGGGCGCCGGGTCTGGGACTTGTGACCCATTTGAGTAGGTTTAGGGTGGCCACCTTACTATGCGCATAAACGATCACCTTCCACCGTCAGCAATGTTCCTTCCCCTACCCAACCAGATTTGGTAAGATCCTATCAATGCCAATACACTTTTTTTTAATGTGTGTAAAATCCTATATGGATGCTATGCCGGACTCCTTCCGACTAAAAACCACACGTATTCTACCTAACAGCCTACGGTTGGACTCCCAACAGACCTCGATTTTTCCCACCTTGATTGCTCAAGTCACACGTTCCATTTCTATGCAGAGACCACAGAGTCTCGATTTCTCGAAACGCAGGTCTATGAACCTGGAGGGGACCCGGCAAGGAGACATGCCGTCTCCTTTCGGGAGGGTTTCGGGTGCTATTCCGCGTCATTGGGGGGTTGTTTGGGTGTTATCTCGCTTCTGGGGGGGGGGGGGCACTTATTATACTCAGGCTGATGCTCGCGTCTGTTCTCGTGGTATTCTGTTCCCGTTACGTACGAAATGAACCACCTTAGTAAAAGTAATACAATTTCGGTAAGTCGGTAATGGTGGTGCAGTCGGTGATGCCACCGCCTGCCACGTTTGAGGTCCCTATGAGTCCGGTTCAGTATCCATGAGGGATTTTCACACGAAAATAAACCGCCCAACTGAAAATTGTCGTGACTGATCCTTTACTTTATTCCCACTTTTATTTAGGTATATCTACTCACAAGCGGGAGTAAAATACCCGTCGTTGTTATAAGTGGGAGTAAAAATCTTTAATACAATATGTTTTTTGACTGTTTATAAAATGTTAAGCAGTGTCAAAGATTTTATAATCTATCTATCAGGGACTAAAGAAGATTGACCTTTGCTTTTTTAATTACCTGTACATACATATGGTCACGCCTTTATCCGTGAAGGCAGAGGCATTATATGCCCACATATCACGTTTTAGCACCTGGGTTTTAGTCGGTTGGAGTCCAGCATAGCAACCATGAAGGATTTTCATACTAATAAATACAGATACGTCCCGCAGGCAATACCGGACTGCTTTATTTTATTCCCACTTCTAGGTATACTCATGAGTCTGGGAGTTAATTACCCGTGGTTCTCATAAGCGGGAGTTAAGTACCCGTGGCTCCCATAAGTGGGAGTTAAGTACCCGTGGTTCTTATAAGTCGGAGTAAAGTAGGGTCAAGTGTTCAACAATGAAACAGTGGTACACAATAAAACATAGTAATATTTCCAAAACGCGACGTTGGCAGTTAGTGCAATATATCGCGTAAGGACACTCAATAGATACCACCGGCGTATCCCAGTTTGCGGCGGCACCGCGTGAGAAAAGACGCGTCTGCGGCTCATTTTTACTATTTTCGTCAAAAATTGAAGTATTTCTGGCTATCTTTAAAGATTTTTCATTATTTAATGGTTAGGAATATTATATTTTTTATGATTATCCTGCATTCTACATGTTTTGTAGATTATTTTGGCATATTTCATTTGTTTCAAAGTTACAATTTTGTGAACATAAATTAAAAGTTAGTTAATTAAACCCTAGGTAGTCAACAATGAAACAGTTTAACAATGGACACAATGAAACACTGTTTTATGGATTTTTATTGGTTGATATTGTGAAACCTTATCTATTAAAATTTGTTTTAATTTTAAGATGGCGCGTAACAAAGCTGTAAAAAGGACGAGGGGTGTATTGCTTACCAAATGGCAAAAATTCATAATATTCGATATTCTGTTAGCTGGGAAAATGGCTGGAATCGAATGTTTACGGTCTTATAAATCAGGGCATGCATAACTGTCATTAAAAAAGCCTGAAGCATGCAGCATGGCACGTCGTGCCACTGCATTTAACGTAGAAACGGACTGCTCTTTCTTTAATAACTACCTACATTAAACAAAATTTGAATTAGGCACAGTTTATTTATGGTGTTTCATTGTTGAATATATGGTGTTTCATTGTGTACGCCTATATGGACACAATGACACAAATCCCATTTCTTAGTTTTTATTTCTTTGTCGATTCAAATCACTTTATTTAAAAAAATCTATAAATGACATTCGATACCCAATCATATTGACTACATGCCTGTAAAATTATAGACTTCTATCAGCAAAAACATGAGATGTACGAGGTTATGAACTTTTAGTGTTTCATTGTTGAACACTTGACCCTACCCGTTGTTGTTATAAGTGGGAGTAAAGTATTCGTTGTTGTTATAAGTGGGAGTAAAGTATCCGTTGTTGTTATAAGTGGGAGTAAAAATCTGTACTACACTATTGTCTGTGTTTAAAAGGTCAAAAAGTGTCAATAAATTATAATCTATCTATATCAGTGACCAAAGAAGGTTGGCCTTTGTTATTTTAATAACCTACCTATACAGATTACAATAGTAATGTGATGTAGGTATTTTAATTAATCAAAGATGCGGTCATAGGACTGGAAATAGTCATTCTATCTTTTATTGCCTATTAAATTCGTGGTTATGTATAATCAAAACCAATAATCATAATTACCCTCGCCACAGACAGGATGTTCATCCTCACACGTTGCTTCCTGAGCGCTCGAGCACGGTGAGATCCTATAGAGATAGAGGCTTTCTTCCGCGTACGCTTAGGTTGTGGAATGATCTCCCTGCCTCGGTATGTATCGCCTACAGTATGGGGTTCTTCAATAGCGGTCTTAGAAGGTTTTTACAGAGTCGGCAGCGCGAGTGTGGCGCCTTTGGTGTTGCGAACGTTCACAAGCTACGGTGACCTACGGTACATCTGGTGGGCCGTATGCTTGTCTGCCACCTTAGTGGTATAAAAAAACTAATATTCGTAATCAAAACCACTTAACCCTTGTTATAAATGCGAAAATGTGTGAATGTGGATGTTTGTTACTCTTTCACGCTCTAACGGCTGAACTGATCTGGCTAAATTTGGTACAGGGACAGGTAACATAGGTTTTTATTCCCGGCATAAGTTCCCGTGCGGAGTGGGAACGGGAACAATAGGTAGTCAAGAATCTAAACCATTTTTTTTAACGTGAGGGAATCATGGATGCTATGCCGAACTTCTACCGGCTAAAAAACCTCACGTAACGCCCAACAGCTTATGGTTGGGAGCCCCGGGTAAGCCCTCGGAAGGATGTCCCAGGACTTCCAGCTGACCCACGACCGTCACTGCAGCCTCGCCCAGGGGGTGGTTCGGGTGCTATCCCGCGTTTTTGGGGGGTTTCGGGTCTGATTCCGCTTCCGTAGGTACCCAAGGGGTAAAAACGAGACCGCGCTTGTACTGAGACTCAGCTATCCGTCCGCCTGTCTGTCTGTCACCTATCTGTATCTCAGGAACCGTGATAGCTAGAGAGCTATCACTGTTTGCCGTTTGTCAATACTTCCCAGAATAAGATCCTTAATAGCAACACTACCGTATAGTGCAATAATATAGAGTGTGTTTTTTTTTCAAAATCAATGTGTTCGATTCCCAGTCCCAGCTAGGATTATTGGTTTTTCAAAAATCTAATGATGAGGTTTTAAGTTTCATCAAAGTGACTCCTTTGAGCATTTTTCGCTATTACTTATAGTTTCAGATTTGGTCATCCAATCCCTTTTGAAAAATTTATCTATACTAATATTATAAAGAAGATTTGTTTTTCGGTTTGTTTGTTTGTTGGTTTGTAACGAATAGGCTCTGGAACTACTGGACCGATTTGAAAAATTCTTTCACTGTTGGGAAGCTACACTCTTTGCGGTGAACATAGGCTATATTTTATTCCCGTATTCCCACGGGAACGGGAACTACGCGGGTGAAACCGCGTGACGTCCGCTGGTACGTTATACAGAATGAATTTTTAAAAAGGGCTTGGATGGCTAAATTCGAAACTATAAGGAATAGCTAAAAATGCTGAAAGGAGTCACGGGCCCGATTTTGATGAAACTTCCTCATCCAACCTCATCATTAGATTTTTGAAAAACCAATAATTCTCGCTCTATACAACGAACGTAATATTTTGCCGTTTTTTAGAACGAAACCCTCCGTGTAATAATTCCACTAGCCGGTTTTTTACAGAACACTGAGTCAACGGAGCTCTGAGAGTCAAAATTACAACAATTAAATAATAATTTTGAATTTCTTGAAGGTTGATAACTGGACTTGGCATTCGTATCTACATTCAACATTAATTCTGCGTCATAACAACGATTTTAACCGGTTTTGCATTAAAAAAACATGACACGTTATCAATGCTTGACCTTAATGATAGAATGATTGGAACACTCATAACCCCGCTATCTCAATGTTCTTTTTTTATACCACTAAGGCGGCAGACAAGCATACAGCCCACCAGATGTACTACTCGACCAAGAGAAGTTGACGATTCAAATGTGACGAAAAATCTCTGCCCTGATCGGTTTTTTTTGACCTGAACTAAATACGAAAACCTTAGACCATCTAACACAGGACACGCCTTACTGAAGCATTCCCCTCTGCCAAGGCAATAGACCATTCGGACTAAGAGGTTTATAAAAAGCACTTGAGAATCGATTGATTCACTATCATAATCGAAATACATCGGCCTTAATCTGAGGGAGGACGCCATGCGTTCGCATCGCACACAGCTATAACGATTATGATAGTGAATTAATCGATTCTCAAGTGCTTTTTATAAACCTCTTAGTCGGAATGGTCTATTGCCTTGGCAGAATGGTCTATTGCCTTGGCAGAGGGGAATGCTTCAGTAAGGCGGGTCCTGTGCTAAATAGTCAAAGACGAAAACGGATATACTGAAAATAAAAATAAAATAAAAACTTTTATTTTCTCTTCACAAAGTTCTTAAGGCTGCAATGTTCGACCTTGACAAATCCTAAGGCAATTCGAACGATTGCAGCGTACGCTTTTGCCGGATTTCATTCGATTCTAATACATTACATTACTGTTATAAAATCTGAGGGGATTTAAGAAACAATCTAGCCGTAAAATACTGTCCTAAAGACCTATGTCTATTTTATGACTAGTTTTTATGAAAATTAAACTCATTTATTTGGATAAAAAAGTACATTACTTGTTAAGATATTTGCAATATTTCTCATTTTTCGAGAGCGATTTCTATCGAACAAAGAATGCCTAATCGTGTTTTGATACGTAAAAAAAGCAAGAGTAGGTATACTGGGTGTAACAAAATTACCTCTCCAAATTTCATGAGATGACTTGGCATCGGAAATCAAATACACATATTTAATAAAAAAGGGGGGTAATTTTTTTCATTTTTTTTTTTTTTTTTTGTCGCACATTTAGAATTGATTTTTTACCGCGGCAATTCCAGGTAACATGGTCGCCGTGGCAAAACAAACACGGAGCACCCGTCTGGCTGTCGTTGTCGCTTTCTACTGCTGCTCAGTAGCGATAGAAAGGGTGAAAATTAAAATTTATAGGACCTTTAAAACGGATTTACGGTTAAAGTATTCATGTGATTTTTTTTTCTTCATTTTTGTAATGTTTCTTGACTGATGCTACGTCACGTGACGAAATTTGGAAAGTCAATTTTGTTACACCCAATATAATAAATTACAATAATATAGTTTTATCAGATCAAATCGAAGAATATTTCCTAGAATAAAGTTCACCCCAAGATGAGTCTCTATCGAACATACAAGCCTTAATAAACAAACTAAATGAGGTACGGTACTTGACAATCTTTGTGAGAGGCTGGTGCATGTGGTAGATTCAGAAATAAATCTGTGTTACATGTCACCATGAGCTCGGTTAGCATCCTTGCGGAAGGTACTAAGGCTGAGGTAGGTAACAGGCGGTTAGGACCATGCCACCCGTTGGTCAAGAAGGGGTGGGTCGTGGTCATCGCATAAATACATATTTGGATTTTGCATAGAACTTAGCTCGCAATTTGATCTCCATTCTTTTTGCGGCGACGAGCCAAGCATAATTTTGTATTGAACTTGGCTCTCCTTTTTTACATTTATGTTTTTGGTGGGATCCGATTTAACTGAGCTATCTTGGGATGCGGGGTCCTACTAACATCTTAAGGACCCCAATGTGTCGGATCCTCCTCGTGGTACATCCTGGGCAACGGAGTAGCGACCACTCCCCTTCCTCTGTGGGGGAGTTGTGCTACTCTGGCTAATTACGGCCGAGGCGGGAGTAACCCACCTGTGGGTTGCTCGGTGGTGTGTGTTGCTGCCGGCCGTGCCGTTATTCACGGCCGGCAGCAGCAATGCTGGGTCGCCGTCGCTTCGCCACCTTTGCTGGCGAGACGATGGCGGCAAAGTGGGAGAGGCACAGCGTGGGGGCGGGAGTTTGCGTAAATGCTCCCGTCCTGCCATGCAGTTCGGGCTGCCGGCCGTGAATAACGGCGCGACCGGCGGCAACAGAGCTGGGCCGCTGTCACCTCGCCAGTTGACGAGGTGATGGCGGCAAAGCGGGAGGTGCACTGTGCGGCGGAGCGGGAGTAACAGATAATGCTCCCGCTCTGCCGTGCAGTTCAGGGGCGCCGCGGCGAGGAGTCACTGCGCGCCCCTGATTGTTTCTTGACCGTGGGCGTAAGGTCGGGGGACCCCGCCCACCAACGGTCACATGGCGGTGGGCACCTTCCCCGTGTTCCGGGGGTGCCCATTAGCGCACGCCTGCGCCAGCCGCTCTCTGTCTCCTCTATTACAGAGGGGCGCTCGAGAGCGGTGCAGGCGTGGTCTTCTCCTTAGGGAGCTTTGGGGAGCCGCCCATCTGGCTCCCCCGAGGAGAGCCCCGAATACACGGGGCGCCCCTAGCCGGGTCGACGTGAATAATCTTTTGATATCCCTCGGCCCGGCTAAAGGGTGAGGAGGAACACCGCGGGGTTTAGTGGGTAGGACAGTCCATTCCGGACCGGGCCGGGAGTCCCACACACCATCCCAGCTGCCCCCGCAGCAGGGATGAAGGCGCGTAAAGGCGTTCCCCGCGTCAACAAAAAAAAAAAAAAACTGAGCTATCTTTGTATTGTAATTGCGATAACTTTTTTATATTTTTATGTTTATTAGCACTTTGGAATTTTGGAATTCAAATTAGTTAAAGAACATTATGCCGTTTGTCATGCTTGTCAGTAACTGGCAGTCATTAAACCATGTTGAAGGCCATTGGGCGGCTTGCAGAATGTCAAAACTATGCGTTTCTGTAAATTAATTCGTTTAAAAATGGGTTTTCATAGAGGGAAAACCCAGAAGTAGTAATTGAGAAATTATAAGTCATTTGTAGATTCCAAGAAATGTTAACTTTGTCATGCGTTTGAACATTAAGGAAGAATGAATGAATACCGTTCTGTTTGGGGTATTGCCAACTATTAAACATTCAGTGTTATTTTCCATTGTATGTATATTCTCACTTTTTAGGTAATACCACAGGGTGGAAACTCCATACAAATTATTCGTTTTCAATTCTGTCATTGTACAGAGCTTGAATGTGTGTGTGTATGTGTGTGTGACCAATAAGGTAAGCAATTAATGTTCCCTCACGACACCCCACCAACTATAATGACAACTGTGGCGCAGGACTGACTTGGAAATACTTAAAAGCGGCAAAAACCAAACAAAAATCAAACCATAAATAAAAAAACATAAACAAAAACGATAAAAAAAAGTTAGTTTTTTTATAGTTTTTTTTTTGTTTGGTTTGTTTTTTTTCTGTTTTTCTTTTAGCCGGTTTGCGAATCGCACTAGCACGATTATATACAACGATTGTCGTATGGGAGCTCCCCTTAATTTTTTTTTGATTTTGTACTTGTTATAGCGGCAACAAAAATACATCTTCTGCCAAAATTTCAGCTCTCTAGCTATTACAGTTCCTGAGCAACAGCCACATGACGGACAGACAGACAGACGGACAGCGAAGTCTCATGAATATGGTTACGGAACTCTAAAAACCGGTTAAGTGCGTGTCGTGTCACACAGCACAGGGTTCCGTTCTCTCTGCTGGTAGTCCTGGGACATCCTTCCTCAGGCTTACCGAACCGTAGGCTGTTGGGTAGGATACGTGTGGTTTTTAGTCGGTAGGAGTCCGGCATAGCATCCATGATCGATTTTCCCTCACGTTAAAAGTGTTCCGTTCTGCCCCAAAGACTCGGGATGGAATGACCCCCAAGGTGAGGCCGCGGTAGTAGCCAAGGACTGTTGGGAATCAGAGGGCTTACCCGGGGCTCCATAGTCAATCATGGTACATGTATGTATTAAATGGTTTTGTAGGTATTATTTCGATAATTATGTACATAAGATTTTCCAAGTCAGTGCATTTTACTAGTTAGGAAACCACGGCCGAGTGTCAGGCCTAAAACTGCATCTCAGCGGAGGGCGGGGCGGGAGCGGGAGCGGGGCGGGAGCGGGGCGGTGTAACGTATGGAGTCCCATAGAAGTGAACTGCATGTCAGCGGGGCGACGGCGGGGCGGGCAGCGGTGCACGAGCGGGGAGCGCCGGTCGCGCGATATCGCTGCGATTGAGCTGACGTAGTGCCGTTCCTCTGTGTATTTTATCGTATGATGTAAGCGGAGAAATTCATTGGTATATTTTTAATAGATCGCCAATTTGGCCAAGGAAACATGTTAGTCATAAAAATACATACATAATATGATCACGCCCATTATCCCCGAAGGGGTAGGCAGACGCATTTTTCTTTCTTTCTATCTTTCTAGACATCAAAGAGTGATTTTATAATAAAAAACCGGCCAAGTGCGAGTCGGACTCGCCCATGTAGGGTTCCGTAGCAGCAAGTACCATAATATAAAAATTCTTGTAGTTCGTTGAAACTTTGATTAATGTTTTAACACTTTCGCTGTGGTAGTAATTATCTAAGCGAAAATCGCGGTTTATTATGACGTTTCAAAAAAACTACTAACTAGATCTCGTTCAAACCAATTTTCGTTGGAAGTTTTTATGGTAATGTACATTTTTTTTTAGATTTATCATTCTCTTAGTTTAGAATTTAGAGGGGGGGGGGGCAGACACATTTTTTCCAAGTGTCTCTTGCGCAAACTATTCAGCTTAGAAAAAAATGATGTTAAAAACCTCAATAGCATTTTTGAATTATACTATTTAAAGATACCCCACTCGTATCGTATGGGTTTGATGAAAATCAAAATGACTTTCAGTTCTTTTGAGTAGATATAGGGACCCCCAAAACTTACTGCTTTTCCTAATTTTATGTTGAGGTGTTAATTCCGTTCACAGAATACATCTACTTACCAATTTTCAATAGCATAGGTCTTATAGTTTCAGAGAAAAGTGGCTGTGACATACGAATGGACAGACAGACATGACGATATAGGGGTTCCGTTTCTTGCCATTTGGCTACGGAACCCTAAAAACGTTGGCATGTGTGGCAGCCCCTTTTATATTAGATATACAGTCTCGTGACGAACATTCAGATAGATGGACGGCGAAATCTCATGAATATAGTCCAGTTTTTACCCATTGGGTACGGAATCCTAAAAAGTACATAATCACAAGTTGATAGGTCATTGGGAACACATATTGGGATAATGTTACTTCCCAACAGTAGTGTAAGAATTATTCAAATCGGTTCAGTACCTAGTAGTTTTGGTCCTATTAGTTGCCAAACAAACAATCAAATCTTTTCTTTTTATAATATTAGTATAAAAATCGCGTTTTTGTTTTCTTTGTTTATTGTAAAGATCAATAATCTTTTTTTGCCTACAATAAATCATACGACGAAACAAAAGCACTCCGTTCCGAAAGATGTGGTTGCCGGGTTACCGCCAAACCCAACACTTCGTCGCCGCGACACGAGCGATCCGGCCGCTGAGATCAAGTTCGGTCAAGATCCGCCCCACCCCGCCCCGCTGTCGCCGCCGCTCCCGCCCCGCTCCCGCTGACATGCAGTTTTCGGCCTCAGCACTGCGAGGACCGCAGCGATGACACAGCGCTCCACACGCTGGTGGAGTGAGCGGCGTGGTCAGGCCGAGTGGTGGGTCTGAACGTGGACACTCTCTCGCTCGAGACCATGGTGCGAGCCATAATCTCCAGCGGGAGTAAGTGGGACTGCGCCGCCTCTTTCTGCGAGCAGGCCATGCTCGTGAAGGAGACGGCGCACAGTGGTGCAGGTAGTACGGGAATGCGGAAAATATTATTTGTAACTGAAAATACGTTGCATATAACTATAAAACTTTAATAAAATGATAAATCTAATGTATCAGTGTAATAATATACATAAATATATTATAGTAAATCGGGGCGGTAAAATATCGTTAGCATGGTACAATATGGTTTTATATGATAAAATATAATATATTAAAATATTCATTTAAATGAATTGCGTTACGAAAGACACGATACAGTATTTAAGCTGAATTATAAATAAATATTAATGAATAATAACATAATAAATACAGATAAAAAGGCTTATAGATGAGTGCTATCCACTAACAAAACTTAGGCGTCTTCATGAAGTGGATAGTTTTTTTTTATAAGGTACTGCACGTAAACTGTTGATAAGGGGATCTGAGGTAAGTATTAAGTCTTCGTTACAGGATATACCAGAACATTTTCTTAAATGACCTAACCTATAATTACGGTAGTATTTAATACGTGCTTTTTGAGCTTTCTCAGATAACATTCCAATGGGTAAGACAGCAGCACTTATTATTTGTTTGCCGTGCATTAAGACTTTGTGCACTGTATTTGGCATATTATACCAGCTGTACAAGCTAACATATAGTTCGGCAATTTCATAACAATAGGTAATTAATAATTATTAGTGATTATAATGATAAATATATTGCACCTTTCCCCGTTAAGAGCGGCATTACATAATGACCTGGTATTTCCAAGGTCGCAGATAGTTGCAGCTAAAATTGATGTATATATGATCTATAGGGTCTAATGAATGTCGTAAAGTATATCAATGTCTAACGGTCGGTAACGGAGATTAGTTATAGTCTCATAATTCAAAACAAATGGTTTCAAATTACCTACTTCATTAAAAGTGTAATTACAAGTAAATACTTATTATATCATATAATATTTATACGTTTTATTTAATAACACACAATAGAGCTACGGTTAAACAAAGAATAAAAGCGAAGTATACTTATATTTCTGTTTTATTCATACTTGAAACAACACAATTTATTGCATGAAATTTGTTAATTGTCGATCACCCACCTTTTTTACATCATAAAATTAAAATGTCTCATAATGTAATCGTAAGTTTTGTATAACTTATATCTATATCTATTCTAGTATATGTGTACCAAATTGTAGACGTTTTAAACAAAGTTAAAAAAAAAGACTTTTTTCCGCCCCTGCACCAATGTGCGGCGGGGCGGGTACGGGAGAGAACTCTCCCACCCGAGTTTGCCGAAGACTATCGGCCTCCGTGACCGGGGGCCTGAGGACGGTGAGAGGGCTGCTCACCGTCCTTACAGAAGCAGGCCCATGACGGCAGCATGACGTGAGTAATGAAAAAAGTAAAAACGCACGCCCCCCCTCAGAAGCGGGATCAAACCCGAAACCCCTCAAAGACGCTGGATAGCACCCGAACCACTCTCTAGGCGAGACTGCAGTGGCAGCCGTGGGTCTGTTGTGAGTCCTGGGACATCCTTCCGAGGGCTTACCCGGGGCTCCCAACCATAGGCTGTTGGGCGTTACGAGAGGTTTTTTAGTCGGTAGGAGTAGCATAGCATCCATGATATTGTGGCGGTCGCCACATAGCGAAGATCAGTTGAAATCCTGAATCGCGATATGAAAGTTCTCGCAACGAAGTATAGATAAATCCTGAATCACGATATCGGAATTCTCACGATGATGAATGGTATATATAACCAACAGTCCAACATCAACCGTTGGGCGGTCAGAGTGGTTTACATTCTCTCTCGTACTGTCGCACTGAGCTGACGTATCGTTGTTCGCACCGCGCTGTACGAATCGACCGCCGCAAGATTTGTTTTGTTTTGTATTCAACCTCGGTTGAATACAAACACCCGCATCTGGGAGTGACTTTTCTCTTCGGCCGGCGTGGTGGTTGCCTCCGTCGTGTAGGAGGGGTCGGTCTGGCACCAGCGCCAAGCCCCGACCCTGACTGCGCGGCGTAGGCGGTCGCCACCACGCAAGGCTCCAAAAGTCACCTCCCCCACCATCATCAGGACACATCGCGCGCGATATGTGCCCGCCCGCGACGCCATCTGCGCCCCGCAAGGCGCAGCACCGCGACACTCCGCCAACGCTGGCGTCAAGTTCGCGTGCCGCGCCCACGGACCGGGAGGCGCAGGCCGCACCGGAGCCGCTTACTCCATCGCGAGGGCATATCGCGCGCGCCATGTGCCCGCCCGCGACGCCACCTGCGCCCCGCAAGGCGCAATACCGCGAGACTCCGCCAACGCCGGCGTCGAGCACGCGTATCGCGCCTAAAGACCGGGAAGCACAGGACTCGCTGTACTCCCCCGCTCCATCGATGAAGTCTTTTTACGCCTCTGACGCCGAATTCTCCTCGGCTGAGTCTGAGTCACAGGGGAAGCAAAAGTCACAGCCTAAGAGAAAGACCCCGTCCCCCAGAACGCGCACCCAAGAGACGGCCCACTTATTCGCGCGCAATCATAAGACGCTGGAAAGGACCATGTCTCTGGAGGCCTTACCGGCCCCCAGGGTTCAAAGAAGGCCACTAAGCCCTGACGACGACGCCCCGTGTGAAAAAGGCTCCGAGCGACCGCGCCGCCGCTACAACCAACACCTCTGCCACAACGCGACCCGCGGCTGAACCGGCCGACGGCACCGCCAGCGAAACAGCAAGAGGTCACACTGATCAAAAATCAAAATCAAATATCATTTATTTACTTAGGCATACAAATGCACTTGTAAACGTCACTTATATAAACCAAAAAGTTACCACCAGTTCACAACGCGACCCACCTGAGAAGAACTGGCAAGAAACTCAGCGGGTTATTCTTTTAACTACTCTATTTACAACTTTATTAATGAATCTAAAAACTATGCATTTTAACAGTTTTTTGAGAATCTAGCAGAGCAGGTCATTTCCAGGCTTCCTTATTCATCAAGTAATCACCAACCGTATAGTAGCCCTTGCTGTATAATTTAACTTTAACAAACTTTTTGAATTTATTTAGGGACATACTCTTAATTTCGTTAGGTAACCTGTTGTAAAAGCGTATACAGTTACCCCTGAAAGAATTACTGATTTTATGCAATCTGCTATGATAAACAGCGAGGTTATTTTTATTTCTAGTGTTGACATTGTGTCTATCACTTAACTTATGGAAACTAAGTAAATTTCTTTGTACATACATAAGATTTTCAAAAATGTATTGAGATGCTACTGTAAGAATATTAACCTCTTTGAATGTTTCGCGCAGAGAGATCCTTGGACCTAATCTATATATGGCTCTTATGGCTCGCTTTTGTAAAATAAAAATAGAATTTATATCTGCGGCATTGCCCCACAGTAGAATACCGTAAGACATTATACTGTGAAAGTAACTGAAATAAACTATTCTAGCCGTATCTACATCAGTCAAGTGCCTTATTTTTTGCACAGCAAATGCTGCTGAACTTAATCTACTAGCTAGTTTTACAATATGTGGACCCCATTGTAAACCAGCATCGACCGTTAACCCTAGGAACGTCGTTGATTCCACAAGTTCCAACTCTCGACCATTAAGTTGAACATTGGTGTCTGACTGTGTTACATTCGGCAAGGTAAACTTAATACATTTAGTTTTATTATCATTCAGTCTAAGATTGTTAGTGTTAAACCAATGAACCACTTTCAAGATTGCATTGTTTACATCGTCATAGTTATCTAATTGTCGTTTGACTTTGAAAATCAAAGAAGTATCATCAGCAAACAAAACAATCCTGTTGTTGTCCCCCATGTAAAAGGGTAGGTCATTAAAATATATAAGGAATAAAAATGGGCCGAGTATTGAACCCTGCGGGACGCCCACAGTAACTACTGATCCTTCTGAACGTGTACCATTAACATCGACTCTCTGAATTCTATTGTTCAAATATGAAGTCAGAAGATCGAGAGCCTTGCTCCTTATGCCGTAATGGTGTAATTTCCTGATTAATGTTTCATGTTGGACGCAATCAAAAGCCTTAGATAGATCGCAAAATACACCAATTGCATCTTGTTTATCCTCCCAGGCCTCATAAATACATTTCAATAACTCTACACCAGCATCAGTAGTCGAACGTCCCTTAGTGAAGCCAAATTGTTTCTCATGAAACAATTTGTGACTGTTAAAATAAATCAGCATCTGCTCTAGTATTAATTTTTCAAATATCTTGCTCAAGGTCGGCAACACCGAAATAGGTCTGAAATTACCCGGATCTGAAGTGCTGCCAGCCTTGAACAGTGGTAATACTTTACTGTGTTTCATCAAATCAGGAAATACACCACTTGAGACGCAATCGTTAAACACAGTTGCCAAGTAGGGGGCAATGACATCTATAATACTTGAAACGGATTTCACTGATAATCCCCAAAGGTCAGCGGTTTTTTTAACATTAATAGATTTAAACGCTTTTATGATGTCGTTGCAGTTGACAACGGTGAATTCGAACGCGCCTTCACAGGCAGCAACGGATTCTGCTAATAATAGCTCGGCGGAGGTAGAAGACGACCGAAGAGTGTTAGTTATATCTATTGGTACATTGCTGAAGAATTTTTCGAACTCGGTCGCTACTTCCATATCCTCCGAGACGTGGCGATTGTTTATCTTTAAATCGAACTTTTTTTCATTCACTGTACACCTACCACATTCCGCATTTATTATGTTCCAGGTAGTTTTAATTACATTCGCAGAGTCTAAAATTTTACTTCTAATGAAATTAGATTTGGCTAAGGAACAGGCTTGCTTAAATATCTTTGAATATTTTTTAACATATTCCTGAAATTCAGGGTTGAAATTATATGATTTTTCAGAATACAGTTCATATAGGCTATGACGACTTTTATAAATTCCGGGTGTTGCCCAATCACTGAAAGCAGAACTGCCTCCAATTGATAATGTTTTCGGGGTGAAAATTTTCCCAAACACATCATGTATCAAATTAAATAAATTGGTGTAGGATTCATCTAAACTAGTGTAATCAGGCAATTCTGGTAATTTCTTCACTAAATTTCTTCTGAAAGTTTCCAAGCGCTGTGTGTTGACTGGGACAAAACTGATTATCTTCTTACTTTCCCTACTATTTCTCAAATAAGAAACGGACTGTCCGCGATGATCTGATTTTACAGGGTCCACTATACATTTTTTAATGGGATGTATATTAGTATAAATATTATCAATGCAAGTAGCAGTAGTGGCAGTTATACGAGTAGGTTCTAAAAATATATTATACAAACCAAACGACTTGAACAAATTTAACAATTTCTCTCTCTGTAAAGGTTCCCGTGCAGATTCTAAAACATCTATATTGAAGTCCCCACAAAAAAACCTGATGCAAGTTTCGTACGCCCACGCGGTGGCCGCAACATCGAAGGCCACCACAACCACAGTAGTAGCCTCCAGAGCCTCCACCATTCCAGCGCCGGCAATTTCCACTCCCAGAGTGGCCGAACAGGCTGCGACCGGCACCGCGTCCAAACCTGCCAGACTGGGCGCTCCACATGAGGAAGCTGAAGGCAGAACTAGGCCACGCAGCCAACGCAAGACCCTTTGGGAAGGGTATCAGATTCTCTCCGCAGGGAGAGGATGAATACAGACTGATCCAAAGATACCTCACCAACTTAGAGAAGACGGAAAAATTTCGTGGTTTTCATACTCCCCCCCTGCGGAGAGAAATCTGAAAGTTGCGGTTCGAGGGTTACCTAGTAACGCCACCCCAGAAGAGGTCGAGGAGGAACTCCGCGGGCTAGGCTTCGAACCTGAATACGTTCGGAGCATTACAGCTCGCAGCGGCAGGCCGGGGTGTATCCTCCTCGCCATCCTCAAAAGGACGCCCACCACCACTCCCGGGATCTACGAGGTCACAGAGATGCTCGGTATCCCGGGAGTGAAAATTGAAGCCTGGCGGGGAAAGAAGAGGCCCGCGCAGTGCCATCGGTGCCAAAAATTCCGGCACAGTAGCCATCACTGCCACCGACCGATGGCCTGCGTTCGGTGCGGAGGGGCACACCAAGCCAGGGAGTGCCCACGCCCTCGTGAAGATCCGGCCACGTGTGCAAACTGCGGGGGGGAACACCCCGCAAACCACGCAAACTGCCCCATATTTAAGAAGGAAGTCCGCAACAAGAGGGCGGGCACGGTAGCGCCCACGATCACGACACACCCGGCCCCTGTAATCGTCCAGCCTACAGGAGAAACCGCGCAGGGTGCCTCGCTTATGGCGGCTGCAAACGCGCCCATCGCCAGAGGGGAAACCGCCTCCTCTGTAAGAGGTCGCAAGAAGCGCAGGAGGGGCAGAAGGGGCCCCCGCGCAAAGGACTTGGAAGCCCAAAAAACACCGAAAGACGACCTTACCCATGAGGGCAAACCCGTCCCTCAGCCAGTCGCCGCCCCCGTACTCCGGGGAGGAAGGGCGAAGGCAACTAAAGTCACGAACGGCTCACAGGCGCAGCCATCCACGTCTGCCAAACAGGCCGAGAGGGGCATCAACCAAACACTCACGGCTGCACTTAATATCTTGCACGCCATCATTTCGGCCCTTCAAGAGGGCGTTAGCTCCGAGGCGATAGCCCAAGTCGCCTTAAAGGGCGTCTTAGAGATGATGGCGCACTCCAATGGATTATAACGGGTTGCGTATAATCCATTGGAATGCCCGCGGCCTTAAGGGTAAGGTCGCCCTATTTCGCCCCCTACTGCAGGCCCACAAGATTGACGTGGCGCTAATCAGCGAGACGCACCTGGGGCCTACAGATAAATTGCATCTACCGGGCTTCATCGTGTACCGGAGGGACGAACGCAGTCTACAGTCTGGACACCCGATCGCCTTCAGAGGGCTGGCGATCTTAGTTCGGCGAAGAATCGTTCACCAGCCGCTAAAATCACCGAACACCAACTCGATTTACACGCTGGGTGTGGAGTTGCACATGGGCGGCGCCCACTTGCAACTCTACGCCGCCTACAAGCCACCCGGCCCCACCATAGATGTGGCCGACATAGCATCGTTAATGCGAACTCCAGCCCCCGTGCTCATAGCCGGGGACCTAAATTGCAAGCACCCAGCGTGGAACTCCGCAGTAACAAACCCTGCTGGTGTTCGACTACTCGCCGACGCCGAGACTCGGGGGTACTCCGTCTCGGGGCCCGAAGTGCCAACCCGGTACCCGGACACCCCAAACCGCGGGGCCCCCGACGTTCTCGACGTCATAGTATTCAACAGCCTTCTGAAGGACTCTGTCACACAACAGGTCTTAGATGATCACCTGGGCTCCGATCATCAACCTGTTGTGGTGACCCTCAATCAGCAACCAGCGCGCGCCGTCCCTCCGGCCCCACGCCCCCAACCGGATTGGGCCCGGTTTGAAGATGCATTGAACAACTCCACGCCCACCCGGCCCATCAACACCGCGGCCGACGTGGAAGACCTCGCAGCGAGCCTCACCGCGTGCATCCGTGACGCTCTTGACGCGGCCAAGAAGACCATCTAACGCACCCAGGAGCGACCTACGCGACTTCCGGCACACATTTTAAACCGGATGGCCGCCAAGAAGCGTCTACGGAGGCAGTGGCAGAGGACTCGCTGCCCCACGATGAAGACGGAGCTTAACCGCCTCACGGAGAAGGTCAGGGCCGAGATACGGTCCTACCAAACCGAGAGCTGGGAGAACCACATCGACTCCATCTCCGACGACTGGCCGTCGATACATAAACTGTGTCGGCGGCTAGCTAACACCCCAGCTCCGGTGCGGCCCCTCCTCCACGAGGACGGTACGCCCCGTTACAAGGCAGCAGACCGAGCGGACATCCTTGCCCGCCACCTGGAGCGTCAATTCTCACCGAACCCGACTGACGAACACGCCCATGTAGCAGCTGTCGAAGAGCACCTTCGACGATACTTCGCGCCGCCAATAGCGCCCGAGGATCACCCCATCTCCTTCTCGCCCGGTATGGTGCAGCGTGCCATTCGCCGCGCCAAGAAGAAGAAGGCCCCGGGAGTGGACGGGATACCCAACTGCGCCCTCCACCATCTGCCGTACCGCACAACAGCCGCCCTAGCCCGTCTCTTCGCTGGCATTGTACGCACCGGGTCCTTCCCTTCCATTTGGAAGGAGGGGCGGGTGGTTATGCTGCCTAAACCGGGCAAGAACATATTGAAGCCGGAGAGCTATCGGCCCATCACATTGCTGCCAACTATCTCGAAGGTGTTCGAGCAGCTGCTACTGAATCACATCACTCCGCACGTGCCTCCAAGACCAGAACAGTTCGGGTTCCGGTCAGAACGCAGCACGACGCTCCAGTTGTCGAGGGTACTGCACGGCATTACCGCAGCGCGTAATAAACGCGAGCATGCCGTCGCAGTATTCCTCGACATAGAAAAAGCATTTGACCGTGTCTGGCACGCCGGTCTGCTGTTTAAACTGTCCACCTCCCCGCTGCCCCGACGCATCGTTACCGTACGTCACCGCTATATGCGCTAGATGGTATGCCATCAGAGCTGGTGTTCCTCAGGGAAGCTGCCTATCGCCTGTCTTGTACTCACGGTACACCGACGACATCCCCACTGACGCCGGAACGCAGCTAGCGTTGTACGCAGACGACGCGGCGTACATAGCGACCAGCTTAAACGCTAAACACGCCGCGTTGAAAGTACAACGCAGCCTCGATCTCCTCCCACACTGGCTGGCGCAGTGGCGTCTGTCGGTGAACGTGGGGAAGACACAGGCGATCGCCTTCTCCAGCAACAGGAGGCACCCACCGCCACTCCTTTACCAACTGCAGCCCATCGCATGGACACCGACCGTGACCTATCTGGGGGTCACGCTGGACCGGCGGCTGTCTATGCGAAAGCACGTCAGCAACGTGGTCGCGAGGGCGCGTGTCACACGTGCGCTTCTGCGTCCAGTGCTCTCCTCCAACTTGCCAACACGCGTCAAGCTGGCGGTGTACAAGCTGTACATCCGCTCACAGCTGACGTATGCCGCCCCAGCCTGGTACGCCCTCACGAGCGAGCCGAGCCGCCGCCTACTCAACTCACAACAAACGGCCGCCCTCAGGCGTGTGGTGAACGCCCCTCGCTACGTGAGGAACGCCACCATCACTCGCGACCTACGGATGGAGAGCCTGGACGACTTCGTCAAGCGCCTAGCATCCAGGATGTTCGAGCGTGCCGACGAGTCTGCGTGGAGTCATACCCGCGGACTGGCACCATGGCACGCTCGCCCACCTGACCGCCACAGACTACCTCGTGACCTCGTTGCGGACGTGCCCAGAACCACATGAAGAGCCCTAGTACACATCCGCAAACAACCAACTCAAACGGAACGTGGCGAATCACTGTTTTGCGCTGTAGAAGTGCTTCCGCATAAGCGGAATGAAGCTGCTGATAACAGTGATAACGAAAGTTATAAACAGATTGCTTGCTGCACTGTTCTAAAGAAAGAAACGGAAGACGCGACCCCGCCTACCGCCCCGCCCACCCGAACGCTGTACAAGAGTCTAGCCTGCGGGCGGCCGCCGCGCCGTGCGCACGTACGGCGCGCCCTGCCACCGACATCGTGAAGCGGACCCGCCGCGCCCCGCAAACCGAGTCGATGCCTAGCCGATTTGCGGGGCGGACGGCCCCGCCATCATCGTCATCTTACTGACGCCACATACCGGGCTTGTTGCGCTCCGCAAACCGAGTCCATACCTAGCCGGCTTGCGGAGCAAACGGACCTACCACACGTCACCCGTTTGCAGCGACCGACATGCGTGGGCACTCCCCGCGATACCTGCGTTATGTGGAAGCGCAAACGGGTGACGCC
Organism: Miltochrista miniata; assembly: GCA_933228765.1. Lineage (NCBI taxonomy): Eukaryota > Metazoa > Arthropoda > Insecta > Lepidoptera > Erebidae > Miltochrista > Miltochrista miniata. The sequence continues at coordinate 19,519,939 of OW121774.1, read as the reverse complement.
TATCTACCGGACACGACACCAGGCCACAATCTCCGCCGCTCCTGGTCGCTGGACGCCCTCAGCCGGGCCTTGACCGGGTAACCGGCCATCTCACCTGGCTGGGGCGACCGCCGGAGCGGTGTGAAGATGTCGGCCCTCTATTCTATAGAAACAGAAGAGGGAAGCAAGTTTTCCCAACCCCAGGACCCTCCCTTATCCAAGGGAGGAGAAGATCGCCACGTGTAGAGGCCAAGGCCTAGATCACGTTTCCACGCACCCCTTCAAGGATGTAGTGAAGTTTACCGACCGAACCGTTGGGCTTCGGCCCGCCAGGCGCGATCCCCTAGCCTGGTCGGAGGATCCTCCCTTTGTGTGTTGGAGGAACATTCCCAACCTTTCCTCCACAAGATCATCCTCACGTTAAAAAAAAAGAAGAAAGGTTGACGGCGGACGTACTACATTCACGAGAATAGACGCTTTAAAAATGCAAATGGAATGCTAAATAAAAAATGACTCAAACAACATCTCAGATTTTAAAAGACATTGGTATTAGGTATATCAGTGATTTTCCATCAAGCGGGTGACGCCATTTTATCAAGCAAAACATAAAAAAAGATATAAAATTTGTTGTAGTGAAAAAAAAGACACCGTATTAATTTAGTTTAGTGAAAAAAAAGAGAACTTGGCTCAGAACAAGACTTTGCCTCTGCTTACCGGGCAATGCTCTAAACAAAACCAGTTCAAAAACAAGGAAAAATAATGAATATTTTTGATTTATTTGTGATCTCCACGGATGCAAAGCCGGACTTGAAAAGTCTAAAACCTTCGACGACGAAGCTATAGACGGGCCCGCGTCATACATTACAAACTCCTTTTCTTTACTCATGTAAACAAATTCATTCTACTTGAATATTACTTTCGCTTTTAGGTACATAATTTTTATCAAAACTCACAAAACTGGTAGTAATACTTGTTATTTGTAAAATAAGCTATATTTTTATTAATCAAGGTAATACAAGATAACATTGGCTGACAGCTGACAGTTGACACTAGTGACAGACTGTGGGTAGACGCGTTTCATTTTTTTTTAATTCCTGTTTATTTTGGCACTTTTCGTTGGTCTTTTGAGCCACTTACATGTGATTTTTTCACAGGTGTTTCTTAATATTGTAAATTTTAATACTGCACTTTGAATAGTATAGCAGGGTCAGCCACAGGGTGTTTATTAGTTTTCTTGTGATTCGCCTGGGCCGCTATAATAGATTTATAAGTTTATTAAATTATTTAAGAACATTTATTAGTAAATTGGCACCGGCAGATGAGGATTTTGTGTATTTGTGAATATTCATATATATTTATTTATATTCTTATTTTTATTTTTACTACATATTTGGTTATTTATTATAGCTTATACCTATATATATATATATACATAGTAATATATTAATTATCTTATTTTTATGTCTTCGTCCGACAGTTCGCAGAATGTACCTTCACTTGCAGGGTTCCTGTCGTCTCAGTTCTCGGATGTTATTAGGAATTTCAATGTGATTCATATAAATGCTCAAAGTATTCCGGCTCATATAACAGAAATGCTGGCGTCTTTTGACTGCACAAATATACACGCTATACTTGTCTCAGAAACATGGTTAAAACCATCTATGTCTTCCACTCCTTATTTTTTGCCAGGATTCAACCTCATCCGTAACGATCGCGGCCCGGATGGTTATGGTGGTGTGGCTATTTACTTACGGTCTCACTTTTCTTATACTGTTGTAAGTTCTTCACCGCAGCCGCCTCTACCGTATTCTGGGGAGCATCTTTTCCTTGAGGTTGAACTCTTCCACAGCAAAATTCTCCTCGGTGTCTACTACGGGCCTTCTTCCAATGTAAATTACTTTTCTTCACTGGAAACCCTTCTAGAAAACTTTGCTTCTATGTGCAGTCACACAATAATCTTGGGTGATTTCAACACCTGTCTGCTGAAAAACGACACCCGCTCCTCTACTTTTCAATCTATTATTCAATCCTGTAACCTTTCAATTCTCCCCTCTATTGCTACCCATTATTTTCCAAACAAACCTCCTTCGCTACTTGATTTGAAAATTGTGTCCTCACCAAGTAGAGTGGCTAAGCACGGTCAGCGCTCGGCAGGCGAGTTTTCTTACCATGACTTACTTTTTCTATCTTATCGCCTTCGTCTGCCTAAACCTAAACCCCAATTTCTAGCGCTGCGCAACTTTAGTGGTATAAGTGTCGAGGAATTGCGTAGGGACGCCGTGGCCATTGATTGGGATCCGCTTTTTAATTCAAATTGCGTTGATGCCAAAGTTGAAATGCTCACTTCCAATTTGATAGCCCTATACGATGTACATGCTCCAGTTTGCAAAATTAAAATGAAACACCTACCATCCCCTTGGCTCACGAGTGAGATCAAAGCACTCATATCTCGAAAAGCTGCAGCCAAATCGAAATATAAACATCGACCAACAGACACAAATTGGGAAAAATATACCCTTATTAGAAATTACTGCAACAAGGTGGTAAGGAATGCTCAACGCCAACATATTCACAGCTCTGTTGAAAACGGAGATCCAGCAAAAGTCTGGAAATTTCTACGATCTTTGGGAGTGGGAAAATCTAATCAAGACTCAATGCCTAAAACTTTAAATCTGAATTCACTCAATCAGCATTTCTCTGCTTCGTCAAATATGAATAGAATGACAAAAGAAACGACACTTAATCATCTTTCATCAATATCCCCTCCCAACTGTTCTCCTTTCTTTTTTAGTCAATTATCTGCTTGTGATGTTAAGAGAAGTATAATGTCCATCAGCTCCAACGCTGTAGGTACTGATTGTCTAGGCCGCAATATGATTGTTCCTATTATTGACGAAATACTTCCAGTTATCTCTCACATTTTAAATTTCTCAATAATAAATAGCATATTTCCCGCGGCTTGGAAAAGCGCCCAGATTATTCCCATAGCTAAAAAGAAAAACCCTTCCTCCTTTTCTGATTACCGTCCTATTTCTATTCTCCCTTTCCTTTCTAAAGTCATCGAACGTCTCCTTTCCGATCAACTTTTAAGATACCTATCTCAAAACCAACTACTCAACCCATTTCAATCTGGTTTCCGTACTGGTCACAGCACAACCACAACTTTAACTCATATTGCGGATGACATGAGAAGTGCTATGCAAGATGGCAACCTGACAGTACTGGCACTGCTTGACTTTAGTAATGCCTTTAATACGGTGGACTTTGACATTTTACTCGGTATATTGGCCTCCCTTAACATATCTCCAACAGTGATTGATTGGTTTCATAGTTACCTATATGGCCGCCGGCAACGTATTGTAATTGACGATACCTCCTCGTCTTGGTGCGATACATCTGCTGGTGTGCCTCAGGGAGGCGTTTTATCTCCATTACTCTTCGCTGTTTTTATAAACTCAATTTCAAACAACTTATCTTCTTCCTACCATCTTTACGCAGACGACCTTCAAATATATTCTCAAGCTCCTTTACATAAACTGAGCGAGGCCGTTGATAATATTAATGATGATCTGCGTACTATTTGTCGCTGGAGTGATTCGTATGGCTTAAAGGTGAATCCATCAAAGACACAGGTCATCGTGATTGGCGGTTCCAGGATGGTGCCCAAAATTGACTGGTCGCAACTTCCTAAAGTGACGTGTGACGGTATTAATATCACTTATAGTGCTAAGGTCAAGAACTTAGGCATTTATTTAGATTCATGCTTATCCTGGGGGCCTCAGCTGCAAGAGCTGAGTCGTAAAATTTATGCTGCGGCGGGATCATTGCGCAGGCTACGAAATTTTCTACCTATAAAAACTAAGGTTGCGCTTGTGCAATCACTTCTTTTCCCCATCCTCGATTATGCAGACGTCAGTTATCTAGACCTAAACGAAGACCAACTAAATAAACTTGAGAGACTCCAAAACTTCTTTATAAGATTTATATTTGGACTACGCAAATATGATCACGTTTCCGAATTCAGAAAAAAGCTCAAGTGGTTACCTATCCGCCTTCGCCGGAATACCCATATCCTCTCCTTATTATATAACATACTTTTTAACCCTAACACTCCTTTCTATCTAAAAAATCGCTTTGATTTTTTGTGTAACTCCCACAATAAGTTCCTGAGATCGTCGGAGAATCTGAGACTGAAGATGCCCGGGCATTCCACTAACTTTGTGGATAAATCGTTCACTGTCCAAGCAGTTAGGTTGTGGAATGCACTGCCAGTTCCCATTAGACGTGCACAGAGTTTAGCAACATTTAAGATTCTAGTAAACAATCATTACTTAAAGGATATTGGCTATACTTAGTGTTTCCATCTTCTGAATAGTTTCTGTATATGTATATTATACATTTAAAAGAGTGTAAGTGTATGTTTATGTGTATTTGTGTATGTATATGTCAGTAATTTATGTATTTGAATGTATGTATATATTATAATATTTTTATGTAGATATATAAATGGATATGTATATATATGTGTATGTGTGTGTATGTATATATATATATGTATGTATGTGTGTATGTGTATGTGTATATATGTATATATATATTCATAGTTATGTATGTATTTCATACCCCTTTATTGTTCCTTTTGTGTACATTATGTATACGTTTAGTTTATGTTAATAAAACGTTAGTATTTCAACGTAATACCATGCTGCCCCTAGTTAAGTTCGTATAAAGTCTCCATCCAAAGGTTGCCTTGAAAAAATCGCCTTGTGCGATAAGGCCGCCTATTGTATAACCTGTATAATATTGTCTACGTATATAAAATGTAACTGTATGTTTTGGTGTTACAATAAAGCATTACTAACTAACTAACTAACTAACTCAAAAAAATATCAACGATTTCATTTTAGCGCCAAAAGTCTGCCATTTTGATTTTTTAGAAATTTTAATGTAGGTACCTGGTGTCACCAAGGAACTTAGGTGTCACTCAAACAATCACGACGAATCAAATGTCACCTCGCATGTCAAAATCTGTCAAGCCGTTAAGGCTGTAGGGCGTGACAAAGAAATGGACATACATACATACATACATCATACGTAGTCTCGAAAAACATTACCCTACTTTCTTCGGCAGTTCGGGTAAAAAGTGAGACTAGTTCACACGAAAGATGAAGAACGACACGACATGCACACATACCTACATTCAATTCTTTTTTAGAAGTGAGGGTAGTGTTTTTACACTTCGGTCGGGAACGCACTGGAAGAAATCATCTTTTGTAAAATGACTTTATTTTGACACACGGTTCACCTTTACGCCCTTAGCACACCTCCGCCGCGAAACCAGAACAGCGGAACCGCTTAATGAATTCCGCTGTAATCAAGTGTGGATTGAACAGCGGAACTGGGCAACGGAACCTGACACGAGTTTGTCGATGTGACGCTGTCGAAATTTTTTTATATTATTTTTATTATCTGGATGACTTAATAAATACATAAAAGGTCCATTTCTGATGGCTTGAAGAAGGTTTTCCGTAAACTCCACTTCCATTTTATGAAAAAATATTAGTTTCGCTGTTTCGCTCTGTAAATTTGTCAATTTTGACAAACCCGCGTATAGACAACGCGGTACCGCAACAAAAAGGCGGACGAAGCGCGAAGGTTTGACAGGCGATGGAGCAGATTTGGCGAAACCACGCGGGGAAAGAGATAGAAGATAGTTAAATCTATGCATTAGAACAGGCGGTTTCGCTAGTATTCCGCTCCTCCTACATGGGACAGAACTTGGCGAAATTACTGCGGTTCCGCTATCATGAATTCGCGGCGGAGGTGTGCTACAGGCTTTTAGAACTATAACACCGACTACGACCGAATGAGATGACCGATGACCGACCGACCGATTAATGATGGTGCCGCTTCTTTGCGTCAACACGACATCTAGTATTTTGTTGATCGAAGGCTTTTATGCCTATAAAACTGCTGAAGCGATTTAGATCAAATTTCGTAGAGAGATAGTTTAAGGCCCTGGGTAGGACATAGGCTACTTTTTAACCGACTAAGCAAAAGGGGAGTAATGATTTCACGCGATAACAACTTCTACGTAGACGAAACCGCGGGGAAAAGCTATTAAAGCTATATTTTCTCTTATTCCAGATTTGTGGTTTCGACGGGTCAACGCCTATAGTATGCTGTGCAAAGCCAATCACCACTACCACGACGACCACGACACCTCGGCCTACGCTTACTACGACTCAAAAGTAAGCGTTATAGTTTTTTTTTATACCACTAAAGTGGCAGACAAGCATACGGCACCACCATATGTACCGGTGGTGGACGTTTGCAACACCAGAGGCGTCACAATCGCGCTGCCGACTCTGTTAAAACCTTCTAAGGCCCCTTTTGAAGAACCCCATACTGTAGGTGTTTGGGAAAACCGAGGCAGGGAGATCATTCCACAATCTAAGCGTGCGCGGGAGAAAACCTATATCGGATCTCACCGTGCTCGAGCGCTCAGGACGTAACGTGTGAGGATGATTACCCTATCTCTGTGTCTAAAATGTAATAAATAAATATTATAAAATTTGGGACTTCACGCGAAATAATTATTACTTACATGCACCGACGTTTCGGGCACGTTGCAGCGCCCGTGGTCGCGGTTGGACCAGAAATAAGAGATAGTACAGATGGAAACCTACACACTAAATCCGCTGAGGCTACGCACACATAGACAGTTCATTCACAGACACGAGGTCAGGCGCTCTCAACTGAATTTTCGATACTGATTTGTGCGCGAGTGTGTGTAGCAGAGGGTAGGTGTAAAAAAAAAAGTACATACATGAGTTTTCCATCTGTACTATCTCTAATTTGTGGTAGGACTGAGACGAGATCGACAAAACCACGAAGTTATTTCTTGTCCGAACTACCCTCCATTATCATTACAACGAAGGATACTGAACTTGACCGTAAAACTACAAATTAGAGATAGTACAGATGAAAATCTCATGTTTGTACTTTTTTTTCATACCTACCCTCTGCTACACACACTCGCGCACAAATCAGTATCGAAAATTCGGATGAGGACCGCGCCTGACCTCGTGTCTGTGAATGAGTTGTCTATGTGTGCGCAGTGTCTGTGAATAAGTTGTCTATGTTTGCATAGTGTCTGTGAATGAGTTGTCTATGTGTGCGTAGTGTCTGTGAATGAGTTGTCTATTTGTGCATAGCCTCAGCGAATTTAGTATGTAGGTTTCCAGCTGTACTATCTCTAATTTGTGGTACAGATAGAAATCTCATGTATGTACTTTTTTTCACACCTACCCTCTGCTACACACACTCGCGCACAAATCAGTATCGAAAACTCTCCTCAACCTCGCCTGACCTCGTGTCACTGTGTGTGTACTCTGTGAGCGGTGTCTATGAGTGTGTAGCCTCAGTGAATTTAGTATGTAGGTTTCCATCTGTACTATCTCTAATTTGAAGTAAAACTGTGTCAATTAAAACTGACGTAGTGAGTGTGGTGTGTCGCCGGCCTTGTCCTTCGTTGTGACTAGGGAATGCAATCCCGCAACACAATTTTTTACAATCCCGGTATTTGCGGGACTGGGAGATCTCAGTCTCGCGGGATCCCGGTATTTGCGGGATCCCGCATATTTCGGAAAGTCATTGAGAAAAGAATAGAATTCTGTATCATACATGCGTCTAGAACTGAAATATAGTCACGTCTTAACCCCCGAAGGGGTAGGCAGAGGCATATTATATGCCCACATTTCACCTTTTAAGGTTTCGTCCCACGTAATAGGTGGAGAGCCGTATTGCTTTTTGTCTTGAAATGGACAGGTGCAGTGACTGCTTGCTGTTGAATTTTTTCAAGCCGGGACTTCAACTTGACTTAACGACTGCCAAATTACCCGCAAAAAGAACCAGGCTTAACGTGTCTTTCGAAGCACGGCAACGCTCAAATAAATGTCACAAAGTGGTCACCCATCTAAGGACCGGCCATAGTAAAAGTTACTTACTTCAGTGATCGTTTACCGCTGGGCCACAAGGAAAAATAAATTATTCAATATTAGGACTTATGTATTGAGGTTATTAAAATGATTATACATATCCCTCTAATATTATAAATGTAAAAGTTTGTGAAGATGTTTGGATGTTCTTTACTCAATCACGGTCTAACGGCTGAATGGATCTGCCTGAAATTTGGTGCAAGGATAAATTAAAGTCCAGAATAACACATAGGCTACTTTTTATTCTGGGAAATGTTCCCACTGGAAGCGGGAATGGGAACCAAAATTTACGCGGGCGAAGCCGTGTGCATCAGCTAGTAAGTAATAAAATACCCAATAAAATTTATTAGAAGCAGATATAATGGGTAGTTTTGGCATTAGGTACTTTAAAAGTGCACATAAAACATAGCATATCAAAATTCTTGTCTGCCAAACGACTCCTAACTTTACACAATGTCAGATAGCCAGCAAGCAATGTACGAGATTATTGAATAATTTTCTAACTGTTTATAGTATCAGAAAAGTCAAATCTCCCTGATTAAATCACTAAAACAAAGAAGTACGTTATTAGGTTATATATTACGTCACAATTATAAAAAACTTTCTCGAGCCAAATCAGTTTGCGCGCTTCCGCTTACAGAACAACACATGACATTTACCTTTGCGCAGTCCCGCTAATCCCGCGGTATCCCGCACGATTTACGTGCGGGACTGGTCCCGCAAAAATACTGCGGGATCCCGGTATCCCGGTATTGCATTCCCTAGTTGTGACAATAATGGAGGGTAGTTCGACAAGAAGTTACTTCGTGGCTTTTGTCGATCTCAGCTTGAGTCCAACCGCGACCACGGTCTCTGCAACGTGCCCGAAACGTCGGTGTATGTAAGTAATAAGTAGTATTTCGCGTGAAGTCCTGAATTCTATAAGTATGAAATTATTCTTCTTGAGGATCTTACTTTGGGATCAGATAGCGTTGTGTAAAAATGTCCGTGAATATTTATATGTATATTATGTTTTACAGGATTACCACCACAACGATGTACATACCCCCCGTGCCAGATTACGTGGACAGAGACAGGGCGGGGGGGTGTGAGCCTGTCGACCCCACCTTGACCGTGCCCAAAACTGGGCAGAAAGCTTTTGATAGTAAGTACACTGCAGAGTTATTTTTAAACTGTCGCGGTTTCCAACACTCATACTTATAGAATTCGGGACTTCACGCGAAATACTATTTACTTACATTCACCGACGTTTCGAGCACGTTGCAGCAGAAAGGGTCAAAGAACATATTGCAGCTGTGAAAATCGTCAGTTAAACAAATCGGCAATAGCAGAACACTTCGATTCGGGCATTAATCACTGGATCGAACTTCACCAACCGAAAGGCCTCTCCACTGATCGCCATTATTATCCACGTATGGTGCGTGAAGCCATTGAAAGCAGAAAACACAAAAATTTCAATAGGAATGATGGATATAAGCTCTCCGGGATGTGGAATTCAGTGATTAATAAACTTGAACGTAAAACTGTGCCAATTAAAACTGACGTAGTGAGTGTAGTGTGGCGCCGGCCTTATCCTTCGTTGTAATAACAACGGAGGGTAGTTCGACGATCCTCGCCTCAGTCCAACCGCGACCACGGGCGCTGCAACGTGCTCGAAACGTCGGTGAATGTAAGTAAATAGTATTTCGCGTGAAGTCCCGATCCCGAATTCTATAAGTATGGACACTGCAGAGTACTAGCTTTGTTTAGTTTTCTTGAAATTTACAAGAGCGTGTGAATAGGTTTTTTTTTTGTTTTACGTGAGGGAAAATCCTCATGGATGTTATGCCGGACACCTACTGACTAAAAAAATCGGTTGTCTTTAAAGTCGGTTTACTGACGATGGTTGAACGTGACAACGTCATAAGAAAAAAAATGAAAATAAAAATAACATTACAAAACAAAAAGAAATATAAAAACAAATCAATTGATTATAGTGCCATCTGTTGAAAACATTACTTAAATAAATGGAACGCCTCAGAGCGAGGCAGAGCGAGGTAACGCGAGGGAGGTAACGACATATTGCGTCATCGTGCAGCCGGCTCCATCAAATTATAAAACGTTATCACGTCAGAAACCTCACGTGTTCTGCTAACAGCCTACGGTTAGGAGCCCCGGGTAAGAACTCGGAAGGATACCCCTCCCAACAGACCTACGGCTACCACTGCGACCTCAACTAGAGGGGGTTCGGGTGCTATCCCGCGTCTTAGGGGGTAAGGATGGTGAGCAGCCCCATCAGCGACCTTAGGGCCCCGGTCATGGAGGCCGATAGTCTTGGGCGAAGACACGTCGGCGGCGTCCAAGTCGCCGAATGCGGAACTCGGGTGGGAGAGTTCTCTCCCGCACCCGGCCCGCCGCCGCCGCCTCCTTCGCGAGCATGACCTGCTCGCAGAAAGAGGCGGCGCAGTCCCACTTACTCCCGCTGGAGAGCATGGCTCGCACCTTGGTCACAAATTAGAGATAGTACAGATGGAAACCTACATACTAAATTTGCTGAGACTACGCACACATAGACAACTCATTCACAGACATGAGGTCAGGCGGTCTTAACCGAATCTCAACTGAATTTTCGATACTGATTTGTGCGCGAGTGTCGCAGAGGGTAGGTGTGAAAAAAAAAAGTACATTAATGAGTTTTCCATCTGTACTATCTCTAATTTGTGCTTGATCTCGAGCGAGAGAGTGTCCACGTCCAGACCCACCACGAGGACCTATTGGTGGAGGTAAACCTATTGTCGTACAATTTGTAGGTAATTTTATTAATATACATTTATCCCACCTTCCAGAGTGTGTGGACTACCAAGAGAAGTACGTGTTTCCCTGCGAGAGGTCGGTGGCCATCACAGGAGGGTTGACCAGAGGGCGCCACTGTCACCACAACGCTGATGATCTCATCGTTGGAGGCAATGACACGCATGCTTATGAGTTTCCGCATATGGTAAGAAACTGATTCATATTTTGGATATTTTTTTATACGACTACGGTGGCAGACAAACATACCTACTATACCTACAATCTTACTATCTTACTTCTTACTAATATTATGAATGCGAAAGTTTGTGAGTGTGGATGTTTGTTACTCTTTCACGCTTTAACCGCTGAACGGATCTGGCTGAAATTCGGTACAGGGTTAGATATATGTCTGGAATAACACATAGGCTACTTTTTATCCCGGGAATAAGTTCCCACGGGAAGCGGAAACAAAACTTGACGCAGGCGGAGCTGCGGGCATCAGCTAGTTTTTTATAAATGTGAAAGTTTGTGAAGATGTGAATGTTTGTAACTTAATCACGCTGTAACGGCTGAACGGGTTAGGCTAAAATTAGGTACAGAGATAGCTTAAAGTCTGGAATTACACATAGGCTACTTTTCATCTCGGGAATATGTTCCCACGGGAAGCAGGAACGGGTACCAAATTTCACGCGGGCGAAGCCGCGCGCATCAGCTAGTCAATTCATAAATTTTTCCATATTTTGGAAATTTTAGTTTGTAAAATTTTCGGCTCCCTAGCTATCATGGTTCATGAGATTCAGCCTCGTGATGGACAGACGTACAGCGAAGTATCAGTAGTGAGGTTCCGTTTTTACCCGTAAACAATGGGGAAAAACGGGACCCGCTTACTCTCTCCTTCCCTTTATCACGGGGAGTGTTCTTCAGAGCTCTTCAACCTAATCCCGCCTTCTTCTTCAATCCCGAACAACGCGTGCTGGACAGAGTTGCCACTCTTACACAGTGGAGAGACTACATGACGCCAATTAGACTATTACTTTGATCTAGATCTCAGGACTCGTGAGGTCTACTGAATTGAAATTTGAACACAGACAACTTCAGTTCATGAACTAAAAACGCTCTAGGCTCGAAACACGATTACTGATAAAATCCTCGATAGATTTTTGTGTTGAAAATACCTCGATTTCGTGAAATTTTAAGCTAGATCTCGTATGTTATAGGTATGTTGTTTTAATAATATAAAATATTTATAAGAAAGACAATTGTAAATTCTTTATTTGTTGCACTAGAGCATTTTTTTCATATTGGTTATAGTTTTTTTATAATTAATTTATTTCGTTAAAAGCGCACAAAAACCGATCGCATCTCTCTTTTTCTTGCACGTTTAAATGTATATCTGCTATCTGCTTTTTACAATTTGGCGTCTGGTAGGCTCTTAAAAGATCGTTTCTCTGTCGAACCATAAAAACCTGGAACGACCTGCCAGCGCGCGTGTTTCCCTCATCTTACAATCCCGGGTTCTTCAAGCGGAGCGTGAAGAGGCACATCACAGGGTGACAACTTGAGAACCCATTGTCTATATTGATGTAGACTGTGAGAGTGGCCCCCTAATAACTAGATATCGTTATGGATTTCGAGCTAAATATAAAAAGAAACCCTATAACTGACACTGCGCTGGCCATCCATCGGTCTGCCAGCAGGCTGTATCTCAGTAATCGTGATAGCCAGAGAGCTGACATTTTTACAGATGATGTATTTCCCCTCTGGTACTTTTGCCGCTATAACAACAAATACTAAAAACAGAAAAAAAAATGTTAACACAATGTTAAAATAATGTCACATCAAAAAACGTTTTTTTGACGTGACAACGTCTTATAATTCGATGGAGCCGGCTGCACGAACGAAAAATGATGACGTAATACGTCGTTACCTCGCTCTGAAGCGTTCCATTTATTTTAGTAATATTTTCAACAGATGGCACTATAATCAATTGATGTGTTTTGATATTTATTTTTGTTTTGTAATGTTAATTTTATTTTTATTTTCTTATGACGTTTTCACGTTCAAACATCAGTAAACCGACTTTTTTTGTTTGATACGGAATCGTCGGCACGCGAGTCCGACTCGTCCATGGCCGGTTTATTATTATGTATTTACAGACTAAACAGTAAACAAACTATACCTATTACAAAATCCTCGCAATCCATGTTTCCTTTTAAAGTCCCTTCCGAATCAAGTTGTTTTTTTTTACTTTATAAATTAACTCTCGGTTTTAATCGCGTTGCTCCCGTTCCCGTGGGATTACGGGAATAAAATATAGCCCATGTTACCCTGGGATATTGTAGCTTTCAAACAGTGAAAGAATTTTTCAAATCGGTTCAGTAATTCCGGAGCATTAACACAGGCCAAACAAACAATTAAAACTTTTCCTCTTTATAATATTTAGACAAATTAAAATCTATGAATATATATTTCTAGGTGATGTTGGGCTACGGAGACAACGACCAATCGATCTCTTGGCTCTGCGGAGGCTCCATCATCAGCGAATACTTCATACTGACAGCCGCGCATTGTATATCGACGAGAGATCAGTAAGTGTCTCATTTTTATACCACTATGGTTATTGTATTAAACTTGTGTTGCACAGGGCGGAAACTCCTTACAAAATTACGTTATAAAATATTCACGGTTTCACACAACGCTATCTGATCCCAAAGTAAGCTAGGAATAACCTGCTTGTGTAATGGGTATCAGACCACGAATATTAATACTTATACGGGGTGTAACAAAATTACCTCTCCAAATTTCATGAGATGACTTGGCATCGGAAATCAAATACAAATATTAAATAAAAGAGGGGGTAAATTTTTTCGTTTTTTTTAAATTTTTTTTATCGCACATTAAGAATTCATTTTTTACCGCGGCAATTCGACGTAACATGGTCGCCGTGGCAAAACAAACACGGAGCACCCGTCTGGCTGTCGTTGTCGCTTCCTACTGCCGCTCAGTAGCGATACTAGCGATAGAAAGGGTGAAAATGAAAATTTATAGGACCTTTAAAACGGATTTACGGTTAAAGTATTCATGTGATTTTTTTTCTTCATTTTTGTAATGTTTCTTGACTGATGCCACGTCACGTGACGAAATTTGGAGAGTCAATTTTGTTACACCCAATATACTTTTAAATATATACTTATTATACATAGAAACACCCCCACTCTTGAGACAAACATTTATGGGTCACACAAATTTTTGTCTCCGGTGGGAATCTAACCCACGACCTCGTGATTCACAGTCGCACCTTTCGACCTCTAGACCAACGAGGCTCAAATTATTTTGTTTTAGTTATGTTTGTACAGAGCTTGAACGTGTGTGTGACCACTAAAGGTTAAGCAAATGTTCCGTCAAAATACCCTCTAAGTATATGACAGCTGTGGCGGGGGTGGGGAAGCTTGCTCAGTGGGGGGCAGGGAGTTGCCTATCTGTATGTAATACTACCTAATATTTTTGATACAAACTTACGGTCTATATGATGGTTGATTACCGTAGCTTATGGACGTTTACAATAGCCGCCTTTATGGCCTTCGAATTGGCTAACGACTTAGATTTAAAGCCAGACGTCATGAAGACTTACCTCTCTATCAATACATACTCCAAATGATATAACAAAAATATATTTATGTGTGGGTACATATCTCGCAGAGTAATCGTTTTGTAGTGGCGGTGGGCTGGCCATATCTGTAGAAGAACTGATAGCCGATGGAGCAAGCGAGTTCTGGAGTGGAGACCGCGACTTGGTAAACGTGGGGTAGTACGACCCCCGCCAGATGGAAGGACGACCTAAAGAAGGTTGCAGGGATTTATTGTATGCGCAAAGGGCAGGACCGTGTGCTGTGGCGAAATGCTATAGGCTAAATTGATATGATTGCATTTAAAACTTGCGAACGTCACGCGGTTTCACCCGCGTAGTTCCCGTTCCCGTGGGAATACGGGAATAAAATATAGCCTATGTTCACCGCAAAGAGTGTAGCTTTCCAACAGTGAAAGAATTTTTCCAATCGGTCCAGTAGTTCCGGAGCCTATTCGTTACAAACAAACAAACAAGCAAACAAAAATAAATCTTTCCTCTTTATCATATTAGCATATATATAGATTATGAGACTATTGCTTTTGTAGTGGTGTATATGAATGCAATTTCCCTCCGCAACATTATGACAGCCAGTTATGTTTACAGCAAACATGCTGTGTCTACTCCCCTTGTACTAGTCCCGTCTTTAAAAAAAGGTGACCTAAAAACGTGTTAAAAACTAAACATTGTTCTTTTCAGAGGAGATGTAAAATATGTATTAGTCGGCGCTTTGACTCGAAGTGACGCGAATGACAAAAAAAAGATTTACAAGGTAAAGAGAATCATACCGCACCCTGACTTTCAAGCGCCTTCGAAATATCACGACATTACTTTATTGGAGACGGAGAAAAAGTAAGTAAAGCAATTATTAGTATTTCAAGGTGTCAAATGCATTTTAAAAATCATCTTGGGTCCATAAAGTACTCCTTGTGGTACACCTCTAAATATTTGGATTAAGAATTTTCTCTTACATAATTTATCTATTATTGTCTGTATGTTCTTCAAGATATTCCTAGATTTTTGTTCAAAAGTACGAGTAATTCTAGCATACTATACTTACATACATACATATATTGAGTCACGCCTCTAACTCCGAAGGGAAAGGTCGAGGCATAGTATACGCCCAAATTTCTCATTATAGGTTTATGCTTCACGTAATAGGCATTGAGCCTATTGCCGTGTTGAAATTGACACACGCAGCTCGAATTCTTTCAAGCCAGTCCGTAGGTCTTCAACTTGGCTTAACGATCGTCATTGTACTTACAACCGGATTTCTTATCGAGTTTTACTTCTCTACGCAATGGACCGTTTTGCGAAAGTGTCCCCTTAGTTGTTAAGACACTTACGGGATGAATTGGGCTGACGACATTTTATTCTTATCTTTGTTATCAAAAAAAAAAAATTAAGAGTATGTCAAACTGTCAAATGCACCTTAAAAAATCTTGGGTCCTTAAGTAGGTACTCCTTGCTTAGACCATATATCACGGGACTAGCCTTTGCGAACCACCGCATACAAAAATATTCTGCTAGTTTTCATAGCGGGTGAAGGGGGAAACACAAAGACATATAAAATTTCATTACATTTAAAAATGTATTAATCGACAAATGCGTAATGGCTGTTGTGTGTTAATTTTAATTGTACAGTCAACTACAATGAAATGTACTAGTTTAATCATATAAAATGATGTACTGATGTACAGTGCTTTTTATAAAGCCAAAAGACCAAATGGTTTATTGGCTTGGCAGAAAACAATGCTTAAGTAAGGCGCATCCTGTGGTTAGATGATCTAAGACTCCTTGTGGGTACACCTCTAGAAATATTATATAGTAATTATTCATCTATTATTGTCAATGTTCTTAAGAAATTCCTAGATTTAAGTTCTATTTGGTTTTATTTCTTTTTAGTTCCAGATTTTATTTCTAGCATACTAACACGGCGGAAATATCTGCGAACCTGGCTTCCCCTCGCGCTTCCCCGCACCTGACCCCGTTTTCGCCTCTCCAGTATAACCCGCGCGCGATTGAAATATACCTACTTGTAATAATTTATACTCTCGATTGTCGGCACTTGATGGAACTTGTTGTAATACATTATTGAAACACACACTTGCACTTACATCCCACAATTATTTAAAATGCTTTAACAACACCTGACCGGTTTCGCTTTATAGCATTCTCAAAGGTATTATAATGTTCTTGCACTATCTATTACTTCTAACACAGTATTTTTTTGGGTTATCCCACAGAAGCATTTTCCCTAAAAATGGGGAACTGCAATTTTATCGGTTAATTCAACCTTATTTATAATCATTCAAAATTAACTATCCAATTCAAATTCAAATCGACACACAAATTAATAATAAAAAAACTAAAAAATATTATAAAATAATTATGTGTCAAATTAAATCCAAGTTACATGAAATATTTAACAAAAATGAATGTCCAAATAAATATTTTTTCATGTTTCATTTCTTTATGTACCTACTTATTTACTATGTCCGATAAATTAATAATAAAATCGATCTGTAAAAATCATCCTATTTAAACCCCAGCCGATATACTTGTAATCGGCCATTTTCCATTGAGTTTGATAAGGTTGCTCGAATTATAGCCGTACAGTCATTATGACAGGTTCGCATAATTATATTTCCGCTGGGTTTTTTTTTTATAATCAGCACGCCAAATTGACGTCGCCACCAGCCTGATGGAAAGCTGTGGCGCATCTAGCGATTGGGGGCCACTTTTGACAGTGGTCCTCAAGTTGGCGGCCTTGGGATTGTACTAATCTTTCTAAAATTTGTAATATTTCAGAATGGCGTTGAGCCAGTTTGTAGTGCCAGGATGTTTACACGTTGGGGATCAAGTTAAAGACAATATGGTTCTCGCTACAGGCTGGGGCTTGCAAGCATACAAGGGTTCCGTATCTGAAATTATGCAAAAGGTAATTTAAGTGAAATCTTTTACTTTAGACCTTTAGACTTTGGACTTTTGGAGTTATGGACTTATGGATTTTTAGACTATTGGACTTTTGTGAGACTTTTTATGAGGATTAAATTAATTTATTTAGATAAAAAAAGTACCTACATTACTTGTTAAGATTTTTGCAATATTTTTAATTTCTTTTTCGATTCGAGAGCGATTTCGATCGAACAAAGCAATTTAGTCCATTGAAATGTTACAATTTAATGACCGAATATTGCATTTGTTAAAGGACGCTATTTTATTTATGGGAAATGTGTGGGGGGTCAATAGTATCTTAACCTCAAGTTTGTGGGGTCGCCACCCTTGTCCCCCGGCCGCCATCTTGAAAAGGGGTGAAAACACTTTTTTCCCAATATCTCGGAAACTATGAGGCTTACAAAAAATTTGTGAAGTCATAATTTGTAGCAAATTATTTTGCCTACAAATATGTCATACAAATTTTTGCCCTAAATTAAAAATTAAAGAAGTTATAAACAAAAAATTTAAAATAAAATTATAAAAATTTTCTTTTATGCTCTGTGGCGTTTTTTTTTTTATATTTTACAAAAAAATTACCTCAGACCAATCTTGTAGATGATCTTTTGAGGACTTTTTTTTTTTTTTAATTTCTCTTAAAAGATCATCTACAAGATTAGTCTGAGGTAGGTATTTTTTTTGTAAAATGTATAAAAAAAGTTATAGAGCAACAAAGATTTTTTTTTTAATTTTCTAAATTTTTTGTAATTTTTTTTGTTAAGTTATATACATATTTGTAGGCAAAACAATATGCTACAAATTATGCCTTTACAATTTTTTTGTTAGACTTATAGTTTCCGAGATATTGCGAAAGAAGTGTTTTTCCCCCCCTTTTTTCAAGATGGCGGCCGGGGGACAAGGGTGGCGACCCCACAAACTTAAGGTTAAGCTTCTATTGACCCCCCACACATGTCCCAAAAATAAAATTGCGTCCTCTAATAAATGTAAAGCTCATGTAACATTTCAATGGACTAATTGGTCTATAGCAATTTATATCATGTTTGTTATCTTTTTTAAAAAGTGGTTTTATCACTGTTACTTTTAAACACTAGTAGAACTAAAGACCAGTAGACCAAAAGAACATGTAACGTAAGTAAATTGGGAACAACCTACGTACAGTAGGGAACTGATTTTATTGAGATAGGTTTTAGAATAATCAGAGAAGATGCAAAGATGCAAAAGCATTTATTTTCTTTATATAACATTTGAAAGCGCTCATAGTCAAGCTTCTCAGTGTTCTGTAAACGATAAGGATGGCTCACGCTACAGAGAGAGCTACCAAGCGGCAACCGAGTAACGGCCAAACAACGTACTACGCTCGGAAACAACTCGGACCCGCCTCGTCTCGGGCGCGGCCCGTTGCATGAATACAGTGCCGCCGAGCTTCACCCGAGCAGTCGTGAACAGAACCGGCTCGGTGACCGTGCTACGGCCGACACTCGGCTCGGACCCGGCACGGGCTCGCGTGAGTCTTCCTATTATCATTAAGCATCTTATGATGTTAGTCCTCAGATGGGTGACCGTTATTGGCATAATTTCTTAATCCATTAATTTCTGTACTTCAAAACTTATGCCGTTGGTCATGCTACCAGTGTCTTGATAGTCGTTGACTCAAGTTGCAGTGCGGCTGCAGCAGTGCATTATGAACGGTTTAAAATGTTTCAACAGCAGATAATCTGTAAATTTCTTTATGGCAATCGGCTGACCTCTTACTACGTAGTATATTTGGTGAAAAATCAGCCTAACCGTAGGTGAAAAATGAAGTGTCTATTATGTGGATGCAGAAAGTGCAGAAAGTGTCGTAAATTGGCAGTGTCTTACGTCCAGCAGTGAACTGCTATAGGCTTTTATTGATTTGGCATATCAGTCAATGTTTTTATATTGAACAGTATTAAGTAAATGCAAACGCTCACAGTTAGACCCAACCTCATCTTCACATACTTTCATATTCGAAATTTCAGTGCTTCTTTACGAATTGTACCTAAAAAGCTTTTTACAAAAATTTTTAGTCTCCAAGCGTTCATTCTCAGATCCAGTGTACGTTTCGAATCCGAAATGTTTTCTTTTTGCGGTAAAATATGATACACGAATGTAATATCTGATTTGGAACTAGTTTATGTCCCGCCGTTTCGTTTGCAATTTACCTTAAGCAATCGTTATACCTTTTAAAAATTAGGAGTTTAAGACGATACGCCAGTCTGTAGTCCCAATTTAAGAAGGTCGAAACTCTAGCTTGAATGTGTGCGTGTGATCAATAAAATGTAAGCAAATTGTCCGTCAACGCGCACGTCAACTCTACTGACAGCTGCTGTGGCGCGACAGGGAGTTGCCGATCTGTATGTAATACTATTATATTATCTTTGGTAATATATCGCGTTCTATGGCGACACAGAGCAACGCGCACCTTCTTAGACAGTTTGCGTTGCTCTATGTATGGCGAGGAGAAAATTTTTATTTTTTTTGTTTGAACACAACCAACTTTCATAAACGAAAGTCTCCATTTCTAAGAAGATTAACCATAAATGAATCAAGCATGAAGGCCCCTGGATTTTTTTTTTTCTGATTTAAGTATTTGTTGTAAAAGTCGCAACAGAATTACATCGTCCTTAAAAACTTCAGCATTCTAGCCATCACGGTTGCTGAGATACAGCCTCGTTTGAAATTTTTGAATCCCGGAATCTCTTACTGACTAAAACCCACAGAAAGTCACAGACAGATTTTTGAATTTAATAACAATATTATTAATAACATATTATTTGCCTGATTTGCTGTAAAGATGTATTTATAACGATTATTTTTTCTGTGTCTTGGATTGTTTAATTTTAATGCTAATGAGGTGACTGTAATATAAGATTTACATACCACACTAAAGTGGTAGAATGTACCTGGGACCATTATTTTAATTATAAGACCTCAATTAATGTACCTACATTCTAGTAAATAAATGAATCTGAATCTGAAAATCTGAATCTGAACTGACAGACAGATGGATAGTCTATGGCTGGTTTTAGTGTCGCGCTGTCCGGACGCTGACCGTCGGCGCTGACAGCCAAAATGTATGACGCTGACCGTCAGCGCTGACGAACGTAAGCGCTGATAACTACGCGTTTTTCTAAAACGCTTCTTACAAGTTCATAGATAAGATAAGATAATTTTAATTCCGAAAATAGAAGTAAAAGCTGCGGATACTGGTTATAATTATACAGGAGTCACAGCTATATGAGGATGGGAGTACTAAAACCACGTATTTTTCTGGCCCAAAACTTAAAGTCGAGACCCACCAGTAATCCCTGTATTATCCATATACTTTTCTTTTGTTTACGTGAGGGAAAATCCTCATGGATGTTATGCCGGACTCCTGCCGACTAAAAAACCTCACGTAACGCCCAACAGCCTATGGTTGGGAGCCCCGGATAAGCCCTCGGAAGGATGTCCCAGGACTTCTTATCCATATACTTAAATCACAAACTAGAGATAGTACAAATGGAATGCTCATGTATGTACGTTTTTCCACACCTACCCTCTGCTAGACACACTCGCGCACAAATCAGTATCGAAAATTCGGTTGAGACCGCCTGACCTCGTGTCTGTGAACGAGTTGTCTATGTGTGCGTAGCCTCAGCGAATTTAGTATGTAGGTTTCCGTCTGTACATAATTTTTATACCACTAAGGTGACAAATAAGCATCTGGGGTCCACCTGATCGAATGGTGGTCACCGTAGAATTTACGTTTGCAATACATCCATGGGCGTTTTGCCCGCGTTGTCGACCCCGTAAAACCTTATAAAGAAACCCATACTGTAGGCGTTTGGGAAAACCGAGGCAGGGAGATCATTCCACAATCAATATTGTATGCCTCAGTATCTGTATTATTTTGACAAGAAATAAAACATGTTCTACACTTTTTCTTCTTTTAAGACTATAAGAACTTCATTCCCATTCGTTCACCAAACCATTCGTTCATTCTTTTTTCAAAAATAAATTCAATTTACCGTTGCACTTTTACGATATGTGGTAACTTCGACGTGACTGCAATAAAAAGGGCATTAAAACTATTCAGCGCAAGGGAATTTCGACTTACAGCAACAGGTTTAAAGATTACAGTTGAATGAACGGTTTTCCTATTTCCTCTGACCGAGAATGACCTTTCAGCAGATACGATGTTTGCACGTGAACTAATACTAATTGCTTTGTGACGTCACCTAACTTCAACCGCTCCTATATAGGTGGGAATACACGTGTTATTTTTGGTGAGAAAAATCCTGGACCTACTACACTTACCTAAGGTTGGGAGCCCCGGGAAGGGAAGGAAAGCCCTCCTCAGTATGTCACCAGGATTCCCAACAGACCTTGGCTACCACTGCACTGTAGACTTACCGTCTTTGGGGGGTATTTCGAGTGTTACCCCGCTTCTTAGGTGGGCGTGTGTGAAGTCCTCGCGTCACGGTGTCGTCTAGGGCCTGCTTCTGTAAGGACGGTGAGCAGCCCCCTCAACGACCTCAGGCCCCCGGTCATGGAGGCCGATAGTCTTGGGCGAACACGTCGAATTTGCGAATGACTGTGGAATTCGGGTGGGAGCCCGCTTCCTGCCCGTCGAGATAGAAAGCTATTGAACCAGCTTCACCAAACTTCAGCCAGATCTGTTCAGTCGTCAGAGCGTGAAGGAGTGACAAACATTCACACATAGTAGTGGGTCTGGACGTGGACACTCTCTCGCTCGAGACCATGGTGCGAGCCATGATCTCCAGCTGGAGTAAGTGGGACTGCGCCGCCTCTTTCTGAGAGCAGGTCATGCTCCTGAATGAGGCGGCGTGGCGCTTCCCCACCCGAGTTCCGCAGTTGGCGGCTTGGGCGCCGCCGATGTGTCTTCGCAGCCCCGGATCTAGGGGGGGGCGAGCCGGGGCCCGTGCCCCGGGCGGCAACATCAGGGGGGCGGCAAATCACAGGGCGACAAATTCAAACTTTGCTGACAAATGCACAAATTATCAGTTAATAACCTTGACAATAGTAGATGGAGTAACCTAACAATAAACATTCCAACTTATTCAACTCTTTTCACAAGAAACTTAGACTAAAGAAATTATTACGGTATTTGCTCAAATTATACTTATCAGAAATTACCTATAAATATATGCCAGATGCTTGAAAGGAAGCCAACAATTCCAAGAGGCATGCATCACTTCTTTACAAACTTGCAGCATGTTGTGGAGGCGGCCAAGGCAGGGGCGGCCACAGCCTATTTCATTTTCTGATTTTTTAAAATTTGTTGTGTTGTTCTTAAAATATCTCTTGTTGCACCATACCTCAACGGATAGCGTTTTAAAGTTTCTTTTCTTTTTGTCTTTTAAAAATAAAAAACAGGTCATTTTTCATACGATTACATTGAGGATTAGGAACTTCTGCGCTGTGCATTGTGCCGCTGGATGGCCAGTTTCCTGCACGGATGACGTATATCCACTAGTCCTCTATGCTGGTCAGGTTCTCTGCTTTCTGCAGTTTAATTCAAGAGTACCACAGGGAACTGTGTTGTCCAACACTATTTCTTCGGCATATTATCCCTTGGGTGCACTCATTGTTATGCAGACGACAGTACTCTACATAAGAGTTAATCGGGCCGTCCGACGGAGGGGCGGCCCGACCTGGAGGAAAAGAGGCGGCAGCTCGTAGCGTATCTAGACCGGGTCTGACCGCATATACCAACGGGATTCAGAAAACCTGGTAGATTTAAATGCCAGGCAATAAAGGCGTGTGCCCCTGTACCCTCTCTTCAAAATGCGATAATACTTCTGAAGGACTATCTAGACATCCTGTGACCGTTCAGAGGGGGGCGGTCCGACGTAGAAGAAAAGAGGCGGCAGCTCGTGACTGATCTCGACCGGGCCTGACCGTATTTCCCAATTTAATTTAGAAAACTTGGTAAATTCAAATTCCAGGAAACACAGGAATGTGCGTTTACAGCTGAAAGATCCCCTTGTCTTCTTTACCCCCTCTTCAAAAGGAAAGGAGTATAACGTCGTCGGCAACCTCTTCTACCGGTTGTCGCAGAAGATTACTGAGCACGGGAGCTTCTGTGTGACGAATACACAGGGAAACTACAGCTTAGTGACAGCACTGCGAGAAACGCAGCCAGGACACAGCGATGCACACATTGGTGCACAGCGTAAGCGCAACAGCGCCAGGTCCTATAAGCAGGTCTGGTCGTGGACATTCTCTCGCTGGAGATCGTGGTGGCCATGATATAGAGTAGTCTGCTGTACTAGACGCAGATTTGTGCCTTCGCTAACACTACTCTCAACTTTGAACTAAGTAACCTAAAAAATAGGGGGGGGGGGGGGGGTTAATGGGGGCGGCATTTTTACATTTTGCCCCGCCTAAAAAAATCTCTAGATCCGGGGCTGTGTCTTCGCCGAAGACTATCGGCCTCCATGACCGGGTGCCTGAGTACGCTGAGAGGGTTGCTCACCGTCCTTACAGAAGCAGGCCCATGACGACAGCGTGACGTGAGGGACTCACGCACGCCCCCGTTGGAAGCGGGATCACATCCGTAACCTCCTAAAGACGCGGGATAGCACCCGAACCACCCCCTAGGCGACGCCGCAATGGCGGCCTTGGGTCTGTTGGGAGTCCTGGGACTTACCCGGGGCTCCCAACCATAGGCTGTTGGGCGTTACGTGAGGTTTTTTTAGTCGGTAGGAGTCCGGCATGGCATCCATGAGGACTTTCCCACACGTAGAATTCAGTTTTCGTTCCTCTTCCCTAGGGAACATATTCCCGGGATAAAAAATAGCCTATGAGTTTTTACAGACTGTATTCTATACCCGTTCCAAATATCAACCTAGTTTGTTCAGCCTTAGAGTTCGGTTTTCGTTGGAGAGATTGAGTGATAACCATTTAAACATATTCACAAACTTTCGCATTTATGTCATTAGTTTAATAGCAAAGTCACGGGACTCAAGCTAGCTAACCATAAGTAGGTACTTATTTTTTTTATTTCCCATATAAATAACAATTTTGTGCACCATAACCGATGTCGTAAAATATGAAAAGTCGTATTGAATTTTATTAATATTGTTTAACTCTCGTTTATGCTGAAGAAACTGTGTTCTCGAGTCTGTCTATGTGAATTTTTTGGTATATTAGTAACATGTTTAGTAGATTAGTATAAAATTTTCCAAAAACGGAAAAATAGTGATGAAAATTTTTTGTTTGAAAACTACCTATATTTCTTATGTCAGTAATTGTTTTTACTGAGAAAATTATGAATCTTATATAGAGGAAAGATTTGATTGTCTATTTATTTGCATCGAATAGGCTCCGAAACTACGAAACCGATTTGAAAAATTCTTTCTCTGTTGAGAAGCTACTTTATCCCCGGTAAACTTAAGCCTAATTTTACTCCACGGAAACGGGAGCTACTGCGTGAAGTTCGCTAGTCGCCAATATTTCGGGTAAGTCTCGAAAATTTCATTTAAATTACGTACCTACCTACCCGCGAGTCCGTTCGTGCAGAAAAAAATCCATTTTATTTTCAAAAGAACTAAGTGTTCTCGGGATTCCTGGAACATCCTTCCGAGGGTTTAGTAGGCTGTTGGGCGTTACGTGAGGTTTTTTAGTCGGTAGGAATCCGGCAGAGCATCCATAAGGATTTTCCCTCACATTAAAAAAAAAAGTGGTTGCGGAATAAATTGGCCTATTGGTTCAACTTACTTGGCACCAACCAATTTTTCCACTATATACGTCTTGGAGCGACATAAGCACCATCTACCGGCACTTTATAGAACCCACTCCAAGACGTATAAGATGGAAAAATTGGTTGGTTCCGAGTAGGTTTCGATGGCCGCGTTGGTAAAGGTGTCGCACGGTATGCGAGAAGACACAGGTCAAATCCTGCTCGAAACCCTTTTCATTTTTTAATATTTTAAATTTTACAAATTAAGAACTAATATCCATGATTTTTTGAATTTTAGTTCAAAATGACACCAATAATAGAATCGGAAGCAGATTTAGAAATACTACGTGACTTCGCGAAAGACGATGACGAACCAAGCAAAGGTTCACCGCAAAAGTTACAGCTTTTTCTACCTAACGTTGTATGCATAAGTTATTTGGTTGTAGCTGGCGTCTATGGAATGCAGCTGATTTGTACTGCAGCTAAATGGAGTACTGTAATGTTGAGTGAGTGATATTATATCCTCTTATTAAGGTTCCTTACTCAAAAGGGGACCCTGTTATTGAGACGCCTGTCCGTACGTCTGTCATCCGGCAGAATTATGTTAATCAATTATCTAGATCCCTTAGCACAAGCTTATAACTAGCTTTTTTATATCTTCGTTTATGTTAAATTTTTCATTGCTGCTCAGCTCCTATTCATTGTAGCGTGATGATTTAGTCTATGACACTCCACAATAACGTAGCTTTCTATTGGTGAAATAATTTTGAAAATCGGTTCAGTAGATCCAGAGATTACCCCATACAACGTCACAAACTCACAACCTCAAAAACTCACAAACGTTACCTCTTCATAATATTAGTATATATTACTAAGGTTGTAACGTGGTACACCTGATGAAAATTGGTTACTGTAGCTTAAGGACGTTCGCAACACCAGAGGTGCTACACTCGAGCTGCCGACCCAGGCACAAGGTGTTACGAGCGACTGTGAAAATTTTCAAGCCAGCCATAAGGCCTTCAACTTGGCTTAACGATTGTCATTGTTACTGACAATCGGGACCAACGGCTAAACGTGCATTTCGATGCTCGGAACGCTCTCAAACAAATTTCATAAAGTGATGACGTGCTGGACATCCATTCAAGGACCATCTATGGCAAATGTTGCTTACTGTAGTGACCGTTTAATGAACACTGTGTCACCGGGTTCACGTGCTCGTTACCATTTCTAGAATAAATTTGAGTTAGAACCGCTGAAAAAATTTAATCGAAATGTTTTCAGCAATTATTTTCTATGTAATGACATTACTGGGCGTCACTGCTGGAGCTCACAGGCTGTTCAGTCACAGGTCTTACAAAGCTACCATGCCTCTTCAAGTAAGTAATTTTAGTTAGTCTGTATTATTTCATTGCTGGAAAGACTCCTGTCCAACTTCAAAAAAGATTCTACGTAACCTTAGCAGAGGTTTAGGGTAAAGTACCGCAAAAGGAAGAATGTAACCCATATGGGAATCACTTTATTGTCCGCCTTTCTTTATTTTAACGTCAGGAAAAATCCCTCATGGATGGTTTGCCGGACTCCTATCTAAGTACTAAAAAACCTCACGTAACACCCAACAGCCTACGGTTGGGAGTCCTGGGTAAGACCTGGGAGGGATGTCCCAGGACACCCAACAGACCTACTCTACTACTGCGGCCTCGCCTTGTAATACTCAGGTCTACAGGTAATACTTCCAGGCCTTACTTCAGAGCCAGAAGGGTGACTTTACGTGGGACCAAGAGCCCCAGGAGGGGGAACGACCTACCTATTTAAATTCACGGTGTTACGCCTCATCTTAACCTATCGATAAACCAGAGATACGACATCTTTGCTCCGGTTGACTCGGAAGTTGATCATGAAGTTCTTATAGGAGAAACCTCTTAAACTTCTTACAGTCTACCGAACTATTTGAGCCTCATATCCCAATAATGTGCCTTCGCTTGAAGGACCCAGACGTCTCTAAGTGTAACATTTTCAGATCATCCTAATGCTGTGCCATTCCTTCACCTACCAGAAAACCCTGGTCACATGGGTGATAGAACACAGACTCCACCACAAATACACCGACACTGATGCAGACCCTCACAACGCTACTAGAGGCTTCTTCTTCTCTCATATTGGATGGCTGCTGGTTCAGAAGCATCCAGAAGTTAAAAAGAAGATGGAGTTGATTTATATGGAAGATGTTTATAGTAATCCTGTAGTCATGTTTCAGAAGAGGTAAGAAGAAAGCATGTAAATTTTGTATTGGATATAATAAAAAACATAGGCAAATGCGAGGCCGCATCTGCGTTTTTCCGCGGCGGTTTCTAACCTCAAAATATCAAACCTTGACTTAATTTCATTGATTTTGACAGGTTGATGACACTTTGAGGTTAGAAACCGCCGCGGAAAAACGCAAGTGCGGCCTCGGGCTAATAGTTGTTTAGTCAAGTGCTGGTCTTTTGCAAGGGTCGCAGGTCATTATTATGCAGAAAGGAGTATTTACAGTACATAATGCTAAAAAAAGATCTTAGAACATATTTGGTTGGCAGTTCAGGCACAAGCGTAACACCTCTGATGTTGCAAACGGTTTTATTCTGATTATCAGATCAATAGCCGTGTTAGTCTCAGTTTTGCTATTTAATGTTAGCGTAAGTCATTCCTTTGCCAATCAAAAAAAAATGTCCGGTATATTTTTATTGGAATACTGACAAACTTCAAAAGTGAATGTATTTATTGCCATTTTCAATGTAAGCTCAGCAGGTGCAAGCTCGTGCACCTGCTGAACAACGGACGAGGCTCTGACGTCGGCGGTCCATTTCAACACGGCGATGGGCTCACCACCTGTTACGTGGGACCGAATTGTACACGGTGAAATGTGGGCCGGTATAGGCCTCTGCCTACCCCTTCGGGGATAAAGGCGTGAGTATATGTATGTATGTATGTATGTTCAATGTACAGCAATGGTATTTATTCTGAAAATGGGAAAGTGAAAAGATACTACTTTCCGCCAAAAAATATAGAAGTATTGAAGAACAGATGGGGTCATAAGGCATACAAAGTGGATAGAATAGGTCTCTTATAAACCTAATGATGACTTTTTAACGGGCGCTGAAGCTTGCTGGATGCTAGGAACGCGGGACCAAAAGTTGTGGCAATCATTAAGATCCTCCTATTTCCAGCAATTAGGATCCATCAGCTAAGATGATGACAATAAACATTTTCTTTTTCAGAAACGCCCGATGGCTACTCCCGCTGTGTGCTTTCATCATACCAACGATACTACCCTGGATACTTGGAGAAACTCTTTGGAATTCCTGGTTCATCAACATGTTTCGTCTCATATTGACCATGAACCTAACATTTTTATTCAACAGCGCCTCCCATCATTGGGGCTATCGGCCTTACGATAAAAACCTGAGCGCTTCCCAAAATCTTTGCCTAATATACCTGGCTATGGGGGAAGGCTTTCATAATTTCCACCATGCGTTCCCTTGGGATTATAGAACAGGAGAATTGGGAGGAAATTACACATACAATGTTATAACAATGTTTATAGATTTTTGTGCCAAATTTGGTTTGGCTTACGATATGAAAATAGCTTCGGAAGAAATGGTTAGATCTAGGATGATGAGGACTGGTGATGGTACAGATGTTTGGGGGGGAAAAGAACTTTATGAGTAGAGAAAAAAGATCATTTTAATTTGAAAAGTAGGGAAAATTCTGCCCATTTTTGTGATAACGATGCCAAGGTCTTATTTAGAGTTAACCTTAATTACATTCATACATATAGTGATGCCGTTATCCCCGAAGGGATAGGCAGAGACTTAGTATGCGCCCATGTATCACCTTATAATTTTATGTTCCACGTAATAGGTGGTGACCCTATTGTCGTGTTTAGCTTAATTATTAATGATGTAAATAAAGTTAAATAAAAAAAATGATTATATTATGTTTTATTGTACTATGTCGAATATTTTACTGAATAAAAAGTCTTAACAGAGAAACTTATGGTGAAATATAATTTAATGTCATAAGTTGATATTTTATCCTCGCCGGCGTCGTAAAAGTGTAATATTTTCATACATTAAAAACTTGGAATCATTTTTTTATAGTCCACAATTCCGTAGAAATACCCAACTCCCCCTACCAAAGACTCGGGTAAGCACCCGAAACCCACAAGAACTGGGATACAACCCAATTCCTTGGAAGAGGCTGTTATATCCCTAGACATGTGACGTGAGGGGAACCCCCCAAAGACGCGGGATAGCACCGTTGGGAGTCCTGGGATCATCTTTCCGAGGGCTTACCCGAGGCTCCCAACCGTAGGCTGTTAGGTAGGATACGTGTGGTTTTTAGTCGGTAGGAGTCCGGCATGGTATCCATGTAGGATTTTCCTCACGTTAAAAAAAAGGATGTTGTGTTTGTGACGTCATCATGGTCTCCCACCACGATGAGGCGCGCGCTCAACGCGCACCTCTGCACTCCTCGCCCCGCGCAGCCGTCAGACCATTATAAAAACGGCTGTACGCGTGGTGTCTGTCTCGCTCGCTGCCTGCTGCCCTTCAGGTGATGTACTACACACCATCTGCGCGACATCACTGGATCTGGTGGTCTAGGACTAGAAGAACCCTCTCTTGCTCGTTAACTAACGTGACGAAAGTCTATTTTGTACTTATAATATTTCGATTCGCTATATGAGAATAAACGCAGATAACTGCAGTATTACTTCAACCCTATTGTTCATATTTATCTCCTTGGTAAATATACCTATACTTGGACCGAGATAGGTGGCTGATCCACCCCTCACGTGACATGTTGCCAGGATGAGGTCTGTACAAAAGAAAAAAAATTCAAGAAAACCAAATTTGGCAATATTCGTTCACTGGGTCAACTAGTTTCACATTAAAGTTGCCACCAAATGATTAATTTCGCCATTATTCAACATGTCCGCTTAATTAAAATAATCCTCTCAAACTAGGTCATGTCAATAATTAAGTACGGTCGACATTATTTGCTGTTTCGTAAACAATAAGTGGCATGTTAGCTAAATTGTATTTAAGTACATACATTCAAACATACTTATACTAAAACGAATATCCAAAGTGGCATTGATAGGATCTTACCAAATCAATCAATGGTGTTGGGCAGGGGAGGGAACATTCTTTTTTATACCACTAAGGTGGTAGACAAGCATACGGCCCACCAGAAGGACTGGCGGTCACCGCAGCCTATGAACGTTTGCAACACAAGAGGCGCCACATTCGCTCTGTCGACCATGTAAAAACCTTCTAAGACCCCTTTTGAAGAATCCCACACTGTAGGCATTTGGGAAAACCGAGGCAGGGAGATCATTCCACAACTCCGGACGTTGAGTGTGAGGATAAACTCCCTGTCTGTGGCGAGCGGTGACGGTGGAAGGTGAGCGTTGATACGCGTAGAAAGGTGGCCATCCCGAACCTACTCAAATGGGTCGCAAGCCCCAGACACCATTGGGGTATTCCCCCCTGTGCCACACTATGGACCCGGTCCCCGAACGGTGAATCCATGAAAAGCTAAGAATAAGATTATTTATACTGTTGATTGATGGCACTTGGTGGAATCTGCTGCACATAATGAATAAGGTCTTACGCGCAATTTTCCTCACAGGAGTTAGGAGGTGCAAATTATACCTGAACACTTTCTAGTGGGATTAGTCCATGCAGCTTGTTGTGAAACTTTGAGCGGTTAACTCCGACATGAAACTATCCGGCAGAGAACTAAAGTGGTCGACATAGCTCGCAGAATATACACATTAAAGTGACAATGAGCTGACCACGACTATAGAAGAACTGACTGCCGATGGAGCAAACGACTTCTGGAGTGGAGACCGCGACTCGGCAAACGTAGGGTAGGAAGTCCACCTGCCAGATGGAACGACGGCCTAGAGAAGGTCGCAGGCTGGGACTGGATGCGAAAGGTTCAGGACCGTGTCTTGTGGCGTAAATTGGGAGAGGCCTACGTCCAGGAGTGGACTGCTATAGGCTGATTTGACAGTTTGGATGGATCTCTTTTTAAATGTTACATAATTGTCATCAACTCTAAACTTAGTAACTAAATTTTTTTAACGTGAGGGAAAATCCATCATGGATGATATGTCGGACTCCTACCGACTAAAAATACCTCATGTATCGCCAGTCTATGGTTGGGAGCCCCGGGTAAGCCCTTGGAAGGATGTCCCAGGACTCCCAACAAACCTACGGCAACCACTGCGGCCTCGCCTAGGGGTTGGTTCGCATAGGCGAGGTTGAAGTGTTCGCCAAAGTCTGCCGAGAGCCCTGGGACATCCTTCCGAGGGCTTACCCGGGACTCCCGGCCGTAGACAGTTGTAGGGCATCGTGTGGTTTTAGTCGGTAGGAGTCCGGCATAGCATCCATGTAGGATTTCCACACGTAAAAAAAAAAAAGGGGGTTGGTTCGGGTGCTAACACGCGTCTTCGGGGGGTTGATCCCGCTTCTAAGGGGGCGTGTGTGAATCACGCTGCCGTCACTGTAGTAACTATCTTAATGAAAACTTACCAATATAATCTTCTGATAATCTTCTTCACTTCTGAAACAAAAACGTATAAATTAGTACCTATTTTATATACCTACATTATTTCTCTCTTTTTGTTAGAAATTTCACAGAAGCGCTCGTAGCTCCTCAAGCTCACTAAATCAATGCATTTCTGGTGCTCATCTGGTATTGCAAACGTCTACAGCCCACATTGGCCACTGTGATTGGATGAGCTGTATGTTTAACTGCCATCTTAATAGCCAAAAAAAAATTTAACTGAAAAAGAAACTAAATTATTTGCCTACATAAGTTTATTTTACCCAGGTGGCGACGACCGCGACGGGGCCCCGCGTGGTAACGGAAGAGAGTACAAAATATCGCCACCCAAATTTCTACCGAAAGTGTCTATATTATGCATCTTCCTACCCTTTCGGGGATAAAGGCGTGACTATATGTATGTATGTAAGATTTTTCTAGTAAATTAGACAGACTACAGGAGCGCCTTATTTCTTAAAACGCAAACGGGACTCAACGCTAAAAAGACAAAAATTTCAATACACCTAACATAGAGTATCGATATCCGTTCAATCCGTTCATAAATTAAAAAGGATGGGTTCTGTACACTCCAATTTTGAAAACCCATCTCAATGAGGGTAAAATCCTTACCTTTGCGTCACTCATGCATAAATAACATGTATTGAAAAGACGATACGTAATCATCTAAAGCAATCTGTACGAAATGTGTAGATGTAGAGATTGAATACGTATTGTCGAGAATAGGACTTTTAAATCTGTATAGAAGGTTCTTGATAACGTATGTTCATATAATCACGCTTTTATACTCGAAGGGGTAGGCAAAAATATACATATAACAGAATATAATTCGTTAGATTTACGATGTCGCTCAGGTTACAATTTAACTGTTTTTACAATTTTTACAATGACATAATTTACGTAGTCGTCGTATACAGGCGTTCCTAAAACCAGCCAAGTGCGAGTTGGACTCGCCCATGAAGGGTTTCGTAGCAGCAAGTAACATAGTATAAAAGTTCTTGTCGTTCGTTGTAACACATTTTTCCTCTTCGGAAGTGTCTCTTGCGCATACTATTCACTTTAAAAAAAAATGATGTTAGAAACCTCAATAGCATTGAAGACCTATCTATAGATATCCCACACGTATGGGTTTGATGAAAAAAAAACATTTTGAGTTTCAGTTCTGAGTATGGGGACCCCCAAAATTTACTATGTTTTTTCTTGTTTTGTATAAGAATCTTAATGAGGTTCACAGAATACATCTAGTTACCAAGTTTCAATAGCATAGGTCTTCTAGTTTTGGAGAAAAGTGGCTGTGACACACGGACGGACAGACAGACAGACAGACAGACGAATCTATAAGGGTTCCGTTTTTGCCATTTGGCTACGAAACCCTAAAAATCGGCAAAATATCACGTTTGTTGTACAGGAACTCCCCTTAATCCCCATTTTTTGTTAGTTTTGGTTTTATTATTTGCTGTTATAGCGGCAACAGAAATACACCATCTGTGAAAACTTCAGCTCTCTAGCTACCACGGTTTTTGAGATACAACTTTGTGTCAGACAGACAGACAGTTGGTGAAGTCTAATGAATAGGGTCCTGTTTTTTACCCTTTAGGTACAGAAACCGAAAAATTAGCACACTGTGTCTAAAAAAACGAAAGAAAAATATAAAATTCATTTTCACACCTAGCTTCCTGACTATAACCACAAACGGAAACTTCATACAAAAATGTTTGATTTCACCCACACTAATATACACGTAATGTGAATGCTTGAATCAAGCTTGAATGTATGTGTGAGTATAAAGGACACTAGCTATGGAAACAAGGAAACAAATGGAAACAAAGAAAAAAATAAGGAACAGTACGCAATCTCATGTATGTAGGTACTTTTTTTCAAATCTACCCTCGGCTAAGCACAAATTAAACCAAAGCAATAGCACAAAGTACGTAGGTAAGTAGTAATACGTAATGCAACGCAGTGACACTCTCTCAAGTACTAACACGGCAATAGACACATCAATTTTGGTGGGGGGATGGGGAAGCTTACTCAGTGGGAGGCAGGGAGTTGCCGATCTGTATTAATAATACTATTATATTATCTTTGCTATAACGTCCATTGGTAGAGCTGTATGTTATGCTGGACTCCTACCGACTAAAAAAAAGTTGCGCTACGCCCAATAGGGTAAGCCCTCGAAAGGAAGTCCCAGGACTCCCAACAGACCCACGGCCGGCACTGCGGCCTCGCCCTAGGCGGAGGTGGGTCGGGTGCTATCCCTCGTCTTTGGGAGGTTTCGGGTGTGATCCCGCTTCTAAGGGGGAGGCGTGCGCCCACTGCGAGGACCGCAGCGATGACACGGCGCTCCACACGCTGGTGGAGTGCACGGCGTGGTCAGGTCGAGTGGTGGGGCTGGACGTGGACACTCACTCGCTCGAGACCATGGTGCGAGCCATGTGAGCCAGCGGGAGTAAGTGGGACGCAGCCGCCTCGACCTGCGAGCAGGTCATGCTCGTGAAGGAGGCGGCGGGCCGGGTGCGGGAGAGAGCTCTTCCACCCGAGTTCTGCAGTCGGCGGCCTGGACGCCGCCGACGTGTTTTCGCCGAGGACTATCGGCCTCCATGACCGGGGGTCTGAGGACTTTGAGAGGGTCGCTCACCGTCCTTACAGAAGCAGGCCCATGATGGCAGCGTGACGTGAGCAACTCACGCATGCCCCCCCCCCCCCCTTAGAAGCGGGATAACACCCGAAACCCCTCAAAGACGCGGGATAGCACCCGAACCACCCCCTGGGCGAGGCCACAGTGGCGGCCGTAGGTCTGTTGTGAGTCCCGGGACATCCTTCCGAGGGCTTACCCAGGGCTCCCAACCACAGGCTGTTGGGCGTTGCGTGAGGTTTTTTAGTCGGTAAGAGTCCGGCATGACATCCTCTGAGGATTTTCCCTCACCTAAAAAAAAAAAGGGGGAGGCGTGCGTGAATCTCTCACGTCACGCTATCTTCATGCCATTGGTAGAGCTTCACAAATATAGGAGCAACGTGATCACATTATATTTTAGTTTCTTTGTAAATTTCATAGTTGTTTTTGTTAAGACTTAGCTGATTTTGCGCAGTTTCACCCGCACAGATATCATTCCCTTGGGTTAAAATATTGAACAAATGGTATGCTATTATAACATGTTACCTAACATTTTATATATTCATGAAACTCAAACATCGTTTTATCGCCGTCGCTTTTTTATACGACCATATTTCCAAATTTCTTACAATTTTCTTTGAGGAATTATTCGAAAACTGATTAAAACCAACATACATACATACACATGGCCACGCCTTTATCTCCGAAGGGGTAGGCAGATGCATATCATAATGTCCTCATTTCACCTTTTTAGAATTTGTCCCACGTAATAGGTGGTGAGCTGTTTTGTCGTGTTGAGTTGGACGAAGTTTTTCTTCTCTGTTCAATGCATCTTTTTGCGAAAGTGTTCCCTCATTCGCCTCTTACGACCGCCTCGGGATGTATTGGGGTGGCGACTTTTGTACTCTCGCAACACGGGATCCCGTCGCGTCACCACACGGGGCCGTACAATAAAATACAAAAATTCACGAAACGAAATGTTTTTGTACAATTAAATATTTTAACTATAATACATACAAAGGCTGTTGGGCGTTACGTAAGGTTTTTTAGTCGGTAGGAGTTCGGCATAGCATCCATGATGGATATTCCCTCACGTTAAAAAAAAAAAGAGTAGAATAATAATAATAAATATTCACGGACATTTCACACAACGCTATCTGATCCCAAAGTAAGCTAGGAATAACCTGCTTGTGTTATGGGTACCAGACCACGGAAATTAATACTTATATACTCTTAAATACATACATATACATAGAAACACCCAGACCCTTGAGACAAACATTTATGGGTCACACAAATATTTGTCTCCGGTGGGAATCGAACCCACGACCTCCAGCGCCGCAGGCGGTATCACTACCGACTGCGCCACAGAGGCATTAAATTCTTTTCTTCTCATCTTGATTATAACCGAGGGAATAAAAAAAGCTGTTTTTATTTTCTTTACAAAACTAAACTTGTCTCATAATATTTTACTTTTCGCAATTTATTTTATACCCAAGGGAATAATATTGTATTTTTTATGACAGCAAGTTAATGGTTGACTGCCTCGTTGGTTTAGTGGTTGTATAGTGCGATTGCTGATCGTGGTCGTGGGTTCCATTCCCACCACGGGACAAAATTTGTGTCATCTTTAAATATTTGTCTCTAGAGTCTGGGTGTTTTGTATGTATTATAATTAAAATATGTAATTGTACTAAAACATTTCGTTTTGGGAATTTTTGTATTTTATTGTATGGCACCGTGTCGTGACGCGACGGGATCCCGTGTTGCGAGAGTACAAAAGACATAAAGGCAAAAGTCGCCACCCCAATACATCCCGAGGCGGTCGTAAGAGGCGACTGAGGGAACACTTTCGCAAAAAGTTGCATTGAGCAGAGAAGGAAAACTACGTCCAACTCAACACGACAATACAGCTCAGTACCTATTACGTGGGACAAATTCTAAAAAGATAAAATGTGGACATTATAATATGCCTCTGCCTACCCCTTCGGGGATAAAGGCGTGATCATATGTATGTATGTTTGTTTTAATCAGTTTTTGAATAATTCCTCAAGGAAAATTGTAAGAAATTTTGAAATACATAGTCCCACAACAATATTATGATTGTAAAAAATCTATAACGGATTGGATTAAACCATTGACTTACGAGGATACAGAAAGACTTCTGGAACGCTTAGTATAAGTAATATTCTTAACAACACGAAAAATATACACAACGCACACACACACACACACACACACACACACACACACACACACTTATTATTATTATTGTTTTTTAAGTCCTTAATTAACTAGGTACTTAATACATATGTAGCAACCTGTTTTTATTTTGTATGTAATTACTTATAATGTATGTTACGGAAGAGCGATCTCTCCTACTACAGGCATTACTTGCTTACAAGGAGAGACCAATCACTTTATTGTAACTGAATTCTGTTAAAGAAAATAAACGATTTTGTATTTTTGTATTTGTATTTGTATTTTGTATAAAAGAGTTACCTAACTACTCGACAGATTTGTTAATTAGTCATTTTCGTCAACTGGTCACTTTCTACATACATATGGTCACGCCTTTATCCCCGAAGGGGTAGGCAGAGGCATATCATATGCCCACATTTCACCTTTGTATAATTTGTCCCACGTAATAGGTGGTGAGCCGTATTGCCGTGTTTAAATGGACAGGCGCAGGTTGTGACTGCCTGCTGTTGAAATAAAGCCTTCAACTTAGCTTAACGACTGCCATTTTACTGGCAACCGGGACCAACGGCTTAACGTGCCTTCCGAAGCACGGAAACGCTCAAATAAATGTCACAAAGTGATCACATGGATGGTCACCCATCCATGGACCGGCCACAGTGAAAGTTGCTTACTGCAGTGATCGTTTACAGAACACTGAGTTCGCGGGGCCACGAGCGCTTCTGCAATTGGTCAATTTCATTGCAATTGGTCAATTTCATTAAAATCCCTAATTCGTCACTATCCCTAATTCGTCAGTTGGGTTATCAGGTCAAAAGCGACGGATATAAATCGATGTTTGAGTTTCATAAAACTAGTGCTGCCCTGATAATTGCACTTGCAGTAATCGTCATTTTTGAGATTTTCACTTTTTTGCAGAAATGGCATCCTAAGGACATAATCTATACGTAAAAAATATATCTATAACCTTTCCTCTATTACAAACGTGTTTTTTAGGTACTATGAAACGCAGTACTTGCACCTAAATGTAACTTGTGCTACAAAAATTTGAAGTATTAAGCATATGCTATAAGTTTATGCAGTACTTGCTACGATTACTGCGTAAGCTTGTAGCATATTTTTTTCTGAAACGAATGTTTACTTAGCCAATCGTAGTATTCTACAATCCTGCGTTTACGAGAAGCGAGAGTGATAGGGAGCTATGTGTGTACGAATGCCGCACGGTATAGTGCCGTGTTTCATTTTAGCAAATCAGTGCGTCGACGTCACTCGCTGACGTGACAGTGTGCTCCGCGTGATTGGTGGTCAAACATTCCAGTATTACGGTAAGTATACCGTAACTCAAACCAACCATGTCATAGTCAAAACCGGAGTAGTTTTGACTATGACAACGATGCATGCTAACATGTGCTAATACGTTTGAACTCGTCAACTGTATTAGCACAAATTAGTTAAATAAATAGTGAAGATGTCACAAATAATTCACTTGAAAAAAGCGCCGAAGAACTAATACAGCACCTTAGTAGCAAAATGTGTTACACATAATCCTTACTGAAGATCTACAGACTCATTTCACTCCTGAGCTGAGCCATGTCTACAAGTTGTTCTGGAGAGTAGTCATAAACCGCCTCGCTGGGAAACTCGACAAGTTCCAGACAAAGAAGTAAGCCGGGTTTCGAAAAGGCTTTAGTACAGTGGACTACATCCATTCTGTTCGGCAAATTGTATGAAGTCCAACTAGCACAATCAGCCGTTGTGTATGGATTTCGTAGACTACGAGAAAGCCTTCGACTCTGTCGAAACCTGGGCAGTCCTAGAAGCTCTGCAGCGGTGTCATCTTGATTGGCGGTATATTGAGGTGTTGAGGGGCTTATATGATACCGTTACCATGACCGTCCAGTTGGAGGATAAGAAGACCAATCCGATAGCGCTGCGCAGAGGTGTGAGACAGGGAGATGTCGTGTCACCTAAGCTCCTCACTAATACGCTTGGGACGTCTTAAAATCGTTGGCCTGGGATGGAAGGGGCGTGAATATTAGCCAATGACATCGTCATAGTAGCAGAAAAGCTGAAACCTTTTAGCGGGGTGCTGCACAGTTTAAGTGAAGAGTCTCGACGTGTTGGCCTCGGTATAAACTTGAACAAAACCAAGGTCATGTTCAATGAGCATGTCATGCCGGGACCAATAGCTGTCCAAGACTACACTTACCTTGGGCAGGACATTTGAAACGAGTAACCTGGATAAGGACATAGCGAGAAGGATTTGCTTGGGCTGGGCAGCATTCAGCGAACTGCATCGGGTTTTCTATTCGCCGATACCGCAATGCCTGAAGATGATAGTCTTCAGCCAGAGCATTCTACCAGTTATGACCTACGCCGCCGAGACGTGGACACTCACAATAGGGCTAGTCCACAGTAGGGGTGTCTCTGAGGGATAAGATCCGAAACGATGTTATCCGCCAGAAAACAAGAGTGGTCGACATAGCTTGCAGAGTATACGTTTCGAAGTGGCTGGCCACATTTGTAGAATAACTGATGCTCGATGGAGCAAGCGTATTCTGGAGTGGAGACCGCGACTTGGTAAATGTCGGGTAGGACGACCCCCTGCCAGAAGGAGCGACGATCTAAAGAAGGTTGCAGGGATTGACTGGATGCGAAAAGCGCAGGACCGTGTGTTGTGGCGAAATTTGGAAGACGCCTATGTTCAGCAGTGGACTGCTATAGGCTAGATTGATTGATTGACTTTTGAAGTGCCTTTGATTTCGGAAGATTAACTCTTTTTTAGTAATTATGAACATGAAAACGAAAGATGAAAACTTTAACATTATATTTAACCTTTTGTTTTACGGTACACCTGTAGTCAGACCAATTTCAGGTAACTTATAAATAACCGAGTTTTGTATAACTCCCCCAAAAGGACTTATCACAGCTAACTCTTATATCTTAACATACGGGGCGTCGCGTATTAGGTAATGTATGGTAGGCTTGTCATGCCTATCTCTGTTATTGAGTTTATTATAGTAAATATAGCTACAATAAAAAAAATGCTACTTGTCGATATCCGTCACATTAAAATATGTTACATTATTAAAAAATCTCATACTTGTTTGCATTAAATTTCTTTAAAAACGCAAATATCTGAAAAAAATCTTTAGGATGCAATTTCTCAAAACTATGATTTTTAAGATAACGTAGATAGGTCTGACACGGCAGTACAGTCTGTTTAACTAATACCAGAGGTATGTAATATATTCAATGATTAATAATTACAAACGCAGTACTAAGCACGTGCTAGGTGAGTTTGCAGTAATAAGCACTATTACTGCATGTGATCTTAGTGATACTGTAATGTTCGCAAGCCCAGAAAGTTAATGAAAACGCAGTACTAAGCATTTTATCTAAATAAGATAATAAAATAAGGAAAAAAATATATCAATAGAAAGATCGATTTTTTTACTATTTTTAAGTTACATTTTAAAAGTTATAGCACCGATATTTCTTCCTTAGATATGACGAAATATGTTTTTCGCGCTTATCTCGAAACCGCTATTTTGCAAGAACTGCGTTTGCAATAACGAGGGCAGAGTGGACGTCACGCGGTTTCACCCGCGTAGTTCCCGTTGCCGTGGGAATACGGGAATAAAATATAACCTATGTTCACCGCAAAGAGCTTCCCAACAGTGAAAGAATTTTTAAAATCCGTCCAGTAGTTCCGGAGCCTATTCGTTACAAACAAAAAAACAAATCTTTCCTCTTTATAATATTGGTATAGATGATAAGTTACATGTTGTAATAGCATACCATTTGTTCAATGTTTGAAGACATTCTTTATGTATACGTACATACATATAGTCACGCCTTTATCATCGAAGGGGTAGGCAGAGGCATAGCATACGCCTACATTTCACCTTATACTTTAATGTACCACGTAATCGGTGGTGAGCCTATTGCCGTGTTGAAATGGACAAGTGCAGGTCGTGACGACCCACAGTTGACATTTTTAAAGCCTCCCATAAGGCTTTCAAATTGGCTTAACGATTGTCATTTTACTAATAACCGGGTTTCATTTCAAATTTTCCTTCTTGCAATGGATCGTTTTGCGAAAGCGTTCCCTGATTCACCTCTTACGACTACCTCGGTATGAGTTGGGTGGCGACACTTTGTACTCTTTCCCATCATCACACGGGGATATAATTTCAGGTTTACGTGTATCAAAATAATATTATAAATGTCAAAGATTGTTGGATGTTTGTTACTCAATCACGCTCTAGCGCTGAACGGATCGGGCTTAAATTTGGTACAGAGATAGCTTATAGTCTGAAATAATACATAGGCTATATACTTTTTATTTCGGGATAAATTTTAGCCATATGCAAATGCCAAATTTTAGCCGAATCCGTTCAGCCGTTCGAGCGTGATTGAGTACCTAATAAACATCCAAACATCTTCACAAACTTTCACAGTTATAATGTTAATAATTATAGGATTGTTGTAAAATTTATAGTATGTATAAACTCGGCAACAATGTATCATTTATTTCAAAACACAATGTAAAACTTGTTAATCAATAAAAAATATACTGCAAATACTGAAGTACTGACTTAGTAGTGGTCCTAAAAGCTTATAACTTGGTCCATTATTATCGTTAACGCAGTCACGTAGAAACGTCGTACTAGATAAACAGACAACTAGTCCTTTGCCCTGACCTTAGGTAAACTTTTTACCTTAATACTTTGTCGATATAACAAGATGGCGGGTTCTTAAACGTTGTGTAGGAGATAAACGATTTATAGAGGTTCTGGGTTGAAATCAAAGATTAGTGGACATTGTTGGCTGGTAAAGTCAAAAGTAGCACCGCAGTTTTTGACTTGTTCAAAAGCGATTTTCTAAATTCTAGAATATTTCTTTCAATATTTTAAAAAGTCCATTTTTAGGGTTCCGTAGCCAAATAGCAAAAACGGAACCCTTATAGATTCGTCATGTCTGTCTGTCTGTCCGTCCGTATGTCACAGCCACTTTTCTCCGAAACTATAAGGACAATGCTCTTGAAACTTTGTAAGTAGATGTATTCTGTGAACCGCATCAAGGTTTTATATAAAACTAGAAAAAAAGCAGTTAATTTTGGGGGACCTCATACACAAAACTGTAACTCAAAACTTTTTTTCTTATAAAACCCATACGTGTGGGGTATAGATAGGTCTTTAAAAATGCTATTGAGGTTTCGAGCATCATTTTTAGGGTTTCGTATTTTCTAAATTGAATAGTTTGCGCAAGAGACACTTCCAAAGTGGAAAAATGTGCCCCCCCCCCCCTCAAACTTCTAAACTAAGAGAATGATAAATCTAAAAAAATATATGATGTACATTGCCATAAGATCTACCTACGAAAATTGGTGTGAACGAGATCGAGTCGATAGTTTTTTTTTTTAATACGTCATAAACCGCAATTTTCGCCTAGAAAAATCACTAACACTGCGAACGTGTTACAACATCAATGATAATAACAACAAACTATTTACAAGAACTTTTATATTATGTTACTTGCTGCTAAGGAACCCTTCATGGGCGAGTGAACTCGCACTTGGCCGGTTTTTTTTCTTTTGCGAAAAGATCCATTGCGTAGAGAAGGAATACTCGAAAAGAAACCCGTTTGTCAGGAAAATGACAACCGTTAAGCCAAGTAGAAGGCCTTATGGGCGGCTTGAAAAATTTCAACTGCGGGTCTCGCCGGTCCGTTTCAACACAGCAATAGGCTCACCACGTATGACGTGGGACATAAAACTAGAAGCACTCGTGGCCCCGCGGACTCAGTGTTCTGTAAACGATCACTGCAGTAAGCAACTTTCACTATGGCCGGTCCATGGATGGGTGACCATCCATGTGATCACTTTGTGACATTTATTTGAGCGTTTCCGTGCTTCGGAAGGCACGTTAAGCCGTTGGTCCCAGTTGCCAGTAAAATAGCAGTCGTTAAGCTAAGTTGAAGGCTTTATTTTCAACAGCAGGCAGTCACAACCTGCGCCTGTCCATTTAAACACGGCAATAGGCTCACCGCCTATTACGTGGGACATAAAACTATAAGGTGAAATGTGGGCGTATACTATGCCTCTGCCTACCCCTTCGGGGCTAAAGGCGCGATTATATATTTCATTAGTAAGTCACGTAGTAATGTCGTACTAAATAAACAAACAGCTAGTCCTGTGCAGCCTTAGGTAAACATTAAGATCGATCAAACAAGATGACGGGGTCTTATCCGTTGTATTGGATATAAACATTTTTTTTTAAATCAAGTTCGCCAAATTGACGTCGCCACGGATGACTAAATTACACCAAGACAACAAATCAATGTGCTCATCATACAAAGAGATTTGTCCTGGACGGGAATCGAACCCACGACATCCGAATTCGTGGTCAGGTACTCTAACAACTGGACCACGATGCCAGTCAATAATCAATCATCATCAATACATATAATAAAATCGTAACAGGTCGCTGTCTGTACATTGAAGATAAATAGGAAAAAAGTTTACAGGGGGGCTTTATGGACGCAATATAACTCATAACAATGGTTTTTAGAATTTTTGTCTGTTTGTCTGTACGTTTGTGCACGCTAATCCCAGCAACCTCTCAACCGATTGCGATGCGGTTTTCTTTACTGCGTTGCGGTTTGCTTCCTTTAACATTTAGTGTTTGTTTCATGTCAATCGGTTCATAAATGAAGATAATGCAGCATACGAAGTCGCGGGCTACAGCTAGTACATAATATTTACAAATGTATATTGTGTGTTTGCGATTGCAGCTAAGAGGTACGTCCTGGGACATCCCTCCTCAGGCTTACCCGGGGCTCCCAACCGCAGACTGTTAGGTAGGATACGTGTGGTTTTTAGTCGGTAGGAGTCATAACATCCATGTAGGATTTTATTTATTTATTTATTTGAAGCGCCAACATTCGTTTACACTTTTACATGACACAATATTACATAGTTAAGTGAAAGATATAGTGTAAATAATCATAGGCCAGCTCCCTTTGTATGGTCTAGATTCTTTAATTTGCCAGTAATTTATCAATTTGTATAACAGGGGTAATTAAGTTCAGACCTTGGTTTTCTATATTTTTTAAGTAGTCAGAAGCGTTAAATACTGCGCTTTCAACATCGCCGCTGTATACTGACGAGAAAAATCC
This sequence comes from Miltochrista miniata, assembly GCA_933228765.1. Lineage (NCBI taxonomy): Eukaryota > Metazoa > Arthropoda > Insecta > Lepidoptera > Erebidae > Miltochrista > Miltochrista miniata. Next base: position 19,476,293 of record OW121774.1, on the reverse strand, counting down.
TGCAAACATCTCACAAACCCGCATCCCATTTGAAGTGGTTTCAATGCCATCAGACATCAATAGGAGGTAAGAACTAGAACCGCCTCGTTTCGCCTTTACATAAGCCCAAAAGTGCTTTGGGTTTTTAGTAATGTATAATGTAGTAATAGTAATGTTTTAATAATTTTAATTTTCCTCACGTTGAAATAAATAAAAGGTCCCTTAGACTATAATGTACCAATAATTGTGAGTAGATTCCTTTATTCGGTTTAAGTCAGATTCTGTTTAAGACAGATTCTACTTACGACTGATTCTGTTGACGACAGATTCGCTTTAAGACAGAATTTGTACCTTCGAGTAGGGAATTATTATCTGTATCAATTAGATTGCCCTGCAAGTTTTGTTTTCTACAAGTTTTTTTAGTTTTTTATGAGGGTTTATATTCCAAAGAAGACATTTGTTACATATTTGTTTATAAATATTTATATTTTGATATAAAAAGATACTCAAGGTTATCTATATTCTATACTAACATTATAAAGAGGAAAGATTAGATTTTTCGTTTGTTTGTTTGTAACGAATAGGCTCCGAAACTACTGGACCGATTTGAAAAATTCTTTCACTGTTAGAAAGCTACACTCTTTGCGGTGAACATAGGCTATATTTTATTCCCGTATTCTTACGGGAACGGGAACTACGCGGGTGAAACCGCGTGACGTCCGCTAGTATCTCATTTTTGTAAGAAGAAATATTTAGTTTTCATAAGTCTAAAGGCTGTTAATCAGTAATTTTAAGTCATAACCTTTGTGATTTCATAGCGAAATAGTTGATTAACAAATATGACAATTTGATTCTTAGAAATGTGAGCGTTTTTTTGAATAAATCGTCCGTTTTCTTGAAAGGAGTCCTAGGGACTCCATCGGGTAAATTGTGTAGGCAAAATGTCACCGGGTAAACCAAGGGTTTTCGCATTTAGAATATTTAAAATCTCCTGTGCTAATGATACGATAAATTGTAATAATTTGTTAGATTTCTTTTAGGGGTGCGACTGCCTCGGTGGCGTAGTCGGTAGTGTAACCGCCTATTGTATAACCTGTAAAATATTGTCTATGTGTATAAAATGTAACTGTATGTTTTGGTGTTACAATAAAGCATTACTAACTACTAACTAAGGGTTAAAGATACAAATTTATCTTGGCAAGTATAATACATGGGTACTTGTGTAAGGTATCTAAAGTTTTGAGTAGGGTGTACTTTATCTAACTTGGACATTTTTTTCTCGCAAATATTTTTTTAATAGTTTCATCTAATTTGAAAGTAAATAAAGCCAAGAGGTACAGCTAGTACATTATAAATCTTCACAATTCTATCGTTAAAACAGTCACGTAGAAATATCGTCAATACTTCTATACTAATAGTCTGTACTAATATTATAAAGAGGAAAGATTTGATGGTTTGTTTGTTTGCATCAAATAGGCTCCGAAACTACTGGACCGATTGTGGCGTAAATCATGGATTTGCTGTATTAGTTTATTAGGCGCTATTAAGCGTAGGTATAATGATATACTTAGGTCGGTATAATGGGTGTGTCCTTAATAGTGTCAAAGTAGGGATATTTGATGGAAGGAGATATGGTGGGATGTAAGCTATATATAGGCGTGCGCAATGGTAAAAAGAAAATCAGGAACTAACTACATTTTTTTAATTTACTTCATACTGTCGAAGAAATTTTACATCAAAGTAAATCATTCTATAAAATATATTTCCACTGAAATAATCAGTGAGTGGCTTAATAGCCCAAGTATTTATCTAAATTTTTATATGTGAAAACGGAAGCTCTGGTAAGCATCAATTGCATTACTTAAGTTTATTTAGTAATTTAATTGTGGGTAAATTTCATGTAAAAAAAGAATATTTTAAGTAAATGTATTTTATCAGGCAGGCGTTGTGAAATTTAGAAAAGGGGGTAATGTTCTTTGTATATTAAATGTTTTAAAATGGGGTTAAAAATAATGTAAGGGAAAGTTTAGGGAAATCTATGGTTGAAGAGGGTGTATATAAAATATAATGTTTGTTCTTTTCAGAATGAGCTTCCAAGTTTATATTTAAAAAACCCTGCTTATGCCCGTGTGGCAACTATTAAATAAGCATCCATTTATTGAAAATATAAGCATATACCATATTTACATATCCTGGAGGAAGGAAGTCGTCCCAGAATCCGGATGAGTACCTAGTTTATAAGTTATATGTTATATATAAGTTTTAATATTGTGAAAATAAAAGTAATAATACCCTGTAGTACTTGCATTATTGACTCCAGGACAAATTATACCTTACCTAAACTACTGAACCGCTTGGGAACTCCTGGGAGCACTCTGGACTTCCCAGAAGTGTGTTCAAAAATTCTTTCACTGTTGGGAAGCTACACTTTTCCCGGTGAACATAGGCTATATTTTATTCCCGTATTCCCACGGGAACGAATGAAACCGTGTGACCACCGCTAGTACTAGATAAACACACAGCAAGTCATTTGCACTGCACTTAAGTAAACTTTAAGATCGATCTGACAAGATGGCTGCTTTAACGAGTATACTTAGGTGTTAAACGATTTATTGAGGTTAGAGACCCGTGCAAGGGAATAGAGTATAAATTGGCGCCACCCGAATTTCAGCCGAGGTTGTCGTAAGAGGCGACTAAGGGAACACTTTCGTAAAACGATCCATTGCTCAGAAAAGGAAAACTTGAAACGCGACCCCAATGCGTGCCGAAGGTGTCGTAAGAGGCGACTAAGGGAGCACTTTCGCAAAACGATCCATTGCTCAGAAAAGGAAAACTTGAAACGCGACTCCAATTCATGCCGAGGGTGTCGTAAGAGGCGACTAAGGGAAACCTTTCACAAAACGATCAATAGCGTATAAAAGGAAAACTCGAAATGAAACCCGGTTTTCAGGAAAATGACAATCGTTAAGCCAAGTTAAATATGGGCATAATGGGTGGCTTGAAAAGTTTTAACTGTGGTGCCTGTACATTTCAACACGGCAATAGACTCACCACCTATTACGTGGGACATAAAAACCATAAGATTAACTGTGGGTGTATACTATGCCTCTGCTTACCCCTTCGGGGATAAAGGCGTGACTATATGTATGTATACAGATTATTTTTGCCGCTAAAAGATCTCCTCAGTAAGAAATATTTTTAAAATCTAATCATTCACCTCGAGTTTTCTACTTAAGGCTTGTGTGTTCGAAAGAGATTCATCTTGGGGTGAACTTTATACTAGGAAATCTTCTTCGATTTTATCTGATAAACTATATTATTGTAGTTTGTTAGATACTCTTGCTTTTTTAACGTATCAAAACACGAATACTTTGTTCGATCGAAATCGCTCTCGCAAAATGAGAAATATTGCAAAAATCTTAACAAGTAATGTGCTTTTTTTTGTCTAAATAAATGAGTTTAGTTCTCATAAAATCTTGTCATAAAATAGATATAGGTCTTTAGAACAATATTTTACGTATAGATTTTTTCATAAAACCCCTCAGATTTTATAACAGTAATATAATGTATTAAAATCGAATGAAATCCGGCAAAAGCGTACGCTGCAATCGTTCGAATTGCCTTAGGATTTGTCAAGGTCGAACATTGCAGCCTTAAACTAAAATATTCGCCATATTACGAAGAAAAATGATCGCATTTAGAATATTTAAAATCTCCTGTGCTAATGATACGATAAATTGTAATAATTTGTTAGATTTCTTTTAGGGGTGCGACTGCCTCGGTGGCGTAGTCGGTAGTGTAACCGCGTGCTGCGCTTGAGGTCCTGGGTTCGATTCCTGGGTCGATCCAAATATTTGTGTGAACCACAAATGTTTATTTCGGAAATTGGGTGTTTTCTATGTATAATATGTATGTATTTCGAAATATATAAGTATGTCTATCAGTCGTCTAGATCCCATAGCACAAGCTTATAGCTTAGTTTGGGCTAGATGATGTTGTGTGTGAATGTCCAAAAATATTTATTTATTTATGTTACTAGCTGTTGCCCGCGACTTCGTACGCGTGAAAATTATGTTATAATGCCAATTTGATTGCTCTCTGCTTAACCCGTAGGATATGTAGCGTGATAATATATAGCCTATTTGAAGACCCTACCCCTAGTTAATATTTGTGCAAAATTTGAATCAAATCTATCAAGTACTTTTCGAGATCCTTCCGGCCAAAGCAAAGCAAACAGACAAACAGACAACCAGACAAACAGACAAACAGACAAAAAAATTCTAACTATATTTTCGGCTTCGGTATCTTATGTTGAACACCCAGAGAGTAATTTTTTTAAAATATTTCTGATGTACAGTTTTGACTTTTCTATCATTTTATTATTTACTAGCTGACCCTCGCAACTTCGTTTACGTCACATGAGGAGAACGAAAGGAGGGGTACTTCTTCATGAGTCTCATCAAGCAGCGTGTGAAACGGCCCTGTTTGCTTAATCATAAAAGAGCTTAAAGATTAAATCTATTCTAAAACAATTCAATCCACGCCTTCGGCGCGAACTGAATTATTTTACAATAGCCTTAATCATTAAGCTCTTTTATGATTAGCCAACACGCCCGTTTGGACTTACCCTCACATTCAAAGGAACCCTTGAATTCTAGGTTTCCGAAAGTTGAGATACTCCTAATTTCTGAACCACATAACCCTCAATATCGAAACTTGTGTGGAATAATTCTTTAAGTACTCCCTTTCCAACACTAAAACAATATTTGAAATCGGACCACGCGTTGAGAAATGACAACTGAAAAACCATTTTGTCCTTCATCCCCTCTCAAAAGTATCCTAGAACCTTCCTCGGACTTTAAGCTCGGAATTTACCAAATATCATTCAATTAGGTTCTGTAGTTTCGGCGTGATACTTATTCGGGATACAGACAGTAAGACATGAAAAATTTAAATTATATTTTCGGCTTCTGTATCGATTAGAGAACACCCTCCAATTAAAATTTTCAAAATATCTTCCATGTACAGACGCTCGACCCTCAACAGTTTTATTATAAGTATAGATGTTATTATGTTATAATGTCATAATATTAAAAAAAGGGCGAAATTAAAACCTTTTTATTTAAAACTTAGCTTAGACGACAGCGAGACGTCCACCACCTCCCACCCTCCCCTCCCAAGAAGTGGGAGAACACACGAACAACCACCCAAAGACCCGATAGCACTCGAACCCCCCTTTAGGTGAGGTCGCAGTGGTACCCAATGTCTGTTGGGAGTCCTCGGAACATCTTTCCGAGGGTATACCCGGGGCTCCTAACCGTAGTCTGTTAGGTAAGGTACGTGTGTTTTTTTTTTCTTTTGGTTTTTTTTTTTTAGTTCGCGCCTTAGGTAATCTCAATAATGTTGCAAATAAAGTTGACATATTTACTTGTTGCTTGAGTGAGTTCACTAGAATAACTTTGTATGTGCTGTGCTATGTATCAGAGTGATTGACTTTAAAAACTTATACATATTTTATACACATACCATAATTGGAATATACATATTGTATTGGAATTGTTTTTATATATATTGTATTGGCATTTTTACTTAAGTTGTATAAATATTGTATATAGTGGTTATTGTTGACATTGTAACACTATCGATTTAGGAAAAACCTGTAAGGATAGATGTTTTATGGAATAAATAAATAAATAAATAAATAGTCTGTAGGAGTCCGGCATAGCATCTCTGTGGAATTTTTCCTCAAGTTGAAAAAATATACTGCATATTGGGTGTGGATGTTTGTTACTCTTTACCGCTCTAACGGCTGAACTGAAACGTCTGAAATTTGATACAGGAATTGAATATAGTCTGAAAGAACACATAAGCTTTTTTATTCCCGTAATATATTCCCATGTGATGTGGGAACGGGAAAATATCAACACCGTGCTTTATAAGTTTCGTAGTACTTGTCGTAGATGACCTACAACAGCTACGAGCCTCTACGCCGTAGGCGGCTTGCTGATTTCTTTTTCTTTGAGTTTCATTTTTAGGGTTTTGTAGCCAAATGGCAAAAACGGAACCCTTATAGATTCGTCATGTCTGTCTGTCTGTCTGTCTGTCCGTGTGTCACAGCCACTTTTCTCCGAAACAATAAGGCCTATGATATTGAAACTTGGTAACTAGATGTATTCTGTAAACCGCATTAAGATTCTTATATAAAACTAGAAAAAAAGCAGTAAATTTTGGGGGTCCCAATACTCAGAACTGAAACTCAAAAATTTTTTTTTTCATCAAAACCATACGTGTAGGGTATCTAAAGATAGGTCTTCAAAAATGCTATTGAGATATCTAACATCATATTTTTCTAAACTGAATAGTTTGGGCAAGAGACACTTCCAAAGTGGAAAAATGTGTCCCCCCCCCCTTTAACTTCTAAACTAAGAGAATGATAAATCTAAAAAGAAGATATGATGTACATTGCCATAAAAACTACCAACGAAAATTGGTTTGAACGAGATAGAGCTGGTAGTTTTTTTTTTAATACGTCATAAACCGCAATTTTCGGTTAGAAAAATCACTACCACTGCGAACGTGTTAAAACATCAATCAAAGTTACAACGAACTATAAGAACTTTTATATTATGTTACTTGCTGCTACGAAACCCTTCATGGGCGAGTCCAACTCGCACTTGGCCGGTTTTTCAAAACTTGACTTACTGTTGTCGGTTAGGGTTTCAAGCCCTAAAAAGTACAGTAAAAGTAAAGTAACTAGATGATGTTTTCTGAGAATTTTCAAGAATATTTGTTTAATAAAGGAAATAATAAACATATTAGAAAATTGTAAGTGTTAAAACGTGGTCGCAATTTCAAGGCACACAAACACCTGTGTCTACTACACAGACGACAGCAGTGACGACGCGACAGCGCGTCTAATAACTCGCGCTGAAGTTGTGACTACAGAACAAGTGATGGATTACAACCTAAAAATGGCGATCCGGCGAAGGGACGATAAGGCGAGAGATACTCTCTTGTGCTTTATAAAAAACCCGTGCCCTTGACGTAGAGTGGCAACGACGCGGTCGGGGCCGCTACTAGCTTATTTATTTTATATTACATCCTACATTATTATCCTACTAATATTATAAATATGAAAGTTTGTGAAGATGTTTGGATGTTTAGATGTTTGGATGTTTGTTACTCAATCACGCTCTAACCGCTTAACGGATTAGGCTGAAATTCGCTACAAATATAGCTTATAGCCTGGAATAACACATATGCTACTTTTGATCCCTGGAATATGTTCCCACGGTAAGCGGAAACGGGTACCAAAAACCCCGCGGACGAAGCCGCGAGCATCATCTAGTAATAATTATATTATTATCCTACTATTCTACTAATATTATAAATGTGAAAGTTTGTGCAGATGTTTGGATGTTTAGATGTTTGGATGTTTGTTACTCAATCACGCTCTAACGGCAGAATGGATCTGGCTGAAATTAGTTGCAAGGATAGAGTATAGTCCGGAATAACACATAGACTACTTTTTATCCCGGGAAATTGTTCCCACGGGAAGCGGGAACGGGAATCAAATTTCACGCGGGCGAAGCTGCGGGCATCAGCTAGTTATAATATAAATGTGAAAGTTTGTGAGGATATTTGGATGTTTGGATGTGTGAAACTCAATCACGCTCTAACGGTTGAATGGATGTGGCCGAAATTTGGTACAGGAATAGAGTATAGTCTGGAATAACACATAGGCTACTTTTGATCCCGGAAAAAGGTTGCCACGGGAAGCGGGAATGGGAACAAATTTCCCGCGGGCGAAGCTGCGGGCATCAGCTTGTATTAAATATATTAGAAAGTTGTAAGTGTTAAAACACACTAGACTTTGTTTCATAAAGTAGAAGATATTTCTGTCTTCCATCCTCATCCTTAATATGTCAACGGAAATAGACAATGCTGTTGACAGGCGACTGATTTATTGTTACTTTTATGTGTATCTCGGCTCAAATATTTGTTTCTTTTGAAGTTATCTTATATAAGGTACGTCAAATATCTTCAATTTGAATAGAATATGCAAAGTACAAAGAATAGGTAATTCTAGTGACATAAATGTCATTAGAATTACCTACCTATTCTTTAAAAATTGTGAGGACATTTTACACATACATACATACATACATATGGTCACGCCTTTATCCCCGAAGGGGTAGGCAGAGGCATACATTTCACCTTTTGTATAATTTGTCCCACGTAATAGGTGGTGAGCCGTATTGCCGTGTTTAAATGGACAGGCGCAGGTTGTGACTGCCTGCTGTTGAAATAAAGCCTTCAACTTAGCTTAACGACTGCCATTTTACTGGCAACCGGGACCAACGGCTTAACGTGCCTTCCGAAGCACGGAAACGCTCAAATAAATGTCACAAAGTGATCACATGGATGGTCACCCATCCATGGACCGGCCATAGTGAAAGTTGCTTACTGCAGTGATCGTTTACAGAACACTGAGTCCGCGGGGCCACGAGCGCTTCTCATTTTACACATTCCTATAAATTTCAAATAGTTTGAGCATAAACCGGCCGAGGATTATCGGCCTCCATGACCGGGAGCCCGAGGACGGTGAAAGGGCGGGTCACCATCCTTACAGAAGCAGGCCCATGACGGCAGCGTGACGTGACAAACTCGCGCACGCCTCCCCTTTAAAGCGGGATCACACCCGAAACCCCCCAAAGACGCGGGATAGCACCCGAACCACCCCCTGGGCGAGGGCGCAGTGGCGGCCGTGGGTCTGTTGGGAGTCCTGGGACATCTTTTCGAGGGCTTGCCCGGGGCTCTCAACCATAGGCTGTTGGGCGTTACGTGAGGTTTTTTAGTCGGTAGGCGTCCGGCATAACATCAACTAGGAATTTCACTCTCGTTAAAAAGAAAAAATAGCATGAACCGGACTACAGTAAGCAATGTGGCCAGATTGCTTAGCCCACAGAAGGGCGATGGTCGTCAGGGTGATAAAGGGATATTGCACGACCTTAGGTGAGGTGGCATGTCGCCTAGCCGGGACCCCTCCATGGGACCTGGAAGCGAGAGCCCTTGCGTCACTGTTTAGATGGCGCAAGGAGGCGCTGGAGCGGGGCCAAAGACTTACGCCTCGAGAAATCGAGGCTCGACGGTCCCAGCTCCACCAGAAAACCGGGGAGATATGGAAGGTGCGACTTAAGCAACCAAAGGGGAGGGGATTTGCCACAATCGCGGCCGTCAAACCGGTCATGGACGAGTGGCTGGAGAGGAGACACGGAGCTTTCTCCTACCGGTTGTCAACTTACCGGGGGTAAGTATCTGTGGCGAAGACACCGGGAAACCACTACTTTCCGAGATCCTTCCGGACAAATCAAAGCTAACAGATAAACAGACAAACAGACAAACCGACAAACAGGCAAAAAAAGTTCTAACTATATTTTCGGCTTCGGATTATTTTGAACACCCAGATAGCATTTTTTTTTAATATTTCCAATGTACAGTTTTGATTTTACTATCATTTTATTATATGAATATAGATGTATAGATTTTTTTCCAACTCAAATATTTTTTTTGTAAAAATGGATTAAATGGTGATGTACTAAATAATAACATTTCAATTATTGTAGTTTCTACATTCTCCACCTCAAAGGCATTCGAAATATTTTATATATCCAACCCGAGGATCGAACTTGCACCTCAACAACAATTACATACACTAATATTGGGCTATGTAACTATTTGACTACAAAAGAAAGCTTATTGAATTTTCATCACAAATTGTTTTATAGTAAAATCGGCCATCGGCGCTTTTCAGCTCATAAATATTAAACGCTACAAATTAAAAGAAGAATATCAAAAAAGCTTCGTTAACAAAGGGACTAAAATAACAGTGGCTTCGAATTCTTTTAAAGCGTTACCAACTAATTTACTAAACCGGTCAAGTGCAAGAACGACCCACGCATGAAGGGTTCCGTACTAAAAAACGACATATAAAATACGTTGGTTACATCAAAGCTCCTCCTTTTTTTTTGTAACGTGAGGGAAAATCCATCATGGATGCTATGCCGGACTCCTACCGACTAAAAACCTCACGAAACGCCGAACAGCCTATGGTTGGGGGCCCCGGGTAAGCCCTCGGAAGGATGTCCCAGGAATCACAACAGACCCACGGCCGCCACTGCGGCCTCGCCTAGGGGCTGGTTCGGGTGCTATCCCGCGTCTTTGGGGGGATTCGGGTGTGATACCGCATCTAAAGGGGGCGTGCGTGAATCCCTCACGTCACGCTGCCGTCATGGGACAACCAGGGGGTTCTGTAAGGAAGGTGAGCAGCCCTCTCACCGTCCTCAGGCCCCCGGTCATGGAGGCCGATAGTCTTCGGCGAAAATTACGTTGGTTACATCAGAGCTCCCTTAACGACTACACATCATTTTTCTATTTTCAGTATTATTTGTTGTTATAGCGGCAACAGAAATACATCATCTGTGAAAATTTCAACTCTCTAGCTATCATGGTTCATGAGATACAAACCTGTGGATTGATAGACAGACAGACAGACAGTGGAGTCCCAGTAATAGGGTCCCGTTTCAAACCTCTGGGTACGAAACCTAAAAACGCAGGTCAATTTCGAAATCCCCACGGAGTGAACAGCGCAGTCTACCATTTCTGTCCCAGATGGGAGCCCCCCTTAAATTGCATTATTTTCCTGATTATAGTATTTTGTTCGTATTTTGGCAACATAAATACATCATCTCGATGCCTCCAAGGAACACTACTCTAACTCAAAATTTTGAAATTTTCGTTTTTTACCTAATTTGCTTTAATATTATTTAAGGATTAAGCCCCCCAATTTTTATAAAAATATCATGAGAAACAAAAAAGTTTTAAGATTTACAAAACTCTAAGTATATGTACTTCCAGCAATCATGGGGTAGACATGCCACTACCTCAATATAGCGGAGCGTATGCTGAGCGCACGGGCGGCGGCCCGCGAGGTATATTGCACCAACTACGGTTGGTGGGAAGACGCGCGGGGGGTTCACGCCGCTCGCGCGCGCACGTTTGTTTATCGTCGCTTTGGTGGTGAAGAGAGTCAAGCCACAATTTTACTCAAAATGAACTAAATATGCCACATGCATAGAAAAATGTTGTTTTTATGGTGGAGAATAGAGCTAACTGCCAAAATAGCTTAAATACAAAAAAAAAATGTATTTAAGCTATTGGATTATTACGTAGATTAGAGTTATACTTAGTTAAAGACAGTATGAATACGATTTTAAGTCATACAGTCGAAAATTAATTTTTTATGTCCCACGTAATAGGTGGTGAGCCTATTGCCGTGTTGAAATGGACAAACACAGGTCGCTGCGACTCGCAGTTGAAAATTTTCAAGCCGCCCATAAGGCCTCCAACTTGGCTTAACGATTGTCATTTTACTGACAACCGGGTTTCATTTTGAGTTTTCCTTCTCTGCGCAATGGATCTTCTTGCTAAAGTGTTCCCTTAGTCGCCTCTTACGACACCCTCCCGTATTGGGGTGGCGACATTTTGTACTCTTACCCGTCGCAGTCCCGAGTCCTGCCCCGTTGCCTCATGGGACTTTATGACTTAAAATCAAGAATTTGCTCAAAACTTTTCCTTTACGACATGCGGTGGGCGAGAGCTCTTCGCTGTTCTAACTACAGTATAACATCCGTCTGGGACAAAAATTTTAATCTTCCTACCCCTTGACTCAACGCACTCTGGCATTGAGTCAAGGGGTAGGAAGATTATACAGGTATATAGAACACCGTCATGTTCCATTTCTGAATGTCCAGATTTCATGAACTTTTGGTTGAAAATCTTTAGATTTGGAAAAAAAGTAGTGCTCTAATAAACATAGCTGAAATTATGTGATTTCGGTTTTGTCCTGAAGCAATATCAGAGCAAAATTTTACCTCTGTCACCTCTGGTGGAAGCTCAGAGAGAAGGTTCCAAATGCATGTGGCAATCTCTGATGCTCCTTTTGTGTCGTTGGTTTCGTGCCACATAAATAAAAATATAATCGACCAAACTCTAATTGTGGTGTGGTGTGAGTAATCAAAGTCCATAGTGTAAGCCTTTACAAAACCCGGCTTGCTCCTTTCATGAAAGTCACAATTAGTACGACCCGTTGAAAAAAGAAAGAAAAATAGTTTTTATTCCACACACACAGAAATAACAATAACTAAAATATAGTTAAATCCTTAAAACTAAAATACACTACTTTGATCTTTTTGTCCGTGATGCATAGAGATCTTTATAAAAGCTCTCAATTTACTCGAGAATCTCGAAAATTGAGGTCACGGTATGGCCACCCGCTGTCTTTAATTTCACAAGACGGGGTCTTCCAAGCTGTTGGACTAAGACCTTGGAACCCCTGTTTTGCTCGATCACAGCCTCGACGACGCTGGTGCTATGTCGTCTGAGGTCACGTCGTATCAGCTAGTGGATCCTTAGGTTCAAATCCCACAGGTCTGACGAAGACGTGTGCAAAGATCGCATGTCTCATATTATCCTCATAAGTTCGAGAGTCTCGGGCGAGAGCTTAGAGCACCTGTTATTGCTTTTTCCGGACAAAAACCTTCGGGACTATTGCTGCAGCTACCTGACTATAATATCAACTTATTATGGGGCTTCTTTTTAAAGAATGAGTTCATCAAGAATAGCTTTTGAGACTCAAGAAAGTTGACAAGCCCCCGGTCATTCCTACACCCCACTGCAAAGAGGCTGATTTTCATTTTGCTGCGATTAGTACTCCCACTATGGCATTAAAGCCCCCCATCACTACATTATAGTGAGTGTTGGCATTACGGTCGGGGCATACACCTGGATCCCCTTTAGGAAGTACCTGTTGGTAAGACTTAGTATACTAAGGCGAAACACTGCTGATCTCCACAACGATGCTAACGAGGTCCTTTTCACCACAAAGTCGACACCACCCTCGGGAGAATGCCTTCCGTCACTTTCTCGAAAGTAAAACAGGTCCTCGCACAAACCCAGTATGTGCTAGTTTATGCGACCTAGTTCTACCTCGAGTTCCATGAGCCGCTCGTCCAGGCGCAGATTGGCTCCTTTGAACGTTGCCAGGGTTTGGTAAAGGGTTTCTTGCGAGTTTTCCTTCTCTACACCATGACCCCGTCCGTCCGGACTTTTGTAAGAAAGTTACAATTCCTACCTCTTGCCATGATTTTATATAAACCTTAATGCTTCAAGTGAGGATGTTGATGAACGTACTGTATGTTATTAAGAATTTTTTAATAATTAAAATAAATAAATATGTTTACAGTAAACTTTGTTTCCATTTATTTACATACATCTATAAAATAAAAATTAAAAGTATTATGTAAAATTCTAAGGTTTTCGTTGTTATCTACTAATACAAAACGTTAAGTCCGTACACTTTATGAGTTACAATCCACTATATGATTATTAGCAGTTTGTTACACGGCGTAACATTTTCTTGTTATCCCAACTACAAAACTCCAACTAACATAAATTAATATAAATTGGTTTTATTGGCAGAAAATATTGGTTAAAAAACTGTAAATAAGTTACAAATTCGTTTTAGACGTAACTAATATGTGTATTTTATTCTATCAAGGATTTTATTTATTATTCTGTATTATCTAATATTCCCTCATATATTCCTCCAACTATGAGTTAGTGGAATGTATCCTAATCTTGAACTAGATTTTTTCCTGTTACAATCCGCTAACTGGGGCTAACTTTAAAATTAAAAGGATTTACAATATACTATAAATGGGGTTTGAAGCAAGAGTAAATTAGCTAGTAACATACAAAAAATCATGAATATATCTGCATTAATAAAGATTTTATCGAGTTTTTTCGTTCACATGCTTCTCGTGTAAACCTATGAATTTGAAGTTAGAGGAGTGTTCCTTGGAGGCATCGATCTGTAAAAATTACAGCTATTACGATTCCTGAGGTACAGCCTCGGGACGGAAAGGTCGACAGATATAGAAAGTCAGACGTACGGAGAAGTCTCATAAAAAAGTCTGCCTAAATGCTTCTTTTTTTAGGGTCCCGTTTCTAACCTATACGAAACCCTAAAAAGAGGCACATGAACTGACTTTTTTTTTGTTTAGTTATAATAATAATAATAACGGCACGTATCGTGAGGAGGTTCCTGTCTCTGCAGCCCTAACCACCGGTAGCTTGGTCCCTGTACCCGATGCCGGTGGGACGCTATTTTTTTAAATTTTAAAATATTTATTCTTTTTAGAATGTATTTAAAAATTTGAATTAATAAGTTTATTGATGTAAATAAAGGGAATAATAATAACAAATTCTTTATTTCTTTATCTTACTTGCTAATTACAAAGTTCGTTTGAGACACTCCTTTTAAGTTAAGAATACTTGTGTTAGGAGGCCTCGCTCTTCACATTATATACATTAACAGGTAAGTATTACTAGTTTATTAGTATTAGACTACATGTAAAAAAGATAAATATAAACAGAAAATAAACAAAAGCAGTTTTAGTATTTATTGTTATAGCAGCAACAGAAATACATCATCTGTAAAAATTTCAACTCTCTAGCTATCATGGTTCATGAGATACAGCTTGTTGATAGACAGACAGACAGTGGAGTCCTAGTTATAGAGTCCCGTTTCTAACTTTCGGGTACAAAACCTAAAAAAGCAGGCCAATTCCGGAATCCCCACAAAGTGAAAATTCCAGCTCTCCTGGTGGGCAGACTGACAGATAGACAGACGAACAGCGAAGTCTCACATTTCTGGATGAAAGGAAGCACTTAAGCAGACTCTTATCCAATTAAGCATTTTTCTGAGATACAGCCCGATGACGGACAAACAGCGAAGTTGATATAAAAAGGGTGCTGTTTTTAACGTATGAGTATGGTTCATCATCACGCCTTTATCCCCGAAGGGGTAGGCAGAGGCATATTATATACCCACATTTTACCTTTTTATAATTTGTCCCACGTAATACGTTGTGAGCCGTATTGCCGTGTTTAAATAGACAGGTGCAGGTTGTGACTGCCTGCTGTTGAAATAAAGCTTCGTAAGGCACGTTAAGCCGTTGGTCCCGGTTGTCAGTAAAATGGCAGTCGTTAAGCAACTTGGCTTAACGACTGCCATTTTACTGACAACCGAGACCAACGGCTTAACGTGCCTTACGAAGCACGGAAACGCTCAAATAAATGTCACAAAGTGATCACATGGATGGTCACCCATTCATGGACCGGCCATAGTGAAAGTTGCTTACTGCAGTGATCGTTTACAGAACACTGAGTACGCGGGGCCACGAGCGCTTCGTTTGAGTATGGAACCCCAAAAAGAAGCACTTAAAGTGACTTTTTTTAGGTTTAGTATTTATTGTTATAGCGGCAACCTTTCATTTCATTTATTTCATTTTATTTATTTATTTGCTGATCAAAGGTGTACATGGATGTGACATAATTATTAAGTCCACTTTGGTCTACCTTATAGTCATGCAAATTTAAGTATTTAACTATAATATTATTTCAAATGTATAATTTAACAGTCATGCAGTATGAGTCATATACTGCTATAGTTCTAGTATTAACATCAAATTCAAATCAAATTCAACAGAAATACATTATCGGACAGACCGACAAACAGCAGGGTCTCATAATTACGGCCAATTTTGCCCTTTGCGTACGAATCTCTAAAAATTTACATGTTGAGGATGTACAAAAGTACTCAAAGTTGCTTCTAAAAAGGAGCTTATGACTTCGTTTTGAAGAAAATCCCTTTAATGAGGCTTTTTATATTTGTAGTAGCGGGAGTAAGTATCTTAGTAGGCGTAATTATTGTAATTATATATATACGTATAGTGACGCTTTTATCCTGGAAGGAATAAGCAGAAACATAGATAACGCGTACATATCACCTTGTAACTTTTTTCCCACGTAATAGGTGATCAGCCTATTGCAGCGTTGAAATGTAATGGTGTCCATTGTATGGATCCATTTTTTAAGCAAGCCACCAATAATTTCTTCAACTTGGCTGATTAACTGCCATAATATATTACTGACAGTACTCCAATGGCTTTTAACAGCCTACTGGACGCCAAATTGTTAAAAGAAGATAGAAGATATACATTTTAGCGTGCAAGAAAGAGAGAGATGCGATCGGTTTTTGTGCGTTTTTAACGAAATAAATTAATAATAAAAAAACCACAACCAATATTAAAAAAGGGGTCTAGTGCAAATGAAGATTTTACTATTATCTTTCTTATAAATATTTTACATTATAAAAACAACTTAAAACTTATGAGATCTAGGTTAAAATTTCAAGAAATCGAGGTATTTTCAACATGAAAATCTATAGAGGATTTTATCAGCAATCGTGTTTCTAGCCTAGAGCGTTTTTGGTTCATGAACTGAAGTTGTCTGTGTTAAAATTTTAATTCATTGAACCTCACGAGTCCTGACATCTAGATCAAGGTAATAGTCTATTTAGCTTCAGACCGACTCTTAAAGTGCCTTCCGTAACATGGAAACGGCAAATAAAATATCACTAAGTGGTACCCGAGGACCAGGTATAGCAAAATTGATTGCTGATCGTTTACAGAACACTGAGTCCACGGGCTACGAGCGCTGCCGTATGTGCGTTTTACAGAAGTCACAGTAATCGGTGTGCGGGTGGGAATAATTCCCATAAAAAATATTACGTCGTGTTAAGGAAGTTGAAAAATATACACAAAGTTGCCTCTAAAGAAGAGCTTATAACTTCATTTGAAGAAAATCCCTTTTATTAAGGCTCTTTACATTTGTAGTAGCGAGAGTAAGTTCTTTTGGTATAATTGTTGTAATTAGTAAGATAATACTGTTCATTTAACTGACTTTGGAATAAAGTAGGTTATTAAGCCGAAATGGGTGTCATTTCTTTTTTATAGCTCTTTTTGTTTTATTTTTTTTAGTTTGTAGAATAAAGTATTATAAAAAGGTATTATAAAATTGTAAAGCGGTCGTGTCTTTACAATGGAGATATTCGAAAATAATACCTGCTTGGGTTATGTTATATTAATGAGGCGACACAGATTCTTCTTAAACTCTTATCTACAAATATCTATAGCTTACCCTTCTCGCAAATATTTTCCAATCCGAATAAAGTGCCTGTGTCTAACCAGAGAATCGAATTTATGAAAGAACACACACCTATCAGTGTTATAATACAAAATAGCAACTTAACTGCGAACCTCATCCTTTATGAAGTCGGTTAAAAATCACAGTCAAGTAAATTGTCCGAACATAAAGGAAAAAATGTTTTAAAACTGAAAATATTATTATACACAGTTTTTAATCCGATGTAAACTTTGTGCCTCAACGTTGCGTTTATAACCGACGTATTTTCTAAACAAATTCTAGATATTTAGTGTAGAACGCCATCTAGACTACACTTAACTAATATAAACTTATGCTGTGGTATCTAGACAACTGAAAAACAAACGTTTATATTTTTATAATACATATATATCATATTTTATAAGGAATACACCCAAAGTCCGAAATAAAATAAAAAAAAAACAAGTTTTTTTATAATTTGGCTTGAACCCAATACTTCAGGAGAGCAGTCACACTAAATACTATTGCGCCTCTGATAGATTAACGTATAAAAAAATATAGCCACAAAAAATAACATTACGTATTCTCATATCGAACTCTCTTGACGAACAAAAACTATGAAAAAAGCCTTAACTTTACACAAAAATTTTATTCAAAAATAAATAATCTTACCTTCAATATCACACACACACAAAAAAACACACACGCACTCACTGAGAAAATGTGTTAAGTCAATTTTTTAAACAAAATTATCGTTATAGCATTTTGTTTGGGATCACGCGAAGGGCTGGCACGTCCGCCCTCTGTGACACGGCGGCATCGACTGGAGAGCTAAGGGTTGGCGCTGTATATGTATAGCACGGGTCGCAGCTATAAACGACGGACAGCTTGTGAAAGGATATAAGTCCTGAATTTCACTTTTAAGTTATTATTTTTTTACTGCTTTCTTGCATCTGTATAAAGGTGCATTTTTGTGTTTCAGATGGCTTGATAAGCCGTTGGTTTTGGTTGCCAGTCAGTAATATGGTAGTCGTTGAATTAAGTTGAATGCCATTGCAACACAGGTTACAAATGGTCCACTATGGGGATGTATTTTGCCTCTGTTTTGCCTTCGGGGATGAAAGCATGACTATAATGTATGACGTATTATTTATTACGAGTAGGTACTTAAAGTGGTCCACTACTATCTTAAACTACCAATGAGAGATATTACATTTTTTTGTAAATAACATAGATGGGAGTTAGTAGATACTTATTTATTATTACGAAATAGAAGTGAAAAGAGTGAACCTGACAGTAATTACTTTGAGTCATACTCTTATTAATCCGTGGAATCAATAACATTCTTTCTCTTACCCTATTTTTTGAGATTTAAAAATCTAAAGCTACTCATAAGATCGTTACTCCGTCGGCAACACTGGTTTTTTAGAGCAGAGTATGAATAAAATCATTATGGAGCCGCCAACCAGCTCCGATTTCAATAGTCTTCCGGATTATGAGAGTGGTCTCTAATTACCAAACGTCGTCATAGCTGTCCACCAGGCGAGTGACGTACGACGGTCCTTTTGGCGAGCTACACATAAAACTACAAGAGTTACGTTAACTTCCTTATGAGGTCTGGAACCATAAAAGATTACAGAGATAGACAGCTGTCACTGAAATCTGATATAGGTATGTAACACTGTTGAAATAATAATTAATATTCTCCGAATACAACGTAGAGTCTAATTTTCACTATTGCTACGAAGCTCTACGCGTATTGTAGGCCCTCTACGAAAGTGATATTCACTTAATTGCTAATGTTAACCTTGACCATTTATACCCATGTTTAAATTGAACGACATCTTGACAGGTATAATGAATGGAATTGGTTATTAACAAGAAGGTTTACACAGGTTATGTATTGAAATACATGCATACATAACATGACACCTGTCTTCCATCGGGGTAGACCAAGACTGTAGCTTCCTATTTACTATGAACCAGCAATATAACTTTCACTTCGTCTCCTTTCTTAAGTGTTTTCATAAACGCTAGGCTAGCGGCTAGCCAGTCACCTGTGTTAATATTTGTTAAATTTTGAGCCTAAAAAAATGGATTTTAAAGAAACTAAAATTTGACTGCTTTTCAATAAAACTATGTTATTCTGTTCTATGAAAAGAGATCCTTTCTCCTGTCCCCTCACAGGTATAAGAGTTATTATTCGTAGTTTTTCAAAAATCTTCACTTTATATCGTAGTTAGTTGATTCCCGCGACTTTGCCTGCAGAGAATTCTGTTTCTGTTCCTGTATTCTATGGAAATGTATTCCAGAAAAACATGCATCAAAAGTAGCATATTTATTATCCAAGACTGAATTTGCCTGAAATTTGGTAAGGTATAAAATTATAATTTATCCCTGTATAAAATTTCAGCCCGATCGCGATCCGTTCACCCGTTAGAGCGTGAGAGAGTAAGAAAGTTAATAATAAAGAATGTCCTTTTTTATCGTTAAAATAAAAAGGGATAAAATAAACCGAGCCTCAAAAGTTTTTATCGGCCACGGCATTTAGCTTCTGATTTAATAACTAAGCCACGAAAATATGAATTAGCCTCCAAAATACTACTTCGTCCTCTTTACAACGTACCCCAAAACATACCGTTATGAGCATCAAATAAGGATCAACAATTATTTTAACTTGTCCTGCGTATTTATATATTATCACCTAATTTACTAATTCAGCCACAGATTTTACATGTAATCACCATTTCATATTTTACAGCTTCAAATCGAGAGCTTCAGAAAATAATAATTTAAGCCTCTACAGACAACAGCAGTTTTTATAGCTTAGCGTGTAAATAAATATATCACATTCTTTTTTCGTGAAAATAGCCACTGCAAGGTTTGACGCAAGTGCAAAGAACGACAGCGACCGGCCATTCGCATCAATTACAGACCGCTATTAGATATCATTTTGTAAATTAAGACTTACCTAACAAGAAAGTGAGGTCAAGAAAGCAAATACTAAACTCAATGTCGTCATAAATTTCACCATTAATGAGAAATGACTCGTTACGTGTGAACACTGTTTAGCACTGCCACTTTTGGGTTCAGTATTTGCTTTCTTGGTCTTACTTTTTTGTTTGGTAAGCGCTATCTGTCTTCAGTTTTAAAATCTGTATTACATGCATACATAATGTCACCGACTGAAATCTGTATAATGTCTAGGCATTCTATAGAATAATTGAAACTTGCTGGCAGGCAAGGCAATGTATGAAATATACCAGAGTATGGAAGGTTTGTTCGCTACTTGCGAAAGTTAGGTTAGATTGGAACAGTGACCACAAACGCGCGAAAGCGAGCGAGTGAAGCGAGCATGCCGCGGCAGCGGCTACCGAGCGCCAGATGTCATATGAAACTAATAGTTTGCATTATGTTACAATTTCTCTGTAGTTCATTATTTTGCGGTATTTACAATTTTATAGTGACCCAAGACCTATTTATTTTACACATTGCCGGTGGACCAGCAGGTATTCTAGGCAATCACTGGAAATTTTGTACAATACCTAGACAAAGTATGAACAATCATATACTTATGCAAAACATTTCGTACATTGCTTGGACGGGGCGTCTGGAGTCTTGGGCAAGTATTCCTTAGAATGCATAGGTATTGTATTAGAATATCTGAATTATAAAGACTGCATATAATAATAAATAAAAGCATTTATGCCCGAAGGTCTGTCCCACGCTCCCGTGTTGAAACGGACTCGCTTGTCCGTTTTCACCAGATTGTGATACCCCACACGGTCGGCTTAACGTGCCTTGCAAAGCAAGAAAACTCTAGCAAATCAATTGTTACAAAGTGGTCACCCATCCGAGCACCAACAATAACGGTAGTTGCTTACTGCAGTGATCGTTTACAAAAGACTGAGTCAGTGGCTACAAGTGGTTCTAGTTATTTGGTAATATCAGTGGCCATAATTTGCTTTTTGATGGCAATTTTACTTAACTTTGATGATCCATTAATGTGGGACGAGTTACATTTTAAACATGCTGAATTAGAAAATTAGAAGCTACAATAATAATAAATAATGTCTATTTTGATGCCATTTTTCAGTATATTAGAAGTTTACTGTTTGAATGCATGTTACAAAATTAGATGCTAAAAAATAATCACGATGCTGAAATATATTAACAGTGGCTAATAAAGAAATTAAATGGTGGCTGTAATCTATAAATTCTGACACTCATTAATTGTGGCTGACTTATTAATTTGGGAGGCAAAGTATTTTTTCGGAGGCCAATAATACTATTAAAAAGAAGTTCGTTTAATTAGCACCCAAATAAAATACTTAACATTTGACTTATAGAATTTTACTATCAAGCCGCTGTTATGCAAATACATACATACATACTATTATTCTGAGATACTTTAACAGTCTGTTTTAAGTAATGCACGAGGGGTTTTATAGAACTTCAAGCATATTATAAAAAATGGAGCGAGCAGGTGTCCCATTTAGAAGACTTTTAGGTCAGCTTATAATGTAATTTTTTATGTTATTTTATCTAAATAGGTGTTGTAAAATAGTTACTTTTGAATACAAAGTTGTGAGTTACATTACTCTATGACAATACTAGCAAATATCGTGCGGTTTCACCCGCGCAGTTTTTGTTCCCGTGGGAATACGGGAATAAAATACTCGAAGAGCTTCCCAACAGTGAAACTATTTTTAAAATTGGTTTAGTAGTTTCGAAGCCTAGGTATACACAAAAACAATCAAATCCTTCCTTTTTATATTAATTAGTACAGATTAGTCACGTCCTTATCCCCTAAAGGATAGGCAGAGTCATACTAAAATGCCCACATTTCATCATTACTTTTTGTCCCACGGGAAAGCTTATTTTATTTATTTTTAAACAATTTATGTATACACATTATATATTTTACAAAGATACTTAGTTAGTAAAAAGAGAGTACAATGGCACTGCTTTTTTTAAAGTTCTTTATGATACATTTTTTAAGTATCTGTGTAATATATCTTTTTTTGGCAAATTATTGAATGTTTTTACCCGACTGCTAATATGCGGTATTTTATTTTTTTGAACTTTTAGCTGGCGGTAACGGTGGCGTTTGTTTTTGGCACCGTACCGACCGTATGTAGGTACCTTTTTAAATATAAATTGATGCTGTACTGATGTTATTCACGAATGCTATGTACACCGTGATAGTTATATGTATCAGAGACGTTACCTTAACTGAATTGTGTAATATTTGCATAATACATATAATGTGGTTGTACTTATTTAATAAATAAATAAATAGGTACACGGTTTTTTTGAAGTAAATAAGTATTGTATTTCAAAAACCACCCAAGTTCAGATAAGATAAGATAAGATAAGATACGGAGAGTCCCATATGGCTAAAAGAAGATGAGAAAGAGCCTTTCTTAATTTTTTTTTCAATATTTAGTATTTAATTTTGTTATAATGGCAGCAGAAATACATTATTTGTAAAAATCTCAGCTGACATGTTTTTTTTAACGTGATGGAAAATCCATCATGGATGCTATGCCGGACTCCTACCGACTAAAAAACCTCACGTAACGCCCAACAGCCTGTGGTTGGGAGCCCCGGGTAAGCCTTCGGAAGACTGTCCCAGGACTTCTAACAGACCTACGACTACCTCTGCGGCCTCGCCCAGGGGGCTCACCTGACATGGTTAATGAGATGCAGTTTGGTCATTGATGACAGAAAGCAGAGTTTCATTAACAAGGTCCGGTTTTAACCTCTTTTTGAAAATCCTCCATTCGCGAGTCCGACTCACACTTGGCTGATTTTATTGCTAAACTATACGCCTCTTGGACAACTCTAGTGGCGCTGCGTTGTGGCCGATTTAGGCAACACGCGGACATCAGAGCGCGGTCGGCTGTACGGTTTACGTTTGCAATTCTCTCAAAAACGTTCAAAAGTGGTTTCTGAAAAATCGAAAAATGGGTGGCACGAGATACTGTTGTGTTGTGGGGTGCAAGAATTCCCAATCTCGGAATCGGGAATTGACTTTTTATTCGTTTCCGAGATGAGATTTGGAAATTAAAAAAAGAGATGAGTGGATAAAAGCCCTCAGAAGAATCTAAGTATAAATATTATAACGATTTGATAATTATAACGTATCGAACATATACAAACGTCAAATTTTCTGTTCGTGCGTTAAAATTAAACAAACATGCACATTGCACAATGTTAATCATGTTTAATTTTTAATCTCGCATGGACATTTTTAGAGAATCACGTGTAAGTTATTTTCTATTTCCTTGTTTTATTATCAATCAATCATCAATCAATATCAATCAATACATATAATAAAATCGTAACAGGTCGCTGTCTGTACATTGAAGATATAAAAAAAAATGTTTATATGAGGGCTTTATGAACGCAATACAACCCAAAATAATGGTTTTTAGAATTTTTGTCTGTAGGTTTGTGCACGCTAATCTCAGGTACCGCTCAACCGATTGCAATGCAATTTTCTTTATCGCATTGCGGTTTACTCCACTTAACATTGTGTTTGTTTCATGTCAATCGGTTCATAAATAAAAATGTTAAATCAATCTGAAGAAAATGCTGCGTACGAAGCTGCTCGCTACAGCTAGTCTATAATTTATTATAGATGAAAAACGATTAAATAAAAAATAACTAAGTAAATGAATAAAATTATTATTGATTCAATATTTCATACTTATTCTTATGAAATAGTCTTCACCAATGATTTTATATTACTAATTTAACATTAATACTGCAAGAAAATGTTAATGTTCCTTTAGACCGATATGAAAAATGCAGTATACTGATAATCTAATTTCAATGACCAATTTATTCCTTCATTATTTATATTTCTTTGTTATGAGGAGATTCATCTTCATTTTCCATTTTTGCTTTGCAAGTAGGTATACGGTTGAAAAGATGCTGTAAATAGATTTTTTAAGATTACTATTCAACTATTAATTGATTTAATCCTTTGCGCTCGGTAAGACTAATTCGTAGTGGGCCTAACTCGATAACCTCTACTTTCACATCGTACCGTGGATTACTGACTCTCGTCTGTGATATTACTTTTTCACTGATGATTTGTTCTCCACTAGCTGCATCATGGATTTCGACGACCTTCTTTGGAATAATTTATTCCCTATAATTTATAATCAATTTATTTGATCATCCTCACATATATGTACGTAGAAAAAATTACAATGAAATTGAAAGAATATCTCATTGTTTCGTGTATTTACTTACCTTTCGACACAGATTTTTCGCGAAAGAATTCTGCATAAATATTCTGGAATCCACACTTGATTATAGTTTGGCTCATAATATTACGAAAACAATTTCTTATTACGTTAAACAAAACAATAATCTCCAATTTGTAGCGACTTATATGCGAATCATATGTTCACTGTTATGTGAAGAACGACCTCGAGTTGTCGCCGCTAACCGACAGTTGGCGTTGCCGTAGCTTTGGCACGATATCCAAGAGGCGTATAGACACAACAAAAGCACGAAATTGACTTAACATATCTTTTATCCCCGAAGTGGTTAGCAGAGGCGTAGTAAACTTATAACCCACGTAATAGGTAGAGATCCTATTGCCGTGTTGAAATGGACAGGCGCAGGGCGTGACGACCCACAGTTGATTTTTTTCAATCTGCTCATGAGGTCTTCACTTGGCTTAACGATTGTCATTTTACTGACAACCAGGTTTCATTTCACGTTTTCATTCTCTTCGTGATTGTTTTGCGAAAGTGTTCCCTTAGTCACCTCATACGACACCCTGATGCATTGGGGTGGCGACAATTTGTCGTCTTTCCCGTCGCCACACGTTTTCATTTCCATAGCAACAATAAAAACACAAGACACTTTCATGAACTTGTTATATTATTATAACAGTTTTAATGCAAGCTCTTGATGATACAAAAGAAATTGGCATCTTATAACTTAGATTATTTTGTCGAGTCGCGTGAAAATTGCGTTGTAATACACCCACCGAGAAGTTACATGGCTTGTGCTTTGTTTGAACGGGCGAGTTTACTTGCTTGTGCTTTACATAACCTTTCTAATAACATGAAAATATAAAAATCTCCTTTTAAGTTACTCAAGGGACTGAAATGTCACACAGTTAATTCAGAGTTCGTATTATATTAGTGTCTAATCAGTTGAAAGAAGTTAGCTGATGTACATTTCAACGTACAAAAAGAGATGCTCTCGGATTTTGTGCGTTGTTTATGAAAAACATTAATCAAATAAAAAAGTAGCTCTTGATAATACAAAAGAAATTGGCATCTAATAACTTAGATTATTTTGTCGAGTCGCGTGAAAATTGCGTTGTAATACACCCACCGAGAAGTTACATGGCTTGTGCTTTGTTTGAACGGACGAGTTTACTTGCTTGTGCTTTATATAAACTTTCTAATTACATGAAATTATAAAATTTTTGCACTTTGTAAATTACGCAAAGGACTATATTATATACTAGCTGAGCCCGCAACTTCGTTTACGTCACATAAGGTGTATGAAAGGAAAGTTATTTCTTCATCAGAGTCATCAAGCAGCGTCTGAAACTGCCCTGTTTGCTTAATCATAAAAGAGCTTAATGATTAAGTCTATTTAAGCTCTTTTATGATTAAGCCAACACGCCAGTTTAGGTTCACTCAAATTCAAAGAAACCCCTACAATTAAAATTTTCAAAATATCTGATTCTTAAAAGTGTTATAACTCTTTTATTTCTAAACCGATTTACATAAAACAAACGCTAAATGTTAACTGGAGCAAACCTCAACACAATAAAAAAAACCGCATTGCAATCGGTTGAGCGGTTACTGAGATTAGCGTGCACAACCGTACAGACAAACAGATATACAGACATACAGACAAAAAGACAAAAATTCTAAAAATCATTGTTTTGGGTTCTATTGCGTTTGTTGGGTATGCTTATATATAGGTTAGTTACTTGGTTGTCCGTACTGTTCATATGGCAACACGTTAGAAGGAACCATTATTTATTGTTCGGTAAACATTTTAATATTTTGTGGTTGGTACTATTGGCAGTACTTTGTAACAATTTAGTCAACATGCAAAATATAAGTTCCGTTTCAAAAGAGTTTTTGAGAAACTGTATAGTATTAATTATTAATATTGTTTCATAGCATATAGATATTTAATTGTAGAACAATTATAAACTACGATCAGGTTCAGTAATCTTAGTTTGGGATTTATTTGATAAAATGATTTGAGTGTTGGGTTGTTCCGGTAAATTGTCAGTAGTCATAACATGGAATAATTTATGTTAAATGTAATAATTGAATAGATACTATGTTTCACATTTACAATTAGGTTAATTAATTATTTTAGACGATACTTTGTTTGTATATGTCATAGTATCATTTAAATTAATATAATATAATATTCAGTTTACATTTGACACTTATGAACAGTGTAATGCTGTTTAGGCGCCAAAATATAGGACAGAGGCACAATGTTAGACAGAACAGCTCAGTCGTTGAGCAGCCGTCTTAAGGGTACGTTCCTCATCAATAACTTATGTAATTTATCTGATCTGATGTGATGTGTAATATATGTGTTGAAATTAGCAGAGGTCTACGTCCAGCAGTGCTGGACTGCCATAGACCGATTTGATTGATTGTATTCGAGATTATTTTACACTGCCCATGGCTTGGTTTAAAAGATAATGTATAGGTACTATCCCGCTGAACTATTTGTAAAGATATGACCCGTGTTGCTATTAATTGTAATGACGTGTACCAACTATTGATGGAATTAGATTATAGTAGAAATAGATGTATAGCAATTAATGTGACTTTGAAAAGAGTGGCCGTGAGTTTTATTGCCAGGTTCTTTCTCATAGGCTCTACCTATTGCGAATCTGGCGGTAAATGTAGAATTGCAAATCTTGACGAGAATAAAGATATTTTTATCTCATATTCATTTCTTTTCATTTCATAACTTGTTAGCTAATACCCTCCTTACAGAATATGCCTCTGGCTATCCCTTCGGGGATAAAAGGCGTGACCGTATGTATTGATATACCTACCCTCTACGAGACGAATCTAACACGTTCATAAAGCCCCCTTATAATATTTTTTCTTATTTATCTTCCATGTACAGACAGCGACCTGTTACGATTTTATTATATGTATCGACTAGCTGAGCCCGCAACTTCGTTTACGTCACATAAGGTGTATGAAAGGAGAGGTATTTCTTCATCAGAGTCATCAAGCAGCGTCTGAAACTGCCCTGTTGGCTTAATCATAAAAGAGCTTAATGATTAAGACTATTTTTAAACAATTCAGTCCGCGCCGAAGGCGTGGACTGAATTGTTTTAAAATAGAGAAGCCAACACGCCAGTTTAGGTTCACCCACATTCAAAGAAACCCCTACAATTAAAATTTTCAAAATATCTGATTCTTAAAAGTGTCATAACTCTTTCTAAACCGATTTACATAAAACAAACGCTAAATGTTAACTGGAGCAAACCTCAACACAATAAAAAAAAACCGCATTGCAATCGGTTGAGCGGTTACTGAGATTAGCGTGCACAACCGTACAGACAAACAGATATACAGACATACAGACATACAGACATACAGACAAACAGACAAAAATTCTAAAAATCATTGTTTTGGGTTCGATTGCGTTCATAAAGCCCCCCTATAATACTTTTTCTTATTTATCTTCCATGTACAGACAGCGACCTGTTACGATTTTATTATATGTATTGATTGATTAATATGAATTTGGTATTCCGATGTATAGTACCATATTGTAATTCTTTAATGTTAAATTATTTACATTTAAAAATTGCATGCCCTATGAGGCCGAACGCTGCGATCTGCGTTTTCACATAACAACTTGAATAATGTATTTGTATTTACCTGTGTTTCACATTAAATAAATGATTATGATTATGACTGAAATTCCACACAGTTAACTAAGAGTTCGTATAACAATTATTATCAGTTGAAAGAAGATAGCAGTTATGCATTTTAGTGTACAAAAAAGAGATAAATGAAATAAATTAATTATATAGAAAACTGTAACTATTAGGAAAACATGGCGTTAAAGATTTTATTATTTTCTACATACATACATACATACATACATAACATCACGCCTGTTTCCCAACGGGGTAGGCAGAGACTAAAGCTTTCCACTTGCTACGCTTCTGATGAATAACTTTTGCTTTTTCAACTTTCATAAGTTTCTTCATACATGCTATTCGGTTAAGGGTACTCTTGACCTGGCTTTTCGCAAAAGATTATCGATTTGATCGACATTCGTGCGCCGAGGTCGACCTCTAATGGTCTGCCCATTCACTCTCGCCTCATAAATCTGTTTTGTCATTTTATTTCCATCCATTCCCTCCACAAGTCGGAACCATCTCTGAGCATCCCTTTCTCTATCTTAGTCGCTACATCTTCTATCATGCCTCACTTATCACACTATTCCTTTCTTTATCCATCAATGTCACTCCAGCTATACTTCGCAAAGTTCTCATTTCCACAGCATTAATTTTACTTTCATGCTTCTTCTGCCAAACCCAAGTTTCACTAATTACTTTCTTATAAATAAACATATTTCCGGAATGATTACGCCTATTTATTATACCAGATTATATCCATCCCTGTATCAAATTTCAACTAGATCACTTCATCCTATAGTTTGAGTAACAGCACATTCAAACATTTACAAAATTTTCACTCAGAAATACAAGTGTTACAGCGAGATACTACTATGTTTTGCCTGGAGGCAGATGAATCATTAAAAATAAACAAATTAATTGATTGCATTCAAAACAAAAAACCGAAAATTTATAACTGATTATAAAACAGCACTTACAGCACTATGTTAAACTGATATTATTTTGGCAATCTTACTAAATATTAGTGAATAAATGTCAATTTTAATAATTTTATTAAATTGACATTTATTTATAGTTACTGTTGACATTTATAATTAGTTGCTCTTGACATTTATAATTATTAAGTAGCATTGTAAAGAAATACGTAATAACGACAGTCCCTCTCGCCCAGACGGCTACTCAAACATTTGCCCACATAAACGCGCGCGACGTTTGTACTCATTTTTCCGCCAAGCTAGTAGACGACTCTTCAAACAATTTACTAGCCCGTCTAAACGCGGCACCACTTCAGAGCTTTTTGGGTCAACAGAGGAGCGAGAGAGATCTCGTTAAAAATGTTTGTATGAAGTCGGAATGTTGTTAATGAGTGTGGTGTGGTATTAGCTGCGCGTGTGGGTTCTTAACCGATTTCGGAAATAAGGGGGCGTTGTTATTCATACTGTGATAGATATTGCAAAAAATGTTTGTTAAAAGGCCTTCAGCTTGGCTTAACGACTGTCATTTTACTGGCAACCGAGACCAACGACTTAACATGCGTGTGGACGACGACGTAACAGTGGACACCCATTCAAGGACTGGCTATAGTGAAAAATGCCTACTGCAGTGATCGTTTACAAAACACTGAGTCCGCGGGGCCACGAGCGCGAGATTTTTTTTTACGGGTCGGAAGCCTACATACATGCTATCTCATGCTATATCATGCTATATCATGCTCTACAAACTTAATCCATACAATTCATTACAGCTTTTTACCAAACGGGGTGAGCATTACTGCAGATGTGTACTGTGAAGAACTGAACACAATGATGGAGAAACTGGCACATCTACAACTAATCTACAACTCGTGGCGGGCAGAGGTGCCACTTATACACAGTGGAGAGAATCTTCGCCAGAACAGAGTGTTTCAAAAGATCGTTCCTCTGTCAAAATATAAAAACATGGAACGACCTGTGTCACGTACTTCCCTCATCCTACAATCCCATCCTTCTTCCAGAGGATCGTGAAGAGGCACATCACAGGGCCGCCAACTTGAGGACCACTTTCGAAAGTATTACGGACTGCGAGATAGGCCCTAATCAGTAGATGCGCCACGGCTTACCATCAGGCTGGTGGTGACGTCAATTTGGCGAGCTAAATATGAAAAAAAAAAAAGAAAAAAACAATGCCATACAACTGTCTACGGCAGGGAGTCCCGGGAAAACCTCGGATAGACATCACCTAGGACTCCCAACAGATCTTGGCTACCACTGCGGCCTCGCCTCACCTAGGGGGTTCGCGTACTATACCGCTTCTTTGTGAACTTGTTCGGGTGTTATTCCGCTTCTTGGGGTGTGCGGCGTGCGTCAAACTTTCACATCATGCTGTCGTCTGAGGGCTCGTTTAAGGAGAGGCGGGGCGTTGAGCTCCACGTGTGGCGTGGCTTGCCGCGGCATGTCGAGCTATTTGACTGTTCATAGCAAGGAGGCGCGTAAAGCGGGCCGCGTCTATATAGAAATGCATATACCCCGCACCTCTTCCACCCCTCTTCCTTGCCGCGTCCTTTGCGGCGTAACCAGCCGCTTCATCCGCCGCGTTCCCTCATTGCGAAACTACCGGGTTTACCCGCCGCATCCTCCACGGCGTCGCCTGTCGCTTCATTTGCGCCTCCGACGCGGCGCCA
Organism: Miltochrista miniata; assembly: GCA_933228765.1. Classification (NCBI taxonomy): domain Eukaryota; kingdom Metazoa; phylum Arthropoda; class Insecta; order Lepidoptera; family Erebidae; genus Miltochrista; species Miltochrista miniata. The sequence goes on along the minus strand of OW121774.1, from coordinate 19,445,661 downwards.
CACGTCGCTTGGGCAGCTACAACTCAAACAAACGCTTGCAAAAACGCTTCTCCTTGAACGCTCCAAACATTTCCATATGTTTGTGTTTCTGGCGAACCGCTTCGCGGACCCTTAGGCCTGCTTCTGTAAGGACGGTTAGCAACCCTCCTTCATTATCCAAATAGATTTTCCTCAAGTTAAAAAAGGGCGTGTGGCGACGGGGTCCCGTGCTGCGACGGGTAAGAGTACAAAATGTCGCCACCCTAATACATATCAAGGGTGTTAAAGCGACTAAGGAAACACTTTCGCAATAAAATCCATTGCGTAGAGAAGGAAAACTCGAAATGAAACCCGGTTTTCAGTAAAATTTCAATCGTTAAGTCAAGTTGAAGCCTTATGGGCGGCTTGAAATATTTCAACTGCAGGTCAGGCTCACTACCGTGGGCGTATACTATACCTTTACCTACCCCTTGGGGGATAAAGGCGTGACTATATGTATGTATGTATGTAGGTATGTATGTGAAAAAAGAAACAGTACCACATTACATGTTTAAAATCTTTTTTCATTCATTATATCAGATAGCGTTGTGTGAAATGTCCGTGAATATCATTATTATATTATATACTAGCGGACGTCACTCAGTTTCACCCGCGTAGTTCCCGTTCCCGTGGGAATATGGGAATAAAATAACTACAAGAAGACATACCGCCTCAGCAGAGATCGTGCTGTACCCTCTTATTCTATTCGCATCGGATGGATTTAAGACGTGGTTAAACCTATATCCACCGCAAAGATTGTAGCTTCCCAACAGTGAAAGAATTTTTCATATCGGTCCAGTAGTTCCGGAGCCTATTCGTTACAAACAAACAAACAAGAAAACAAATCTTTCCTCTTTATAATATTAGGATAGATAGATGAATACAACGAAGAAAATATTCTAAGATCCCAACCGTATCCTCAATCATAATAACGCTTATTTATACCGTATTCATAATTCTTGTAAAAAGGGACTACCCTGGGGCACTCCATTTTATTAAAGAAATTTTTATTCATTTTGATAATTATATTTTCACTTTTGTTGGTTTAAGGTGCGCGTCCATTGGCCCGCGCCGGACGCACCGCACGCACGGCACGCAACGGATTTTAGTTTGCTTTGTATGATTTTACACAGCGCTGCGTCCACTATCCGCACCGGCCGCATCGAAAGCCGGCATTTATGAACAAACAATGCGTTGCGTGACGGTGACGTCACACAAATCAGTTGGCCACTGGCATCACCCACTGCGGACGTGTTGAAACTTAAAATTTTAAATATATACAATCTACGTATCGTCGCTGCGCCTGCAAAAGTCGCTATGTATTTCGCTAGCCTACTTTTCAGGAGGAAGTAAAAACCGATTTACTCGAAGTATAATTATGACAGAGAAAGTAAATAATTTTATTATAATGTAAAAAATATATTTACGTTGTGAATCATGACTTTTAGAAAGATAACGTTAAAAATGAAAATACTAAAAATCTAATATTGCGAATCTGACACATAGCTAAAATTGTTTGGGTCACAAAAATCGCCATGTGTTGTTGAGCACATAGCGGGAACAACTAAAACATAATTCACGTTGTTTAATTACACATAGCTATTAAATAAAAGGTGTCAATTGAAAATAATAACAAATTTTAGTTAGAAACTATGGCAACAACGTTCTCTGCCATAAAACTCTGCTGACTTGATGTGTGAGGATATGTTATAAGCAATAAAGGAGCTGAGGAAGGAACGGAAGAGCAACAACAAACAACCTCTCCAGTACCGCAGAAAAAGCACTGGTGGCCGGAGATTCCAGAACGATCTTCGCCACTCTGGGCTGGCTACCACCTTTTCCTTTTTTTAACATGAGGGAAAATCCTCATAGATGCTATGCCGAACTTTTACCGACTATAAAACCTCATGTATCCTGCTCAACAGTCTACGGTTGGGAGCCTCGGGTAAGCCCTCGGAAGGATACCCCAGGACTCCCAAGAGACCTACGGCTACCACTGCGGCCTCGTCTAGGGGGAGTGGGGGGGGGGGGGTGTTCGAGTGCTATCCCGCATTTATGGGGACTTTTCGGATATTATCTCGCTTCTAGGGGGGCGTGCCTGAATCCTTCGCGTCACGCTGTCATCTATAAATAACGGTGGTTACCGTCCTCAGGACCCTGGTCATGGAGGCCGATAGTTTTGGGCGAGATACGTTGGCAGCACCCCCGCCGCCGACTGTGGAACTCGGATGGGAGAGTTCTCCCCCGGTCCCTACCCGCCGCCTCTTTCACGAGCACGATCTGCTCGCAGAAAGAGACAGCGCAGTCCCACTTACTCCCACTGGAGACCATGGCTCGTACCATGGTCTCCAGCGAGAGAGTGTCCACGTCCAGACCTGCCACGAGGTGGCTACCACCCTAGAAAAACGTGGTTTCCACGACACCCATGGCGAAGGGTCGCCGCGACTTGGCGACCATGGATGGTCAGGGTGTCTTTCCTTTCGAGGGTGCACTAAAATCCCTAGCTACATACTTATAGCCGGGAAGGAGACTACGAAAAGGCGTGTAGTCCCAATTATTTACCTCTACCAACCCCTTTAAAGCAACCAAAGAATATTGCTATTTTTTAAGAAACCCTGGTATGCAAAATGTACGTACTTAAAATACTAGTAGTTTTAGATACTTGTCTGTAAGTGTTTGCGACTGTTGTGCAGTGCTAAGATTCCGTAAGGAAGTTGTTTCCCGATTAGACTCAAATATTTGTGAAATAAACCAAAAAACGAATGGCTGAAAAGGAATGAGTGCAGAGCTCAAACTTTTGAGCAAGAAATTTTAGAATGAAACGTAAAAGGGTCCTATAAGAGAAAATCTTTTTTTTTTTTACGTGAGGGAAAATCCTCAGAGGATGTTATGCCGGACTCTTACCGACTAAAAAACCTTACGCAACGCCCAACAGCCTGTGGTTGGGAGCCCCGGGTAAGCCCTCGGAAGGATGTCCCGGGACAGAGAAAATCAGGCTTAAGTAAAGGTGATTGGGATTTTATGGGGTATTACAAAATAGGCATTCAAGTGATCCAGCGAAGATGGAAAGAAAGCCACTTGAGTTTTAGGCGAAGATATGAAACGCAGCAAGGCCACAGCACTTCCCACAATTAGAGAGTACATAGCGTGGGCGCAGCAGTGCCTGGTTCTCGTGGCAGGTTTGGGCGTGGACATTTTCTCGCTAGAGACTATGGCGTGAGCCATTATCTTCAGCGGGATTAATTAGGATGTTGCCGTGTCTTTCTGTGAGCCAGGTCATGCTTGTGAAAGAGGCGGTGGAGAGGCAGCAGGTGTTTACTCTCCCGCTCGAGGTCTGCCGTCAGCGACAAGGGGCCGTAGACTTGTCTTCGTCTAATACTATCGGCCTCCATAACCGGGGGCCTTAGGACGGCGGGAAGCTTAGCGCATGCCTCATGCATGCCCCAAGAAGAGGGACTACACCCGAACAACCCCTAAGAACGCGCGATTGTTCCCGAACCAGCACTCGCACCCTCACTTTTAGGCCGCAGTGGTAGCCAAGGTCTGTAGGCAACCCTGCAACATCCTTTCGAGGGCTTACCCGGGGCTCCCAGCCGTAGTCAGGGCAGGACAACGTGTGGTTTTAGTCGGTAAGAGTTCGGCATATCGATGAGGGATTTCCATAAGTTAAAATATATTTTGAGATCAAAAACCTATGCCACAAATAAATCAGTTTTGAAGCCTTTCAAGTTTATTTAGGAGCCTTTAATTATAAAAGCAACCATTGGATTAGTTAGTAATGGACTGAATGAAAGTCTGGGACATCTTAGTTCTTAGGAATAATGAATTCTAATGGAATAAATAAAGTGTAGAATAGTAATATGTTAAAAATCATATTGCGATAGAGAATTGCATTGGTACTTGTTATAGGATTCAGGAAAGCTGCTAAAGAAAAGTACTAAAAAAGGTACATTAAGCAAATAAAGAAGAATTGAAAGGATCGTCCTCGAGCAAAATACTGTCATTGCTGAGAAAGTAGAAGTCCAAACCTCGTTTAGATTTTATTGAAAAGAAAATGTGAAATCTGTATGCAGGTCTAGCCTTAAGAGCCTGAGAGAGAGATGGCGTATCCAAAGACGCAGGAGAATGTACCTAATAATATTCTTAGATATTACATAAACATCCACAAACCAAAATTATAAGCTACAGTCAGCTGACCCTCCAGCTTGCTAGGCATCTTTAACAAATAAACATACCTACCCGCACAACCTAGCTACACCACTCTCTCTGCTTGTTAAGTGATGTTATTCAGCCTGTATCATTTGATTCAAGCACCGTCCTATTCTTTTTTATTATTACTTTTTACTGAAATATTCTAGCTCCAAAGCTGCCTAATGATTTCAAAAGATTCCTGAACGGATCGATGACATAAATATCCAAAACGACTGGCAAATTTCATAGAAAAAGATAGCTATGTGACACTTGATTTGTGCAATGCGCGATGTTTCAGGTCAAAACTTGTACAACAATTTCGCTATGTGTCCGTAAACATATAGCGGGCGCAATTCCGCGCAATTGACCATATTTTGGTTAAGGTGAACTTTTTAGCTATGTGATTTGAAGCACATAATTATTTTGAAGGCGCAAAAAAGTATTGATTTCACATAGCTATTTTTTGAAACTTCGTTATTATTAGGTTTTTTAAAATTTCGATTTTGCACCTTGTGCGCCTTGAAATGAGGATCTAAATGGCATCAAAATCCAAAATTCGATAAAAATCACATAGCGACTTTTGCAAGCGCAGCGACGGTATGTACTTTATTGTATATGTACCTACATTTATTGAAGTTTATTTTATCTATCTTTACAAATAACTAAAATTGAATTGTGTGTTTGCAATATTAAAAGTACAGATTAATGATTGCATATGAATGTATAAACAACACTTAAAGCAAAAAAAATGTAGTCCGAATGTCTTAAACTAGAACTAAAACCCTAAAAAACTGAATTCACGTAGACGAAGGCGCGGTCACAGTTAGTTCTAAATAAAAAACCGGTTACATTATTATATACTTTATTTTAAAATTCTGTTTTATTGTAACCGTCTACCAGCTCTTGCTCTGCTTTGACTGCCTCTGTGGCGCAGTCGGTACTGATACCGCCTGCGGCGCTGGAGGTCGTGGGTTCGATTCCCACCGGAGACAAATATTTGTCTGTTGTAGTCTGGGTGTTTCTATGTATAATATGTATGTAGGTATTTAAAAAGTATATAAGTATTATTATCCGTGGTCTGATACCCATAACACAAGCAGGTTATTCCTAGCTTACTTCGGGATCAGATAGCATTGTGTCATATGTCCGTGAATATTTATTTATTATTCATTTATTTATTTGTTGCTAACCTACAGATACAGTTTAGTTATGAATTTAGCTCTTGACATGTGAATGTTATTGAAAAATATTTCTTCATCATGAAGTAAATCGGGAACAAATAATGAATCCTCATTCTACGTTTAGTTGAATGTTTTTCTTCATCTTCCAACAAGCAACTAATAATAATAATATCTTCGTCAATCTCAATGGCAAAATACGTCCACCCATGACAAGAAAACACTCAAAACTAAACAAAAAATCCGTATTCAGTGGACGCATGCCACCGGCAAATCCGTTTAATCCGTTGCGTGCCGTGCGTGCGGTGCGTCCGGCGAGGGCCAATAGACGCGCACCCTTAAGGTTACGTTATGGGTGTACCATGATTTTTAAAAGTTTTTTTTGGAAATCTTCAAGGATGTTAGGTAGGATTCGAAGCGACTAAAACCAATTAAATAGTCTATATCTATTCGTTTACGTACAGAACATTACGAAACTCAAGATCAGTTTTGAAAAGCAGTTAGTATGGTAACTGATCATAAATATGGAAAAAGAATTGGTTTAGTCGCCCCAAGACGTATCTAAGGTGAAAAATTTGGTTGGTTCCGTATAAGGTATATAGGATGTTAGTAGGGTAATATTGGGGCTTCTGCATCACTTCACCTCGCATTCGCTCGGTTCACGATGCAGTACGCCCCAATATTACACTATTAAGCTGATCTGCGCTCGGTTTGCAATGCAGTACGCCCCAATATTACACTATTAAGCTGATCTGCGCTCGGTTCGCAATGCAGAGCGCTCCCATATAACACTACTACGATGATCTGCTGTACTCCATTGTATTATAAGGTGTTCCAGTATTGTCATATACTAGTTAAATCAATAAGATTATTATCGATTCTAATTATCCGAGCCCACAGCATCAGTCCTTCAAAACAAATTTCAAAGAATCTACCGTTTTGTTTTCTGGTAGGTATTAATATAGCACTGTACTGCTCGTAGTTTATGATTTTTACAATATGAAGTCCACATAATCGCCATTCTACTATTACTACCTGAACTAGATCTCCAATTTTTAAGGTCATGTTAAGAAATCTTTGATTTTAGATTATTAGCAAATGAAACGATTATATTGTTCACTAAAATATTTTATTGTATAAAGTAAATTTTATTAAAGATATGTTTCTTATTATCTGAACACCATTTATTTAAACACATAACATTTTTTAAAGCGCAAATAGAGTCATGATAAATACAACTATACACATCAAGGGAATGATCGTATTTGTCATATAAGCTTAACAAATTAAGACAGCCTTTATCTTCTAAATTACATACGTTATCACTATTTAATATATTTTTTAACCATTGCACTTTTTCAACACCTTTGACATAAACACATTTACGTCTCAAAATATCTTGAATCAAATTCTGATGATTTTCGTACGGTACAATTCCCTCATTCCAGTATATTTTAGGATTACGTTCAATCCAGCTTACTTGCCTTCTTTCTTGTTTTGTCAAAGCATAAAATGGAAACGGTGGTTTTATTAGAAACATCTGCATTTTTTTATTACCAATTATGGCAATTTCTTTTACAATAAATTCATTTGCTTCTGTTTTAAAACCTTGAACATCTACAATAGCCGTCATGATAATCTACGCACAATATTACTCAGAGGTCTGTATTCCACAACTCTGTCATTTATAATTAAACAATATGCGGTTGTATTATCTGGGACCAGCGTTAAACATTCAAATTCTAAGCGCACATCAACTGGTCCTGTTTTTAAACTATCGTTTTGCCTTGAACAATCTAAGATGAAAAGCGGTGCCTTTTCTTTAAAGTCTTTCAAATCAAGCAAGGGATCGACAGGGCTGTTGTAATACGACTGGCGAAATTTCACATACATATCGTATAATATACTGTATTTATTCTCAGAGAACTTTAAACCCAAAGGCTCATATGGATAATATTCTGAATTCAAAAACAATGTTACATTAGTTACTTCACAATGATCGAAAAGCGAGCTATCTATGAGTTTATTACTCTTTCTATTAGTTTGTAAGCAGAAAATTACATATCGAGGTTTTTCTAATTGTGACGCCGTTTTAACTGACCAAGAATGTTTTGTGCTTTTCGGCAGTAAAGGATATTCATATAAGTCCCAATTTCTAAACGCCATTTGGATAGGTTTTTCTCTTTCTAAATGTCTTAAAAGTGTCAATCGTTCACGATCTGACACTTTTATATGAGGTACTTTCCATTGTACTCTTAGTACGTCTATTTGAAAATGCGCAATGTCATCAGTAAGTATTATACTATTTAAATTCGAATTACTTCTATTCAGTATAAGTTCATGCTTACAATTTATCACGATCTTATTATAATCTTCAGCAAATCCTAAAATTTTATTTAACGGTATAAAAGCACTAAAATGACCATCACTTTTGAATCCATCCAAGTTCCATCCCCATAAGGCAGCAACTTTATTTTCTCCTTCATTTAATGAAATATATGATTTTATCGTCGACGTTATACCTGAATTTTTAATTCGATCTATTTCTATACCATTCACTTCATATCTGATGTCTTGAAACAAATACATAACGAAATTATTAGTGAATGCAATGCTTTTCTTAAGCGGTTTCCCATCTTTACCGAAGATTTTTGCCTCGCCTTCGATGTAAATTGAACTGGCTGATGGTAGCGCATATATGTCTTGCTGGTGTATGGGGATTCTGATTTCATCGTTTTCTCTAAAGCTATTGTTATAGGGATTATAAGAATGGATTTGATAACTTTCAATCGAAGTATCGAAGCGCGGTAATTCAGTAACCTGTAGTATATTCATAGTGTGAAACCTAGAGCTTTAAGAAAATCTTTATTCGACTTCGTCAAGTTTATTAATTTTTTCTTACGTCTTCGCTCCTTGAACGTCTTAGTAGAAGTAAGGCGCTTTATATTGGCTATAGAGTTTTTATAATACAATATCATTTTGTTTTTCTTAGATACTGCAAATGTAGTTCAATATGATCTTCTTTAAAATGTATATTAATAGAGATAGTAATAGCTGGAGACAAGCTTACATACTGAACTTGTTTCAAAGGTCTTCTTTATTTTATCCTTTGATCACTCCAAAAGTTGTTTAAAAAGTTCAAACATAGATGTCCGCAATTAAAAGGATGATTTCCCTGTATATTATCATAATTATAATGAACTTTAGGGCCTGCATATCTTATAAATTCCTTTGGGGGTTTAAGATTACCATAACTGTCGAAATATTCTATATAGGTATTATATTTTACATAGGCTACCCAATGAGAACCAGGATTTTTAGAACTATCTAAATTAATGATCCTACATTCTTTTCTAAAGGGTCGATTTGGGAGCTCATCTCTCATAAAGACTCCTCGAAAATAGGGAATGTTATTTCCGTATTTTAAAATATCTAAATTAGTTAAGGCTCGATTGGGTAGCCGATTCTTTAGTTTTTTTCTTTAGAGACATAAATTCCAAATCCATCCTTATGTGGCTTAAGATGTAATCCCTTTCCAATGCAAAGAGCTTCCATTTTTTCATTATGTCTTTTCAATTCAGCTAAACGCTTTTTAGCCATCCTGTATTCAGTAATAGTTTTAGCAATACCAGATGCACCTCCTGCTAAGGCTCCCGCAGCTGACAGTCCCGCAAAAATAGGAATTAAAGGCAATACTCCGCCAGTTTTTGGTATTGGAATAATACGAGGAAGTTTAATAGATGAATTATCAACTAATTCTCTAGCAGCAGCCATAGCTAATTCTATTGCCGTTTTCTTGCATTTTGGTTTTAATTTTTGTATATGTTTTTTCGTTTTACTAATAACATTTGCTAACTTATTTTTCAAGCCGCTGTCTAAAGCTTTTCTGGAACCCATTTTTTTACAGTTTCTTTTAAGACCTGCACCTGTTTTAATTTTTGCTAGCATAGCTTTACTTACTAGATGAGCTACGAATTTTTCACCTGCACTCGCATCAGAAGCATCTGCACGTTTTTTTGCCATTTCTAACAATATGAAATCTGCTTTATGTCTATCTTTTAAGTTTGCTGATCTGTGATAAGCAATATCGTGCTCTTTACAATATTCGTCTAATTTATTAACACCTTTTTCACCACGTTTAAGTCTCTTCATTAATTTTGTGCCAGGGCCGCAATAATTGTATCCAGGTAAATGCAATTCAAATGGTAAATGATTTATAAGCCAATTGAGAAGACCGCTCTCTCTAAAACACATCACGAGACTGGTAGATAATGGTTTGAACGCTGAATAAATATGTTTTATTATAATATATTCCATTTATCAATCCAGCTATTTTCAGCAGAGGACAAGCCTAGCCATTTCACTAAAACCTTGCTGCCTTTCCGCTTAAGAATTTTTTCGACTAAGTATATTTCAGGATGCATTGTTTTTTGAAGTTCTTCAGCATAAAATGCTCCTAAAATAGGCTGACCTTTAATTGTATCTTCAATTAAATAAGTAATTGGAGCTGTGTTTTGTATTTTTCGAATTTTGAATATTTCAGTCGACCAGTTAGGAGTACAGCCCTTTTCAAATGTTCCTTTGTACTTACTGATTCGCACATAATCTCCTGCTTTAAACTTATTCTTTACATTAACTTTTTCTGCCAGCGTTATATATCTTTGTAATATGCGTTTTTTATTATTATTATCAACGTTTGCTGGTAGCTCATCTATAGTACGATGGTAGGTATGATTATATTTATATATAACATTTTGAAGAGCGCTAGTTATCCAATCATAATTACCTTGTAAACTAAATTCTTTGTATAATTTTGATTTCAATGTTCTAATAAATCTTTCAACTATTGAAGCCTTCTTAGTGGAAAATGTTGAATAATGATTAATATGATATGATTTCATAAGATTATTAAATTTATTATTATAAAATTCTGCTCCATTATCGGTTTGCAGATTTTTAGGTATGCGCCCTTTATCCAACAAAATTTTAAGACTCTTACATACAATGTCTTTCTTTTTACTTTTCATAGGAAATACCCATGCAAATTTTGAAAATGTATCGATAATGGCCAAAATAAATCTAAATTTTTTATTTTCTTTACAAATTGATTGCATATCAATTAAATCCGCTTGCCACAGATCATCTATATCTTTCATAATAACATTTCGTCTTTGGAAGTTCACCCTAGCATTTTTATGAATTTCATTTACCACATCAACTTTGCTCATTATTTAGATTTTTATGTTTAACAATGTTCAGTATGAAGAACTATATGATACTGAATTGAAAGTTTGCTATGCATAGCATTTATTCTTTTATTATATTAGCTTCTTTCAATTCTTCAATTATGGATAAAATTTCATTATCATGGTTTGAATTGCCTGCATCTCTTGAAGCTACCAATAACTTCAATCTCTCAACCAATTCATTAGGATCGTCCCAATATACCAAATCAGTGCTTGTTTTATATTTTTTGAGTTTTGGCAGACTGCCTCCATGTTTTAAAATGACATCGCTTGAAGTCTCTGAAAATAGCGGTTTAATAATTTCTCGATATTTGATTCCTTTGTCCCCTCTTAGCTGACCTTTAGAACTAAAATCTCTTTTATGAGCATTTGTACGATGTAACATATCTTTGTAATCAAGTTTATCTTTGTTTGATATTGTACTTAATTCAGGTTTTTTCCGAAATAAAAGTTCTTTTAACCCCGGTGTTAAATTATAGGTTTTATCTCCAATTCTAATCAAAAACATATTTCCTTTATCCAAACTTTTAGAGAGTGCTACCACTGAATTACCCATCATTAGAGTATTGTTTTCTTTTCTTATTCCAAACGGAACATTTAGCCCATCATGTATATTGTAAATATCATCGCGTTCTAACGAAATTTCTAAATTATCTTCATTTTTAGGATATTCTGTAAAATTTACATCAGCATCGTAAAAGTCATCATGCATGGTAGAAAAGCTTGCATTGTTTTCATCTGACTCGATTGCTTCAGAGTTGGCACGGGACAATTTTTCTGTATGTTGAATATTATCTGGAGCTTTCTTTGAATAAACTAATATTTTAAGCGGGTCTGTGACAGATTTTAGCATTTTATCAAGCGATAAGTTAATCACATGTTCCTGATTTTTCATTTGGGTTAACTTATTTTTAATGGAGTCAGCAGACTTAATTAATTCCATTTTAATATTTTGCTCCATATTATTACTTAATACTGTATTCAGCCGGTGAATCATTAACACTGAATATATTTTTATGAATGAAGTTAATTTATATACCTGTTCGCATTATTATTTTCATTCAAAGTGAAAAAAAACATCGAAATTTTTTCTGTATCTCCCGCTGTTCAATGAGCAGTCTTTGTTAATGCAAACGAAATTATATGGGTTACTCCAAACTGTATTACAAACATTTTTGAATTGACTCCACGACATATCAGAACTCGCATGTTCTTCGTAAATATGCTTTAAGTTTATATCATCTTGTTTGAATATTATAAGAAAATTAGCATTATCACGCAGCAACTGTTTTGGAATTTTTGAGTAAGTTTGAGATAAATAAAAGCAGTCTATCTGTTTATGTCTACCCATAGAGAAATAATTACGAATATTAATTTGATTTTCGCAAGCAACATCATCAAATATAAATATAGAATTGGTCAAAGCTTCACTCGGCGGTATTACATCTTTATCATCATTGAACTCATAAAACTTAATCTGCGGTATCGTACTTAGGACTTCTCGTAAAAAACTATATTTTGGTTGAAAATTAGTTTTCGAGTAGAGATAAAGGTTTTTAAACTTGAGTCCATTTTCATGCATGAGTAAACTGATCATAACATTTGGTTTGCCTCAATTCGATGGACCGCATATTATACAACGAATTGTATTTGGCAATAGCGTGCTATGTCTTATCTGTTGCGCAGGATCAATAAAATTTAGACTATTAACATTTAGTGATATGGGTTGTTTGATCAACTTCATCTTTGTTTCTGCTTATATGTTTGATTGATCATCATATATATTCTCATATTATGCAAGTTATATAGGTACCTACATATAAATTATATTGAACACAGCAGTATTCAACTAACGCGTTTCTGCAGGTTTAAACAGGTTGCATCATGATAAAACTCTATATTCTCATTATAACTAATATAGGATGTCGCTTGTTTTAAATATAATTATAGTAAACACGGTGTATTATTTAGTTAATGCATTTCTACAGGTTTAGACACGTTTCTATCATGAATGAAAACATTCTAGTCTCATATTACTTTAATATAAGCTGTCGCATTTTTACAGGTTTAGACATGTTTCTATCATGAATGAAAACATTCTAGTCTCATATTACTTTAATATAGGCTGTCGCATTTCTACAGGTTTAGACATGTTTCTATCATGAATGAAAACATTCTAGTCTCATATTACTTTAGTATAGGTTGTCGCATTTCTACAGGTTTAGACACGTTTATATCATGAATGAAAACATTCTAGTCTCATATTACTGTAATATAGTTTGTCGCTTGTTTAAAATAATTTACAACTAAGTAATAACAATTGCATCATTCCATCATTGTCTCGCCAATTAGCAGGTCGTCCAGATTTCAGCACGTTTTTGAGGTAAGTTTTATTTTTATTTTTACTTTTCTTTTTTAATTTCACAATATTATAATATGTAATCCATATTTGTTTACAGAACCATGGCTAACTCACCGTCCTACAGTCCCTCTATTGATATCATAGACAACATGCGTGAGGTAGGTGTATATAACTGCATAATTATTTTGTTTAATCTTAAGGCATAAATTACATTTATAATTTATATTTTTTCTTTCTTTCAGAATCTGATAGAAGACTCCAACCCAATTACGAATCCATTTTATTATGCCCAAGACAGAGAGGGCTGGTACGCAGAAGTAGCGGCAAAATCCAGCGAGGAATATCGACAGCAAAATGCAGAGGCAAAATAAATATTGACATTAAAGAAAAAGAAACAAAAATCTAAAATTTCGAGCAAATCATCGTTTATAATGCGTAAGGAGTCGGGGCGAGCTCGTCATCTCATAAAAAATTTTATACATGATTTTGAAAATCAAAATATGGATAATATAAACACTGATCCTGATAATGCGAGTGTTAATGTGCAATATTTGGTGACAAGTGACTATGATGATATTATAAATGAGACTGAGCATTTAGTGGGTAAAATAGTGAAGAAATTGAGTAAACCTAGTATTTAATCTTTTCATAATGTAATAAATAATGTAAATTGTTGTAGGACGAATTTTAAAAAATTAATCATTGTTTAATTTTGTCAATCAATTACACTTTAATGGAATTGTGTGAATTATAATGGAACAATAAAATAAAAACTGTTTACGATTATAATTTTTTTATTATACTCTTTACATTACAACAATACATTAAGATATAATTTGTTAAATTAATTAGTTATAAATAAAATTATTACAATTGTATATCTAATTATAAAATCGTAAAATAAACAATTGCTTATAGAATATATTATACTTTGTTACATAGCATAGACAAACTTTATTACAAGAAGCTTCAATCATTGATATTTTCTAATAAATAATATGCGAGAAATCGAATATTTGTTTCAATTAAAATGCTGTTTTGTAATGACCCCATGCTAAAGTACTTATTCTATCATCCATTATTTGTCTTTTATCGTGATTTCTTGACAAAATTACTTTATTAATTTTTTGAGTAAATATTCTATGACTTTTAGATCTAATTGTATACATATCATCTCTAAGTATTTCATTCCCCAGTAAAACTTTTTTATAATTATCTATATTCAATTTTTTAGTAACACACTTCTTAACACCTTTTGCTTTCTTTATCGATACCACATTAGTATCTATACAATACAATTTTGCACCTAAGCCCACAAATTCAGATATTATTTTTCCACCCATCTCATCTTTAAAGTAGCCAGGTATCTTAGCATTAACATTTGGTACATTAAAAATATTATCTTTTTCAAAATTACTAGTATCAAAATATTTCAAATGTGTCTTCATATCTTTGTAAAAATCTTTTGTGCGTATTAAATACAAAAGACTGTCGGTGTCTGTATAGCAAAGTCTCAATTAATTTTCATAAATCTTTTTCATTATTGAATAATGAAATCTATATAAGTGACTTTTCGCGATTTCTAAAATACTGAAACTAATGTAGATAGGACGATCCAGAATTATTTTTGTTTGTTGCATTTGAATTGATACTAGAGATTCTGAAATAACTAAAAAGTTTTTAAAATTGGGAGCACTTACATATTTTTCTGCCCCGCAAAACTTGTTAGTTCGATTAGAATGATCTCTCCAAATATTGACAAGTTTAACATCAACTTGTTTTCTTTTATTCTCAATGGTTTTACCGAATATAGAATTATTTTGTTTCTTAAAAAAGTCTCTTTCAAAATCCGATGTTGCTTTTTGCCTTAGCATAGTATTTAAAGAAATATATGGTTCTAAGAAATTAGCTTGCTGGAATTCAAGTATTCTATATATTTTCAATAGTTGCAAACCATTCTTTAAGCACTCCTTCAAATGAATGTAATGAATGATATATCTATGTTTGTCATATAGATTTGCAATGAGTTTCGCATTTTGACCACCAAATGGCACAAATTTTTCAGGCGCGAATGGTAAATCAGAATGACTATCATGTAAGTAGCTCGGGTAATGAAGGTCTACTTCTAAAATGAACCCTTTTTCAGAATCAGATGTGAATCTCATAACGTCAAAACTTAATATTTCGCTTTCAAGGAGAAATCTAAAACAGCCTACTGGCAACTTTTGCATCATTGCGTATCCATATAAATTTACACAATCAAGGTAAACTAGAAAATCATCAGGCTCTGCACTATTATAATCTGGGAGGTATGCATTATTGGCCTTAGCATATCTCAGCGAACATTGAGCAAGTCCTCCTCTTATTCCTTTTTCTATCATTTGATATATTTCCACATTAAAGATTAGATCTAACTCTATTTTGGTATACAATAACATAGCATCCCAACTTAGAGATGGTGATGAAACGTAGTAACAAGGATCCAGGCCATAATGCTTTAAACTCATTTTTCTGAATTTTTCAAATACGTCACAAAGAAGTAAAACATCGCATTTAAGGTACAAATCTGTATATTCGCCTAAATTCTTTATACCAAAAGAGTTCCAAACCTTTATGGCGTGCTTATAGTCTTCATCGCTAATAGTTTCAGATGTAAGTTTGTTAAAGAATTTGGATGGTTCTGGTAATTTAGTTTCATCATATCGTTCCCAAGAGTCCATATATTCATAGCAGTATATTCCTTTTCTACGTACAATATCAAATAATTTTTTATTAGTAAAGAAAGACTTTAAATTTTTGAAGTCTTCAGGGTTCATCGTTTTAACCAATTTATCCATGCTAGAGGATAAAAAATTGAAAGAGTCTATAAATTTCAATCGTGCGACGTTTGTAGCATTGATTGGTATGAATTTTGTAAATGAAATATATTTCTCTTTGGTTCTTGGTATAAGATGGATTCGACCATTTATATTTGAAAGTTCATTAATAAACAAATGACAGTCATATCCAGATAAGTTATGGAACACTATTGGTATAAAAGTACATTGTTTTGCGCTCAAGTTACATGTGTTATGCGCAGGTCCTCGGTATTTTCCAGTAAAGTGGTCATGGTCTTTAACAATAATATCATTGTATAAAAACTTATTTCTACATATATGACACACGGTTCCGCTGATAAAATTTATTTGTTCTTCTTTAGTAAGCGGAATCATATTTTTACTTTCTAATAATAATTTATATAAACGTTGCACATCATTAGTCAAAGATTTTACAAAGTTCTTAGAACAATTAGGCCCTCGATAACAGACATAATTATTTAAATCTGGATTTGTATTGCAACAAATATAATAAGCAAAACATGTAGCCTCATGAACTTGCACATTTTCAACATATGTAGATTTATTTTTATCAGAATACTCGCGCAATAAACTTTCAAAGTCTCCATATATTACTATTGGCACTGTCTGAGTTCTCTCGTAATTCAAAAATCTTATTTTGCTTCCCTCCTCAGGTAAAATAGTTTGTATTCCTGTACATTCGTGGCAATTCAATTTGTCTTGACTATCAAAGTAAATAAAACATTCCTCACATAAATATATTTTTTTTTATGTTTAGTCAATTGTTTGTGCACAAGTTTTTCAAAATTTTTAATTAAACAAAAATGAGTCTTTTCATATTTGGTAAAGCAAAGCAGATTAATGTGGTCTATTCGACGTGATGATGTTTTATACAATGGACCTGTAACTGTATCATTATAATCTAAGCCGTAAATGTTAACGCTGATATTAGGATTGTTTATTTCAAAGCGCTTAATATCATTAAAACTGGGAGGAAAACTCATATCAGAAATATTTAATAAATCAGAATAATGTGGATATGAAGTTGTTCTATTTGGATTGCTCTGTGTTGGAAACATATCAGCTACAATACTCCAAAGAAAACAATGCTGGTCGCTGTTTTTAATATTGAGACATGATTTTGTGCTTATAATACGCTTAGGTAGTGGTAAATAAGAACCTGCTCGCAAAGGGTTATATTTTACTATGTTAATTTCTAAATGACCAATTGAATCAACTGTCCAGCCTGACTCGGATAGATCAAATTCAGAAGTTTTGCAAATAAGTTTAGAACAAAACTTTTTATAAAGGGATGAAATATTCGTGTTTTGTAAAACTGCATTATATTTTGTATTAAACGATTTTAAAGATTTCTCATAATTTTTTGGTAGGATATACCAAATAAATAGTTCAAAATTGACCTTTATTGACGTATGTTTCATGAGCATGTCTTTGATTAAATAACAAACTGTTTCTGAAATTTGCTTCATAAACAAATCAGGCGAAATGTTATTTACTTTAGGTTTAACTCTATAACTTATTATTCGGTTCCTAAAAGCAGTTGCAACAATATGAACATTATCAAAAAGTGTTTGTAGCAAACAATTTGATTTGTGTGCATTTGTTTTTTTATGTGCAGAATATTTCGGTACTGAAACATTACAAACTTGACAGTAAAACATGATTAGTTTAAATAATATTTTGATATATTTAACTATTTTTAAGTAAAGTAGATTTTTAACGATTGTAAATTACTAATAAATGAGTAACTATGTATCTATAGCAAGTGTCTATTATTTTTAAATCTGAGTATATCAATATCGAAAATATTAGTCCTGAGTAACATCGGGGGTTTACAATATAAATCTATCGAGTCAATATAAATCGAGAACTGCAGTTTCTATGTTTCGAGACAAAGAAAATTGGGGTTATAAGGTTTCGAGATTTCAAGGTTTCAAGATCTCCAATTTCGAGTTTTTCGAGGTATAGAAATTTTGAATTATCGAGGTTTCGTGTTATCGAGGTTTCGATTATTGAGGTTTCGATGATCGAGGTTTCGAGTTATCGAGGTTTCGATTATTGAGGTTTCGATTATCGAGGTTTCGAGTTATCGAGGTTTCGAGTTATCGAGGTTTCGAGTTATCGAGGTTTCGAGTTATCGAGGTTTCGAGTTATCGAGGTTTCGAGTTATCGAGGTTTCGAGTTATCGAGGTTTCGAGTTATCGAGGTTTCGAGTTATCGAGGTTTCGATTATCGAGGTTTCGAGTTATCGATGTTTCGAGTTATCGAGGTTTTAAGCATTCGAGTTTTCGAGGTTTTTAGTTTCGAGGTTTCGAGTTTAAATAAATACAAAATAATACATATCTATTATTTTATATATTTGAACTTCCTGTAAAATAGACATATTAAGTACACACCATGCAAGAAAGAATAATTAAGCAACCATTTGAACTATACCTAAAGAATAATATAATTACGCATTTAACAAGGGGTATAATTAACCGTATCTATATAAATACTAACAATCTCTTTCAAATAGTATTGTATGGATACAGTATCGGCTGTATACCCTTAAATTCAGCTTTTGCCACAACTTTCCAACAGCTTTCCAAGTCGGCGAATTGGCATATAAAGAAGCCTTGTAATTTAGAAGTGACTGTTTCCATCTGTTGTTCCCCAACTTCTCAGCATCCCGACGGTTATAAACCCTTAATTTAATGTAATAGTCTCCGGTACGAGTTAAGTCCTGCTGGAAGGTGTATCCTGATGCCGTTCTTCGACTCAGCGATGACTTCAGCACCGTTGCTCGCACCGGTTCAGGCTTTTCCTAATCTTCCTGTAAATAAAATTAAACCTTTATTAGTTTGTTATTTATTCATATTCGATAAACTGTTATAGAATCGAGCGGGCAGCCACAGCCTGCGCCAGTCCATTTCAACACGGCAATAGGCTCACCATCATTATGTGGGACAAATTCTAATAAGGTGAAATGTGGGCATATTATATATGCCTCTGCCTATCCCCTCGGGAATAAAGGCGTGACTATATGTGTGTATTAATGTACCTAACATTACCAACAATATATGGGAATGAGAAACAATGGAAATAATAGACATAGCATGATCTAGATACCTATAAATATCTCAGACTAACCTCCGGGGAATATAAACATGATGTTATATAAATAAACACGTCTAACACTTAGGTTTAGAAGCAGCTGTTAAAATCAGTTGATAAAATTGACACAATGACTGTCATAGTCATCTCGTTGCATCGAGGTCCGTGGGTTCGATTCCGTATGAGGCAAATATTTGCATGATCTGCGGCTGATATTGATTTCAGTCTGAATGCCCGAATTCTAGAAATAAGGTTTATGTTCATTGAAGTAAAAAATGTTAAACTCACCGAGGACTCAAATAGGTCGATGCGATTATATTTTCTGAGTCTTTTTGGAGGCTCTTCCGAATCCGAATCGCTTTCTTTTAAATCCTTCGGGTGTGGCGCTGGTTTCTTAGATTTGACTTTGACAGATTTCGGCTTCAAAGTCTTTGTCCTTTTTCGGGACGAAGGCTCAGCCGACTCCACTTCGGAATCAAAGGGATTCACAATTGTCGACCTGAAATAAAATAAAAGTTGGATATAAATTAGCTGACATTGCAAAAGCTTTCGCTCGGGTACAACAAGGAAATAGTATTAAAACTCTACATTAATTAGAATTGGAAATAGAATTTATCTGACTACACACATTATCATCAGTAATAAATCAAATTGGAGCGTAAAACTCCGTCGAGACCTGCGGGAGGTTCAAGCCAACCTCTCCGACAAGCAGTGCGCCCGTCAATCAGAAAAAAAAGAACTCTCTCTCTCTCAAAAGAACTCATAGGCTAGGTCCTAGGCTCCAAAGTCCAAATTTTTTATGTAACCGGGATCAGTGCTTAGATGAAATGTGATAAATTAAATAACTATTAAGCTACACTGGGATAATAAGTAAAATAAAAAACCATAGTGACACATACATACTTACTTGTTGCTGACGATATTAGATTTGACGGAACTTTTTACAATTCACAACAGTAGTTGCGCCGATAGACAGTACTAGAGCGTGTTCAACAATTATGAATTTTTGACTGATGGATGATCAGATAAAATCATGTTATTTATACCCGTTTATTGTAAGGTAGCGGTTTTATTAATTTTTGCAAACATTAATTATGCATTTTACTATTATTTTTGTTGAAAGTTATATTTAAAGTACTCTAAAATAAAGTCTGTAATTGTTTGCCATTGCTTTTACACTATGACCACCGCCTTAATCTCCCTAATTCGGATGCGGCGACGCACTGTCGCGGATATCTGAGACGAAATTCTAAAAAGGAAGTCGTATGTACCTTATCGGCACCTCAACTGTTTAAAAGAAGTGTCTTTTATAACTGGTTATTGGGATTTTCATATATATAAACCAGCATAATCTGAGCTCGGGCTTTTATACTCACGCTTTTTCCCGAATGGAGTATGCAGAGCATTTTCACGGGTTTCATAATCACTGTAGGATTCAATCTTCAGGCTTGTGCTCGATGGTTGAAGAGACTTTAGAGAGCATTTTTTAAAGTCTCTCTTGCGGGCTCAAGGGTGATGGAGACCTGCTCGACTAGTGGGCTAACTTATAGGACGAATGCCGTCTGAAGGAGATCCGGTTTTAATCACTTTGATTTCAACATTCGCATCCTACTCACAGCCCCGCTTGGCCCATATGGTAAAACAAGTACAAATGTAGGTCCCATATTATCGTTCCTAGTCCACCAAGAATTTGTATAAAGTCAAAATTATCCAACCCGAGAGGATGGAACCCAGGACTTCCATATTGCAAGATGATTTTCAACATGCTCTATCAAGCAGTAAAAAAACTACATACATACATACATATGGTCACGCCTTTATCCCCCGAAGGGGTAGGCAGAGGCATATTATATGCCCACATTTCACCTTTGTATAATTTGTCCCACGTAATAGGTGGTGAGCCGTATTGCCGTGTTTAAATGGACAGGCGCAGGTTGTGACTGCCTGCTGTTGAAATAAAACCTTCAACTTAGCTTAACGACTGCCATTTTACTGGCAACCGGGACCAACGGCTTAACGTGCCTTCCGAAGCACGGAAACGCTCAAATAAATGTCACAAAGTGATCACATGGATGGTCACCCATCCATGGACCGGCCATAGTGAAAGTTGCTTACTGCAGTGATCGTTTACAGAACACTGAGTCCGCGGGGCCACGAGCGCTTCTCAGCGAGTAATCGTTTCATACATGTAAAAAAACTAAAAGTTAATAAAATGCGGCGTGCAATTAATTATCAGTAAATCATTGTGAACATTATAATAATAGAACTAACTAACTATCTATCTTCACGCTGTATCCCTGACGGGGTAGTCAGAGAGGACAGATCGCCAGGTATCGCGATCCATGCATACTTCTTTCGCTTCCTGCAGATTCATTAATCGTTTCATACATGTACCTACGTAATATAATTATTCGAAAAGGTCTATTTATATGCATAGGTTTTTATACACATTATGTATAAAACTTGTAGGACTAGAATGCCTTATATTTAAGGCATTGTATAATTTAAAGATGAAAGATGCATGTTAATCAGTTGTCTAGATCATATAGCTTATATGCGAGTAAGCTAGTAAGATGCTTAATTTAGATTAGATGGTGTTACGTGAAAATGTCTGAAAATTGTATGATGAAATGAATGTCTCATTTACAATATCATATTATGACAGATTCAAATGGCGGTCTGTTGTCTCTGCCTACCCCGGAGGGAAAGAGGCGCGACTGTATGTGTGTATGTATGTATGTTATTGGGTATCAATTTTTTAATAACTTCGTAAGCATGTACCTAACTTATAAAATAATGAACGACTCGCTATAATTATATCGATTTCATATAAGTCCAGCGTTTTCCTGACTTTGCGGAGTCGATTACCGGTCTAAGTCTAAACAGATGCGGTTGAATATCAAGATTTGTATAGAGCGATCAGCGCATCTGATTAGTTCAAAGTTAACAAGCCGCTTTAATTGTTATAATAATATTATGTAGACATCAGATTACAGCGCGAGGCTAGCATATGACTAATTCTTTTCAATGCAACATCGCGGGCTATTGAAATTGATATTAATATCTATTGAGTTGTGGTGTACATGCGATGCGATGCTACATTGTATCAGTTCGATGTTATGCTGTTGAATAAACAAATTACACTCGATCTGTATTGCAAACTGCACCTCAGTGCAGATCATATAAAAAATTGGGGCGTACTGCGTCGCGAACCGAGCGAATGCGAGGTGAAGTGACGCAGCCGCCTCAATATCCCCCTACTGATGTTAGGTTGGATTTGAACCGACAAAAACCAATTAAATAGTCTCTATCTATTCGTTTACGTTCAGAACATTTTCCAGAAGCACTAAATAAACAAATAAATGAAAGACAAAGAGCAATACTATTCGGCGACTTTAACATAGATTTACTTAGAAAAGAGAAAAAGACAAGACAATACAAAGAGCTACTACATGCAGCTGGATTTACTATACTGAATAAAATTGGGAAAAAATATACTACAAGAGAAACAGAAACGCGTAAATCAATTTTGGATCATGTCAGTACCAACTTAAATAACGAATACTTTCATTTGGCAACTGTCAAATCAGCTATGTCGGATCACAACCAAATATGTGTTGTATTGAAAAAAGTGAAGCCTCCACCACTGAAACGCTCCAAATATGAAGCCATAGACTATGCTAAGCTATATAGCACAATCGAGCAAAATGGCCTTGGTAAAATAGAGGGTAATTACACAGTATTAGAAAATTTTATTAAATATCATATTAATAACAGCAAAATAATTAAAACGAAAATACTAAATCAACCGCAAAAAGACTGGATATGTAAGGATATCATTGATGGAATAGCTAACAGAAACCAATTATGGGCTACACTAAAGGATAATCCAACCAATCGAACCCTGGAAGAAAAGTACAAAACGTCAAGAGATAAATTAGGAAAATTAATAAAAAACACAAAAGACAGCTACTACTACAATAAATTTATACAATGCAACAATAAGCCAAAGAAGATGTGGAACTTAGTAAACAACCTAGCAAATAATAAGATAAAAACGAGTCATGTGCCTTCAAAACTTATCATCGAAAATAAACAAATAACAGACGCTTGGAATATTTGTGAAGAATTTAATAAATATTTTTCTACCATAGGACCACATTTGGCAAATGAAATACCAAAACACTACCATGATCAAATTGAACAAGCCTTGCCTCGTGTCACAAAAGATTCTCAGTTATTATCATTTGAACAATGTAATGCTGACGAATTAATCAAAATCATTAATAATCTCAACTGAAATTCTAGCATTGGCTTAGATGGAATTAGTACGAAGTCCATCAAATGTATAAAACAGCACCTTGCAAGTGAACTAGCCAATTGCTACAACAAACTATTAATGAATGGTATCTTCCCAGATACTTTAAAAATAGCCAAGGTAACTCCGATTCATAAGACAGGTGTGAAAACAGACCCTGGAAACTACAGGCCTATTTCGGTCCTGCCCGTACTATCTAAGATACTAGAAAGAATTCTACATAAACGCCTTGAACGATATCTAGACTCAACTAAGTTTCTTTCTGATTTTCAATACGGTTTTCGTCCGAAAAGTAATACTCTTGCTGCTACTGTTGACCTCGTGACTACAATAAGAGCAAATATAGATAGCAAAAAAATTGTTTTAGGTATTTTTATTGATTTAAAAAAGCATTCGATACCGTCAGTCATAGTCTCCTTATTAAAAAACTTGAACGAATAGGTATCGGAGGCTCTGCACTCAAAATGATGGTATCTTATCTTACAAATAGGGCGCAAGTAGTTAAAATAGGCACAGTGGAAAGCACTAGATGCTCTCTCTCTTGTGGAATACCGCAGGGATCGATTTTAGGGCCGCTACTCTTTTTAATTTATATAAACAATATTGGTGAATTAAAATTAAGCGGTCAATTATCATTATATGCTGATGATACATGTCTGTTTTACTTCGGAGCCTCTATACAAGACCTGATCTGCCAAGCACAAGAAGATCTGAATATCTTGTTCTCTTGGTTTCAAAACAACCTTCTCACAGTAAATGCCTCAAAAACGAGCTACGTAATTTTCAAAGCGAAAAATAAACCAATTCCTTCCCATAATCCCCTTAAAATCAATAATATCATTTTGCAAGAAAACGAGAGTGAAAAGTATCTTGGACTGAGAATTGATACGACTTTGACGTGGAAAGTACAAATCAATCATATAAGAACAAAACTAGCATCCCTCATGGGGTCATTACGACGCATAGTTCGATGTATTCCCCGTCGAATACGTTACACCATCTACAACTCACTAGTCAAACCACACCTATTATATTTGATCGAAATCTGGGGCAACGCTGCTAAGACGAAAATTGATGAATTGCAAAGATTACAAAACAAAATTATAAAGATTTTATTTCATTACCATTATTGAACTCCAACATCCAAAATTTATTCAGAAACCAAATTAATGAACATAAAACAATTATTTATTTACAATACATGCATACTAATTCGAAAAATATTAAATGGCTCACTCCATACTAAGTTATCCTTCACAAAGCTAAAGCAAATTACGAAACGAAGTACCCGCCGAGCAAGTTTTCTCGTACTACCTAAGACAAGAACTAACTATGGTAGTAAAATGATAACGTTTGAAGGCGCACGGCTATATAACAAATTACCCCCATACGTAAAAAAATGTTATCTCCTATAACGAGTTTAAATTAAAATTGTTGCAATATGTTATCGATGTACATTGAAACTAGTGATAGATTCAAGTTTTGTGATATTGTGGATTGAATGTGTAATGTGTTAAGTGTCAAATGAATACTGTGTATGTAATGCATGGACGACGGAGTACTATATTTGCATTGTATACCATTGTTTTCTCAAGTAAGTGACTGTAGTCTTTTTTTTGAGAATAAATTATCTTTAAACCTAACATTACGAAATTCAAGATCATTTTTGAAAAGCAGTTAATATGGTAACTGATCATAAATATGGAAAAAGAATTGGTTTAGTCGCCCCAAGACGTATATAAGGTGAAAAATTTGGTTGGTTCCGAATAGATTTCGATGGCCGGTGGTTAAGTCGTCTGCACGGTTTGCAGAAGACGCAGGTTGGATCCTGCTCGAAACCAATTCTTTTTTCCATATTAAAAAAAAAATACGATCCTCTCTTCAGAACATTACGGTTCTACTTAAGGACAACCTGGAGATCCTCGGTATAGACGTCCGGCGTGAGCTCAATCACAAAAACTGCATAGAGCGTCGTATTGGGCTGGCCTCGCGGAAACTAGGAGTCCTGATAAGGTGAGACGGTATTTCACGCCATATCATAGATGTTTCTTGTACAAGACGCAGATTCGTCCCTGCGTCGAATACTGTTCTCACTTTTGGGATGACTCCGCGAGGTACTTAGTTGACGTGCTTGACGCAATGTAGAGACGTGCTATCCGAATTATTGGTTGTCCTGAGGTGACGGGAGGCATGTGGATGTTAGCACTATGTAAAAATATTAACTTCCTGCACTCAGGCAACGCCAACGTAGCAAATGTTACAAGCGTCTATTGGCTTTGGTGACCATTTTCAGGGCGACCAACATTATTGTCCACCAACTTAGTGGTTTAAAAACAGTATCATATTTCCAAAAAAGGCTCAAGAGTTTTGGCATCTATGGTAAACAAATTTATTTATTTATTTATTTATTTATTTATTTATTGCTTCTGAAAAATATATGACAATGACACATAAACTATTGACGTTCACAATGTAGTACACATTAATTTGTTGACCACTGGTACCCAAAGTAAGATTTAACTTGTGGTATGGGTACCAGGGTTCTCAATATAAATTTACTTAAGTACAATACATAATGTCAAAGTGGAGTGTATCCTAGTCATTTACATATGAAGTGTGAATTTCATAAGCTAAGAAAAACCTAGATATATTATATGTAGCTATAATTTTCTTTATATGTGTGTGTATAATACATATGTGTGTGTGTGTGTGTGTATGTGTGTGTGTGTGTGTGTGTGTGTGTGTGTGTGTGTGTGTGTGTGTGTGTGTGTGTGTGTGTGTGTGTGTGTGTGTGTAATAAATAAGTTAGAATTTTGGTTTCAATCGTAAATTTAACATACCAAAGATTTTAAAAATATTTCCAAAATATTGACACACTTTTATTACCTACTAGCTGTTGCCCGCGACTTCGTACGCGTGAAAATTATATTATAATGCCAATTTAATTGCTCTCTGCTTAGCCCCTAGGATATGTAGCGTGATAATACATAGCCTATTTGAAGACCCTACCCCTAGGTAATATTTGTGTAAAATTGGAATCAAATCTATTGAATACTTTTCGAGATCCTTCCGAACAAAGCAAAGCCAACAGGCAAACAGACACAAAAAAAAATTTTAACTATATTTTCGCCTTCGGTATCTTATGTTGAACACCCAGCGAGTATTACTTTTTAAATATTTCCAATGTACAGTTTTGACTTTTCTATCATTTTATTAATTATGTATAGATAGCTATAAAAGATACTTACTAAGCTAATTATTTCAAGATTTCCTATCCTACCTCCAAAACCTTGTTCATACAGCCGCCCTACATCCTCGAGCTTAGAAATACAGGGCTGTTATTAAAGTACCTTTGTATAATTCTTACAAAAAATGCTGCAAACTAAATATACTGTACCGAAATTTTGTGCGTAGGAGGGTCTTAAGTTGTGGCCACTAAAACAGCATCAAATCACTTCATACAATCAATAAAAAGTTTAAAAAAGTATCAGAAAATTTATTCGAAATTGATAAAAAAAAAATTGAAAAAAGAAGTTGAACTCGCGCACAGAAGTTCCATTCCAAAAACAATCCCCCCTTAATATTTTTCTACGGCAATAAAAATACATCATCTGCGAAAACTTCAGCTGTCACGGTTCCCGAGCCACAGCCTCATGAAAGACATACAGACAGGTGGACAGCTAAGTTTCAGTAGAATGGTCCGGTTTGTACCCTTTGGGTACGGAATCCCAAGAATAAATAAATAAATATTTATATAATAGAATGATGGTATACTTTTTAAAGTGAATTTTCCTTTGGTTAGGTGTAAATAAAAGTTTATAAAACTATAAAGTAGACTATAACAGATAGGATTGAAAATCCTTCCCATCTTATTTGGTTAGCGTAAAACCTAAAGGCCATCACAAACGTAGCTATAATATATATTAATATGAAATATAGCAAGGCATATTACGACACATTTACGATACAAATTTTCGAAGGGCCTCACACGCAGTGCTATAATATATATTTCTATGACGTCATCAAAATATGTCGACAGATATAGCTTGGTATATTTTAGCATATTACTATATTATAACACAATGATGTTACTCACCAACTAGCGCGAGGTAGCTATGCAGAGAACTCTTTCCCAGGGCGCCTTGTTACAGAGTTTCTAGTGGGTGCGCAAGGGAGGCCAGGGCTCTGACGAAAACAGCCAATAGGGTGTACACACATATATTTATATAGTACACAGTACACTACAGAGACAATGAGATTACATAGATACAGAAAGCACAGACATACATAAGAATATTACAGGTTTAGGTATTATTAGTACAGCACTACACTAAATCAGCGTGAGGAAGTAACGTAGGCGGCTAGTTTACATGTAAAAGTATGCTGACAAAGTACTGGCCTGCAGTGTGAGCGTAGAGTGGCAGTGGCTGGTGGTAATGCCAGGTGTAGACGGCGAGCTTCTCTCACATGCAACCTGCTCGCGCAGTCCACGTATGATTGGGGTGTGGCTGTACAACTTTTCCCCGTACTAAAAAACCCAGAATCTAGGTATTGGTCGTCACAGAGTCCACTTCCTTCCTCATAAGAATAGGTGAAACGCAGGAAATTCTCCTTAACAAGTCCTCAGGTTAGAACTTACAACCTCTAAATCGAAATTGAGGTGTGCTACTCAGAGTTGCTTCAAAATTCACTCCTGCTTAGCGGATGGTAAAAGTAAAAAGTCCAAAAAAACACTTGGAACCAAGGCAGGGCTTTTTATATCCCCTCTCACGTGGAATAGTCACAGAATTCTCTTAAAACCTGTTTTCCTTTAATGCAAAAACGATTCGTCACCGAACTTATGACATCCTGTCATTCTGACAGCAGAAATGTCACCACAGACAACCGATTAAAAAACGATAGATCGATTAGGGTGCTTCTACACTCCCAATGCTGCATCTACAGAAAATAAATGCTACAATATATTTTGTATATTAATATATATTTTCGTATATTTTGAAGATAAAGGATGTTCTGTTTGTTTACCGAAAATTCGGGGAGAGTGTTATCATCAGTGGTAGTACTTCTTCTTCAAAGCAAGTAAATGGTAAATTAATCTAAACAAAATTAATCTTGTTGAAATCTTCCTGGAATCTTGCAATGAAGATCTTAAACGTATGAGCTGGAACTCGGCAGCAAGCAGCACTGCTGTCGCTGCAGTGCTGCCGCTGAGGTGCTGCGCAGCAATGCTGTCCGCCGCGTTGATTCTGAGCACAGCAGCAGTGTCGCGCTGCACATGGTGGCACATACATACGTATAGTCACGCCTTTTTCCCCGAAGGGGTAGGCAGAGGCATGTTATATGCCCACATTTCACCTTTAACACGTTAACTGCCATGTCGGACTAAATGTCCGACACATTTTGTTCCATTCAGGCCTTGTCGGACTATATGACCGACAACACATACCCAACTTCAACGTCTCGTTGGTGCCTGGCGGTCATGTTTATTACTCTTTCGGCTTTGTAGAGTGACCCGCGCGGCCCCGTAGAGCACAAAAGTCACTGTGTCAACATAACTTTTGTTTATGTTACTTTTGTATTCACAATGAATAAGGCTAAAGTGAAAATAAAAATATCAAAGTAAATTGTAATTGCTGTTTAATAAAAAAAAATCAGTAACATTACATGTAGTTTATACATAAAAATGGCACATATCTATTACATATGGTTTAACGCAAATAATTTATTGTTAAATGAAACTAAAACAAAATGAATTAGATTCACCTTGCCAAATGTTAGGCTCGTTAACACCAGTATTAAGATTAGGGATGATCAAGTAGAATTGGTCGATGAAACTGTCTTTCTGGGCATAAAGTTAGACTCCAACTTGCAGTGGGGGCCTCATATTGAGAAAGTCTCGGGCAGACTGAGCTCTGCAGCCTATGCCGTTAAAAAGATCCGACAACTGACAGACATTAGAACAGCGCGTCTTGTCTACTTTAGCTATTTCCACAGTGTCATGACCTATGGCATACTATTATGGGGTAACGCTGCCGACATCGAATCTATCTTTGTGTTGCAGAAAAGGGCTGTCCGGGCTATCTATGGTATGGGGATTCGGGAGTCATTAAGAGAAAAGTTTAAGGATATCAACATACTTACTGTGTATTCACAGTACATATATGAAAACTTATTATATACTCATAAAAATAACAGTAAATTTATTAAAAATAGTGATATCCATAATCTAAACTTAAGAAATAAGAATAAATTGGCTGTACCTAGATTTAGGCTTAATAAAATAAGCAATTCTTTTGCGGGCAATTGTATTCGAATGTACAATACATTGCCGACAGCCATAACAGGTTTGTCAGTTAATAAATTTAAAAAACTAATAAAACTTAAATTGTGCCAGAAAGCTTATTATAGCATTAAAGACTTTCTAGAAGACAAGGCTGCCTGGCAGTGACACGAATTGCTCCTTTCTACATAAAAAAAAACTGTATTAGATACTAAGATACTAGAAGAGAAGGGACCAGACTGAGTTTCTTGGGGTGTTCTTCTCAGTCTGTAGTATTTCCGAACCCCCGGTAGAGTCACAAAAATTTTGACAAACCTAAATAATTTTTTTTAAAATTTCAAAGGGAATAAATTTTATTTTATTTTATTTATTTTATTTTATAATAAAATGATAGAAAAGCCAAAACTGTAAATTGGAAATATTAACAAAAAAATACTCGCTGGGTGTTCTACATAAGATACCGAAGCTGAAAATATAGTTAGAATTTTTTTTGTCTGTTTGTCTGTTTGTCTGTTTGCTTTGCTTTGTCCGGAAGGATCTCGAAAAGTACTGAACAGATTTGGTTCAAATTTTGCAAAAATATTACTTATGGGTGTGGTCTTAAAATAGGCTATATATTATCACGCCACATATCCTAGGGGCTAAGCAGAGAGCAATGAAATGTTTAAACCGTTGGATTGATTTAACTAAAACGTAGCAGGAATATTAGTAGGAGATAGGTTTTACACTCAGACAACATATTATTACGCTAAATTTTTTAGGAGCTCAGCAGAGAACAATGAAAATCTGTTTGTATATTTTTGCAAAATACAGAAATTACTGAATAATTTTAATTAATCTTTTATTTGAATAGCAATCTAGGGGTAGGATCTTTAAATAGGCTATATATTATCACGCTACTTATCCTAGGGACTAGGCAGAGGGCAATGAAATATGTAAGTATGTGGATTGATTAAACTAAAACGTTGCAGGAGTATTAGTAAGAGATCGGTTTTACACACCGGTTACATATTATCACGCTAAATATCTTGGAGGCCCGATAGAGAAAAATTTAATTCTGTGTTTGCTACGATATCCAGACGACTGATATACATACTTATATATTTCTAAATACATATAATAAAATGATAGAAAAGCCAAAACAGTACATTGGAAATATTAACAAAAAAATACTCGCTGGGTGTTCTACATAAGATACCGAAGCTGAAAATATAGTTAGAATTTTTTTTGTCTGTTTGTCTGTTTGCTTTGCTTTGTCCGGAAGGATCTCGAAAAGTACTGAACAGATTTGGTTCAAATTTTGCACAAATATTACTTAGGGGTGTGGTCTTAAAATAGGCTACATATTATCACGCCACATATCCTAGGGGCTAAGCAGAGAGCAATGAAATGTTTAAACCGTTGGATTGATTTAACTAAAACGTAGCAGAAATATTAGTAGGAGATAGGTTTTACACTCAGACAACATATTATTACGCTAAATTTTTTAGGAGCTCGGCAGAGAACAATGAAAATCTGTTTGTATATTTTTGCAAAATACAGAAATTACTGAATAATTTTAATTAATCTTTTATTTGAATAGCAATCTAGAGGTAGGATCTTTACAGTTTACAATAGCCTTAATCATTAAGCTCTTTTATTATTAAGCCAACACGCCAGTTTAGATTTACCCTCACATTCAAAGGGATCCTTGAATTCTAGGTTTTGCGAAAGTTGGGATGTCTCTAATTCCTGAACTAGAAAACCTTTAACATGGAAACTTGTGTGAAACATTCCTTACAGTATTCCCTTAATAACACTAAAAAAAAAATTTGGAATCCGAAAACGCATTGAGAAGTAACAACTAAAAAACCGTTTTGTCTTTCATCCCTTCTCCCAAAGGAACCGCGCAAAATATCGAGATCAAAAGTATCCTAGAACCTTCCTCGGATTATAAGCTCTGATTGTACTAAGTTTCATTCAAATCCATTCAGTAACTTCGGCGTGATACTTATTCGGAATACAGACAGACAGACACACATGAAAAATGTAATTTCATTTTCGGCTTCAGTTGACTCTCGACCCTCAACAGTTTTACTATATGTATAGACTAGCTAACCCTCGCAACTTCGTTTACGTCACATAAGATCTATTAAAGGAGAGGTATTTCTTCATCAGACTCATCAAGCAGCGTGTGAAAGAGCCCTGTTTGCTTAATCAAAAAAGAGCTTAAAGATTAAGTCTATTCTAAAGCAATTCAGTCCACGCCTTCGGCGCGGACTAAATTATTTTACAATAGCCTTAACCATTAAGCAGCTCTTTTATGATTAAGCCAATACGCCACACAAACGTTGTTTATAATGAACATTCTTAAAACAACTTTACTGAAAAATGTTGAGCTTTGGCTACAGTGACATGGATACATAAATTAAATCACATTAAACATAATAGGTACATGCATACGGTCACGCCTTTATCCCCAAAGGGGTATCGAGGCATATTATATGTTTACCTTTTTTTAATTTGTCCCACGTAACGTAATAGGTGGTGAGCCGCATTGCCGTGTTGAAATGGACAGGCGTTAGTACTGCCTACTTTTGAAAATTATTAAATCTATAAGGTCTTCAACTTGGTTTAACGACTGCCATTTACTGGCTACCGTTAGCGTTAGTGTTATCGTCTCAACTCTTCCGATTATGCGTAAAGTTTTCAGTCTGCGGCCCTAATCTAACAAACGTTTCGTATTCGCGCTTCACCATACTACTTACTCTTATAATTATTACAGGGGCTAATTAATAAACACGTACGTCATACCGGCCTTGGACCCACTAAAACCATGAGGTCTCTTCCTATCCATCTAGCGCAGTCCTAGGGTATCCTTTAGAGGGCTTACCCGGGGCTCCCAATCGTAGGCTGTTAGGTAGGATACGTGTGGTTTTTAGTCAGTGGGAGTCATAGTACATTCATGTTGGATTTTCCTCACGTTAAAAAAATCCATCTAGCGCATAACTCCCCGGGTAAGTTAGAGGATGTCCTAAATTTGTTCCCACATTTTGGTTACGACTTATCCTAGAGGCTCAAATAGAATACGGTTTTAACTTTGCTTATAACATAATTTCCACGCGGACGAAGTCGCGGGTAACAGCTAGTATTAGAATATAAAAGAAAAATACAAATATAAACTGTTGCCATTAAAATTAGCGATGCGATATGTTATAGCAGGTAAGACATAGATGTGGTTGTGATGGACAAACAGGACAGAAAGTGGCAACCTTTTTTGTTTTATTCCTTGCCTGTAATCTACCCATCGTATTAACATTATTTTTGTAACAATGCTGACAATTTCTGCGAACATTCTTGGCGATCCCTTCCTTTGATATAAGGCGATGTTTTGTTCTCATTGGTCTGGGTGTATCAGTTGCTGGAAGCTCATTTTCTTTATTCCCAAATATAACTTAATTTACAATGGCCGCCCTAAAATCCACTATAGAAATCTTCTTTCTAGTAACTTGCTTAAATAGCACAAGGGCGTTAACCATCGATGTATTAAGCAGTACTTCACATGCGAGCTTTCTGTACCACTTAACTGTTTTACGGAGTGGGGTCGAATAAGCTGACATTTGGTCAGACAGATCTACCGCCGACTTGGCTTGATTGTAATCCAAAATTATTTTTGGTTTCTTTACAACGACACCCCGTTTATTGCGGCTGTCCCGTAGTGTATCAGAGTGCTTAGTGGATAGAAGAAGTATCTCACGCTTATCGCGCCACTTCATAACTGTTATTCCTCTTTGGTTTTCTCTAGCTATAAATTCTCCAGGTTTCCATTTCTTTTCAGTCACTATTTTTGGCAATCTTCTTCTATTTTTTTCGGACTGTCCCGACAAGGTGAGTATCGCAATCAAGCAATTTATCTGCTAAATCTACATTAGTGTACCAGTTATCCGTGTACATAGTATGTCCTTTATTTAGAAGGTCGTTGCATAAATTAAGGACAACATTCGTTGGTGTGGTGTTTTCACGTTCTAAATTCTTACCACAATAGATTTCGAGCCTGTAAGTATATACAGGAGTTGTGCAGAGTTTAAAAACCTTTATTCCGTATTTGTGTCGCTTTTGCTTCATGTATTGCCTGAAAATAATACGACCACGAAACGGTATAAGGCTTTCGTCGACGCATAACGACTCGTTTGGAGTGAAATGAGTAGCAAAATTTGTATTGAGAGTTTGTATTAATGGTTGTATTTTATGAAGTCGATCACCACATCTAGCTGTCTCATTATTTGAAAAATGTACCATACGAAGTAACAATTCAAATTGGTTACGATTAATCTTGTTTCACAAAAGTTTGTCCAAACATTGGATTATTGGACCAATAATGTGCTATGGTTGGCAACCTTACCAAGCCCATCCATAAAATTATCCCAAAAAATGTTTTGATTTCCTTTAAACTAGTTAGTTCCCATTTATGCACCCTTGACTTAGGCTTTAAACCTCCTTTTGATATCATTTGTTGAGCAAATAGGTTTGTTTGTAAAGCAATTTCATCAAAAACTGTGTTAGGAACGAGTAATGTATAAAAATCTTCAGGATTGGAGTTCATCATCAAATATCTCAATCGTACTGGTATTAGGCCTGGATTTTCGGTGTATGGGATAATGCTACATTGATTACCCGTTGAAATTGACCACACGTCAGCAGTAGCACCCGAAGGAGATGGATGAGTTGGAAATTCACATTGGTCATCACTTTCACTTTCAGAAAATATAATACGCCTTTTTCTACTAGTAGGTATAACAGTCAATTCGTTACTACTATGTTCGCTAGAAGTACTTTGACTTCTTTCAAATGCTGTTTCTATATTCTCAATTTCAGCTAAATCTTCATGACTTATAACTAAATCTTCAAATAACATCTTGAATAAACTTAAGAGCTTGCCTGACCCTAACCAAATCGCATGATTCACTGCCGCTACCCCCGCGCCCCTTTGCTACAGATCGCGCGCCATATTCACGCGGCACCGCGTCAGTCGGTGACAGATTATGATAGTAACGCAAGTAGGGGCGGATCGCAACGCACTGGCGAACAATGAATAGAAAGGAGTAGATATTTGTGTGAATAGTTTTACTCGGTTTTTAGTTTTACTTTTTTTAAAAATTGACCGTATTATACTACTTATAAAAATAGGAGGAGAATTTTTATAGAACTTTAAAATGAACAATTTCGCAATTCACAATTTTTATGTAACTTTAATTATATTTACTCAGCGCACGCAACGTATACTCTCAAAAGGAATAACATTTCCCGTTTTCGAAACTTTATTCATAGTTGCTCCTATTCGTTGAAGTGTAATGTTATAAACCTTCCTCAACAAACGGACTATCGAGCACCCAAACTCCGAAACATCATTTTGTGGATCACACGAATATTCGGCCAGACCCCCGAATAAAATCAGGACCTCAGCGCGGCCATCGGTTATACTACCGAATGCACCACCGCATCAAGGCGAATTATGAAGAACGAATAATCCTTTTTTACTGTAAAAGAACAATGATGAAAAAGATACTATCCATCTATCTACCTTCACGCCAAATCCCTTGCGGGGCAGGCAGAAAGAACCGAGCGCCACACGGCACGGTCCATACACACCTCACTTGCTTCTTCAACTTTAATTTTTCTTTTCATGCATGCACGTCGGTTCCTTCGGCTCTTGACACCACCTTCAACTAACACACGATTAATTTGGTCGTGGTAGGTGTGTCGTGGCCTTCCCCGACTCCTACGTCCATCCACTTTCGCGTTGTATATCTGTTTTGTCATTCTTTCATCTCCCATTCGCTCCACATGCCCGAACCATCGTAGCATGTCCTTCCTTACTTTAACACCGACACTCTCTTCCAGACCAACTCTCTTTCTTACATCTTCATTCCGAACGCAATCTGCGAGCGTTACTCCGTAGATTTTGCGTAGCGCGCACATCTCGACCGCGTTTATTCTACTTTCATGCGTTTCCTGCCATTCCTAACGGCTTTGAGCACGGCATCATCTGCATACAGCAAACAGTTCACATTCACAAGTAAGTCACCCATTCGCAATCCAACATTCATCGATCTTACTCTCTTAAGACAATCGTCCAGGTACAGGACAAACAGCAGGGCCGACAGCACGCAACCCTGTCTGACGCCAATGTTGACGTCAGACCAGGGAGACAGGCTGCCGCCCACCCGCACACATGCCGTACATCCCACATATTGTAGACTACACGGCACGAAGCAGCGCACCATCAATCCCAAATCCTGGCAAGATGATGAGATGACACATAATCCAAACACGCTTTCTTCTTTCTTGCTACGCAGGATTGAACCTCTGCATCCCACCAAGCATCACCTTTCGAATGTTCATGTCTCTTTGCACTCCCACATGCTTCTTTTGCACTATCTACTATACTTTCTTTTCATAATATTCCAGCATTCATCCACATCTAAGTCGGAAAGGCTCGCGTTTGCAAGCCTTTCACTGACTAAGCCTACATACATACTCCTTACGCTTTCATCTTCCAGTTTTTCACTCTTTATCCTATCAAAGTCTCCGAGAGGGACACGCACTCGCCAGTGCCTCAACTTCTTGAAAAGACTGAATGAAGAAAAAGATACTAATAATGCAATTTTTTTTAACGTGAGATAAAATCCATCATGAGTGCTATGCCGGACTCTTATCGACTAAAAAACCTCACGTAACGCCCAACAGCCTATGGTTGGGAGCCCCGGGTAAGCCCTCGGATGGATGTTCCAAGACTTCTAACAGACCTACGGCCACAATTGCGGCCTCGCCCAGGGGGCGGTTCGGGTGCTACACCGCGTCTTTGGAGGGTTTCGGGTGTGATCCCGCTTCTAAGGACGTGAACTTTTCACGTCACGATGCCGTTCATGGGCCTGCTTCTGTAAGGACGGTGAGTAGTACTCTCGCCGTCCTCAGGCCCACGGTCATGGAGGCCGATAGTCTTCGGAGAAGACATGTCGCCGATGCCTAGGCATCGGCGACATGTCTTTGCCCAACTGCGGAACTCGGGTGGGAAAGTTTTCTCCCGTACCCGCCCCACCGTCACTTTCACGAGCATAACCTGCTAGCAGAAAGAGGCGGCGCAGTCCCACTTACTCCCGCTGGAGAGCATGGCTCGCACCATGGTCTTGAGCGAGAGAGTGTCCACGTCCAGACCCACCACGAGGACCTGGCGCTGTTGCGCCCAACAGCATCATCATTCAGTAAAAACTCATTTTTCTTTCATTAGTACCTTCAATAAAATGATTATTCTTTTAAGTGAATCAACAAGTATTTTTGAAACAATTTTGTTTTGAAAATATCACCGGCAATTTTCTACTATTAAATCGAAAGTCTAAAGACAGTGTTATATTTACAGTTTTTTTTTTTAAATACTTACACTGTCTTTTTTGTACTTGAATAAGCCGACTCCATTGTGCCGACTTGTCTTCGCCGAGGACTATCGGCCTCCATGACCGGGGGTCTCAGGACAATGAGAGGGCCGCTCACCGTCCTTACAGAAGCAGGCTCATTACGGCAGCGTGACGTGAGCAACTCACGCACGCCCCCCCTTAGAAGCGGGGTCACACCCGAAACCCCCCATAGACGCGGGATTGCACCCGAACCACCAAAGGGCGAGGCCGCATTGGTGGCCGTAGGTCTGTTGGGAGTCACGGGACATCCTTCCTGAGGGCTTACCCGGGGCTCTCAACCATAGGCTGTTAGGCGTTACGTGATGTTTTTTAGTCGGTAAGAGTCCGGCATAGCATCCTACGAGGATTTTCCCTCACATCAATAAAAAAAATATAAGCCGACTCCATTGTTTTATGTTCCGTGCAATTACTTCCGGCACCGACTCGCTCGCACTCCTAGTAGTGGCGGTTTCTGGGTTTGGGTTCCGTAGCCAATGGCAAATACGGGACCCTTATAGATTCGTCATGTCTGTCTGTCTGTCTGTCCGTCCGTGTGTCACAGCCACTTTTCTCCGAAACTATTAGGCCTATGTTGGTAAAACTTGGTAAGTAGATGTATTCTGTGAACCGCATCAAGATTTTTGTATAAAACGAGAAAAAAAGCAGTTAATTTTGGGGGTCCCATACTCAGAACTGAAACTCAAAATTTTTATTTTCATCAAACCCATACGTGTGGGGTATCAATAAATTGGTCTCCAAAAATGCTATTGAAGTTTATAACATAAATTTTTTCTAAAGTGAATAGTTTGCGCAAGAGACACTTCCAAAGTGGAAAAATGTGTCCCCCCCCCCCCCTCTAACTTCTAAACTAAGAGAATGATAAATCTAAAACATATATATATAATGTACATTGTGATAAAACCTACCGAAGAAAATTGGTTTGAACAAAATCAAGATGGTAGTTTATTTTTTTAAACGTCATATACCGCAATTTTCGCCGAGAAAAATCATTACCACTGCGAACATCAATGAAAGTTACAACGAACTACACGAACTTTTATGTTATGTTACTTGCTGCTACAGAACCCTTCATGGGCAAGTTCAACTCGCACTTGGCCGGCTTATTATTATTGTTCCTAGAAAGCGTCCAGTTCAATTAGGCAACCTATCGAGCTTGGGGAGGTAAGACAGCAGTCGCTCTCAACTTTGCCAATGGGGATGAAAATTCAATTCATAGCTACTGCTCCTGGCAGCCAATAAAAGCTGCGTCTGGTTTGAAATATGGTTGGGCTTGAAGGCAACTGGGCAGATGCTAATATGCAGATAAGGTCTGGGCCCCATGAAGATCTTATAGGCCCAGGCCGACGTCACTTGAAGCAGTGCAGGTGCTGACCAACGAACGAGGTCCTGGTACAGGCATTCCGTAACGCCATTGGGAACTTAGATGATTCACGGTGGCAACAATATCGAGGAGATAATATGCCAAATCATACCGACCTACTCCACAAAAAAGTAACACCCCAGTTTCTACAAGCCATCGTGAAGAAGCTAAGTAAGATGAAGAAAATTTACATCGGATAATAAACAATCAATACGGTTCTTAGCTTTTTATTTCTCTCATTCTACGAGCGAAAAACGTTTTCTATGTTCCTTTTTAGTCATATTTTTGGTATTTATAATATTTATAATTTTTATAATTAGTTACATTTATTATTTACACAAATTAAGATTTTATGCACCTACAGCCAAGCCCCTCCCCCCCCCCCCTAGCTTGCTTCAGGAATTCAAAAGTTTTTTAATCGATCTATCGACGTCGTAATTGAGCATTGTGTGACGCAATCGGGCATAGGTCCGCTTCCTACAAGGCGCGCAGCCAGACTAATCGTAATCAGTAGAGGATAGCGCATACAGATTTCGTGAGGAAAGAAAGAGAGAGAAGGTTTGGAGCGCGTTTAGCGAAATGATATGAAAGCTAAAAAACAGATAATTACAGATACAAAGAAAACTATTATAAATATTAAAAAAACAGACTAGTGTTAATGAAGTTTTTAGTATTGTCTTTCTTATACATTAAAAATAATATCCAAATAATAGATAATTATAGAGATCCAGCCTAAAGTTTAACTAAAACGAGGTGTTTTTAAAAATTAAAAGTATCGAGGTTTTTTTTAGTAATCGTGTTTTCAGGCTAGTAGATCTTTAGTTCATGAACTGAAGTTGCTTGTGTTGTAATGTTAGTTCATCAGACCTCACGAGTCCTGAGATCTAGATCAAGATAATAGTCTATTTGGCGTCATACGTCCTCTTAAACAAACTACTCAAAGTGTATGAATTACTCGAAACAAAACACAAGAAGGTACTTCTAAAATTGTTGCAAACTAAATACAAAAATAATGACCTTCACCTAATAATTACAATGAATCACTAATGCGATGTGTTTCGCAACTTACGCATAGACGCAAAGCATAGGGAATGCGTTTCTATTGGTGTTTCCGATGTCGTGATCTATTGTGGGCGGAGCTTGTGGTGGACTGTGAGTGTGAGTATGTCCGACGAAGTGACCCGCGCGGCGTAATGTGATAAATTATTAGGTTTAGGCCTTGTAGGGCTATATGTCCTACAAGTGTAAATAGGCTGTATATAATGTATTATAAGTAAATAAATATGATGTATGTATATTTTAGGCATTAAAAACATGTTTAAGTTAAATAACACCTATAACTTTTTTTGACTTTTTTAGAAAATGTAGCATGGCAGTTAACGTGTCAAGATATTTTCCCATGTAATGTGGCGTGAATTGGGAGAGGCCTACGTCCCGCACTGGACAGCTATAGACTAGGTTGAAAAATACTTGGTGAGCCGTATTGCCCAATTTGAACACTCTCCAAGTTTTAAAGGAATTTCATTGTGCGAAATAAAAGTATACGATGACGGACAATTTGCTTACATTTTATTGATTACACGCACACATTCAAGCTGGAGTTTCCGCCCTGTGGTATAACATAAGAGGATAGTAAATGTAGGTACATAATATGGCCGATAGAGCACGCGAGTTCTAGAGTGGCGACCGCGACCTGCGAAACGACTGACGACCTGAAAATTGGATGGAACGCGGAAGGTGAAGAACCGTGTATTGCGGCGTAAATTGGTAAGGTCTACTCAGCAGTGGCTTCCAATAAAAGTGAATAAAATAATACACATAAAAATTGCATCGCAAATCGCTCGTTTCATGGCCCCACAAACCCAACCCAAATATTTGCTCGGGGATAAAAAATAAAGTTAAGAATGTTCCCTATCTGGTATTTAATTAAATTTAAACACACCAAGGGAATGTCAAACAGTGATACCATTTATCTAGTACTTACCTATTTATTCCGTGGGCGGAGGGGCAGTGAACCCCCGCCCACTGATGCTCAAATGGCGATTATTCCTTGGATCCCCAGTGTCCGGAGATACATCTTTTATTGCGCTTGAAAATCAAATTTAAAAATCATTTTTTTCGCATAAATCTGATACTTAGGCACTTGCGAAACGTCCATGAATACAAATCAAGCCTTTTTTTTCCTGTGATAAACCCTCATGGATGCTATGCCGGACTCCTAATGACTAAAAGCCTCTGTAAATCTATTTCGGTATCTATGTAGGTATGTATATGGGATAGGTATATGTATTTGTATGTATTGAGTATGTATATAAATATATATTATGCTGTATGTATGTATTTATGCTTGTATGCATCTGTCTATATATGTATCTTTAAAGTTGAAAATGTTTGTTTATTTAGAAGTACGCCTAACAACTACCACTCAATACCTTCAAACTAATTTCTCCATCCAGGTTGCCTGGTAGAAATAACTTTCAGTGATAAGGCCGCCCATTGTTTTCCCAATTTTTTCAGAATTTATGTACATTATTGTTATTTATCTGGCGTACAATAAAGATTAAAATAAATAAATAAAATAAAATAAAAGCCACACGTATCCCGGGTAAGCCCTCGGAAAGATACCCCAGGACTCCCAACTGAAGAATCCCCCTTGATAAAGTTAACACCTATCGTAATGAAAATTTAAATACCGTTGTGCTTATTGTTCTTGAACGCCGAGAGGCTTAATTACTTACGCCGCCGCCGTCATAAAATGTCTTGTGTATCACAGCGAGATGAATATTAATTATCTTCATTATTACTGTAAAGTTTCGTGAAATTAAAGAGGTGTTTCATATTTTTCAAATAGTATTCTTCGAGTTTCATTTCTCAAAAATATTAGATCACTTTCCGGTAGTCTGTCAAGGGTGACCACTATGTGGCATAATCCGTTATTCCGTGCTTTGGAAGGCACGTTAAGCTGTGAGTAACAGTCGTTAGGGCCAACTACAAAATGTCCACTGCAGATATATCCTGAACATTTCAACACATTCATAGACTCACCAACTATTGCGAGGCAAATAATAGAACCGTAAATTGTGATCGTACACACCGTTTCCTTTTTCATTCTACCAGCACAGCTTCTGCCTATCCATTTGAGAATAAAGCCGTTAAAGATTAGGTGTATTGACGATTAAAAAAATTAATAGTGTAAAAGCGAAAAAAAAATGCTCAGGAAAGCAGTTAGAAGTTTTAAATTCAGAAATATAAAGAACCGAAATAAAGACATAACTTTTTGTATATTTTCACAGCGTCGAAGTGGATATTATCAGATATTATTATAGTTCTAAAATCAATTCAAAGTCATAAAGATTTTTTTATATTATACGGTGTCTTTTCATGAGTTTTTAAATCGCTTAGAGTAGTTGGTTTATGTGTGGTAAAATGGTACAATGTGATAAAAGTGGTAAAATGTTGTGATATTAGAAAAGGCGCATTCGAAAGAGCGGAAAATTTAAAGTACTGTGGCATTTATAACTCATTTTGCCTATAACCTACATCCTTTTAACCGTCGATATATTTATGCATAATTATCTTTTAATGTATAATAATCTTCACACATTAAAAAATAACCTGTCAAATTTAGCATAAGGGCACCCACAGACGCATCACGCGTAAACGCAGTGTGCACATACCTTAACTCCCAAAGGACGCATTGAGCGTGTGAGTTCAGATCATATTCACTGAACCAAACCTTTTGAAGTCTTTGATCAACGGGTTCGGTTCCCGGGCGTGTAACGTTTGGATGAGGGGTTATTCAAATGGATATAATATATTTAATACTGTGGTGTTTTAGCCGTGGTGTTTAGTGAGACGAGAGGAATATGTTGGGGTCGGCAGAGCGAGTGTTACATATCTTAATCAAGTATGCTCTTTCAATTTGTTTACAATCTTAACTCAATAGAATTTCAAAATTGCGATACAGTACTAATGTTTGGCAAAAAACGTTCCACAAAGTGCCACATGCCAAAGTATGTTTTCCAAATTTTCATTTGGCAAAAAAACATTTGGCAGAACAACTTTTCGCAATTTTTAACACAGCATTACTATTTTTGGCAATTTATTGTATAACAAATAATGACATGGCAAAGTTTCATTTTACCAAGTATTAGATAGTCAAATATGGTTTCGCATAACTTACCATGTACCTAATAAGTAGTCAAATATGATTTGGCGTAATATACTTTTCCCAAAATATTACATAATCATATGATTTACTTATGACTCTGAATTCATTGCATTAAAAACTATACTAATATTATAAAGAGGAAAGATTTCATCGTTTGATTGTTTGTTTGCATCAAACTAAGTACTAGACCGATTTGAAAAATCCTTTACTGTTGGGGAGGGAAAGACACTATCCTCGGTGAACATAAGCTATATTTTATTCCCGTATTCCCACGGGAACGGGAACTACGCGGGTGAAACCGCGAGACGTCCGCTAGTATAAAATATAATGAAGATAATACAGGGTAAGTAATTAAGACGCTCGGCGTTCTTTGCGTGTGCTGACACAATTCAAATCAAGTCTCCTTTCATAGAAAGCAGGATTGGCAGATTCCATTATTTTTAATTAAGTTTAAAAAGTGTATAAAAGGTAAATTATACTGCAAGACCTACTATACAATTAAAGACGGAAACCTGGAAATGATCTGCTTGCTCTGCTGAATTCTCAAACAATCTTACTAATATCTATATATATAAAAATCAATGCCACTTTTCGTTGTAATTTTATAACTCGAGATCGGGCTCACCTATCCAAACCAAATGTTTAGGCTTTGTTTGGACTATTTAGTAGATGGTTTATGTAAAGTTTGCACAAAATCGGTCGAGCGGTTCTTGATTTATCACGCAAACGAAGTTGCGCGGGTCAGCTATCTATCTCTATTTATATAAAAATCAATGCCACTTTTCGTTGTAATTTTATAACTCGAGATCGGGCTCACCTATCCAAACCAAATGTTTAGGCTTTGTTTGGACTATTTAGTAGATGGTTTATGTAAAGTTTGCACAAAATCGGTCGAGCAGTTCTTGATTTATCACGCAAACGAAGTTGCGCGGGTCAGCTAGTTAAGTATAAATGCGAAAGTTTGTGCGTGTGGATGTTTGTTACTCTTTCACGCTCAAACCGCTGAACGGATCGGGCTGAAATTTGTTGCAGAGATACATTATAGTCTGGAATAACACATGTCATAGGCTACCTTTTATCCCGGGAATAACTTCCCGCGGGAACAAATTTTACGCGGGCGAAGCTGCGTGCATCAGCTAGTATGTTATAATTTTAATTTTACTGTCTTTAATATTGTAAATAGAGCATTAAAAAGAATAGCCCGCCGAGTTTCTTGCCAGTTCTTCAGTTTTGAGCTGGTGGTACTTCCTTTGCTTTGTATTTCTGACATTTCGTAAGTGCCTATTCACAGAGATTATGCGAAATAAATGTATTTTTCATTTCATTGTTCATAGGTTCACGGTTCGCCTGAAAATTGTTGACAAAATCATTGTTGCTGGAATCTCGAAAGCGCAAATGTCAGAATTTTCTGTGTTGATGATTTCATTTGCTACTCCTTTTCGTCATTTTTTGAGCCAGTGCTGGCGGCCGTAAATTATAACCACCGGCATCTTGGTCCCTGTATCCGATGCCGTTAGGCTGCTATTTTACAGATTTTTAAATAGTTTTTTTTGTAATATTTTAAATGTATTTAAAGTGTAGATATTGAATATGCGATAAATGATAAAGGAAATAATAGTAGCCACATACCCAGATAAGGGTGCTCAAGGAAATAATAATATT
Source organism: Miltochrista miniata (assembly GCA_933228765.1). Lineage (NCBI taxonomy): Eukaryota > Metazoa > Arthropoda > Insecta > Lepidoptera > Erebidae > Miltochrista > Miltochrista miniata. Next base: position 19,401,470 of record OW121774.1, on the reverse strand, counting down.
AATTAATTTATGTTTCTCAAAAATTGTTACATCATTTTGTACAAAAGGTTTTGTAAAAATGTTTATTAAAAATGTACATTAAATTAGGGTACTCTGAATTCCAAACTAGGTAGAACTTGTATTTTGAAATTCAGTAATTCCAGGAAAATCCCGACTAATCTCTAAGATAGCTGAATCTATTCAAATGGAGCATTCACTGGCAGATAAATAAGGAGTAACTTAGGCTACTTATAACCATGCTACTGCCCGAGAGAGCGAAGCAGTAATCTTTAATGTCATGTCGCAGTTGAGACCCTTTGCAACAGGAGAGACTTTGCCTCCTTATGCGTGTTCTGCCGTCTGTACAATACTGTATCTGCTCTGAGGAATTGTTTGATATGATGCCCACGGCTACGTTATATCATCGCACCGTTCGCCACACACAGGAAGTCAAGTCTACTTCAAGGTCCTATAGCTTTGTCCCGCGCACGCTTGGATTGTGGAATGAACTCCCTGCCCGGCTTACCCAAGCACTCTTCAGTACCTATGGGGTTCCAATCGTAGAACATCCTTCTGAGGGGGCTGCCGTCCGGCATAGCGTCCATGAGTAATTTCCACACGTGAAGAAAAATCCAATGGAATTCCAAAAACGGACCAATATCAGAGTTCAAATTGAAGCTCCTTAAATAAGAACTAATTATGTTTGCTCCTGTTTTCAATTACGCTAGTGAAAAATCAATAGAAATAAAGGAATTAGGTTGAAAATTCTACTTGAATAACTCAGCTAAGAATATCACAGAAAACCTGCATACCCTTTAACACATATTTTTTAATAGAGCGAGAAATTCCTGCTTTGATCAAAAGCGTGTGGACCCAACGAAGCTCTATGCTCGAATGCCTTATTTAACATGGTAATTTTAAATAAAGAACAGTGTAAGCTCGAACAGCGATTGGTCAGTTGAGCGACCATAGACTAATCGGCTTATACTTTCCATCGAGCATAGACATTGCTTTGATCGTATTTACGCTTGAATAGTTTTTTAATTTTACAAAGGACAGTGTGGTCGCTTAGTTTCATAGTAAGAATCTCTAGAGGTACTACGCTCTCGTATGACGTCCCCTTTAAAGAACGTATATCGGGTTCAGCAGCGGCGAGCACTGATATTGCAAAAATTTATGGCCTATGTTAAAACTTTTGGTCAGGGTCCACCGTGGGCTTGTCTGCTTTATCAGTATTAAAAAAATAAGCGATCTTTACCCCACTAGCTAAGAGTTCTCTAACATATCACTGCGTTAAGCTTCTTATACCATTGCTGGTACTAAGATGGGTTTCCGTGCTTCGAAAGGCACATAAAGCTGTTGATCTGGAATGATCTCTCTGATGGCAATAGCTCTCGTGACCCATTTTGTAAAAGCCTTCTAATTATTCTTATTAAGAACGCATTTACTATCGCCTCTGGTGTTGCTAACTTCCATAAGCTACGGAGACCGCTTTCCGCCAGGTGAGTCATCAGTTTGTCTGCTACCTTAACCTACTAACTTACCTAATATAAAAACCGGCCAAGTGCAAGTCAGACTTGCCCATAAAGGGTTTCGTAGCAGCAAGTAACATAATAGGGGGTGTAGTTCGTTGTAACTTTGATTGATGTCTGAACACGTTCGCTGTGGTAGTGATTTTTCTAGGCGAAAATTGAGGTTTATGAGGGATTAAAAAAAAAGTTTTAGTTCTGAGTATGGGGATCCCCAAAATTTACTGCTTTTTTTCTAGTTTTATGTGAAAATCTTAATGCGGTTCACAGAATACATCTACTTTTTTTTTTGTTTAACGTGAGGGAAAATCCTCATGGATGTTATGCCGGATTCCTACCGACTAAAAAACCTCACGTCATGCCCAACAGCCTGTGGTCTGGAGCCCCGGGGAAGCCCTCGGAAGGATGTATGATAAATCGCAGCTGATTATAAAAGAATATTCTCTGGCCATGGATAAACTCTTAAATTCAACATCTAATTATGCTGACCGTTTTAACTCCTTAGCAGATAAAACACAATGTGACTGCAGTCAACCTGAGCCAGGGAGTACACTTGCCCTATCTGGTGACCAGATGCATAACACACCAAAACAAATCAATCAAGGTTTTAAAAAAGATAACAGTGAAGGTAGTCGTTGGATTATGTTCAGTGATGAAATTGGGAGAGACATGGGGTCAAAATTAAACTTTTGTTCACAGGGGCAGTCCTTTATAAATCACTGCATGCCTTCTACATCCTATACCCAATTAATGAAGGCCGTATGTAGTTATAAATTTCATCAGAGAGATAATCTGGTTATTTTCATAGGAAACAGGACTGATATAACCAAACAAAAACTTATTAAATATTATAATAAATTAAACTCATTAGATTTAAATAATATTATTATTTACACACTGCCCTACTGTAAGCATATGCCAGTTGTGGAAAATAGGATTAGGTACTATTTAAATTTGTCATTGGACACATTAACACTTCATAATAAAAAATTTAGTATAATTGATACTAACACTATTGTTAGGAAAAATTATTATTTCAATATGACTAAAGGAAAGCATAAGCTTCTGGATTATTTTAAAAGACAGTTAGCAATTTCGCTACATTATTTTATAGATTCTTTAGCCAAAAATCTGGCTATCAAACCTGCTCCTTTTGAGCAGAAAAATGACATTGATATTAGAACTCTGGATAGTTGTTTATAGCCAAGTAATTTAAATTAGATTATAGGACAAAAGAGCAACGTTCTTGCACTAAGCTTGACACAATGTATAAATCAATTAATGTTAAATCTAGCCATTTAGTTCTACATCAGCCACAGCATAATTTTATATCTGATCGCTCTCAGGCCGTTGAATCTATTAATCTTAAAAATAATGCTTTACACCTGGTGCACCAAAATGTTGAAGGCCTGATTGGTGGAAAAGAATTGGAATTGGAATTGTACATGAACTTGAATGGCATTGATATTTTTTGTGTAACAGAACATTGGTTAAGGCCTTATCAAGTCATGTTCAATTTCAAAAATCACCAGGTTGCTAGCTCGTTCTGTAGAATGAAATATAAACGTGGAGGCTCTTTAATTATTATTAATAAGTCAATAAAGTGTAAAGAACGTAAAGACATAGTAGCCCTCTCTGTTGAACGAGTTATTGAGATAGCCAGTATAGAGTTTGAGCGGTTCATTGTACTAAGCATATACAGTCCCCCAGACGCTCCATATGTACAGTTCGAAGAAAAACTTGAAGAAGCATTGTTTAAATGCCAAAGTACTAAAAAAACGGTCCTATTTTGTGGGGATCTCAATGTAGATGTTTTAGAAACTGCACGGGAACCTTTACAGAGAGAGAAAATGTTAAATTTGTTCAAGTCATTTGGTTTGTATAATATATTTTTGGAACCTACTCGTATAACTGCCACTAGTGCTACTTGTATTGATAATATTTATACTAATATAAATCCCATTAAAAAATGTATAGTGGACCCTGTAAAATCAGATCATCGCGGTCAGTTTGTTTCTTATCTGAGAAATAGTAGGGAAAATAAGAAAATAATTAGTTTTGTCCCAGTTAACACACATCGCTTGGAAACATTCAGAAGAAACTTAGTCAAGAAAATAACAGAATTGCCCAATTACACTAGTGTAGAAGAATCCTACTCTGATTTATTTAATTTGATACATGCTGTGTTTGGGAAAATCTTTACCCCTAAGACTTTATCAATCGGAGGCAGCTCTGCTTTCAGTGACTGGGCAACACCCGGAATTTATAAAAGTCGCCATAAACTATATGAACTGTATTCTGAAAAATCGCATAATTTCAACCCAGAGTTTCAGGAATATGTTAAAAAATATTCAAAGATATTTAAGCAAGCCTGTACCTTAGCCAAGTCTAATTTCATTAGAAATAAAATTTTAGATTCTGCGAATGTCATTAAAACTACTTGGAACATTATAAATGCGGAATGTGGTAGGTGTACAGCGAATGAAAGAAAGTTTCATTTAAAGATAGACAATCGCCACGTTTCGGGGGATATGGATGTGGCGACCGAGTTCGAAAAATTTTTCAGTAATGTACCTATAGAGATTACTAACACTCTCCGGTCGTCTTCCACCTCCGCCGAGCTTTTATTAGCAGAATCTGTAGCTGCCTGTGAGGGCGCGTTCGAATTTACAGTTGTCAACTGCAACGACATCTTAAAAGCATTTAGATCTATTAATGTTAAAAAAACCGCTGACCATCAGTAAAATCCGTATCAAGTATTATAGATGTCATTGCACCCCACTTGGCAACTGTGTTTAACGATTGCGTCTCAAGTGGTGTATTTCCTGATTTGATGAAACACAGTAAAGTTATACCACTGTTCAAGGCTGGCAGTGCTTCAGATCCGGGTAATTTCAGACCTATCTCGGTGTTGCCGACCTTGAGCAAGATATTTGAAAAACTAATACTAGAGCAGATGCTGATCTATTTTAATAGTCACAAATTGTTTCATGAGAAACAATTTGGCTTCACTAAAGGACGCTCGACTACCGATGCTGGTGTAGAGTTATTGAAATGTATTTACGAGGCCTGGGAGAATAAACAAGATGCAATTGGTGTGTTTTGCGATTTGTCTAAGGCATTTGATTGCGTCCAACATGAAACATTAATCAGGAAATTACACCATTATGGCATAAGAAACAAGGCTCTCGATCTTCTGACTTAATATTTGAACAATAGAATTCAGAGGGTTGATGTTAATGGTACACGCTCAGAGGGCTCTGTAGTTACTATGGGCGTCCCACAGGGTTCAATACTCGGACCATTTTTATTCCTTATATATTTTAATGACCTACCCTTTTACGTGGGGGACAACAACAGGATTGTTTTGTTTGCGGATGATACTTCTTTGATTTTCAAAGTTAAAAGACAAATAGATAACTATGACGATGTCAACAACGCAATCTTGAAAGTGGTTCATTGGTTTAACACTAACAATCTTAGACTGAATGATAATAAAACTAAATGCATAAAATTTACCTTGCCTAATGTAACACAGTCAGAAACCAATGTTCAACTTAATGGTCGGGTGTTGGAACTTGTGGAATCAACGACGTTCCTAGGGTTAACGGTCGATGCTGGTTTACAATGGGGTCCACATATTGTCAAACTATCAAATAGATTAAGTTCAGCAGCATTTGCTGTACAAAAGATAAGGCACTTGACGGATGTAGATACGGCTAGAATAGTCTATTTCAGTTACTTTCATAGCATAATGTCTTACGGTATTCTACTGTGGGGCAATGCTGCAGATATAGATAAAAATTTTATTTTACAAAAGCGAGCCATAAGAGCTATATATAGATTAGGTCCAAGGGTCTCTCTGCGCGAAAAATTCAAAGAGGTTAAAATTCTTACAGTAGTATCACAATATATTTTTGAGAATCTGATGTACGTACAAAGAAATTTACATAGTTTCGCTAAGTTAAGTGATAGACACAATGTCAACACTAGAAATAAAAGTAACCTTGCTGTTTATCATAGCAGATTGCACAAAATCAGCAATTCTTTCATGGGTAACTGTATACGCTTTTACAACAGGCTACCAGACGAAATTAAAAGTATGTCCCTTAATAAATTTAAAAAGGTTGTAAAAAGTAAATTGTACTGCAGGGGCTACTATACAATTGGTGATAATTTGTTGGATGGAGAAGCCTGGAAATGACCTGCTCTACTGGATTCTCAAAAAAAATTGTAAAAATGCATAGTTTTTAGATTCATTTTGTAAATAGAGCTCTAAAAAGAATAACCCGCTGAGTTTCTTGCCAGTTCTTCTCAGGTGGGTCGCGTTGTGAACTGGTGGTAGATTTTGATTTATATTCTGGACGTTTTACAAAAGCATCTGTATATGCCTATGTGAAATAAATTTATTTTTCTTTCTTTCTTTCTTTCTGTCCCAGAACTCCCAACAGACCCATGGCCGCCACTGCGGCCTCGCCCAGGGGGTGGTTCGGGTGCTATCCAGCGTCTTTGGGGGGTTTCGGGTGTGATCCCGCTTCTAAGGAAGGGCGTGCGTGAATTGCTCACGTCACGCTGCCGTCTTGGGCCTGCTTCTGTAAGGACGGTGAGCCTCCCTCTCACCGTCCTCAGGCCCCCGGTCATGGTGGCCGATAGTCCTCGGCGAAGACACGTCGGTGGCGCCCAGGCCGCCGACTGCGGAACTCGGGTGGGAGAGTTCTCTCCCGTACACGTCCCGCCGCCTCCTTCACGAGCATGACCTGCTCGCAGAAGGAGGCGGCGCAGTCCCACTTACTCCCGCTAGAGAGCATGGCTCGCACCATGGTCTCGAGCGAGAGAGTGTCCACGCCCAGACCCACTACGAGGACCTGGCACTGTTGCGCCCACGCCGTGCACTCCACCAGCGTGTGGAAGAATAAATACATCTACTTACCAAGTTTCAGCAGCATATGCCTTATAGTTCCGGAGAAAAGTCACTGTGACATACGGACGGACCGACAGACAGACATGACGAATCTATAAGGGATCGGTTTTTTTGCCATTTGGCTACGGAACTAACTTAACCCACTGTTCCAGTTTTCAGTAGTAAGGGTTTTAGCTACATATACCTACTTAGATGAGTGTGCGAATCGCCTGATAACTTTTAATCCCTACGAAAACGAGGGGCGTTATAAGTGTAACGTGTATGTCTATCTGTGTCATCGTAGCGGCCCAGAGGATGGCCCAATTTTATGCGACTTTTTTTGTTTGCTAGCAGGTGTAACCGGGAAGGTACAGGATATATACCATGTTTAGGCTTATAAGGACAGACTCAGGATCTGTTTTTTTTTTAACTTTGAAATTAAAACTAAGTAGGTAGTCTATACTATCTATACTAATATTATAAAGAGGAAAGATTTGTTTTTTGTTTGTTTGTAATGAATAGGCTCCGGAACTACTAGACCGATTTGAAAAATTCTTTCACTGTTGGAAACCTACACTCTTTGCGGTGAACATAGGCTTTATTTTATTCCCGTATTCCCACGGGAACTACGCGGGTGAAACCGCGTGACGTCCGCTAGTATAAAATAAAACAACAATTCCTTATTTAACATTACACCTTATATTTACCTAACCTAACAATCATAATACACCACTTTGTCCGCGCACAGTCCACACGCGGTGTTGAGGTACACGTGCGGCACCAGCACCACCAGCTCGTCGCGGTGGTAGTACACCTGGAGGTCGGTGGCGCGGGACACTATCTTCACTGTTTTGTGGATTTGAGAGACCCTGGTGAAGAAAAGGACATTAGAATTCCATAAAATCATTTTACAAATTCACATGAATGCGAAAGTTTCAAAGATTTGTGACAAAATGCTGTCTGTGTCGGTCATCACGGTCCGGCCATCTTCGAAAATCAGCGCTGTCTGCAGGCAAACCACACACAAACAGTATTAAGGCCATCACAAACCTAGCTATAATATATATTAATATACCGAAATATATATTATATTATAGCAAGCTATCACACACGGGAGCTATACTATAATATATATTTTGCCCTCACTCGTGGTCACTCGATCTGCGGCCGTCCTTGCAAGCGCACGGTTTTAATGCTTATTTTATATACAGGATGTACGAATTGGAGCGTACCTACCTGTCCTTATAAAAACAAAAAAGGCAAAAATCCCATTTAATTACAATGGAATTCTTTGAGTGAGAAATAGGCCAGCCTTATGTTCATGAAAGGAGTCAACGTATAGACGCCTTGCGACTTCACCTTAGATCGATCTTCAATATTGTTTTGTAGATCTTCGTTTGTTATACCGAACTTTATTAATTTCTTCCATTAAGATTAAGGTATGAGTCCGAACTCGGCAGCAAGCAGTACTTCTTGGCAGCAGTGCTGCATTGCAGTATTCATCAACCTAGCCTATAGCAGTCCAGTGCTGGACGTAGGCCTCTCCTAACTCACGCCACATTACATGGGACAAAATCTTACAGGTGAACTGTGGGCATATAATATGCCTATGCCTATGCCTACACCTTCGGGAAAAAGGCGTGACTAAATGTATGTATGTGCCACCATGTGTAGCGCGACACTGCTGCTGTGCTTAAAATCAACGCGGCAGGCAGCATTGCCACGCAGCACCACAGCGGCAGCACTGCAGCGACAGCAGTGCTTCTTGCTGCCTAGTTCGAACTCACCTTTAAGATTTTCAGTTCAAGATTCCAGGAAGATTACAAGCAAGATTAATTTTATTATGATTAATTTACCATTTACTTGCTTTAGTCATACAATGGAAGTACTACCACTGATGATGATACTCTCCCCGAATGTTCGGTAAACAAACAGAACATCCTTTATCTTCAAAATATACGAAAATATATATTAATATACGAAAATATATAGTAATATGCTAAAATATACCAAGCTATATCTGTCGACATATTTTGATGACGTCATTGAAATATATATTATAGCTGAGTGTGTGGTCCTTCGAAAATTTATAAGGAAAATATGTCGTAATATGCCTTGCTATATTTCATATTAATATATATTATAGCTACGTTTGTGGTGGCCTTTAAGCTGAGAGACGGCCGTTGTTCTACGTTATGTTTAATTTGTAAATGTTATACATACATGCATATAAGGGGTAGGCAGAGGCATATTATATGCCCACATTTCACCTTTTAGATTTTTGTCCCACGTAATAGGTGGTGAGCCGTATTGATCATTGTATGTATGAAAATGTTGTCTTCTATTTTTTTTATTTGTTTATTTTCTTTCCTCGTTTATTTTTAGGATTGTTTATTATTATAGAGTAAAAACTTCTTTTTTTCTTTTCTTTTCTTTCTTCTTTTAAAAGTTTTCAGCCAGGAACACTGGGTTATTCGGAACTCCCGACCCTAGGCTGATGGTAGGGCACCGGCATCAATGGTTTTTGTTGATAGGAGTCCAGCATAGCATCCATGAATATTTTCACAAGGAACATTTGTTACTCTTTCACGTTTTAAAGGCTGAAGTAATCTGGATGGAAATTTGGCACAGGGATAGATTATGACCTTTTTTTTTTTTTTTGTTTAACGTGAGGGAAAATCCTCATGGATGTTATGCCGGACTCCTACCGACTAAAAAACCTCACGTCACGCCCAACAGCCTGTGGTTGGGAGCCCCGGGGAAGCCTCGGAAGGATGTCATAGAACTCCCAACAGACCCAAGGCCGCCACCGCGGCCTCGCCCAGGGGGTGGTTCGGGTGCTATCCCGCGTCTTTGGGGGGTTTCGGGTGTGATCCCGCTTCTAAGGGGGGCGTGCGTAAATTGCTCACGTCACGCTGCCGTCTTGGGCCTGCTTCTGTAAGGACGGTGAGCCACCCTCTCACCGTCCTCAGGACCCCAGTCATGGTGGCCGATAGTCCTCGGCGAAGACACGTCGGCGGCGCCTAGGCCGCCGACTGCGGAACTCGGGTGGGAGAGTTCTGTCCCGTACCCGTCCCGCCGCCTCCTTCGCGAACATGACTAGATTATAGCCTGAAATAACATGTAGGCTTTTGATCCTTGGAATTCTGGAATAGGTCAACAAGAACAGAGGCCCACACGAGCAGAGCCGCTGACATCACACAGTACCATTTTTTAAATACATTATTTGAAGGATAGGATAAACTGAATTATTCTTTTAACGTGAGGGAAAATCCATCATGAATGCTATGCCGGACTCCTACCAACTAAAAACCTCACGTAACGCCCAACAGCCTATGGTTGGGAGCCCCGGGTAAGCCCTCGGAAGGATGTCCCAGGACTCAAGGATAAATTGGATTCTAAATTTGAATCAATTATTCAATCAAATCAGCCTGTGACAGTCCACTACTGGACGTAGACCTCTTCACAATTGCGCCACAATACATGGTCCTGCGTCTTCCGCATCCAGTCACTCCCTGCGATATTATCCAGGTCTGTGGTCCATCCACCGTGGGGTCATCCTACCCCACGTGTATAAGTTGCAGTCTTTACTCCAGAAATAGTTTGCTCCATCGGTCATCGGTTCTTCTCCAGACGTGACCGCCCATAATTTTGTATACTTACTAAAATTATTTACCCTACATTCTGAAAATATTTTGATTGATTAATGGATTTCACTTACCAGAAATGGTTACCAGCATGACTCTTGTCGACAACCGGCTTCAGATCCTCATGCTGCGTCACAAGGACGTAGAAACCTCCTGTGTACACCCTGATGCCGTCTTTTTGGCGAATCACTGCAAACCTGCAGGAAATATACTCGTCACATCACAGATTTAACTGGTCACATGAGAAGAGTACCTGATTAAGGAGTGGAGGTGCCTCTTGGTTTAGAGTACCTGATTGGCGTGGGCTCAGTTCCCCCTCAGAAAAAAAATTACTGAGCATTGATTATTGTATTACCACAACATTAAGTGAATGTTATTTTTAAACTATCGCGGTTTTTAACACTCATACTTATAGAATTCGGGACTTCACGCGAAATACTATTTTACTCATATACAGAGTATTTGTATATGAGTAAAATAGTATTTCGCGTCCAACCGCGACCACGGGCGCTGCAACGTGCTCGAAACGTCGGTGAATCTAAGTAAATAGTATTTCGCGTGAAGTCCCGAATTCTATATAAGTATCAAGTGAATGGACGGTATCAAGTTAACGGATAGGTCAAACCGTTTGGGAGCTAGCATGTAACAAAATACACGATCACGCACAAAATTCACTAAGAGAATGGGGGTCCATTAAAAAATACACAAAAGCTTTTTGCCATTTAAATACGTTTGGTTTACGTTATTTCAACTATCGAATAAAGCTATAACAAATAATAGTGAAAAAATCACAAACCTGGGTTCCTCACTACAGTCGGCTAGTACCAAAGACTCTGAACACTTGGGCTCTGATAACTCCTCCATGCCGCCGAACAGCATCTGAATAGAATCTTTGAGAACTCTGCATTCACCTAAAAAAAATACCCTTCTATATTATTTTGTATTTTTTAACCAAAACAAGAAACCGTGAGACGGTCTCACCCGACTGCCCCTCTGTGAAAGTGAAAGTTCAATTCTATTGGCGTCGTCATTTTGTTTTATTTCAAACTTTGAACAGAAGATCCACGTGACCTGGTGACGTAATTTAATGCGACAGAGTCACAGACTACAGACAAAGTCTCGCCATAATCCCTTTTGCACTCTATTTTATAGAGAGGGGCTAAAACGGCAAGAAAAATCAAGTTTGTTGTATAGGTAACTTTTTTTTTCTATTTCTAGTATTTTGTTGTTAAATCGGCAACAGAAATTACATAAACTGTAAGAATTTCATCAGTTTAGCTACCACAGTTTTTGTGATAAATTAACTAAACTTACGATATAAGCCCAGGTTCTTCATGATCTGCATATCGGTCCAGCTGTCCAGCAGCCAGGCGAAGTTGTCAGACTTGAACTGCATTTCTGATCCTTTGTTCACGCTCACTGATGCCAGACCGTTGTTTTCCTGAAATTTGTTTTTACTACTAAAGTAGCAGACAAGGTTACGGCCCACCTGATGGTTGGATACCGTAGCGTATGGACTTTTGCAACACTCAGGTACAGGCGTACATTGTAAGGCAGGCTTTCAACTCGGCTTAAGCAGTGTCATGTTACTGACAGCCGGGACCATTAGCTTAACGTGCCTTCAGAAGCACGTCACGTTGTGGCCACCCATCCAAGAACCAGCGACAGCTAAAGTTACTACTGCAGTGATCGTTTACAGAACACTGAGTCCGCGGGGCCACGAGCGCTTCAATATTTAATCATATTTATTCAACCTTACTGACCTTAATGACAGCAGTCATGTTCAACGGCTCCCTGCTGTAACTCCTCACCAGCTGTCCTAAAGCCGTCTGCGTGACCAGCTCCGACTCCAATATACCCATTTCTGATAACTGTGGGAAGATAAAATTATTGCATTCAAGGATATACGAGTGGCGCAAATGATCTTTAGTCACTATTCATAAAACAAACCCAAATCTCATTTTTTTACTACTGATGTGGAAGATAAACATACTGTCCGCTGGGCGAAACATGATCACCGTAGCTTATAGACCTTTATGACACCAGGCCAGGGTGCAAACGCGAGCTGCCGAATCCGTACAATTCTTCTAATGTTTTGAAGAACCCCGTACTGTAGACGCTCCTTAATATACCAACTAATACCCTGAGCTCCACCCTCTTGAAGGGGTTTTCCCGTACCCGTCTCCCACCGAAACTTATTCCCGGGATAAAAAGTAGTTTTTAACCTACTTTCCCAAGCTTTCTACATTTGTCCTGCATCGCCAGCGCCAGTGTAGTCTGTTACAAATATTCATAGACCACGGTGACCAGATTCCATCACGTCGACCGCAAGCTTGTCTGCCGCCTTAGTAGTATAAAAGAAAAACTCATTCTATCCCTGTCTATACTTGTATTGTGGCACAGTGACTCTTTGTCTTTCTTGCATTCTGTCTCTATCTTTCTTTTCAAACAAGAGAATACTCACATTACTTCCAAAGATCTTCACCTCAAACAGCCTCTCCAGCTTCCCATACAAGTTCTGCGGCACTCCTTTGTACTTCAATGTCAGCTCACTTGCTGGTCCTGAGTCGAAACAATCGGTCTTATTCCCAGAGTACGTCAGGGTTAAGTGACCTTCGTAGGACGATGGGTGGATGGTAATGTCCTGGTCTGATGGCGCGTGGCTGATATCTTGTTCTCGGAGGCAGATCTGAGGAGAGAAGACAAGAAATGGTGTATCTGGATTAAATTTTTTTATTTAAATCAATATTTATTAACATTTTTTACATAAATAACTAGTAATAGAAAAAAGTGGACAAGAGCAGATCCGTACGTCGTCCGTCGACCCATCCGTTGGTCTGTCTGTTAAAATTCAATATCGCGTAAATTCGTGGAGGTATACCTACTTGAAATTAACGCCAGATGGATGGGCAAATTTACGAAACTATTGGTTGAGCGATTCGGTCTTGTCCAGTTTTTTTAAGACGTAAAGTATACTAACAGTCCATTCTTTTCTCGTGGTGTTATCAGTGTTTGGTTGTAATCCATGGATGGTGACCTGCAGATTCAAATTTCCACCGCTGTTTTCCACCTTAGTAATTGCGTCCATTTCGAAAAACACTCGTTTTGGTGATTCACTGGAAAAAAAATACATTCATGAGACTGCGCCGTCCGTCTGTATCTGGGTCATTATCAGGCGGCTCATTATTTGGTTGACTTCGGTGTACAATTCTTTTTTTTCAACTAAGGTTTTACTTAGATGAAATATCAAATCTAGTGTTAATTTAAAACATTTCAGTAGTTGAGGGAACTGTATAGACTGAATGGTTATGAAGGGATTTCACTTTTTTATAATGGTGTCCACCGAAACCAAAATGGATCGAAATCATTATGGATCACACAGATATTTGACTCTGGTGGGAATCGAACCCAAGACCTCGTTATTCGCAGTCGTACATGTTTACCTCCAGACCAACGAGGCAGTTGAAAAATGCAAATAAATAAATTATTGATTGATTTCGGTGCTTTTAAATATTGATCTCCGTGCAAGTATTTAATTATAATTAATTATCTTTATTAACCTTAAACACAAATTACATAGTTATTCCTTATTTCTATTTAAATTACTGTACATTAGTATTACATTTTTTTTCTACCATATTCACTAGAAGAAAGGACTTTACCTATCAACCCCACACTAGGGCGAGCCTGTCTCGTGGAGTTTTTATGTGGTATTACCAGTTTGATGTTAAAATTACAGATTAGCTCTAACTTGATTTCATATTACATACCTATATAGTATTTCTTTTTAAATTAAATTATTGAATTACATAAAAATTGCTTGTAACATTAGATTATATTATTGAATTAAATAAATTATTAAATTAAATTGTTAGTCATATGATTTATACAATAAAAAAGAGAATATCGAATAATTATAGCTATAGTTATAGTCAGCTGCTTATTATTTACGTGCGTTTCGTGGGTTGTGCATTTACTGTACGTTTATGATATGTGTGTATATGTGTTTCTGTATGTGTGTGTAAATGTGTTTGTGTATGTATGTGTATGTGTTCGGGTAGTGAAGAGTGTGTGGATGTATGAGTACAAGCATGTGTTGCAATCTAAGAGAGCACCTTGAGAAGATTTTCAGATTCTAAATACGACTGTGGTAGGAGCCATTTGCGGACCATGGTTTTAACTTTACTTGTTCTAGATCTTTTTATGTTAAACACTTTTGCTACCTTGTTATACATATAAATTAGCTTAAATTCTTGCATCTTTTGTGCAAACTTAGTTTTGGTTATGACTGGAGGACACCTAAAAACCCTACGCTCCAAGAGTCGAGGATATTCAGATGACTGTATAACAATCCTGTGTTGCTTAATGACCAGTTTTTGGATGTATAACTGTCGCACGTTCAGTGTTGAAGCCTCCGTGTACAGATTTTCTGTGGGGAACCAAAATGGTTTTCTAAACATAACCTTCAAAACCGATCTTTGCGCTCGCTCAACGAGTAGCATGGCAGAAGTGTCGACTCCACCCCACACTGTCAGGCAGTAGCTCAGTATCGACTCACACAACGCCGTGTACACCAGTCGCAGTATCCTTATGTCGGCTGAGCTACGTAACAGCTTCATAATGTAAATCAGCTTTCTGGCACGTTTTGCAACTAATTCTATATGGGGCCTGAAACAGAGTCTACTATCAATTATAACACCCAGATATCTGATATTCTCCACCATTTGGATCGATCTGCAGGTACAGACTCGAGGATCACAGCCTGCCGAGTGAATCTTAATTGTGTAGGATTGTGCAGGCGCTGATGCCTTAGTTTTGTAAAAGCATATGTAGTTCGTTTTACCAGTATTTATTGAAAGCAAGTTATAGTCCAACCAATGTTTCAGCCTCTCCAAAGTACTCTGTGCATTTTCATGTACAGATGCCCAAGAATCACCATGGAACAGAATGGCAGTGTCGTCCGCATAGCAAATGGTTTCCGCTTTTGGTGCAATCGTTCTATGGATATCATTCATGTAGATTACAAACAGCGTTGGACCCAGAACACTTCCCTGCGGAACCCCAAAAGTAATGCCTGCTTGAGCGCTGACATAATCTGATACCTTCACACACTGCCGTCTGTTAGTTAAATACGTCTCAAACCATTTCAGTGGCAATCCTCTTACACCAACAAATTCCAGTTTTTTAAGTAGAATTGGAATTGACACTGTGTCAAACGCCTTCGTGAGGTCAACAAAGACTCCCAGACACTTTTTACCGTTATCCAAGTATGCTGTCACCAGTTTGGTAAGGAGACTCACTGCATCTTCTGTAGATTTTCCGCGTCGGAAGCCAAACTGATTCTCAGATATAAGTCCGTGAGCTTCAAGGTAGGACAGGCGTTTATTTACGATTTTTTCTAGAATTTTAGAAAATGTTCCTAATAGTGATATAGGTCTGTAGTTCTCAGGGACTTGTTTGGGACCGTTTTTATGTATAGGCGTAACTTGGAACCAGAACGGACTGAACCGGAATTAGATTATTTACTGTAGAATAAGCCTTTTAGCCGATTAACTGTCTGACTATTGGGTTAGTTGCCAGGTGGCACTCGGTAAGAATGATGACATCATAGTTTATGTTTAGTCTTTTTAGCGCAATGCAGAAAGCATCAAAATTTGTTTGCATACCTCTTATGTTGAAAGTCAACACCTTTAGATTATAGTTACTGTGCAAAAAATTCTGACATAATTCCAGTCTATCGAGTTCTAGACACTCAAAGTTTGTAAATTTATCTATTTCATTAGAAAGAAAAGCTGCCATTCATGTTTTACGATACAATTTTCTTGGTAATAGCGAATGGGTGTAACGTGTCAAGAACTCGACGAGGTGCGAATGAAATACTGCTGGAATTTTAACATGGAATTGGTACGAATCTTTGTTTTTAATACGTAATAGCAGTAAGCCAGGTATACCGCCGCAGGCACAAGCTGTGATCCTTTAGAGACAGTAAATGACATATCAATGTTGATGACTCCTCTGAGACATTCATGATGTAGTTCGTTGTGTATGTAAGTATGAGTGATGTAGTTGTGTAGAGTGTAAATGTTCTTTGTGCAAGTAATTGATAGTGTGTCCAGCAATGTAACTGATATTCGATTAATGACTTTTATAATGATGATATTATATAAGGAACGAAAGTAATACATGTACGATTTGTAACAATGCATTAAATTGTGACAAAGAAAAAAGTACGAAAGCAACTGCGCACATAAGTATTGTAAACATAGCACACAGTTAAAAAAGTTAGTATTAATTAAAGTAAAGCTTTTGGGTGCATAGACAGCTGACATTCCATTTTGTTTATTCGCATGCCTGAGGGAGTCCGATCTTCTCATCAAGGTCGCCAGGTGTTCTAACAGGGATAGCAGGTTGTTTTTCAGCTTTTCGTACGTATATAGTACCGTTTCGCACCCAACAGAAACGAAAGCGATGCAGTTCCGCACGCTTTCGAGCCTCGCGAAATAACTCTTTATTTCCTTTGGACAAGCGTTCGTTGATGTAAACATTTGTGGCAGTGCCCTTGATTAAATCCTCCGAAGTAAGCGGACGTCTACTTTTCGCCGCTTTCAAGATATTAGTGCGTATAGTACGGCGGGTGAGTCTCAGCACAATGGGCTGTGGTTTTTCTGTCAGGCTAGTCCTACGTTTACCAGTTCGATATACCTCGTCTATGTCAGCCTCAGATAACTGTACTCCTATCTTTCGTGCGGTTAACAATGTGATATGTAGGAGGTTTTCATTATTTTCCTCAGGAATACCCATTATTTCTAACTCAGATTTCATGTCACCCTGTTCAAAATTGAGTAGCTTTATTTGAAGTACACTGATGGATTCTTTTAACATTAAAATCTCGTTATCCTTACAGCGTATTTGATTGTTTAAGAGCTCAAACTTCTGGTTGAGTGTGTCAGACACGTTAGATAATTTTGAGCCGATATCTATGTTTTGCTGCCTTAGGTCACTTATCTCCTCACGCAAAAGGCGTATTTCCGTCAGTCGTAACGAGGTTTCGGACTCCGCCATACTGATATCTGATGGGCTTTCTCTTCGCGGGCGCTTTTGACGAACAGCTGCGGTAGTGAAATCCGGTGAGTTTGAGAGTGCCTTCTGCATGTCTGGTTCGGATTGAACATGCGCGATGTTTAGTGGCTCATATTTACTGGCAGATTTCGGTGGGGTACGTTTAACGTTAGGCATAGTTTATGTAAAATATCCGAAACCAAGAACAAAAAGAGTGGTATGAGGCCGGATTCGAACCCGCTACCTCTGACACGGGAAGCGGAACACTAACCAATGCGCCACAGCTACATGCAATTGGATCTTCAAATAGGTGATTACAATATTGTTTAGTGATATTTCAAAACTGGGCGGCCACTCGTAACTCGGAACCTGATTGTTGTTGCTAATGGGGTCAAAGTCCAGTCTTTTGTTCACAATACACTGTTTTGACCAGTTTTTGAATTTCTAAAAAACTTTAGCACAGTTTTTTGTGATTTGCACTTATATTCACGAAATATTTCCGTTAATTATTTATACCGTTCGATGGGGCAAACGGTGGTGAGTTTTTTGTTATATTTTTATAGTCACAAAAGCACTTTATTTACACTTTATAACTATTTTAAACGGAGCTAATAAGTAACACGTATGTATCTGTTTATTCGTTCATACCCACCGTCCACTAAAAAAACACCGGAATCAAGGGCACTGAAATCAAAATATTTAGCAAAATCCTATATATTTTTAAAAGTATTCTGTATTATGAATACTTATGTTTTTTACTGAAATCTTATACATAAAAGACACACTTTTAATATAGCTTTACATCATTTGTTCAAATAATTGAAGATAAAATGGATGCACCGAAATAAATTTTAGGTATATACCAAGCCACCGAAAATGATTACGAACCTTAACAAAACAGTGGAGCGATGACACACCGACGTCTAGTCCTTACCACCGGTGCGGTGTAACTACAGTTTGTATTACTCGAACAACTATTCTTGCAGTCGCTAGAGATACAAAGTAATGAACGAATCGGTGCGCGCCACTGAAGTCAATTCTGAATGTCGGACGTAAAGACAACCAGTTGTAACTTGTCTAGTAATGCCGATAATGGCTTAGTAATGTTATAAATAGAGTAAATAGTTATCAAGTTATTTGTGAATATATGCACATATAACACCTATATTGGAGAAAAAAAGATAAAAAATAATTTTCGCTGCAATACGGGACCGGACGCGACGCCGAGGTCAATATTTTCGTAGTTTCAATTTTTTTAAACTAACTTTTACGTAATTAATCTAAAAAAAACCCCGGGTCCCCCCTACTATTTTTGACCGTAGAATTTGTAGAAAAAAAATCATATTGATAAGTAATCTACAGGTATTGGTTTTCGACGCGGACTCGCCTATTTGAGCCGGCTGAGAATGACCGATCTGTAGCTAGAGAGCTGAAAGTTTCGCAGATTTTTGTTGCCTAAAATCAGAAAAAAAAGGGGGATTACGAGGGGGACCCATATAACAAACATGATTTTCTTCATAGGATTATTAATTCCCAATCACACCCCCATCAGGTACTATGACTCCTGCAAACTAAGATTTACAGCAATGACCATTGACAAAGACCACAGATGTTACTTTTGGTATTTAAAAGACTTGGAATCCGCATTAAAAAAACATAATTTTTTGCCGCTGTGGCTACTGACTACCAAGACTTCGTGTTCATTTATAGAAACAGAGATCAGCCCTGAAAAGGACATTGGATTTCAAGTCTTGTCTGAAGAAACGATATGACTTCACTGTTATATAGAAACGAGATCAATGGTTTGCCAGAAGCCGTTATCCTCTTCAGTTGATCCATGAACTGCCGACGTTCTGCGCGCGCCGCACGTGTTCTCTTGCCGCTTGCCGCATAGATAAAGGAACAACTCTGCGCGGCAAGCAGCAAGAGAACAAATGCAGTTCTGACTCCCGAAGATGCCTTATGTGTAGGCGAAGAGCGTGTTTTTAGTAACTTTGTTAAGCGGAGTAGTGCTCATTGTTTACTATCTGCAGGGATTGACGGTTCGAGGGTATTTGATGGGTTCCTCTCCATTCCCTCCTTTTATACATTTCGCCTGATTCCATTCGTTATCTTATATTTGGCGTCTAAACACGCTATGTATATTTATTTATTAAAAGTACTTGACCGTAATTCGAAGCTTATATAATGAGATAGGCATATCCGTTACCCGTAGGCTTATCTTACTCATGTTTGATGACGTATTTCCGTCGACTCACCAGCAGATGGCGCCACCTGTGAACTTATAAAAGAACATGGCGTCCACTATGTCCTCATTGGCGTTTTGATTCCCGTAGCAAAAGGTTATAGCAGGAACACCTGCTAGTGCATTTATTTTTTCTAGTTACTAGTTATATACCTAGTAAAGTTATAAAAAGTGACTTGGGATGAAGTAAGTGAATTTACAGAAATAATTATTTAACGGCTTTGCCGTTCGTTTGAATATACAGTGAATCTAAAACAAGTGACTTGTGATTGAAGTAAGTGAACCTACAGACATATTTAACGGTTTAACCGTTCGTTTAAGTCTCAGGTATGTTTTTACTTCATATTTTTACGATCACATATGAGTGTGATACGTCATAACGTGAAATAACCTATTATTTTAAAATAGCACGTAAACCTTTCGAGGTTGCAGTTTCTTTTATTTAATATCTTTAGTTACAGCTAATATCAAACTGATTTTATAGATTGTATTCATAGGTACTAATATTTTTTTTTAGATATTATTTGCTTCGTGTATGTACAGCGTAAGTACCGCCGAATATAGAAAATATTTTCAAAAAATTTTTATACCTACCCACATAAAGGCACATTAATTACTAGATGTTCCTTTACATGTAAAAATATGGCCTATTATGGGTAAAATCGTAATCATCCCAAGTTTCTGAATACGTACGAGTGTGTCAAAGTAATAACTAAATGTTCACCATGAAAGTAGTACTTAAATTTTAGGTACCTAACATAATACTTTTTCTTTTAGTTTGGTTGCTTGATAGAAATTAATCCTCCATCCTTAGAAAGTAAGCTAATTCCAGGTGGAGTATTTCAGAAGCGCGCTCTGAGCTCCAGTTACTGTATTAGGTACGTCAAATAGCTACAGTTCCAGCTCATTTAGCTCGAACTTCAAATAAGGGCGATCGCGACGCCACGTGCATTGTCGTAAGTGGAGTAAAAGAAGCCGACTTCCACTAAACCAGATAAGGATGATGGAAATAGGTGAGTTATTTCTTATTACCTAACACTGGTCCTGACCAAGTGTAAATTTCTTCACAGATCAGAGGTTAAATTACGAGGATGATAGAAACAATCATCCTTGCTTCGTATTTTATATAGGGACAGCGTTAAAAGAGATTTCGGTTACCCAAGATCCTAAGAAACAGTATAACCTAAGAGGTTGATAGACACGTTTTGGCGACAAATTGCCTTGATAAGATAATATGCTGATACCCACTATTGTAAAATCATAGTCCTGGGTTCGTCAACCTAAACAAAAACGGGGAGATCCGACAATTCGAATCCCTGCTACATTTTGAAAAAGCTGACAAGGTTCTTTCTGCCAAAAGGCTTTTGCTGCCAAAACCTTTTGTATTATTAAACAAAGAGAATGTTTTGAAAAACTTAAGTTTCTTCGAAAATATTTATGACAAAATTGAAGACCTACTTTAATAGTAGGATTTCCATAAATCTTTTATCAATTTATTACAAATGGCTTGCGGCCATAGATCTGATTTCATATATTATTCTCAGAATTGTCAAAGACCAAATTCTTAAAAATGAACCTTGATAAAATATCGTCTTCAAACACATACATTTTCGAGGCTGAAGCCTTTTCAACGGCACTCGGGAAGGCATGCATTTTGGTCTTCGATCTCCAAAAAGGATGACCCCGAAAAAAGTTCATCCAAATCATTACGCCAGCCTTCGAGAGGATCAGGCGTCAAGATCAGATCTCTATCGAATGGAGTCCAGATTCCATTGTACCAAGAGCCTTTTTAGGCCTGTATTACAGTTACCACTCTCGAGGGGTGTGTACAATATCCATAATAATTGGGCATACGACAGTAAATGTCCTTTCAATTAAGAAATTTCTGAGCTTTAGGCTCTCAAAGAGACTGAGAAGTTTAACATCCCCTGCCCATACCAGCAAAGGAAACACTAAGCAGTAACCACCCTCGAGGGGTATGTACAATATTGTGTATCTATAATAATTGTAATATACGATAGTAACCAGGCGTACGATAACATACTAAGTAACCATGCAAGGATGTCCCTTCAATTACGAAATTTCCGAGCTCGAGGCTCTCAAAGAGACGAGGAGAGGTCTAACATCCTCTGCCCACACCATCAAAGGAAACACTAAATGATATGACCCTGTCATTCTATGTCGGTCAGTTAACTCTGTACAAAATACGTTGGTAAGGAACGAGAGTACCAAAAAGTTTTAAATTTATAAAAGGGTACCGCATTCCCTTTGTCCAGAAACTCCAATCCGTCCTGCACGGTATTCGAGAGGACAAAGGTTCGAATCCTGCTCAAAACTGATAACCTTCCCACATTTAAATTTACACCGAACTCTGTTCAAGTCCCGTCCTGACAAAGTTGTAAATTTTCACTTTATGTTAAAATGCTATGGAACTTGACTAAGGTGGAATACTAATTGCTTTAAATACTTAAGAATCCATACAGGTTTCCTTTTTAACTGAAATGACCACATTGTGCAATGGTTCAAAAGATGAATGCTCAAGGCACTCTAAAACTAGTTCCTTTGTCACCAAGTTTGGTTTCTCCACTTTTCCTAACTTCAAATAGCGATGGGTCATCCGCCCAGAATTCAGTTTTAGGACATTGTACGCCTTTGTGAAGCCAGAATAATTCTATCTTTCAGCATGTTGCGTTTACCAGATTTCCTCCAACCACGAGATTGGATGTGCAAAATACATCTCAGTCAAGCTTATTTTCATGATAAAGCTGATGTAGTGTACATTATTCTTTCTCAGAGCACATTCTTGTCTTCCGCTCGGGTAAGCCGCATCCAAAACATTTTCGTTTCTCACCATCTGGGTGCCTCGATTTCTATAGAATAAGAGTATTCGAATACTCGTCTACCTCCACCATCAAAATCCTGTTACTCTTCACAAACACGTACAAATAGCCTTGAAAACTCTTCAAACCCAGGGATGGTTAGACAATTGGGAGAAAACAATAATAGGTTCCCAAAGAAACCTCTCATATCGTTATGCGATAGACATAGAACTACCTGAAAGTCCAATACCAAAAGAAAAGATATTAGACATAAAAGGAAGATTTATTTAATTCCAAATCAAAGAAACTTAGTTCTTTTAAAGAAAATTCAAACTTGGTGGGTCTTTTGAATTTTTACCACTTTCGCAGTGCCTAGAGGTAGCTTTACCTCTGCGTCACATTCGGTCAATCCCCTAACCGACAACCCACTGAAGAAAATAGTAGTGCACGGAGTGGTACAAGTGGAACTCCAATAGTGGGTCCGCAATTACCGGTTCTCGACAATTTTACAAGCTTTCCATCCGAGATGCTTTCTTACCACGGACGCGTCAGATTTCGCTTGGGAGCCCAGCTAGAAAACATTTCTCTAACAGGCTCGAGGGCCTAGAATAACAAAGATTGCACTGCATCAATAGAGATGTTGATAATCTTACACATGATTCGAAATCATATACCGGTACTGTGTTACAGTCTGTACTCATTCAAAGCAGTTGTAGTCCATCCCCCCAGAGGGACGAGACCAAATCAATTGCCTTGACGAACTTAACTCGTCAGCTTGCGTGTAATGGTCCGACATCAAATTGACTTCACCATACACTGCATTCCGAGCCGATACCATATGTATCAGCTCCTCCGGGTATTTTTTTTTGTGAGCATCCTGCTTCAAACACCACTAAGGCAAGATTGCCTATAAACAATATTCCTATTATGAAATGGAGAACACTACACATGATAGGCCTGTTTGTAATGTGTGGATATTACTTCCACAACCATTTTTAATACCCAAGATGCTGTCACACCTTAATCGGTCAACAGGAGTGTTTGTGGTGCCGCGATGGCACAAGGTAATAATAGAGGGCAGATCTCAAAGCGAGAGCCTCTGTAAGCTCCATTCGTTCTGCAGAACCTGCAAAAGAACCTAATAAACATTATTTCTTTCCTTCTATTAAACACCTCGACAGGTCTCCCACCACCTCACATAGTGAATCTGTGGAAATGTGGGGGGGGGGGGGGGGCGAAGAGGTAAATAACAGATATTAAATCAAAAACTTCTACTATTGAGCTCCTTGAGACCTACCTTTTAAGATACTTAAAAATTTTACAGTTTTAACCGACTTGCATTTTATTCATGGTTATTATATAATACGATTCTGTTACATAAATCTGTTGTTGCTGTTCTTGATAATATAGAAACCGTTAGTCAACTTTACATAGTTCGCATGTTTTGGTTAAACATATTATCTTGGTCGATTTCTTTAAAAAATGTAAAGAAAGTTACGTCACATATTCATTGATATTGGGATTGATGACTTAGTTCAATATTACCAAGTATTGATACAAAGAGAACATTTTTCAGGTTTCTCGTCATAGTGATTTTATGCTTAGGTCGCCGCAACCACGATCTAACTTTGCTCGATTGTATTAACTCACGTCATAGGTACTACTTTTAGGCCCGAATCAAGAGTCCGAAACTGATCATTTTCATTTCAGACAATCTGGTTGGAAAACTATTGTAAACAAAGAAAACACCTACGACTAATCAATTGAATCCTTTATTCTAGATAGAAATTAGGATATCAGAGTAACCGATATGAGACTACACAGTCTAATAGTTTATTTATGACTGTTAGAGGTTCTCCAACTATTCTAGCCCCGGCACTACCCGGTCAACAGCAGCTTCTAAGAATTGGTGGTGGTGGTAAGATCAAAATAATCCTTAACACGAGGTAATTGACGATGGATTTCAAAAAATTTTATCGTCGAGTAATAATGTCAGCTACTACCACCAAACAAATATAATAATAATTCGCAATTATTTAATCCTGTCAATAGAAGGAATACTTACTACTCCTTAAATAAGATTCCTTATTTAGTCTGTTTAAGATTACATATATGAAGTTGTTCAAGATGGTAAAGATTATAAATCTAGATACCATACATACAACATTGTATAATATTATTTTCCTAAAAATAAATTAGAATCACATTGGCGTTTCCGTCACTCACCAGGCGAAAACAAACATTTCTCATTATATAAGCTTCGAATTACGGTCAAGTACTTTTAATAGCGGCGTTTTCCCTGAAAGAAAACGCATATTAAAATACTTACCTAATTCGAAGCTTACTTTTTAAATCTGCCTGGTGAATAAAAGCCAATGAGGACATAGTGGACGCCATGTTCTTTTATAAGTTCACAGGTGGCGCCATCTGCTGGTGAGTCGACGGAAATACGTCATCAAACATGAGTAAGATAAGCCTACGGGTAACGGATATGCCTATCTCATTATATAAGCTTCGAATTAGGTAAGTATTTTAATATGCGTTTTCTTTCAGGGAAAACGCCGCTATTTATTTATTTTAAACTTTAGCACTAAGTACAAGGCGGACTTAATGCCTTAGGCATTATCTACCAGTCTACCTGAGGGTGATGCAGAGATAACATTAGGTAGGTGCTCAGGGATATGTCGAGAGCTGTTTACAAAGTAATTCAAGCCGTCATCGTCATATTAAAGTACAAAAGTGATTTTACATACATATATAAATACATACAAACCTACATAAATATATATATATACACATACATACATACATACATAAAAAAAATACATACATAAATAAACATATAACCAAAAATATCATAGATGAGATAAAGGGGGAAAAATAGATTTGGTAACAATGAACCTTAATGATATTTCAGTTTTAGAGCAGTACTGAAGATTGTAGCGAAACTGCCAAGATTCTTTCATGATTAATATGAAATTTTCATGAAATTAGTATATATAGAACTTGAATGTGTGTGTGAACATTAAGACAAAGCAAACTTTCCCTCAAAATACCCGCCAACTATAAATGACAGCTGTGACGGTGGCAGAAAAGCTTGCTCAATGGGAGCACAAATTAGAGATAGTTCAGATGGAAACCTACATACTAAATTCGCTGAGGCTACGCACACATAGACTCTACGCACACATAGATAACTCATTCACAGATACGAGGTCAGACGCTCTTCAACCGACTTTTCGATACTGATTTGTGCGCGAGTATGTGTAGCACGGGGTTGGTGTGAAAAGAAAGTACATACATGATTTTTCCATCTGTACTATCTCTAATTTGTGGTGGGAGGCAGACAGTTGCGTATCTGTATGTCTATATTATCTTTTTCAAGAGTACGAAAATAAAAATTACCTAAAATAATGTAGAGACAAGCTCAAATCAAACTTAGTAGTATCCTCATCGACGCTGATCCGATTAACCTTGACCTTCAGACGTAGCACATCATTGTGGGTCTTCATCAGATGCTGTGGTGGCAGGATCAGGCCGCAAGACCCTGATGGTGGTGATGTGAAGAGGAGGATGCTGTTCAGGATTATTAAGGATGGCTGGACTGAGGCTAGGAAGCTGAAAAATGTGAAAGCGTTTAGGTTCAGCAGAATTTTATTGAGAGGTCTTTCTAAAAGCTTTTCTACATCTAAAGGTGGTTTTTATGGATGTCATGCAGGTCTCGAATCGACTAGAATCGAAACACTCGTGAGGCGTGACATCGCTGACTCAATGTTCTGTTAACTTTCACTTTAACATTGAAAGAAGCTTAAAAAATTTCAATAGCAGGCAGTCACAACCTGAGCCTGTCTATATCAAGGGACACATTCTAAAGAGGTGAAATGTGGGCATAATCATATAATTTAACTAGCTGACATGGATTATTAGGTGTACTGCTCACTCGTAATGGTTACCCTTCGATGAAAACAGCTTGTCCAAGACCTCAGCTCCGGTCACAGGCCGTTCACAGTCGAAGAACACGCTGGTTTTGTCGCTAGCCTGCAAAATTATTGATTTGAATGTTACTTAACCTGTCTGGCGGCGGGAAAGAGTACAAAAAGTCGCCATCGCAATTCATCCTCGGGATCGTAAGATATCGTAAGAGGGGAATACGGAAACACTTTAGCTAAACTATCCATTTTGCGTAGAGAAGGAAAACTCGAAATGAAACCCGGTTGTCAGTAAAATGACAATAGTTAAGCCAAATTGAAGACCTTACAGGCCGCTTGAAAACTGTCAAACGTGAGTTGTCACAACCTGCGCTTGTCCATTTTAACACGGCAGTAGGCTCACCACCTATTACGTGACACATAAAACTGTAAAGTGAAATGTGGGCGTATACTATGGATCTGCCTATGTATGTATGAATAATATATTGGCGTATATGCTCGAAGTTCCGCAGTGTTCTAGATCACTGCGGTAAGCATCTTTCGATGGGTAACTTCGTGATATTTCCTTATGCCAGAATTTCTGTGCTTCGCAAGGCACGATAATCCATTTGCGAGCAATTCCGAGCTTCAGAAGGCGTTAAATTCGTTGCTTGGCCTAAATATAGAATAACTTAACATAACTTAAACCAAACTTTAGACCTGATGAGTAGCCAGAAAAATTTCATCAGATTTTCTGTAGGTACATTTCAACACTTTTATAGAACCTTTGGACAAAAACAAATGGTTAAATGTGGGCATCCGATATACCCTTGCTTAACTCTTAGGGACATGATCATAGCCATGCGTGTCTATTATGTACCTATGTCTGTTTGTAAACTCTTGTATAGCTATTAAAGAATTCCTCAGTAAAGTTCTTACCGCTAAACTATTGTCTCCAGCAGTGACGGTATACATAGACCTGGCTCTTGGCGTCTCCACACCAATCTGTGCTCTGGAATGCATCGCTATCCCGCCTTGCTGGTCTCCTGGGTTTGGCCATGTAAGTCTAAAATGAAATAATAATATTATTGAATACTTCCCTAACAACGCGTGGCAGACAGAGGTACAACTCCTACAAAGTGAATTAAATCGTCCCCAGAACTAGCGATTATAAGGATCGTTTTTCTGTTGAGCTATGAAAAACTTGGAATATTCTGCCTGCGCATGTGTTTTTCCCCTCTTCCAACTACGGGTTTTTCAAGCGGAGCGTGAAGTGGCGCATCATAGGGCTGCCAACTTAAGTACCACTGTCTATAGAGTTGTGGACTGTGACAGACATGATTTTCCATCAGATGCACGACGTCATTCTGGTAAGCTAATTTCAAATGAAATCTCTTAGAACCAGAAAATACTTACACTAAAGATTCCTCTTCCAGAGAAAATGTTACGTTGAATTTCATGGGAAGGTGTCCAACAATTGATTGCTGGATGCGAGCTGAGTGCAGCGACTGAGCCAATGGACCATCTGTCGAGAGAGTTGTGACTGATGTGGCTTGATACCTGTTGATAGAAAGCAACAGAAATAACTAGCTGAGCTTTGACTGTCGTGTAAACATCATGTGAAGGGCCTCCTGTGACTGTCATGTGCCGTGGCAAGTTCCTGGATTGGTCAGACCGTTACGGAACTACGCGTGAAACAAGAACACGGAAACACACGGGATTCAGGAAGCCAAAGAATGGAGACCATTCTGTAACAGTGTAGAACAATGGTGTCGGTTTGCTTTCTACCAAACCTAACACGGCGAGTGTTCTGAAAAACTCTTCAACTTGATGTCTCTCTATTCTTTTTGATTCTAATTGACATGTGGGTCATCTAATATAGTGGAGAAAATCTTCGCCAGAACCGAGTGATTCTAAATCTTGGAAGGACTGGCAATCCTTCCGATTTCTTTCTGCCGATTTGGTTCTGGCGCACGTGTTTTCTGTCCTCCTATTATCCGGAGGACGTCTTAGTTTCCCATTCAACGCGTGGCATTTTGACCCAGCATATTTCTTTTCCCGCCACCGCACCACAATTTACTGATGTGAATTAACTGGATCCATTAATGGGCCTGCTCAGCTCGTGGTGAAAAGATAATAGAGAAAGCTTACCTAATATGAAGGTCATTCCTCCAAGTCAAGTCTTCTGTAGAGGGTGCAGTCAAGTTTCCTCTGATAGATGTGAAGGAGAGGATCATTGACTGAAGACGAATTGGGGTTCCTGCCGAATAATACACAGAGTGAATATATGGAAGAGAAAGCGTTCATAATTCCGCGCACTCAGTGTTTTGTACACGATCACTGCAGCAAGCAACTTTCGCTATGGCCGGTCCTTGGGTAGGTGACCACCACGTGACCACTTAGTGACATTTTATTCTATTACCCTTTTTTATCATTTTAGAAGTGGAATTTTGATAAACCCTTTCTGCATATTATTTGAAGCAAACCCTTTTTTTTAACGTGAGGGAAAATCCATCATGGATGCTATACTGGACTCTTCCGACTAAAAAACCTCACGTAACGCCCTACAGCCTAGGTTGGGAGCCCCGGGTAAGCCCTCGGAAGGATGTCCCAGGACTCCCAACAGACCTACGGCCACCACTGCGGCCTCGCCCAGGGGGCATGGAAGTATACCCTAAAAATTTCAAATGTGTTTGACCTGGGACTTGATGGGTGAATGATTAAACTGGTAATTTTATTGGTATAGATAAATTAGGCTCACCCATCTCGCTGGGAATATGAACATCCGTCTGAAATGGATAATAGACAATCTGCTGGTTGATGTGGCTGCCAAAACGGAGGAAATCCTCAATGTAGGCCCCTGAAAATTAATAAAATTTACAGTTCCCAGCGCAAAATTCCAAAGGTCACTTGTTCAGATCCGGCTCGAAGGACCATTATAGGTTTACTATGCTCGTAAATAAAAGTTTTAAGATTTCATTCTTGGGCATGAACTGATTTATCAGCGGTGACTGGATTGGCCCCGATAATTTCGATCGCAGCATTCATAAATTCGTAAAACTTCATAAGTTTAGATCTGCTTCAAACTTAGACCATCTAACACAGGACCCGCCTTACTGAAGCATTCCCCTCTGCCAAGGCAATAGACCATTCTGCCAAGTGCTTTTCATAAACCTCTTAGTCCGAATGGTCTATTGCCTTGGCAGAGTGGTCTATTGCCTTGGCAGAGGGGAATGCTTCAGTAAGGCGGGTCCTGTGCTAAATAGTCAAAGGCTTCAAAGGACCATTTATGTTGTAGGTTTACTCTGCCTCGTAAATAAAATTTTCAAGTATTTTCTTGTCTTGGCTATAAACTTCTCTGTTTATCAGCAGTTGCACCACTTTTAGGTGAGGCTGGGTTGGTTCCCAAGAATCTCGGCCGCACTGCTTATCTATAAATCTAATCTTCCCAAAACTCAAAATCGATGGTAACAAACCCACAATTGCGTTTAGGAATTTCTGGTATTATAATATCGTATAAATTACTCACAATCTTCGCCATTCCAGCTCTCAAACCTGGACTGGTTCATATGTGTCGCAAATACTGTCTTGTCGTGGATCTTCACTACCATATCGATATGAACCTGGAAGTGGTGGTTATGGTAGAAAAAAAAGAGAGAAATAGATTTATGAAATGCATTATTAAACTACACAAATTAGCTAAAACAGTAGAACCACACCAGTGTCAGAACAAAATATGTGCTTTTAAGCATTACATTATACTAATAGAAGCGCTCGTGTCCCCGCGGACTCAGTGTTCTGTAAACGATCACTGCAGTAAACAACTTTCACTATGGCCGGTCCTTGGATGGGTGAACTTCCATATGACCACTTTATGATATTTATTTGAGCGTTTCCGTGCTTCAGAAGGCACGGTAAGCCGTTGGTTCCAGTTGCCAGTAAAAAGGCAGTCGTTAAACCAAGTGGAAGGTCTTTTAGGTGGCTTGAAAAATTTCCGAAGCAGGCAGTCACAACCTACCCCTGTCCATCTCAACACGGCAATACGTCTCACCACCTAATTGTGTGGGACAAATTCTAAGAAAGGAGAAATGTGGGCAAATATTATGCCTTTGTCTACCCCTTCGGGGATAAGGGCGTGACTATATGTATGTATTTATATACAAACATTTAATAATGGTCAAGCCTTTATCCCCAAAGTGTTAGATATAAGCGTGCTGGCCCACAATCAATAATTCAAATCACTCTAAGACAGTTCACTGCTGGACGAAAGCCTCTCCCAAATTTACACCATAAAACACGGTCGTGCGCCAAATATACGCTCATAGTTGCCGACTGCATAATATGGTGGTGGGTGGTGAGCCAATTGCCGTGTACTGCGTTGTATTAAAAGCCCGTCTTAATTTACATGAGAAAATCTCCACAGATTTATTCATTCACATTCAGACTCAAACTAAATAAAACCACACAGTATCCACCGATCGCTTTCCTCGTCAACTTAAATCCTTTTTCTATCCGACATTACCTTTTCTGATGTCTTCTCTGAATATACCTTCATCTTCTTCAAGATCTCCACTAGATCCTCAGCCTTCATATCTTTGGCATCAAAACGGTGGAATTTCTTGAAGATGTTCATCGCTACTCCCTCTATTGATAGATATATCTGAAAAAGAATATACTTGTTTACCAAACTTAGAACCAGTAGAAGTGTTAAGCAGAAAACTTTTTAACGTAAAAACGAGTCTAGCCACTGGTGCTGCCAAAGTTATAGGCTGCGATGACCACTTTCCATCAGGAGAGTCATTAACTTACTCGTATTAAAAAATCTTGGACAAAAATCAGGGGTGTTATTATAGCCCATGACGGCAGCGTGACGTGAGAGATTCACGATCGCCACCCTTAGGAGTAGGATCACACCCGAAGCCCCCCAAAGGCGCGGGATAGCACCCGAACCAACCCTTGGGCGAGGCCGCAGTGGTGGCCGTGGGTCTGTTGGGAGTCATGGGACATCCTTCCGACGGCTTACCCGGGGCTCCCAACCATAGGCTGTTGGGCGTTACGTGAGGTTTTTTAGTCGGTAGGAGTCCGGATTTTTCCTCACGTTAAAAAAGGGGTGTTATTATTTTATAACTTACTTAAAAAAATAAAACACACGGAAAGTGTTTTTGAAATACCGAGTATAGTAGTGTTACGGGTGTATTGACAGCGTACAGTTTCTCAGGAGATGGGTATCCGGCAGACTACTGGACGAAACAGCAAGTTCCAGGTATTTTTATATACCACTAAGGTGGCAGACAAGCATACGGCCCACCAGAAGGACTGGTGGTCACCGCAACCTTTGAAAGTTTGCAACACCAGAGGCGCCGCACTCTAAGGTTACGACATTATGGAAATATCAAAGTAAAAGGATATCAAAATCCAGATCAATTTGTCCTTTAGGTCGAGAGAATGTCCTTCATCAACTTAAGCGGATGATATGCAAATTTTTTATCTCAGAACCATTTTAGTAACATCGGTTTTCAAACAAAATCCTCCTCAAAATCAATATATTCACTCGTTACGTCAGAGGTTGAAAAAGGAAAGCCCAAATTACGATTAACTCACGTCAGCCCTATAAGGTCTTCTGCCACCAGTATTAAGCTTAGCTCCAATGAAATTCGGTAGTACTCCTTCAGAGTCTCCAATACTCAGGACCTGGAGAGAAGGAGCACCATCCTCCTCTTGAGCACTGATTATGTAGTTGTTCGTCGCCCAGTATAATGGATCCGGGTTAGTGACTTGGTTCACTACGAAGGGTACGTAAAAGGATCTGAAAAATTTAAGGATTATTAGAAACCATACTAAGTAAGACTAAATAGTTACCAGATTTTAGGCCAATCGGCTTACAAGTTACTGAGTCATCCTTAAATTATCAAAAGTTCGAAAATCACACTCACTCACATTCTAAACCACTTAAACAAGTCTCTAGCAGGAGACAGACAGGGAGAAGAATCCCAAACTATAACACTAAAATATGGTCCAGCACTCGGTTGAAAAAAGGTTCTCAGGTAGGTATCATATTTTATATACTCGTACTAGATATATCTAGATATACCTACAGCAAAATGATCTTATTCAGGTCTCTCAGGAAAAGATTACATACAGACCACAGAATTTGCTGAATGCGAGAAACCTGTTGAAAACTATGGCGATCTGATGGCGAAATCTAAACTCATGTCCATCAGAATAACCGGTCACTAGGCGTATTTAACGTTGCAATTCCATAATTGCATAATTGCAACGAAACAATAGGAAAGCAATTCTTAGCCATCTAAGAATTGCTTTCCTATTCTTTCTATTTACTTCCGATCCTTAGATAAATTGCTTCCATCGTATTCTAGAAGTTGAGCAAAAGTTGAGAATAGTTAAGCAAAATTCTTTAGAACAAAATTTTGCGGCAATGCTTTCAGTATTTTGCTCAACTTATTTTATCAGGCATTGCTCATAAACGACTTTTATCGATATTTTTATTGTTGTGATGGTTATCGGAATGGTAGTTTTAAAATATTGAAGAAATCAGATGAGCAGCAATTAATCACCACCATAAATTTCAAAAAATCTCTTCAACAATACGCCTAGTGATCGTTCATTCTAATGGACACCTATCTCAGTAGTGGTCGATCCTCTCCTGAGCTGAATACTTACGTAATCCTATATCCAGAAAAGTACTTATTCGCTTCCAAGTTCTTCAAGGTCACAAACCAGAATCTCTTCAGCTGGTTGTTACCACAGGTCATGATGTAATTATGGATGGCAAAGAAATCTGACTCTCTTGCGTTGGACGAGCTCAGGAACGTATGGAGTGCGATGATACGTAGTTGTATGTGTTCGGTGGAGTTGGTGATTATTGGTAATGCCGTTTCTAGGACCTGGAAAATAAATGCTATCAGTAATGCCAATCCTGAATCGCGATATTGAAATAAGTGGTGCTGGTTAAGATAATAATGTCTTTTTGACTTCGCTTTGTAGAAAGTCTTATGAAAATCTATACTTTTCTTCAGACTGTCGGACAAAGACAACGCGTAGGTACGCAGTGAATTGAAAAAATTATGAGAGTTGCTTCCCATTCGAAGCCCAAAAAGCCAACCAATGTAGGCCCCAAATTACTTTAGATGGTGCTCGCTGTTTTTTCGGGTATAAAAAGTAGGCTATTTGTTATTACAGACTATAATAAATTTATCCCTATACATAATTTTAGTCAGATTTTTTCAGCTGTTAGACCGCGAAAAAGTAATTTCTCACCTCCCTAAATCCATCCCATACTTACAAACTTTCGCGTAAAAATACCCACCGCATATGGATCCTCAGTTCTAGGGTTCCTAGCTATGGCAGCCCAGACCCTTTCATGACGATCCCTTGACGCATCCATGTGTATGATCCTCGTGTATGACTCGGCGGAGTATCCTATATTACATAGACCTTGGAGCCACACCATGCGGTCCAGGTATTGAGGGCAATCTAGAAGTATACATTAAGTATAGATAAATCAAAGATAATATTATACAGATGGGCAACTCCATGCCCCCCACTGAGCAGGCTTCCTGACCCTCACCACAGCTATCATGCAGTTGGAGGGTAGATTGAGGGAACATTTGCTTAACTTTATTGGTCACACACACATTCAAGCTCTGTACAAACATAACGTGTTTTAGTGTAGGTGACAGAATTGTAAACGAATCATTTGTATGGAGTTTCCGCCCTGTGATAAATAAAGAAAATTGAAAATTTTTGAGAAAGACTGACCATGTCATTAGAGTCTTTGTATCTTACGATGTGCTTAGACTTGAGATGACGTGGCTGTTTATTGCAGTTCCATTTACAAGCGCTTCTACGCTTCAAATGTCACATTATGTCCTTGATCCCGGCTACCAGTTTTGTTAACTCAAATTCAAGGCCTTATGGGCTTAAAATTGCCATATTTCCGGCAGCCGAGTCAACTGCTACATCGTATCTTCTGTAACACGAAACCGCACTTATACAGAACTGGCATAAACGATCACCAATCTCAGGACTGACCATGGCATAAGCCACTTACCATAATACTGCGAAGTCATACGAATGCCTGCTTGTCAAAGAAAGTTAAGTAGGTATAACAACTTACCGCTATACATCCTAAAGTATTTGACCACAATATTATCAAAATAGTCTTGCTTGACCTGCGAAATAGTCATGGTCTTATGCAGCAGTGTCGCGAAACTCAGGATACCAGCGTAGCGAATATCTGGAGAGTAATCCAGGCCAAGCTTGCTGAATACCTCCAGGTCTTCCAAAAGAGCCTGGTTGGGAGCTGCTACGTTGAAAGGCAGTTTTCTTATTAAAGCCAGTAATGTTGCATCTTCTACTTTCTCCTGTGGAAGAAGACAAAAGATTGATGAAGATGTAGAGATACGGTTGGAAATATTTTGCCACAAAGGACACAAAAGGCTATCCTCTCTGACCAAGTAAGTTATAATCAATCTCAAGCGCGAGTACTTTCATATCACGATGCAGAATTTCAATTGTACTTCGCTATGTGGTGGTCGCCATAAAAGTATAGGGAATTAAGGCTTTACACAAAGTTTCCAGGGTTCGAACCAAACAAATAAGGTCTCCAGAGGAGACGAAGATTTTGCACGCCCGTAGTCCTGTAAGATGGACGAAATAGAGAGAGAGAGAGATAGATACAGATGGCCCAAATACACGTGTTACGATGCACATAAAGACAGTTGTCATTAACATGACAGTCGTTAAGCCAAGTTGAAGATCAGGGTGGCTTGAATATTTTCAAAAGTGAGTCATCTTAACCTGTGCCTGGGTCGGCAGCTCATGTGTAGCGCCTCTGGTGCAATGTTACAAACATCCATAGGCTTTTTTATATACTTAGCTCGCCAAATTGACGTCGCCACCAGCCTGATGGTAAGTCGAGGCGCATCTAGCGATTGGGAGCCACTCTCACAGTCTGTAACACTTTCGACAGTGGTCCTCAAGTTGGCGGCCCTGTGATGTGCCTCTTCACGCTCCTCTTGAAGAACCCGGGATTGTAAGATGAGGGAAACACGTGTGAGGGCAGGTCGTTCCAGGTTTTCATTACATAATAGGCTACGACAACAACTGACCATCATGTGGGTCGTAAGCTTGTCTTTGTTCTACCAAGCTAGCTACTTCATACCTATCATGCATGAGTGTTTTGGTCATATATTGGTAGCAAACCTTACCTTCTCCTCCAACACTAGGTATCTGATGAACCTGACAGATGCGTCGCTCCGAGCGTGAGGCAGCACTTCCACAAATATATTCCGAGCTGTTTCTAGCTCATAGCTGGTGCCCAGGACTAGGTCACTGAACAGCTGGATAAGGGTATCGTAGTCCAGTCGAGTTATGGTACTGAAACAATTGATTTTATAAGACAAACGTATAATCAGACCTTTATCCCTGAAGGTAACTCGGTTGTCAATAAAATGGCAATCGTTAAGCCAAGTTGAAGGCATTATGGGCGGCTTGAAAAGTTTCATCTGAGGGTCGCAGCGACCTGCGCCTGTCCAGTCCAATACGGTAATGAGCTCAACGTATACTATACTCTGCCTACCTCTTCGGGGATAATGACGTGACTATATGATACATATAGTCACGTCTTTTTCCCCGAAGGGGTAAATATAAAAATCATTTATTTTTAACTTACATAATTTGATGCTGAGTCTTTCAAACACCGCGCGGTATTGATTATGGACAAGCGCAGGTTGTGACTGCTTGCTGTTGAAAATTTTCAAGACGCCCATAAGGTCTTGAACTTAGAAAAAAACTGTAATTTTAGTGTCAACCGGGACCAACGGTTCAGCGTGCCTTCTGAAGCACGGAAACGCTCGCAAATCTAAAAATATCGAGAACGAGGAACAGACACAGCTTTAGTCGCTTACGTAATCGTCTGGGACATATTTCCGAGGGCTTACCCGGGGCTCCCAACCGTAGGCTGTTTGGCGTTATGTGAGGTTTTTTTTGTAGGAGTCCGGCATAACATCCATGATGGATTTTCAGTGCTTAATTTGGGTTAGATGATGATGTGTGCGAATGTCCACAAATATTTATTATTTATTTATTATTAACTTACTTCAATAGGTCAATAAAGTCCAAGCTATGTATGAGAGATGCGTTTCTCACAATGTTGTCTGCGTCTATGCCTTTTCTTGCTATTTTTAGAAGCATCTGAAATCATAGCATTAATTTTAATTAAATCTAAAGATGTTAAAGCAATAATTTTGTCGTTCGTTTGTGTTACATTGTGACCTATATTTAATTTTCTAACTAGAGGGCGCTTGTGTTTCTACCTGCATAAACTATGATTGTACAACAAACCAGTCTTACCGTGGGAATACATAACGGAGACACTCTTTCTCCCCTGTCTGTCTTTATCCCCAAGGAGTAGTCAGAGGCATATTAAACGCCCACATTTCGACTTATAGTTTTATGTCCCACGTAAAAGGTGGTTAGCCTATTGCCGTGTTGAAACGGACAGGCACAGGTGGCCGCGACTCGCAGTCAAAACTTTTCAAGTGGCCCGTGTGGCGTTCAACTTGACTTAACGATGGTCAGTTTACTGACAATCAGGTTTCATTTCGAGTTCTCCTTCTCTACGAAATGGATCTTTTTGCGAAGTGTTCCCTTTGTTGCCTCTTACGACACCTTCGGCATGTATTGGGGTGGCGACATTTTGTACTCTTACCCGTCGCAACACGGCAACAACGGGGTCCCACCGTCGCCACACGGGGCTTTATGAACAATAACTACCTGAAATTTATTTGATTTTAAATTTTTTTTTTTTTTTTTGACTGAAAATAGTTCGTTAAATTCAAAAACATTCTATTGATTTTGCTACTAGACGATAGATGGCATTCTTTAAATCCAAATTCTGAGGGGCAAGTGCGAGTTTCGGTGAGCGCCTGTCGACATTCACGAACGAGCGCGTTATCACCGATTTGTATGGGATCGAGACAAGTTCCCGCGCTTACAGCTAGGTGGCGGGGTCTCGATTCCAAACGAATTGGTGAGCCGTGAATGTCGACAAGCTCACGCAAAAACTCGCACTTGCCCCTCTGCTCACTTATTAGTTTTACCACTCGACAATAGATGGCGCTTTTACATGATAAACTCACATCATACGTGGTATTCTTCAAACTCCCTTGCGTAAAGTTTCTGATTCCGTTAGATGGGTCCCTGTAGTCGCTTGCTACGTATTGTATGGAGGTCTGTACTAGGTTTATCTTTTCTATACTCTGAGGTGGTGCGTCGTGCTCGTAGGCTAGTGACATGCTGAAAATTAGTAGATATAATTTAGTTTTGCCTGCCTCGGTAGCGTAATGTTAGTTATACCTACCACAGAAATATAATATATTCACTGTAAGGCGACTGCCGATGCCGTACTGAATTGTCGAGTCAGAAAACCGCGTTGGAATCCCGCGTTGGGAGAAATATTTGTGTAAGTGTTTGTTTCGAAGTTTGAAAGGTTTATTGCATAGGGCATAGAGCAACGCGACCAGTATAAGTGTCACCCTGCTTTTTGGTACTAGCAGTATAAAGCAGCGTGACACTTATAATGATGATGATCGCAGCTTCGCCCGCGAAAAAATTGTTCCCATTCCCGCTTCCCGTGGGAACTTATTCTCGGTATAAAAACTGACGCCTATGTGTTATTCCAGACCATAATCTATCCCTGTATCAGGTTTCAGCCAGATCCGTTCAGTCGTTAGATCCTGAAAGAGTAACAAACATCCACACATCCACACTCACAAACTTTCGCCTTTATAAAATTAGTACTCGTAATACTATACTACCTATACTAATAATTACTTAGCAATAAAATCAACCTTTTTCAATGAATTTTTATCTGGAGAGACCCACTTATATTAGGTGCTTACACATCAAATTGGCGTTTTTCGTACTGGCCACTTTAATTACGATTTTCTCCTCTTTGGTAAGGAATTCCAAATTCAAATTTTCCCAGCTATTTACTCATGTATTTATCCTTCGATGACCGTCATTCATTTGTTTTTTTCTTCTGTTTTTTTCTGTTTGCGTCACTCATTTTACAAAATGGAAAACTTAAAATATCGCATTATTTACGAGTACGAGTTCCGCCGTGGCACTAGTGCTGCGGAAACGACTAGAAGGGTGAATGATGTGTATGGCGGTCATGTTGCAAAAGAAAACACAGTTCGTTTTTGGTTCCAACGTTTTCGTTCAGGAAATGTCGACCTGCAGAACAAGCCCCGTGGACGGCCTGAGACTCAAGTTGATAATGAAGTATTGAAGGCTATTTTGTGGAAGCGGATCCATCGCAAACCACGTCCGAGTTAGCTGCAGGCTGCGGTATTAGTGATAAAACTGTTTTAATTCACTTGAAGCAAATTGGGAAGATTAAAAAGCTTGAAAGGTGGGTACCTCACGAATTGACTGAAGCAAACCGGCAAAAGCGCGTCGACTGCTGCGTTACATTACTGAACCGGCACAATAATGAAGGTATTTTAAACCGAATCATTACCTGTGACGAAAAATGGACTCTTTACGATAATCGAAAGCGCTCAGCGCAATGGTTGGATCCTGGCCA
Organism: Miltochrista miniata; assembly: GCA_933228765.1. Lineage (NCBI taxonomy): Eukaryota > Metazoa > Arthropoda > Insecta > Lepidoptera > Erebidae > Miltochrista > Miltochrista miniata. The sequence goes on along the minus strand of OW121774.1, from coordinate 19,362,771 downwards.
GCCAGCCAAATCCTGCCCCAAGCGAAAATTAACCCCAAAAAAGTTACTTGTAAGCGTTTGGTGGACTAGTGCCGGTATTGTTCATTACAGTTTTCTCAAATCTGGCCAGACTATTACGGCTGATGTCTATTGTCAGCAATTGCAAACCATGATGGAAAAGCTAGCGGCTAAACAACCTAGGCTGGTCAATCGCTCCACGCCACTGCTGCTTCACGACAACGCTAGACCACACACTGCACAACAGACGGCTACCAAATTAGAAGAGCTTCAATTGGAATGTCTAAAACATCCTCCGTACTCCCCGGATCTTGCTCCAACAGATTACCATTTTTTTCGAAATTTGGACAACTTCTTGCAAGGGAAAAAAATTAACTCTGATGGGGCAGTCCAAATCGCCTTCACAGATTTTATTGATTCCCGTCCGACTGGTTTTTTTAGTAAAGGGATCAATGAACTACCTATGAGATGGCAAAAATGCATAGAAAACAATGGTTCATACTTTGATTAATTAAATATATTATATTTAAAAATATTCGACTTTTTGTTCCTCCTATACAAAACGTCAATTTCATATGTAAGCACCTAATATTATAATCTCCTTTTTTGAACTTACTATGTATTCACAGCCAATAAATGGTCGTGGATTCGATACTCGTAACTGGACTGCAACTCTAGAGATCTCAATCCCTTGTTATCGTCAATTTCGTATTTCCGTTCCGTTGAAGCCACTGAATCTATCTGAAAAATAGCATTAATTTTAATTCAATACCTTCACGCGTATACGAGACTAGCTGACCCGCGCAACTTCGTTTGCGCCACATAAGAGCGAGTATTACCTGTTTCCGTCGTCCCCCGTTTTTGAAACATTTACTATTACTGCTCCGCTCCTATTAGTTGTAGCGTGATGCTATATAGCCTATGACACTCCACAATAACGTAGCTTTCTATTGGTGAAAGAATTTTTAAAATCGGTTCAGTAGATCCCGAGATTACCCCTTACAATTTAACAAACACACAAACTTTACTTCTTTATAATATTAGTATAGATATAGATAAAAGGTATTGACATACAGATGGACGGACGGACAATAAAGTGATCGCATAAGGGTTCCATTTTTTCTTTGAGGAACGGAACCCTAAAAAAAGAAGTGAAGTTTCAAAGTCAAATTCATATCAAGCCAACAAAAACCAAATTACACTTTAATATTTAGCAACTGGATTTTAACCGAAAAATAATTAACTTTTGAAACACACAACTCACCTTGTTTGGAAGCCAGGGTAAGACACTTATTAATACACTAAATAAAGGTAAATACTCTCAACAAACGCATTTAAGGTTGAGCTAGTCGCTATATTGTCCATACAAACTTCGGGAGGGTATTACTCAACTGTTTGACACCCTACATACAAAGTCAAACATTTTACTCTTTTGCCTCATCATAAACTTTGTATGTACAGTTAAAAAACGGGAATTTAAAAAAATATTAAAAAGATAGTAGCCATTAAAAAATCGATTTTTCTGCCAAAATGTTAGACAACTTTCTGTGTAAATTTTCAGGTTCAGGTTCATCATCACGCCTTTATCCCCGAAGGGGTAGGCAGAGGCATATTATATACCCACATTTCACCTTTTTATAATTTGTCCCACGTAATACGTTGTGAGCCGTATTGCCGTGTTTAAATGGACAGGCGCAGGTTGTGACTGCCTGCTGTTGAAATAAAGCCTTCAACTTGGCTTAACGACTGCCATTTTACTGTCAACCGGGACCAACGGCTTAACGTGCCTTCCGAAGCACGGAAACGCTCAAATAAATGTCACAAAGTGATCACATGGATGGTCACCCATCCATGGACCGGCCATAGTGAAACATACATTACATAGTTTCTGTGTAAATAAACAATAAAAGGAGTATATAAACTCAAAATCTAAGTCCGTTACGACAAAGTTCATTTTTCAAAGAGTTCAGAAAACTTTATTCTAAGTTGATACGTGAAGTAACTTTTTCATAACACCCTTCCTACCAAAGGACCTTTGAATGAATGCATTATCGCAGCTTCTCGCTCTCACTATGCGATGTGAGATGAAACAGCATGCTTAATTGACCAAGTTCGAGCGACCGACTAGCGCCGCCTTAAGACTACCATCAACGTCAAAATGTGTAGCAAGACTATCGACGCCACAGATATCAGATTTCTGTGATCGACAGTTTCGGAGCGCCACTGTTTTTTTTTTCACACCTAACTCTATATAATGAACATCGATACTTTAGAAGTAAACTTCAAATAAAATCTCTCACGATAGCTCTGCCGGCGTACTCCGGTGACCAGGGCACTGAACTCCAACTGCTTCTGCTGCTGGCAGTCGGCACGCGAAGACTGGTGTATTTCTTGACTGTATTTCCTTGGGAGAGGTAGATCATTGCGCAGATGTCTTCTAAACATGGCTGGAACATTACACAAAAGATTCAATGTCAGTCATAATAAATTTCGAAATAAATATACTGTTTAGCTCCACTCGCGTGTAATTCTGTTACCGATTCTGCACCCCGTGGTAACTTGTACCGGGGATAAAGGGTACTACCATTGGACAATATAGAGAACTTTGTTAGAACCAAACAATTTGAAAGATTGAACCGTAGTAACACAAATTAGAGATAGTACAGATGGAAACCTACATACTATATTGGCTGAGGCTACGCACACATAGACAACTCATTCACAGACACGAGGTCAGGTGGCTTAGCTCTAGTACCTTATTGGGTACCTTTCGTATTTCGTCTACCTAATTACTGATGATTTAATTAACCCCGCCGAAAAACGAGAAGTATTATAAGTTTGACCTATGTATCTGTGTATGTGTGTGTCTGTCTGTGGCATCGTAGCAGTCCAACAGATGAGCCAATTTTTCGGTTTTCTATGCTCGAAAGCCAATGTGCCGGGGCCATCCCCAGCACATCGGCTTTCGAGCCGTTCTTTTCTGTAAATTTGGCATATCATCAGCTCACTTCCTGAGTTATGTAGGGATTTCACTAAGATTCACTGATTAGATTTATCGGAAACTGGATGTACCGAGGTAGTATTTAGTAGGTTAGGTACTTTGAGGGTTTTTTTATCACGCTTTTACTGGCTGATGCATCAAGCTGTCTGCGGAATACCCAACTCCTCAGTAAACCATGGGTCATAAGTTCATAAGAAGTCTCAGGATCGGGTTTTATTTTAATTTCAAATTAACAAAGAATAACGATTAGGAACGTAGGATCAGCTTACGTAAAGTGTCTTTTGTAGGTAGGACTTGTAATTTAATTAGTTGCAGCTGGGGGCGCATATTCATAGCTAGCTTAGGGCGCGCGGAACCCTAAATCAGGCCCTGAAGTTGAAGGCTTTATTTCAACAGCTGGCAGTCACAACCTGCGCCTGTCCATTTAAACACGGCAATACGGCTCACCACCTATTACGTGGGACAAATTATACAAAGGTGAAATGTGGGCATATCCAATATGCAATGTGTATGTATGTATGTATGTATAAATGAACTAGAGGTCGTCTTGGCTTTTCATCATCAAAATAACGCCTGATATTAAGGGTTTAACAATATGAGAATCTATATAGGTAGTTTGGAACTACAAAGCAACTTTTTAATTATGTCTATTGGATGAAATAAGTACCTCATTGACAGAATAAGTGCCAGTATCCTTGGTGAGCTGAAAATTGATGGAAATAGCCCTCTTCAAGTTGACTGACCAGGCTGGCTCGCCGTGGCCAACGTGTATCGTCTTTATGTAGCCATTGTCCTGTAAGCGAAAGGTATTTATTCAAAATTGTTCCTCGAAATCCACCTCTTTTCCTGCCAACCATGTCCTTTTTAAAGACGCGATGCGACCAGTGCCATACATTGAAAATAAATTGAGCTGGGTACATCAATATTAAGAATCTTTCATCACTGTATGATATTTTTCACTGCTAATCATGTAAAATATCATGATAGTTCTCGCACTGAGGAATCTCTACTTCCATACTAATACATAAATTCGAAAGTAACCTGTTACGCTTCCACGTCAGAACCACAGAACCTTTTCCGATAAATTTTGAAACAGAGATAGAATAGAGCTTGGAAATGGACATAGACTAATTATAACATAAGACAAGTTCCTGTGGAAAACCAGTATGGAAAACAGAGTCACAGGCATATGCCAATTATAAAAACTTGATCACAATAGGACAGCTGCTGCGTGTCTCCTTGTCTGATCACTGGTCAGAGGTCCCTTAGTGTGGGAGAAACATCTTTATCCATTCCACCATATGTGCATTAAAATGCAGAGGAAGTTGGCTTTGTTGGGGTGTCTTTACAGGTCCCTGTATCTCTTACCTGATAATCTATCTCCCAAGGATCCGTTAGATATTTCTCATCAGAGTGTCTTTTGCCATACATTCTTGGAATCTTCAAAGGAGGAACTGATACCTGAAATTTTGGAAATAAAAGGATTAACAACACTATCACTTCAAATTTAAACCTTAATTGCATTATGCAATTAACGCTAGTCCTGAAATACGTCCTAACAAATTAATCCGACTGCAAAACCTTTAAGTAGGCACCGAAGTTTTTGTTAAAAAGATCTATTTGCGATCAATAGCGTGGTAAGCCAACGATCTAGCCAAAGGTCTAAACCGCCAATAGAGCACTTAAAATATTTCGTTCCGAGTCCCCCCATTGGTGCATTGAGGAAATTGATCGCTGTATGCGAATCCTATGCGGTGACTCATGGACTCAAGTACAATGTTAAAAAGAGTGAGTACATGGTATTTAAGGCTGGCACAAAAACTTGTATGCAGACATTTGTACTCTCACTATGCGGTACTCAACTGAACAGGGTAAACAAGTTTAAGTATTTCCGTCATTGGGTCACCGAGGATTTAAAAGATGGCTGTGATGTTGACAGGGAACGGAGGTCGCTGGCTGCTCGGGCTAATATGCTTGCCCGCAGGTTTGCTCGGTGCTCACAAGCATTCAAATCTACGCTGTACAAGGCTTACTGCCAATCATTTTATAGCTGCGGCCTGTGGGTGAACTTTACGCAGCGGGAGTACAGCAATGGATTCAGGGCTGTGATGGGGCTGCCGTGGAGGTGCAGTGCATTGGGTATGTTTGCAACTCACAATGGGGACAGTTTTGCATGCATTATGCGTAAGCGTTGCACCTCAGCACTTGTGCGCCTTCGCGGCAGTGTCAACACTCTCCTGCAGGTATTCGCGAAGAGGTGGGACTCTCCCCTGCTGAAGAGGTGGATACAGATTCACGACTTAAAGCTGTGAATCTTCTCCACGAAACTCACACTCTCCTAGTCAATATAGGTATACACGGTGTTTCTTTTAGGGTGTCAAGCCGCCACTAGCTGGTAGCAGGGTTCCATACCTATCGATTTAACCCCCATGTATGTTCTACGATTTTTTGTAGTTTTCGAGATATATTTTTTTTATAAACGGAGACCGTTTACATGGACCTTTATATTTTTATCCTACTAATATTATAAATGAAACTATAACTGTATTATAACTTTCACATTTATAAATAAATATTTATTTATCTATACTAATGTTATAAAGAGGAAAGATTTGTTTTTTTGTTTGTTTGTTTGTATGTTTGTAACGAATAGGCTCCGGAACTACTGGACCGATTTGAAAAATTCTTTCACCGTTGGGAAGCTACACTCTTTGCGGTGAACATAGGCTATATTTTATTCCCGTATTCCTACGGGAACGGGAACTACGCGGGTGAAACCGCGTGACGTCCGCTAGTCCTACTAATATTATAAATGTGAAAGTTTGTGAAGATGTTTGAATGTTTAGATGTTTGGATGTTTAGATGTTTACATGTTTGTTACTCAATCACGCTCCAACAGCTGAACGGATCGGGCTGAAGTTTGGAACCGGAGTAGATTATAGTCTGGAATAACACATAGGCTACATTTCATCCTGGGAATATGTTTCCATGGGAAGCGGGAACGGGAACCAAATTACACTCGGGCGAAGCCGCGCGCATCAACTAGTTCTAAATATAATAAAAGTTATCGTAGTTTTAAAAACTTAACCACAACAATAAATACCTTCAAATCCTGAAGACCCATCCTAGCTACGGTAAAGTTGTCATACACCTGGACATGCAGACTGGCCTCCAGCTGCCAACTGGTCGCTCGCTGGCGAGGAGTCCAGGTCCCGGAGGAAACATTACTGCTGAGGGAGAAGATGTAGCTCTTCTGCTCTGGGAATAGGAGTTGCAGGCCTCGGGGCTGGAGGGCGGATGTGGAGGCCGTGACTGGAATTTTATGAAGTGTTTTGATTGATTGATAGACTGATTGATCGATTTTTTATTCTGTGTCCCCAAAACAGTTAAACAGATGAGTGCTCGATTTCATAACCTTTGCTTACCCGGGGCTCCCAACCATAGGCTGTGGGCGTTACGTGAGGTTTTTTAGTCGGTAGGAGTCCGGCATAGCAACCATGATGGATTTTCCCTCACGTTAAATAAAAAAGGAACTAAAACAGCTTTTTAGGGTGCCTTACTCAAAGGATAAAAACATTGAACAAAAATCACGTTTTTTGAATGGGAGCCCCCCTGTTTTTAGTATTTGATGTTATTATAATTTAACTCTCTGGCTATCACCGTTCCTGAGATACAGCCTCGTGACGGACAGACACACAGACATACGGACAGCGAAGTCTCATGAATAGGGTCCCGTTTTTTTATCCTAATTAAGAGGGACTCTCAAACTTGTTGTATGGGAGTCACGTATTTTTTTTGTCGTTTTTTGGCACGTGCCTACGTGCTCGAACTCGAACTTTTGGAAAAGGACTCCTTTTTTCCTTTTACCTTGACGGAGGACACTCATAGGAGGTCTGATTGTTAAATTATACTTACAGAATATAAAAACAGCCAACACCCTTATAAACATGGTGTTTGATCTGAAAATACATAAAAAAAAACATAGATAGTATTATTCACTATATAGAGGTAGAGAAAAAGAACAGCGTCCAGCAGTGGATTTTAAAAGTAACTATGCAAATTTTGTCTGGGTATATCGAAAACATGAATCAAATAATTTAAAAAGGTAGTGGGCACGTTAGAAGTCTAGAACTTTTCCCATACAAAACAATCATATTAACAACTTAACTGTCCCCATACAATAAAATATACACATACCCCACGCCCATCATGTTTTCTTTTCATGTTTTCATGTTATCTCCAGGATATGTACAAACTTTTGCGAAAATTTATTTCATTTTCTTAAAGTTGAGGGTTTTTGCGACACGTTCATGAAATTTTGATTGCTTCTCTATCACGCTCATACTAAAAATATATCCCGCATTTGTATCTAAATTTGAATCAATTTGAATCACCTGTGACTCATGAACTTATTCCAAAAGTTCACCATGAGTCATTTGTGACTCATTGGACAGTGAAGTTGTTAATCTACTACTCACGTGCTTTTGGTGGCCGTGGCTACAAAATGAATTTTGCTCGTAACGTTTTTGGTGGCTGTGGCCACCAGGTCTGCGTTCCAATTAACGGTTTTATTTATATTTTAGGCATCGTTTCGTGAGTCAAACTATGGTATGTGTATAGTGCATTAGATAAGGAATACTGTAAGTGTGATTTGATTTTGAAGCACATCTGTAGGCACAATTTTAAATTTCAAGTGTTTAAAAGTTTAGCGAGTCAACGCCGTTGCACTTGTAGCGGCTCTTATTTTTTAAAAAATACCCTTTTTATTTAAGTTGTAGTCGTAATAAAAATAATATATAAAGATAAACTATTATTTTGTCTTAATAAAAACAAAAAAAAACATAATGGCATCGATTTAGATTTAACAAAAAAAATCTTTTACAAATAGATTCTTTGTATACTTAACAAGAGTTTGAAATACCTGAATTTTTTATAAATTACTGTAGGTATTAAGCAAAATTCTCGGAGTTAACATAAAAAAATCTTGGAGTTAATATAACTCTTTAGCTGTACAAATCAGTTAATAGTTTAACAATAAAACCCTTGAATTGGTCATAAATTAAGTTTTATCACGGTTTTGTGCGCCATTGTGCGCTTCAAAACACAGGCACGTGAGTGGTTCACAACATGTTGTTAAAAAATTGTTTGTACATTAATTATGTGTCCTTGATTCCTAATTACCCCTCCCCTTCCACTTGCCGAAAATATGGTAAAACTAGATGGCACAGGTAGACTCCCGTTCCTGAATTCCATGGATACTTACATACATACAAACATTTTGTACAACATACAAATATTTGACAGCCTCTGTGGCGCAGTCGGTTGTGATATCGCCTGCGGCGCTGGAGGTCGTGGGTTCGATTCCCACAGGTGACAAATATTTGTGTGACCCATAAATGTTTGTCTCAAGAGTCTGGGTATTTTTATATATAATATGTATGTATCTAAAAAGTATTTAAGTATTAATATCCGTGGTCTGATACCCATAACACAAGCAGGTTATTCCTAGCTTACTTTGGGATTAGATAGCGTTGTGTTATGAAAAAAAATACGTCGCGCCTTTATCCTCGAAAGTCACATTATAGTTTAATGTCCCACGTAATAGGTGGTGAGTCTATTGACGTGTTGGAATCTACAGACGCAGGCTGTGTGGATCCACATTTGAATTTTTTCTAGCCGCCCATAAGGCCTTCAACTTGGCTTAACGACTGTCATTTAACTGATAACCGGGTTTCATTTCGAATTTTACTAATCTACGCAATGATCGTGGTCAAAGTGTTCTCTTAGCCGCCTCTTATACTCGTAACACCCTCGGGATGAATTACCATTGCGACGTACTAGCAAAGATAATATACCTAATAGTATTACATACAGATAGGCAACTCTCTGCCCCCCTTTGATACCCTCAGGTTGAATTGGGGTGGCGACATTTTGTACCCTTTCCTGTCGCCACACGCGGTACTTATTACGGGAATAAAAAGTAGTGTGTTTTTCGAGAGTATAGTATCTATCTCCGTACCAATCTGCAACTGGATCTCTTCAGTAGTTAGAGCGTGAAAGAGTAACAAACATCCACACATCCATTGTTAGTCATCCATCTATACTAATATTACAAAGAGGAAAGATTTGTTTTTTTGTTTTTTGTTTTTTTGTTTGTTTGTTTGAAACGAATAGGCTCCGGAACCACTGGACCGATTTAAAAAATTCTTTCACTGTTGGGAAGCTACACTCCTTGCAGTGAACATAGGCTATATTTTATTCCCGTATTCCCACGGGAACGGGAACTACGCGGTTAAAACCGCGTGAAGTCCGCTAGTACATTATATAGGCTGATAAACGGATTACCACGTCTTTCCGTCGCGCAGTCGACTAAAAACATTAGCATTTATAAGTAACCTAAATAAGAATTTAAAAGCTATCCCGTACTACAGCTAGATCCATTCAGCAGTTACAGCGTGAAAGAGTAACCAACATCCACACATCCATACTTACAAACTTTGATGTTTTTAAATTAAGTTAGGATGCAAAAGTACTTTTTTTTTGTTTTTTTTACGTGAGGGAAAATCTTCAAAGAATGTTATGCCGGACTCTTACCGACTAAAAAACCTCACGTAACGCCCAACAGCCTGTGGTTGGGAGCCCCGGGTAAGCCCTCGGAAGGATGTCTCGGGACTCCCAACAGAATCCAAAAGCACTAATACTTGTCACACCCATATACTCAAAACTCACTTATATACAGCACATTTGATATCAAACAACTATTATTTTATTATTTAATATTAAACAACTTACATTTAACGTCACTTGCACTTTTGTAACTAGTGTAAATAATAAATAATAATTATTTTACTTTATTTATCACAAGTGTGGCGAGTCCGCGGACATCGCCATGTAAGTGTGACTAGCACGTTGTATGACAAAGAGTATAAGTCTGAAATTTAATTATTTTTGGTTTCCTTTTTTTAGCTACTTCCCGATTGTTCCAAATACTATCTGGGACAGGAGTTTGGGCTTATATTGACTGTTAGGCAAAAACATTCCCTCTGAAAACCTGGTTTAAAAAAATATACATACAAAACAAACAATCCTTTAATAGGCTATGTGAACAGCAGAGTACGAGTACCGTCTGCTGATCTACAGTAAGTTTTTTGCAGAAGTTATTTTGCGGCGACGTATCTTCAGAGCACATATCTTACTTTGTAGCTCAACTGTAATATTCTTGCAGATACGTCCCTAGTAGTGCCGACCACATCTCTGGAGAAAAAACACCTTAATTTCAACCAGTCCAACTAGTAGTTCTATAATCAGACTACTTAGATTTTTTTTTCAAACTGTTGGACTGACTCAATTAAAATTATAATGTTAACTGGGCCACATACCACGGAGATAGCTGAATAAGCAACCTCTCCCACCCGAGTTCCGCAGTCTGCAGCAGGGGCGCCACAAACTTGTCTTAACCCAAGGCTATCGGCCTCCATGAACTGGGGCCTGAGGACGGTGAGGGGGATGTTCACCGTCCTTACAGAAGTAGGCCCATGACAACAGAAAGATTCACGCACGACACGCCTCGAGAAGCTAGATGCCACCCAAACAACCCCCCAATGACGCGGGATAGCACCCGAACTCTCCTAGGTGCGGCCGCAGTGATATTCAAGATATATTGAGAATTCTAGGGACATCCTTCCGAACGCTTACCCGGTGCTCCCAGCCGTAGGCATTATTCGTTAAGAGTCTGGCATTAGCATCCATGTAGTATTTTTCTCACATTAAAAAGTAAAACCTGAACAAGTATAATTTTATAAAGATACTAGCTGTGCCCGCGACTTCGTCCGCGTGGAATGTAATAAAAAATATAGTTTATGTAGTATTTTTTTTTGTTTTTGGCATTTTTTTCTAAAATAAAAGAATTTTCTAAAATGAAAGTAGCCTAAGTTACTCCATAATACATAAGCTATCTGCCAGTGAAAGGCCCGTCCAAATTGGTCCAGCCGTTCCCGAGATTAGCCGTAACAAACATACAGACAGACAAAAATTTTAAAAATATATATTTTGGTATGTTATATACATTCATATGCATGTAGTAGAAATCCGTTATTTTAATATCACACACAGACACTCCAATTTTATTTATTTGTATAGATTAAATCTCATAAACGAAAATTTTAAACTTACTACACTTCTTCATACTAGCGTTATCAAATTGCGTTGATAAGCAACTTGACCTCTGAACTAATAAATGAAACACTCATTAACCAACTAACCAGCATAACTTGACCTCTCATATTCTCATCAAAAACCCCTCTATAGGACAAATTGTTTTATTACAAGGGAGGGAGGGTAGATCATCAATTCTGGATAATATTTGTCATCTTTTTTTTTCTAAAGATGCATATAACACAAGGCCAGGAATTGTTGATAAAATTATTTATGTATTTTTTTTTATTCAGACATACATTATGGTCACGCGTTTATCTTCAAAGCGGTAGGCAGAGGCATAATATTTTTTAGCGTGAAGAAAATTCTACAGGAATTCTATGCCGAACCCCTACTGACTAAAAACCACACGTTTCTACCTAATGCCTACGGTTGGAAGCCCCGGGTAAGCCCTCGGAAGGATGTCCCCAGGATAGTGGCATATAGGCTCAATTCCACCTATACTTAGTTCTTTTGTCCCACGTAATAGGCGAACAGTCTATTGCCGTGTTGATATGAAGAGGCGCAGGTTGTTACGACACACTGTTGAAAATTTTCAAGCTTTACATAAAACCACGGCTACGTTCTATCATCACACCGCTCGCCACAGACAGGGAGTTCATCCTCACACTCTACGTCCGGAGCTTTCCAGCACGGTTAGATCCGATAGGTGTTTTCTTCCGCGCACGCTTTGTTGTGGAATGATCTCTCTGCCTCAGTTTTCCCAAACGCCTACAGTATGGGGTTCTTCAGAAGGGGTCTTAGAAGGTTTTTACATGGTCGGCAACGCGATTGTGGTGCCTCTGGTGTTGCAAACGTTCATAGGCTGCGGTCACCACCAGTCCTTCTGGTGGGCCGTATGCTTGTCTGCCACCTTAGTGATATAAAACAAAAGGCCTTCAACTTGGCTTAACGATTGTCATATCACTGACAACCCATCCGAGTACCAGCCACAGCAAAATTTGCTTACTGCAGTGATCGTTTACAGAACACTGAGTCCGCGGAACCAGCACTCCCTCTCTTTATCGTAGTCGGGTAAAAAAACAAACAAAATGATGTATAATTATCGGCCCGCATACTTTATTAGTTTAGCGATAAGAATATCAAAATACTTGTACTATGATACCTGTTACATTATACTAGGTACAAGACCTGACTGTACTCGAAATGATATTTTATTTTTCTTCTTCATCTTAGCGTCTTCCCATGACTGCTTCGTTGATCTGGAGGTCGAAATGTGTGACTGCGGATCACGAGGTCGTGGGTTCGATTCCCACCGGAGACAAAAACTTGTGTGGTCCATAAATGTTTGTCGCGATAGTCTGAAAATGTGTTTGAAAAAATGTAGGGAAATATTTATTTATTTCCCTGCATTATTTCTAAACCTAAGCTTAATCTGGAACCTGCCACTTTTTAGGGTTTCGAAGCCAAATGGCAACAACGGAACCCTTGTAGATTAGTCATGTCTGTCTGTCTGTCGGTCCGTCCGTGTGTCACAGCCACTTTTCTCCGAAACTAGCGTGTGGGGTATCTATAGATAGGTCTTAAAAAATGCTATTGAGGTTTCTAACATCATTATTTTCTAAAGTGAATAGTTTGCGCAAGAGACACTTCCAAAGTGGAAAAATGTGTCCCCTCCCCCCCCCCCCCTTTAACTTCTAAACTAAGAGAATGATAAATCTAAAAAAAATACATAATGTACATTGCCATAAAATCTACCAACGGAAATTGGTTTGAACGAAATCGAGTTGGTAGTTTTTTTTTTAATACGTCATTAACCGCAATTTTCGTCGAAAAAAATCACTGCCACTGCGAACGTGTTAAAACATCAATGAAAGTTACAACGAACTACAAGATCCTTTAATTATGCTTTGGTACTTGCTGCTACGGAACCCTTCATGGGCAAGTCCAACTCGCACTTGGCCGGTTTATTTAATATTAAGCTCGCCAAAATGATGAAGCCTGGCTGATGTTTGATGGCTAATATTTGTCTCGACAGTCTGAGTCTTTCTATGTATAATATGTATGTATTTAAAAGTATACAAGTATTAATATCCGTGGTCTGATACCCATAACACAAGCAGGTTATTCCTAGCTTACTTTGGGATCAGATAGCATTGTGTGAAATGTCCGTTAATATTTTTTTTTTATAATTAATTGAAGCTCTGACAACATTTAGCGATTGGAGACCACTCTCAAAGCCCATAGAACTTCTAACAGTGGTCCTTAATTTGGTGGCCTTGTAATGTGCCTCTTCACGCTCCGCTTGAAAAACCTCGATTGTCAGAGGAGGAAAACACGTGCACTAGCAGGTCGTTCCAGGTTTTTATGGTTTGGCAGGGGGTCGATCTTTAGAGTCGCTCAGTTCTAGCGAAGATTCTCTCCACTATGTATGCACAACTAATTAATTTACTAGCAAGATCAGTTTTTGATATAGCTTTTTTTTCGACTTTGTTAGGAATGCTACCCTACTCCAAAGCTGCCTACGTTCACGGGTATAGTCTAGAGAATGATATTTGTTCTATGTTTAAATCACAGGGCGGAAACTCCAGCTTGAATGTGTGCGTGTGACCAATAAAATGTAAGCAAATTGTCCGTCAACGCGCACGTCAACTCTACTGACAGCTGTGGCGCGGGTCTTCTCTCGTTTTCCATAAATTCATTTGCACTAATATTGTTTGTCATAATCATCCCCGATCATAATATTTACTTGCACTATTATCATTTATACTAATAACGTTTGCCATAACAACTCAACAGTGATAACTTTTATTTGCCATAAAATGACTTTCTATAACAACATATATCATAATATTTAGTTTCCATAAGTAACACATCTCATAATCGACTCTTGACATAATCAAAATATGATATAATTTTGAAAATAATACATAATATTGTTAGGTCGAAATTAATTACTGTTAACACCCCGACTCAGTGCAATCCGACTCGGATGGGTTAGGTTAGAAGACTAGGGCGGGAGCGAAGCGAAGCGGAGCTCCCGCCTTAGTCTTCGTGGTTTTTTTTTAAACCACCCTGAAGTATATTATGGTGAATAGAAGTTATGGAAAATGGCATTATTGAAAACGAAAATTATGGCAAATACATTTATGGATTTAAATTATTATGACACTTCATCGATTATGACCAATGGAATTAGTGAAAGTCATTTTATGTCATGTCACGATTATGGCAACTGAAGCGTTATTATTAATAAAATTATGGCAAATGAAATTATGGCATTTTAAATTATGGCAAACATTAGTAAACCCTGTGGCGCGAAAGGGAGTTGCCGATCTGTATGTAATACTATTATAATATATTATCTTTAGTTTAAATGTTGATTACTGGATGATGCGGAAGGCTTTGTCCGCGTGGAATGCGGTTCCCGTTGCTCATGAGAGCAGGTTCCCGGGATGAAAAACTTAAGCTATAATCTATCGCTGTACCAAATTTTAGTCCGTTCTGTTTAGCCGTAAGAGCCTGAATGAGTAAACTAAACTCGCAACTATCCTAATTATTTCAAATGAATAGAATGATAAACAACTAAACACTCTTTCATACTTATCATATTAGTATAGATTACTAGTACCTACATACAAAATACAAGGTATAAATGCCGGAACTGTACTGATCGTTCTATTCTTGTAGTGTAAAAATGGTGAAGAGTTTTTTAATAGTTTTTATTATATTTTTAGTGAATAATGGTAAGTATTAACACTCATTTAGATTATTTAAGAGTGTTTTTTATACCACTAAGGTAGCAGACAAGCATACGACCCACAAATGTACTGGTAGTCACTGTAGGCTATGGGCGTTTGCAACACCAGAGGCGCCACACTCGCGCTGCCGACCCTTTAAAAACCTTCTAAAACCCCTTTTGGAAGAATCCTATATTGTAGGCCGGGGTTTGGGAAAACCAAGGCAGGGAGATTAGACTGAAGAAACTTTTAGACCAGCGTTGCATTTCGTTTTAATATTTTTTAAAACTAGTGTATTATTGAGTATTTATGTGTAATTTATGGTGGATTATTAAACATAAAGGTTCGACAACGTGCAAAAATGTTGGAAAAAGATAAAGCGCAGTGAAACGCGAGTTTTTAGGTCGACAAATTCCACAGCAAGCCCTAGTAAGGTACCACCGCCTTACTAGAGGAGAACTTAGTCCAAACTTGGACATACACGAATATGCGGCTGTTAAAAATAATCTTAACATGAAAATGATTCATATTTTCACAATGAAATTTACTTGACTTTGGCATACTCTCAAGCCGAGAAAGTCCTCGAACAAGAAGAAAATAAAAGGGAGATTTAAGTCAGTAGGAGTCCGGCATAGCATCCATTAGGGATTTTCCTTCACATTAAAAAAAAGGCAGGGAGATCATTCCACATCTAAGCGTGCGCGGGAGAAAGCCTCTATCGGATTTTATCGTGCTTGATTGCTCCTCAAATAATTTACTAGTAATTAGTTTAAGCGCTACTTGAATCATGAAGCGTTTCGTGGCCCCGTGGATTTAGTGCTCTGTAAACGATCTTTGCAATTAGCCCGAGTTGCAAATTGCAGAGATCGGATGGGTGACCTCAACGACGTATTATAATTCTTTTTTTTATTAAGGCTGCAATGTTCGACCTTGACAAATCCTAAGGCAATTCGAACGATTGCAGCGTAGGCTTTTGCCGGATTTCATTCGATTCTAATACATTATATTACTGTTATAAAATCTAAGGGGTTTTAAGAAAAAATGTAGACGTAAAATATTGTTCAAAAGACCTATATCTATTGTATGCAAAGTTTTTATGAGAATTAAACTCATTTATTTAGATAAAAAAGTACATTACTTGTTAACATTTTTGCAAAATTTCTCATTTTTCGAGAGCGATTTCGATCGAACAAAGTATTCTTAATCGTGTTTTGATACGTTAAAAAAGCAAGAGTATCTAATAAATTACAATAATATAGTTTTATCAGATCAAATCGAAGAATATTTCCTAGTATAAAGTTTACCCCAAGATGAGTCTCTTTCGAACATACAAGCCTTAAATTAAAACAATTTAATAAATATCTGTGGTAACATGCATGACAAAAGTGCGGCAATTTGCCTTACTTTCGACTTGCCATTTCGCAGTGTTGGCGACGTATCTATAGTTTTGGAACGAAGTTCCTTATCGCGCGTTACGAAAGGGGGCTAGACGGAAAAAATAGGACCAAAAGTTGCAACGACACTTTTGGTAGTGATAGTGATAGTGGTAGTGGTAGTGCTAGCCAGGGGACGAAAACCAAGTCTACGAGCAACACACACCAAAGCAAATAGGAGTTTCGCTCTAAAAAGTTTTTTATTTTTAGTTTTTTTTATAGTTTTCGTTTTCGTTTTAGCCCCTCTCTATAAAATAGATTGCAGAGGGACTTATGGCGAGACTTGTGTCTGTAGTCTGTGACTCTGTTGCATTAATTTTCATCACTAGATCACATAGATCATCTGTTCAAAGTTTAAAATAAAACAAAAATGACAACGTCAATCGGATTGAACTTTCACAACAAACGTGGAGAAAGGCAGTCTGGTGAGACCGATCTCACGGCTTCTTGTTTATATAATTTGGGTGACCTGACACTTTCTGACGTATTTTCATTTTCGAGCGTTTCCGTGCTTCGGAAGGCACGTTAACCTATTGGCACAATACACATTTTTCCATTATGCAAATTGGCAGTCGTTTAGCCAAGTTGAAGGTGTTATAAGCAGTTTGGAAAATTAAACAGCGGGCAGACACAACCTGCGCCTGTCCATTCAATACGACAATAGACAATAAGCTCCCCAGCTCAGTCCTGTTGGGAGTCCTGAGACATCCAGTACTGGACTTACCCGGGGCTCCCAACCACAGGCTGTTAGGCGTTACGTGAGGTTTTTTAGTCGGTGGAGTCCGGCATAACATCCATGAGGATTTTCCCTCACGTTAAACAAAAAAAAAACTCCCCAGCTCATATAGGACAAAAACGAAAACCGTGAAATATTAGCGTATAGTAGGTACACCTTTGCTAACCCTACGGTAAAAGGGAATGATCCCTATTTCATAACATAATGACTGCCTTTGTGGCGTAGTCGATAGTGATACTGCCTGCCGCGATGGAGTTCCTGGGTTCGATTCCTGGGTCGATCCAAATATTTTGTGTGATCCACAAATGTTTGTTTCGTTAGTAGAAATATGTAAGTATGTATATCAGTCGTCTAGATCTCATAGCACAAGCTTATATTAGCTTGATTTGGGCTAGATGATGTTGTGTGTGAATGTCTACAAATATTTTATTAGATTTTTTTTTACTTCCAGAATCATCGGCACAGACATCACATCGACAGAAGAGGTTAACATTCTCATCATCTATCATGAAATACTCGATGGCGCCTATAGCTCCATTCTCCTGTTATTCTGTTCCCGTACGCGCTTCCCTTGAGAACTTATTCCCGGGATAAATTTTAAATATGGAAACAGAATTGGTGAGGTGGAAAATTTGGTTGGTTCCGAGTAGGTTTCGGTGGCTAAGTGGTTAAGCATCTTGCACGAAATGCGAGAAGATGAAGGTTCGAATACTGCTCGAAACTAATTCTTTTTCCATATTTAAAATGTATGATCAGTTAGCATACTAATTGCTTTCAAAAAATAATCTTAATTATTCCCGGAATGATAAGTACACTATTATGTGTTATTCCGAACTTGTTCAGTCATAAGATCTTCAAAGAGTAACAAACATCCACACATCGACAGTCACAAATTTCACATAATTTAGATAGACGGTGAGCGCTGAACTCTAAACCTACTTAAATCGCCAGTCCCAGACACCCACACAGTGTTTCCCTCTGTAAAGAAAGAAAAGAAAGAAAGAAAATACTTACATTTATTTAAGACATGCACATTTACACAATTATAATAAAACAATAACATACGTAACACAAAGAAAAAAATGGGTCGCCATCTTAGCACAAATGCTGCGCATCCTCTGTCAATAGGGAATATGCATGATTTTTTTTTATAACTTAAATGAATTCCTTACATCATTATAAAATCAAATTATTCTTCAAATTCATATATAAAACATTGATTAAATCTGAGTATTCGAAACGCCACCAATATTGGCGCCATTTTGATGACAAAAGATGACACTTGTCAATCCGTGTATGCTTGTACTGTTTGTTTGGGTTAATGACCTTTATACATATTGACGCCTATAAGTTGAATGTTGTGTGAGTCAAATGACGTCACATTTCGTGTCGACCAATGGTGAAGCGTTTTGCAAATTTGAATTTCGCTCTCAGGATTTTCACTTTTAATGCAGTATTTTACAGGTTTTAAATAATAAATAAATAAAAAAACCTTTTATTTATAATTAAATGATAATAAAAAGTGGAAAAAAATTATTTTTGAGGCAATATAAATTTTATGCATATTCCCTATTACATAGGATGCGGAGAGCTAATTTTCTGATGGCGCCACGCAATGGACCCGGCGCCCGCACGGTGAATCCATGCTGAAGAAACGGTCTCTTTTCAGATGCATTGTTATACAAAAGCAAATAGGGGGTCCAACAGCCCCCGACGACTACTCTGACGATGACTTCGCCTACAATGGACCGCAGCCCAAACACCCTAAATCGGAGAGGCTTCAGAACTCTAGACTTGGTGGTGGACTTCCGAAGATTAAAGATGTTGAGGTAAGAAATTAGGGTTCCGTATCCTAAAAGTAATAAAACCGGCCAAGTGCGAGTCGGACTCGCCCATGAAGGGTTCCGTAGCAGCAAGTAACATAATTTAAAAGTTCTTGTAGTTCGTTGTAACTTTGACTGATGTTTGAACACGTTCGCAGTGGTAGTGATTTTTCTAACCGAAAGTTCCGGTTTTCGTGCGTGCGTGTGCGGGACGTATTAAAAAAAACTGCCAACTCTATCACGTTCAAACCCATTTTATATTTAATACCCTTGGTAGTTTTTATAGCAATGTACATGATATTTTTTTTACATTTATCATTCTTTTAGTTTAGAAGTTAGAGGGGAGGGGGCACAAACATTTTTCCACTTTGGAAGTGTCTCTTGCGCAAACTATTCACTTTAGAGAAAAATGATGTTAGAAACCTCGATAGCATTTTTGAAGACCTATCTATAGATATCCCACACATATGGGTTTGATGAAAAAAAAAATTGAGTTTCAGTTCTGAGTATGGGGACCCCCAAAATTTACTGCTGTTTTTCTAGTTTTATATAAAAATCTTAATGCGGTTCACAGAATACATTTACTTACCTAGTTTCAGTAGCATAGGACGTACAGACAGACAGACATGACAAATCTATAAGGGTTCCGTTTTTGCCATTTGGCTACGGAACCTAAAAACGGGACCCTATAACTGAAGCTGATGATTGCTGTCTGTCTTGAAGCTGTATCTCAGGAACTGTGATAGCTAGAGAGCTGAAATTTTATACGGATATTATATACGGATGATGTACCTAATTATGTTGCCATTAACCACTCACGTGCTTTTGGTGGCCGTGGCTACATAATGAATTTTGCTCGTATAGCTTTTGGTGGCTGAGGCCACCGAGAGGTTTGCGGTCCAATTAACAGTTTTGTTTATGTTTTAGGCATCGTTTCGTGAGTCAAACTGTTGTATGTGTATAGTGCATTAAATAAGGAATACTGTAAGTGTGATTTGATGCACATCTGTCGGCACAATTTCAAATCACAATTGTTTGAAAGTTTAGCGAGTCAACGCCGTTGTTCCTGTCGCGGCTCTTATTTAAAAAAAATGCCCTTTTTATTCAAGTTGTGTTCGTAATAAAAATACCTTAGAAAGATAAACTATTATTTGTCTTAATAAAAACAAAAAAAAACATATGTCATCGATTTAAATTTAACAAAAAAAAATCTTTTACAAATTAGCTGTACAAATCAGTCAATAGTTTAACAAATAAACCCTTGGATTGGTCATAAATTAAGTTTTATTACGGTCTTGCGCTCCATTGTGCGTCAATATGCGATAACTTTGATTCTTAAGCACTTTGGAAGTGTTTTTTTCAAAACGTAGGCACGTGAGTGGTTATAACAACAAATACTAAAAGTTTGAAAAATAAGAAAAATACTTATAGTTAAGCAGTGCTCGCAGCAGTGCTGCGTGCGGCCGAGTTTTATGGACAGCTTGAAAATTTTCAACAGCAGGCAGTCACAATCTGCGCCTGTTGATTTTAACACGGCTCACCACCTAGTGTGCGACAGATTCTAAAAAGGAGAAATATGAGCATATGCCTATCTAATATCCCTCTGTTTATCCGTTCAGAGACTAAGGCGTGGCAATATGTAAGTATGTATGACAGCCTCGTTGGTCGGATCGCCGCGGATCACGAGGTCGTCGGGTTTGAAAAAATTGTGGGATCCATAAAATATTTTTCTCGCGAGTCTGGGTATTACAACTTTTATAACTTGTATGTATTAAAAAGATCGTTCCTCTGTCGAACTTTAAAAACATGGAACGACCTGCCCGCACACGTGTTTCCCTCATCTTACAATCCCGGGTTCTTCAAGAGGAGCGTGAAGAGGCACATTACAGGGCCGCCAACTTGAGGACCACTGTCAGAAGTGGCCCCCAATCGTTAGATGTGCCACGGCTTTCCATCAGGCTAGTGGTGGGGTCAAATTGGCGAGCTAAATATTAAAAAAAAAGGATTACTTAATTGCGTATGATTTTGTTCCGCGGCAGCGGTACAGCGGTAGCGGTCAAGCTATATAGTACTATATTAATATCCGTATTCTGATATCCATAAACAAGCAGGTTTTTTTACGTGAGGGAAAATCCATCATGAGTGTTATCCCGGACTCCTACCGACTAAAAAACCTCACGTAATGCCCAACAGCCTAAGGTTGGGAGCCCCGGGTAAGCCTCGGAAGGATGTCCCAGAACTCCCAACTAAAACAAGCAGGTTATTCCTAGCTTACTTTGGGATCAGATAGCGTTGTGAAAAATGACCATGAATATTCATTACTAGCTTGTCCCCGCGGCTAAGTCCTCGTAGAAGTTGTTATCGCATAAAATCATTACTCTCCTTTTGCGCAGCCAATTAATTAGTAACCTATGTCCTTCCCTTGAACTTAAACTATCTCTATACCAAATTTCTTTACAATCTGTTACACTACAAACCCCTCAATCTTGAAACTTGGGTTGAAAAATCCTTAAAGAACCCTTTCCAATACTAAAAAAATATTTGAAATCGCATCACGCGTTGAGAAATAACAACTAAAAAACCATTTCATCTCTCCCGCAGGAACCGCGCAGAACTTCGGGATCAAAAGTATCCAAGAACCTTCCTCGGACTATAAGCTCGGAATGTACCAAGTATCATTCAAATCGGTTCAGTAGTTTCGGCGTGATACTTATGCGTAAATGCGAGAGTAAATCTGTCTGTCTGTCTGTATCCCGAGACAGACAGACAGAGTTACTCTCGTATCTATAATATTAAGTAAGGATTATTTATGTACAAAGCAACTCTACGCTTGAAGTAAGCGACCCCTTTGTGCCACTTTTAACCCATAATGACCCAAATCCTCTCACCCTCGCAGTACCTTCCACATGGTACATTAAGCCCACACAGACTTAACGTAATGACCCATCAGCTTCATTAACTTGGGGTTATAAACCTGAAAATATAAAAGGGATGCACCCTTTTTTAAAATTTACTGACCTAGTTTTGATCAATTGTGTAATTGGACATTCAAGCGTGTATTGTCACATGTATTTTAGTGTCACTGAAAAATTAAAATTAAAAAGGGTGTACCCTTTTTAGAGTTCCGTAATCAAGGGGTAACAACGGGACCCTATTCATGAAACTTCGCCATCTGTCTGTCTGTCTGTCTGTCCGTTACAAGGCTGTATCTTAAAGGGACTGGTTTAGAAAATAACGAAAAGGAGGTGCAAATGAAAGAGTTTTTCTCTGCATAAGTAGACGGAAAATTATAGCCAAAAATAGATTCTTAATCTACAAGATGTGTGTCAAAATATGGTTATGTTGTAAATTGTATATTAATTATACATAATGTGTAAAACGATCATAGTCACCCCCAAATTTTTAGATGAATGCATTTTATGATTCCCATTTTTATCGACGCGAAAGAAAAACATATGCCAGCATAATATGAAGAAAATATACATCTATAAATTGGTTTTCTTCGATTTTCAATATGTATAAGTATTAGCTTGTTACAGCTAAAATAAGCTATAAAATGCTACATTTCCTAGTCCGAAGGACGCGTGTTTTGTATGGTCAACGTTGTTAGGCCTACCTACGGCCTTAAGAACGGTGGTAGCTAGAGAGCTGAAATTTTCACAGATGATGTGTTTCAGTTGCCGCTATTACTACACATACTAAAAACAGAAAAAAAATATTTTTTACGGGGTTCCCATACAACAAACGTGATTTTTTTGTCATTTTATTTGCGTAACGGCAACAAGAAGACGCTTGAAATGCTCACAGAACATCGAGCTGTATATTTTCATTAAATATAAATTATTTTACTAAAATAAAATTGACATTTAATTCGTTCTCTCATACAACAAGCGTGATTATTGTCGTTTTTTTTTGTACGGAACGCTCAGTACCCGAGTCCGACTCACACTGGGCCGGTTTTAAAAATATACTGACCCAGCTTTGATCAATTGTGTAATTGGGCGTCCAAGCATGTATTGATTTGTGTCACTAAAATAATGAATAGGTACTTATTATAAAAGGGATGCGCCCTTTTTAAAATTTGCTGACCCAGTTTTGATCAATTGTGTAACTGGACTCCAAGCGTGTATTGACACGTGCTGCCTCAGTGTAAACGATTGCCGTACTTACCAAGGATTTTGGTTCGAGTCCCGGGTAGGGCAAAATATTAGTGTAGTCCAAAACTCGTTTTTGAATGATTTCTACTACACTCGAGAGCAATGAATCCGGGTCACTTAAAGAATCCTAAAAATCTCGGAAACTAAAAATGCTAGGTTAATGCAATAAATTGTATTTAATAGACAATGTAATACTCCTTAAATGAAGGTATTAAAACTTCTTAGTTATTGTAAAGTTATATCATAAAAAAATCAAATTTGAAAAAGGGCCACTTTCGAAGATGGAACTACGAAATTACAGCATTTGGTGTTGCTTTTGTTTGTAATCTGTCATTTATGTGGGTACATAAACCATGTTGATAGTGCTCTATAGTCATTAATCAAGCTGAAATTATGTCGCTTACGCCTGAAGAATGCACCAGAATACTTACAATGCTGGAAACCGGCCGGAGTCAGCGCGATACAGCCAGGACTGTCGGTGTGTCGCTGTCAACAGTACAAAGAGTTCTCCGACGTTACGAAGAAACTGGTTCTAACCTACGCAGACCAGGAACGGGCAGAACCAGGTGTACCACAGCACGAGAAGACCGATACTTGGTGAACACCATGCTTCGAAATCGCTTTCTCACAGGAACTGAACTCACCAATCAGTTTCGACGCCTCGGAGGAAGTAACCCAAGTGCATGGACAGTAAGACGTCGGCTTGCTGAATCTAACTTAAAACCCCTTAGACCTGCAAACGGCCCTAAACTGGAGCGTGGGCATCGTATTTCGAGACTAAGGTATGCCCAGAGCCACGTAAATTGGAGTATTGAAGATTGGTCAAAAGTTATGTTCTCCGACGAATCAAAATTTATGCTCTACAAGCACGATGGAAGACACAGAGTGTATCGAAGACCAGGGGAAAGATTCAAGCAAGCATGCATCGAAGAAAAAGTAGCCTACGGTGGTGGGTCTGTACTTGTGTGGGCCGGAATTTCTTCTGAAAGTCGCACAGAGCTGGTGATCATAGAAAACGGCTCTTTAACTAGCGTAAGATATGTGGAAGAAATCCTCAATGATCACGTTGGTCCATTTATGGTCAATTTAGGTGAGGATGCTATATTTATGCATGACAATGCCCGACCTCATACAGGTAGGATTGTGAATGACTACCTTCAAGAGATGAACATTACTCGTATGGAGTGGCCAGCGCGCAGCCCGGATATCAACCCGATCGAGCATGCTTGGGACGAGCTAGGCAGATGCGTAAAACAACGAAACCCTCCCCCAATCACGCTTCGTGAGCTCAAAATTGCTCTCACAGAGGAATGGGAGAATATTCCCCAAAATCGTATAAGGAACTTGGTGTACAGCATGCCAAACCGCGTAAACGCAGTAATGGAAGCACGAGGAGGCAATACGAAGTATTAAAATTCAAGAAAATCGTAATAAAGTTCAAAAATTTCATGTTTCCTATTTTTGTTTTAAGGAGAGATCGGCAGTTTTTTCTTTATGTAATTTTGTGTTAATAAAATGTATGGTGACTCATATTTTTTTTACTTTCATTTAAGGAGTATTACATTGTCTATTAAATACAATTTATTGCATTAACCTATCATTTTTAGTTTCCGAGATTTTTAACATTCTTTAAGTGACCCGGATTCATTGCTCTCGAGTGTATTATGTAGTTATATATTATTATACATCCATTTAATTAAGAGGCATTTGTTCAAGTACTAACTGATGTCCTCGGCTTCACCTACGTGAAATTCCGTTCTTATTCCAGTATTCCAATGGAATATGCCTATGTGCTTTTCCATCCAGGCTAAATTATATCTCTTTACCGAATTCCAGCCAAATCTGTTCAAACATCATAGCGCGCAAGATCAACAAACATTCATCCAAACAGCCACTTTTCAATTGAAATTCTCTACCTAGCGCGACAACTTTCATATCGCGATGCAGGATTCTTCAATTGTTCTTCGTCAGGTGGTGCTGGTAGTCAAAAAGAAGACTGGACTTACCTTTTGATATTTTTGCCCCTACTATTGCTATGACTCTGTCGGTAATAATGGGACGTCCTTCCGATGGCTTTTTTTTCCTCAACGTGAGGGAAAATCCATCATGAATACAATGCCGGACTCCTACCGACTAAAAATTCTTTGGGGGGTTTCGGGTGTGATTCCGCTTCTAAGGGGGGGCGTGCGTGAATCTTCCGAGGGCTTACCCGGAGCCGTAGCTGTAAGCAGTGGGTTAGGCACGTGTGGTTTTAGTCGGTAAGAGTCCGGCGTAGCATTCAATAGGGATCTCCACAAGTAAAAAAGATAGAGCTAGAAAATCAAGCGCTGAAGAGTTTATTATAACTTTTTGAACCGAACACAGTGAAGTCTAGATAAACCTGTGAAACTGTGTAGGTTCTACGAATGAAATTATCTTTATTCAAATAGGTCATAAAGTAACACTTATAAGAATCCCTATTCACTACTAATATTATGAATGCGAAAGTAACTCTGTCTGTCTGTCTGTTACGCTTTCACCCTAAAACAGCTGGAGGGATTGAGATGGAATTTGGGGAATAGTTCGAGGCCCTGCGAAAGACATAGGCTACTTTTTAACCGACTGTGCAAAAGAAGGGTTACAATTTTACGATATAACGACTCTTACGCGATAACAACTTCTACACGGTCGAAGCCGCGGGGAAAAGCTAGTTACAATATAATAATAAAGTTTAGTTATTTATCAGTACACAAATTAAAATCTTACTATGTTTTATAGAACTGCAGTTGACAATTTTAAAATAAAAGTTTGCTATTTATTATTATGGAGTCTTAACTAAGGCGGCACTTGTATAATAGAACTCCAGACAATCAAGATTGACATTTACTGCCAGATTCGCAAGACCTGTGAGGAAGAACCTGGCAATAAAACTCACAGCCACTCTTTTCAAACAGTCTGTATTACATGAAATTATGAAATAACAATTTCTCTTTATTTACAGATAATATCGCCTGAGTTGCTGAAAAACATAAAGCCGCCTGTCATGGACATATTTCGAAAACTAATTAACCAGTCTAATTTAAAGAAGTACATTCCTCAATTACAATAAAAAATGGATTATCAATTTTTGCTTTTCATTTCACTGGTATACAGGGTGGAATTTAAAGACGGTAGTTGGAGGTAAAGTACCCTTAACATTGATAATGGCAAGTTTTGCTGAAAGGAAACATTCCTTTATTTTCAAAAGTAAGTAATACTGCATTTGAAGATTTTTGAAAAATCACCTGCTTGAGGCGGGAATCGAACCTGGGAAATGTGAAATAAGGAACAATTTCTTTTAAGCCACATAGTATCTTAAATTAAAGGAAAATCAAGTAAAATATGTTTTTATTGTAAATCTTACTCACTATCTAAAGAAAAAAACCAATGTAATTGAGAACCTCCTACTTTTCATCTTCCCATTCACAGAAACTAAAACATTTTTTTAACAAACTTCAAAAAAATTCAACTGTTTTTTTTTCTGTAGATAGTGAGTAAGCTTTACAATAAAATCATATTTTACTTGGTCTTCCTTTAATTTAAGATACAATGTTTTTTTTTAGGAAATTCTTATTTTCGGTTGGTATCATAAAATACAGGATGTTTCTTTTATCACTCAGCAGATCGTTTTTCAAAAATCTTGAAATGCAGTTTTACTTACTTTTAAAAATAAAGGAGTGTTTCCTTTCAGCAAAACTTGCAATTATCTACTTTACCTCCAACTACCGTCTTTAAATTCCACCCTGTATAGGTATTAACACGGCGTCATCTACCTCAAATTAAGCAGATATAAGCTCAGGTCGGACAACGGAGCGGCGTGAAGCCGATCACTCTTTTGCCATTAGCTGCAATTTACACTCTGAACAATAACCTTCCACGACATGGCCCAATAAAAACATAATCTTCATCCATACTATAATAATAGATATTATAAGGAGGAAAGATTTGATTTGTTTGTTTTTGTTTGCATCGAATAGACTTTGGAACTATTGGACCGATTTGAAAGATTCTTTCACTGTTGGGAAGCTACACTCTTTGCGGTGAACATAGGCTATATTTGATTCCCGTATTCCCAGGAGAACGGGAACTACGCGGGTGAAACCGCGTGATGTTCGCTAGTCAGATATAAGTTTTAAAAGTAATATAGTTTGCTAACTAAATCGCAAATTTAATGTTGTAACAATTATAGGTCTCGAGCAGGATTCAAATTTGTGTCTTCTGGTATTCCAGGCCAGACGCCCTAACCACTGGAGCACCGAGACACTATTCTTAACTCAAATTTTCTTAAATTTTTTGCCAGGTATCATCACAAATCGTATGATTTATAAGTGCAGTTCCAGACTTCCTGAAATTTTTAATGGGTTCTGCACGCTGCACTCCTAGCTGATAATTCTTACTTCTTACTAAATTATAAATACAAAAGTTTGTGAGTGTGGATGTTTGTTACTCTTTCACGCTCTAACGGCTGAACGTTTCTGGCTGAAATTTGGCACAGTGAAACATTATAGTCTTAAATAGCACATAGGTTACTTTTTATCCCGGGAATAAGTTCCCAGGGGAAGCGGGAACGGGAACAAATTTGCAAAGCTGCGGTCTTTGGCTTGTAATAAAATAAAACCAGTAAATTATGTCGTTATATTGTTTATTAAATTATAAACAAAATTAATAACAGATTTTATATACAATCACAACACACGTGTGTTTTAAAACGTAATATAAACTATAACATTTTTCGTTCATTCATATAACTATTTAATAACATAATTATGATAAATATTTAAAAATCAAACACGCCAGCGACCGCCATGATAAAATCTTTTTGTAATTTTTCGTTTAGGCCCTAGGGTTCTCAGCAATCGGTTTCATTTCGATCGTGAAAGTAAAAAATGGTATAATTGTAAAGTTATTCTTAAACTATCGCGGTTTCCTACACTCATAATTATAGAACTCGGGACTTCACGCGAAATACATTTACATACATTTTATTCACCGACGTTTTGGGCACGTTGCAGCGCCCGTGGTCGCGGTTGAACTGAGGCGAGGATCGACAAAACCCATGAATTAGCTTCTTGTCGAACTACCGTCCGTTATTGTTACAACGAAGGATAAGGCCCGGCGACACACTACACTCACTACGTCAGTTTTAATTGGAACAGTTTTACGTTCAAGTTTATTAATCACTGAATTCCACATCACATCAGTATATAAATGTAAGTAAATGTTTTTCGGGTGAAGTCCCGAGTTCTATAAGTATGAGTGGTATTAATGTATTCCATATTCAAAACTGATTCCTTTACATACTCGCGAACCTTATTTTTCCCGCCATCTTTGTGAGTCCATCATATTTTTTGTTTAGAATGACATGATCATAATCATAAGTTATCTGTTCCGTGAGTTATGGTCGCCACACGCGTTCTAGAATACTTATACAAGGCTGTCAAATAGAAGGAAAAAATGGATGAAATCGTCATGCCACGTATTTCGAAAAACTTTCCTTTTTTTTCGTCTGAAATATTCATCATGGATGCTATGACGGACTTGTACCGACTACTTAAAACCACATGTTCCACAGTTGCGAACCCCGAATAAGCGCTCGGAAGGAAAACTCTCTGTGAACGTGTCTATACACAGAGATATTTTAGCGATGAGATTGTCTCGCTCGTCTGGACGGCCATAAGACGTGCGTTTGGGCATACAAACGTGTGTGGCGATTTTGTCGATTTTAAATGGACTTGTAAATATGTTATATGGATTTAAATAAATTTCGTGGTAGACAATAACTGTTAAACCTCTTTCTCGACAAAATAAAGTATGGACAAAATTCATCTTCTTGTACACTGCCGATCTGAGATGGTACGAAGTTTGACGGAGAACAAAAAGAACTACCAAAATTAATATATTATTACCAAATACCAACTCCCATATGCATTTATAACCCCATATTTTTTAATACTTTTATGAGGTTATAAATATAGGGGCTAAAAATTACGTAAAAATGTGCTAAAAAATCTACAGTATATTTTATCTAGCGATTATTTTAACACTTTTAATTTGCTTTACTCCAGACGGGGGCGTGATTATAAAGAGCGAATCAAATGTTAGTCACTCATGAACATTTCAAGTTTTATAAGAAATTTGGCAGCATTTCAAGAAAAGTGCAATAAAGTAAAAATTTGGCAGCATTTCAAGAAAAGTGCAATAAAGTACCTTTCTTAACGTGTAAAAACTCTGATGAACTTCAATCTATACGTAATATGATTCGTAGCAACGAGTCGTCAGCCTAATCCTTTGTTGTAATTGATAACGGAAGGTAGTTCGACAAGAAATTACTACATGGTTTTTGTCGATCCTCGTTTTAGTCCAACCGTGACTACAGGCGCTGCAACGTATCCAAAACGTAGGTGGATGTAGTAAAAAGCATTTCGCGTTAAGTCCTGAATTTTATAAGTATGAGGGAATATAATTCGATAAATAGATTATAAAATCTTGATTATTAACGATCTTAACGCTCGATTTTTACAATTTTATGATGACAGATATATTTTGGATGTTTTGAAGCAATCGAGTCAGTTCCACATGTTAAGAAAAGTAATGCTTGTTACACGAATCATTTTGTTAGCCAGCAACCATAACAAAAAAAATCATAATTCTATTTCGACGACAAACATTTGAAATTTGAATTATTTCAAGAACATACAACTTCCTTAGTGAATCGTAATTTGCTGGATGTAACCTTTGCTGATGAAGGAATATGACTATGCTGCTGTCGGCAATTGGCTGAGAAGACCACAAACTCAAAGAGAAATATACATTACCATTTGCGACTACTAACACTCTGAAATTATCAACTTTGATAAACACTTATTAAATATTTACATAATAAATAAGAACACAATTTTATTTGTATTTATTTTTTTAACTTAAATCTACATTTATCATCTATATTATAGGTCGTATCGTTTTATTTATTAAATTCGTTGACGGTACAAAAAGATTTCACACATTTTTTTTATATACAGGATGAATTTTTGAAAAGGGCTTGGATGGCCAAATCCGAAACTATAAGGAATATCTAAAAATGCTCAAAGGAGTCACGAGCCCGATTTTGATAAAACTTAAAACCTCATCATTAGATTTTTGAAAAACCAATAATCTTAGCCGGGAATCAAACCCATTGATTTTGAAAAAAAAATCACACCCTTTATTATTACACCATACGATAGTGTCGCTGATAAGGATCAAATTCTGCGAAGTAATGATATACGGCAAATTTAAGAAAGTTTGGAATTTTAATAGAATTCATATATCATGTACCTAAATTTTGTATCATAATTTGTTTCGTTCGAAATCCCAGAATAGATCGTAACTATTCCGTGTTTTCAATCATGCTCAGAATTATTCTTTGGAGAATATTATAAACGGAATCAATAATATTGAATGCATTACGATCCCTGAGGTCTCGAATCCAGCTATGTATTGAACACAATGGTCTACATTTTGAACAATTAATCAGTTAACGTAAGAATAATAAATTGTATTTTGTTAAAGATAAGCACTTTCCTTTAGTTTGCCGTATGTCATTATTTCCCAGAATAAGATCCTTTATAGCAACACTATCGTATGGTGTAATAATATAGGGTGTGTTTTATTTTTCAAAATCAATGGGTTGGATTCCCAGCTAGGATTATTGGTTTTTCAAAAATCTAATGATGAGGTTTTAAGTTTCATCAAAATCGGGCTCGTGACTCCTTTGAGCATTTTTCGCTATTCCTTATAGTTTCGGATTTGGCCATCCAATCCCTTTTGAAAAATTCACCCTGTATAATAAGTTATTTATTACTATTCACTTAAGCCTTATGAATACGTTCAAATGGCTTTTGGTTTAAGACTGCAGTACAAACTTTTCAGAAATATCGAATGATGATGGAATTTCCACAAATTGCGCAGTAGATAATAAAATGTAAATAATAATCTTATGGTGAATGACTTGGAAATAGCTATACTGTCTGTAAAACCAAATGTAACATATTCACTCGGGATTTTTAAACACGCCTAAATGGCTTATGATTTTAACAACGCAGACCAGACTTTCTATTAAAATCAAATCTTGTACTATTTTAACGAATCACGCTAATTGTATTAAAATACAAACAATAATCTCATTGTCAATGACCTAAAAATTGCATCTGACTATAGACATAAAATTTGTCATGTTCACTTGGGCTTTTTAAACACATCTTAATGACTTTTGGTCTTACAAACGCAACACAGAGTTCCTAGAATTATCAAATCATGATAGAATTTAAAAAATCGCAAAATTGAGATATAAACAATAATCACATAGTGAATAACCTGGAAACTGCTATATTGACTATAGGATTAAAATTAAACACAAACATAATAATATTCACTTAGGCTTTTTAAACGCGCTTGAATGACCTTTTGGTTCAAAAATGCCACACAGACCTTCTAGACCAAGTCAATTTGATTCGTACAAAAAACGGTATTGTTACCGTCATTGTTATTTACAATATTAGCATTTAAATCATTTATTATTTTTATATCATCGTTTATATAAAATGGGCTATTTGGGATATCCTAGCTATCTACAGGTTCGTACAAATATTATACTAAGCTATGATCTGCACGTGTTTCTTTTCCCGTGGCTCTTTGAGGACATATGATGTCGTTCTTCTTAAAGATCCTACGGAATCTGTCACAAAAGAGAATCAATTTAGAAATATCAAGCATCTTTAATATGTATAATAATATAAGTTTGGGTTCGAATCCACAACTATTTTGTTCCAATCTAGGAACAAATACTTGTGCGTGTTTTTCAAGCCCATCTCAGCCTTTTGAGCCTACCCGTGGTGCACCTGCTGACTAATACACGATGTCCTGAATGGATCCACATGGAATCCAGTAGTTAAGATGTGCAAGTATCGCGATAAATCGTGTCGCATTCGTTCGGACTTAGTGAGTGACGTTTTTTACCACGGCATTTCGAGGTAACATTGTCGCCGTGGCAAAACAAACCCGGAGCACCCGTCTGGCTCGTCTGGCCGTTGTCGCTTTCTACTGCCGCTCAGTAGCGATAGAAAGGGTGATAATGAAAATTTATAGGACCTTGAAAACGGATTTACGGTTAAAGTATTCATGTTATTTTTTTTTCTTCATTTTCGTAATGTTTCTTGATTGATGCCACGTCAAAGTTTGGAGAGTCAATTTTGTTACACCCAATCTTAGATCATCTAACCACAGGATGCGCCTTACTTAAGTTTTGTTTTCTGCCAAGCCAATAGACCATTTGGTCTTTTGGCTTTATAATAAACCGGCCAAGTGCGAGTTGGACTCGCCCATGAAGGGTTTCGTAGCAGCAAGTGACATAATATAAAAGTTCTTATAGTTCGTTGTAACTTTGATTGATGTTTTAACACGTTCGCAGTGGTAGTGATTTTTCTAACCAAAAATTGCGGTTTATGACGTATTAAAAAAAACTACCAGCTCTATCTCGTTCAAACCAATTTTCGTTGGTAGTTTTATGGCAATGTACATCATATATTTTTTTTTAGATTTATCCCTCTCTTAGTTTAGAAGTTAGAGGGGGGGGGACACTCATTTTTCGACTTTGGAAGTCCCTCTTGCGCAAACTATTCACTTTAGAAAAAAATGATGTTAGAAACCTCAACAGCATTTTGGAAGACCTATCTATAGATACCCCACACGTATGGGTGTGATGAAAAAAAAAAATTTGAGTTTCAGTTCTGAGTATGGGGACCCCCAAAATTTACTGCTTTTTTTCTAGTTTTATATAAGAATCTTAATGCGGTTCACAGAATACATGTAGTTACCAAGTTTCAATAGCATAGGCCTTATAGTTTCGGAGAAAAGTGGCTGTGACACACGGACGGACAGACAGACAGACAGACAGACAGACAGACAGACAGACAGACATGACGAATCTATAAGGGTTCCGTTTTTGCCATTTGGCTACGAAACCCTAAAAAGCACTGTACATCAGTACATCATTTTATATGATTAAACTAGTACATTTCATTGTAGTTGACTGTACAATAAAAATTAACACACAACAGCCATTACGCGTTTGTCGATTAATACATTTTTAAATATAATGAAATTTTATATGTTTTTGTGTTTCCCCCTTCACCCGCTATGAAAACTAGCAGAATATTTTTGTATGCGGTGGTTCACAAAGGCTAGTCCCGTGATATATGGTCTAAGCACCCAATATACTCACGGTATCTCGCGGGCGCACAGGGCTGCAGACAGAGCGCGGAGGGGGGGCGGGCGCGGGGCCGCGGGGACGCGGGCGCGGAGGAGGCCCCGCGCCCGCCCGAGCGCTACGACCAGCGCAGCTCTTTGAGCTCTACGCTGCTGCTACGGGAGTGGGTGCCCTGGAACAAATACTATTATCTTTATCTATATATATAAAAATGTTGTGTGCGTTTGTGTATCTATTAAAAACTCAAAATTTACTGAATCGATTGAGCTCAAAATTGGACACGATATACAATAGGATTCAGAGATGGTTTTAGGCTACTTTATACACTTTTATCATAACAGCAATAAGAATAAAATAGCTTTAAAAAGTGATATTACCAATAGATGGCGTTGGTCATTGTTTTTTTAATTATATTCTGCCAGCTTCAGAACAAAATTATTATAAACAACCTATTTAGAAGGTACCTACCAGATTGATGTTTTTTAAGAGAAGTTTGATTGCAGCCTCCTTGCATTCAGAATAATAAAAGAGAGTACGCACCTAATAAAGAGGTCAGATATGTTTTGCATGTTATTTTGGAACTTTTTGGACATTCGGAATTTTGGAGTTTTGGACTTTAGACTTTTGAAATTTTGGAGTTTTGGAGTATTGGAGTGTAGGAGTTATGCGTTTTGGAGTTTTGGACTTTTAGAATTTGGAGTTTTGGACTTTTAGAATTTTAGACTTTTAGACTTTGGAGTTATGGCCTTTTGGACTTTGGAATTTTGGACTATTGGACTTTTGGACTTTTGGACTTTTGGACTTTTGGACTTTTGTACTTTTGGACTTTTCGAGTTTTGGGCGTTTGACTATTTGGAACTTTGGAGTTGGAGGTATAGAGTTTTAGAGTTTTGGAGTTTTGGAGTTTTGGAGTTTTGTAGTTTTGGAGTTTTGGAGTTTTGGAGTTTTGGAGTTTTGGAGTTTTGGAGTTTTGGAGTTTTGGAGTTTTGGAGTTTTGGAGTTTTGGAGTTTTGGAGTTTTGGAGTTTTGGAGTTTTGGAGTTTTGGAGTTTTGGAGTTTTGGAGTTTTGGAGTTTTTGGAGTTTTGGAGTTTTAGAGTTTTGGAGTTTTGAAGTTTTGGAGTTTTGGAGTTTTGGAGTTTTGGAGTTTTGGAGTTTTGGAGTTTTGGAGTTTTGGAGTTTTTGAGTTTTGGAGTTTTTGAGTTTTGGAGTTTTGGAGTTTTGGAGTTTTGGAGTTTTTGAGTTTTGGAGTTTTGGAGTTTTGGAGTTTTGGAGATTTGGAGCTTTGGAGCTTTGGAGTTTTGGAGTTTTTGAGTTTTGGAGTTTTGGAGTTTTGGAGTTTTGGAGATTTGGAGCTTTGGAGCTTTGGAGTTTCGGAGTTTAGGAGTTTAGGAGTTTAGGAGTTTTGAAGTTTTGGAGTTTTGGAGCTTTGGAGTTTTGGAGTTTTGGAGTTTTGAAGTTTTGGAGTTTTGGAGTTTTGGAGTTTTGGAGTTTTGGAGTTTTGGAGTTTTGGAGTTTTGGAGTTTTGGAGTTTTTGAACTTTTATACTTTTGGAGTTTTGAAATTTTGGAGTTTTGAAATTTTGGAGTTTTGGACTTTTGGACTTTTGGACTTTTGGAATTTTGGAGTTTTGGAGTTTTGGAGTTTTGGAGTTTTGGAGTTTTGGAGTTTTGGAGTTTTGGACTTTTAGAATTTTAGACTTTTAGACTTTGTAGTTTTGGACTTTTGGACTTTTGGACTATTGGACTTTTGGACTATTGGACTTTTGGACTTTTTGACTTTGGACTTTTGAACTTTTGAACTTTTGGACTACTAACTCCTATGTATATTTAATGATATTTCTTTCGAAAAATAGGGTCATGAAGAAGTTTCACTTCTTACGTGTGTACGCACGCACATGCAGTACACGCACACATTTTTTTTTAAATGTACCCATCATTTAGTTTGTTACTCATTTCTCATAGGTACATAAAACCACCATAAAAAAGTCACAGCGAAGCGTGGCAGGGTACCGCTAGTTATAAATAAATAATAAATAAATAATCTTTATTTCAGGTATACACCCATAAACACAAATTAATAAATTAAAAATAGATAAACACAGTTAAATTCACACTAAAGGTCATACAAACTAATTAAATAATTTATAGACAACATTAAATCCAATCAATTAGAATCAAATAAGATATTAAACAATCAAATTAATTAAATTAAATCAATTTAAATCAAATCCAATAAGTAGGTACATAAAATTCAATACAATAAATAAAGTGAAATCACTTAAAATCAAATAGGTACACAGAATTCAATACTATCAAATAAAATGCCATGAAATTAAATTAATTCAGATACAGTCATATAAAATAAGTTAAAAATAATCAAATAATTCAATCAATAAATAAATAAGAAAAATAAAAAATGGAAAATATTCATTCAATTTGGTACATGTACACCCTTATGCACCAACCTTATGCACCCATATAGCACTTGAAGCACTACTATAATCATCTACTGAGCGGTTTTTCTCCCTGTCATTTGAGAGGGAGAAAACCACCCTTGTTAGAGACTTTTCTCTTCCTAATAATAATAATATAATAATAATAAATATTTACGGACATTTCACACAACGCTATCTGATCCCAAAGTAAGCTAGGAATAACCTGCTTGTGTTATGGGTATCAGACCACGGATATTAATACTTATATACTTTTAAATACATCACAAACATTTATGGGTCACACAAATATTTGTCCCCGGTGGGAATCGAACCTATGACCTCCAGCGCCGCAGGCGGTATCACTACCGACTGCGCCACAGAGGCAGTCATAATACAAGCCTAAGATACAAGACTCGAGTTCTAAAGATCTTGGCTGAAGGGAAAGGGAGGAAAGGGGTGGGAAGCGGGCGCAGAGGAAGCCGCGCGCCCGCCCTGGCGCTACGACCAGCGTAGTTCTTTAAGCTCTACACTGCTGCTACGAGAGTGGGTGCCCTGTGAAGAAATAGGACAAAATAAATAAATAAAAAACTAATTTGTGGACATTCTCACACAACGTCGTCTAGCCCAAATTAAGCTAATAAAAGCTTGTGCTATGGGATCTAGACGACTTATACACATACTTATATATTTCTAAATATATACATATTAAACATAGATAACACCCAAACTCAGAAACAAACACTTGTGGATCACACAAATATTTGGACCGACTCGAGAATCGAACCTAGAACCACCAGCGCGGCAGGCGGTTACACTACTGACTGCGACACAGAGGCAGTCAAGGTAGTAGATAGTCTATCATAATTTACTAAACGTAGGCCTCCACCAAGCATTTGAAAGGATGATTAGTTTTTGAAGTGAAACTTCTTTATCGGCGTTGGAAAAAAATTTGCGTCACGTCACGTCACGTCACGTCACGATTTTTGGTTACGCGCCATCTTTGTTCTGTTCCCCCCCACGGTGGATTCGAATTAAGAGTACTTTATCCAGGGATAGCATGTCATTTAAGGGTTTTTGGACTTTTGGACTTTTGGACTTTTGGGCTTTTGGACTTTTGGACTTTTGGATGGGACATTGGTACTTTGGGTCTTTGGGACTTTGGAACTTTGAGACTTTGGGACTTTTGAACTTTTGAACTTTTGAACTTTTGAACTTTTGAACTTTTGGACTTTTGGATGGGACCTTGGTACTTTGGGTCTTTGGGACTTTGGAACTTTGGGACTTTGGGACTTTGGGACTTTGGGACTTTGGGACTTTTGGACTTTTGGACTTTTGGACTTTTGGACTTTTGGACTTTTGGACTTTTGGACTTTTGGACTTTTGGACTTTTGGACTTTTGGACTTTTGGACATTTGGACTTTTGGACTTTTGGACTTTTGGACTTTGGGACTTTGGGACTTTGGGACTTTTTGACTTTGGGACTTTGGGACTTTGGGGCTTTGGGGCTTTGGGGCTTTGGGGCTTTGGGGCTTTGGGGCTTTGGGACTTCGGAACTTTGGGACTTTGGGACTTTGGGACTTTGGGACTTTGGGACTTTGGGACTTTGGGACTTTGGGACTTTGGGACTTTGGGACTTTGGGACTTTGGGACTTTGGGACTTTGGGACTTTGGGACTTTGGGACTTTGGGACTTTGGGACTTTGGGACTTTGGGACTTTGGGACTTTGGGACTTTGGGACTTTGGGACTTTGGGACTTTGGGACTTTGGGACTTTGGGACTTTGGGACTTTGGGACTTTGGGACTTTGGGACTTTGGGACTTTGGGACTTTGGGACTTTGGGACTTTGGGACTTTGGGACTTTGGGACTTTGGGACTTTGGGACTTTGGGACTTTTGGACTTTTGGCCTTTGGGACTTTTGGACTTTTGGCCTTTGGGACTTTTGGACTTTTAGATGGGACCTTGGTACTTTGGGTCTTTGGGACTTTGGAACTTTGGGACTTTGGGACTTTGGGGCTTTGGGACTTTGGGACCTTGAGACCTTGGGACTTTGGGACTTTGGGACTTTTGGACTTTTGGCCTTTTGGACTTTTGGACTTTGGACTTTGGACTTAGGACTTTGGACTTTGGACTTTTGGACTTTTGGACTTTTGGACTTTTGGACTTTTGGACTTTTGGACTTTTGGACTTTTGTACTTTTTGACTTAATTTAAGGTGAGGTGAAAATTAAGTTTATGAAGAAGTTTCACTTCTTACGTGTGTACACTAAGTACACGCAATTTTTTTTTTTTACATTGTACGACGCTGGAACGAGAGTTTCCTCTATACCGGAATCTGGTTCGTTAGTCAATTGGTGCATCATATGCATGTGAGATTGGCTCCAGTTCTGAAGCTCTTAGCTTTAGGGGGGAGGGGAGTGAAAGGGTGTGGGAAACGGGTGTGGAGGAAGCCTTGCGTACGCTAGAGCGCTATGGCCAGAGAAGCTGTTGGAGCTCTACGCTGCTGCTATGGGAGTGGGTGTCCTGTGAAGAAATATAATTGTTATTGCACTTGAAGCACTATTGTAATCTGTAGAGACTGAGCGGTTTTTCTCCCTGTCATTTAAGAGGGTCATTGGTTGTCCCTACTGGACTATACTAGCTAGAAACTTTTCTATTCCTGACATGCAAGACTCGAGCGCTACAACCAGTGTAGCTCTTTGAGCTCTACGCTGCTGTTACGAGAGTGGGTGCCCTGTGAAGGAATGAGATGATTGTAGCACTCGTAGGTCCATCGAAGCCAGAGAGATTCTTTACTAAGATCTGTTCCGTTGATCAATAGATGCACCAACACGTGCAGGCAAAGTTGGCTTGAGTTCTGTAGATGGTCATCAGAGAAGAGGTGGGAAGGAGACACCTAGAGCGCTAAGACCAGCGTAGTTCTTAGAGTTCTACGCTGCTGCTACGTAAATGAGAGCCCTGGTAGAAATAGAATGATTGCAGCACTCGTAGCTCTTAATTCCATCGCAATCTTCTACTGAACATTGGTGTATTTTTTGAAGTAAAACTTGTTTAGGCGCGACTAGGGAGTGAATCATATTTTTTTTAGGTAAAACTTTTTAAGGCGCGAGTAACTCAGATTTTTCTGACAGAAGTAACGCTTACTATTTGAATTTTGAAAAATTCGAATGAATGATATTAATATAACATTTGATGCCGTAAATGGCAAAGAAATTTTACTTCAATCACGCGTAAAGGTTACACGCACACACTTTCTTTTCTATTACCTCGTATCTAGAAGATGGCGGCACATGAGTGGCTGGCGAACACCTGGAACAGCCAGCTCTTAACACTGTTCTACTGGACGAGCCGCCTCGCATGGCCGTCCTCAGTTCCTATGGAAAAGAATATTTTTCTGGTCACATACCTATCTATTTCTGAATACTAGATATTCGTTGTTCGTCGAAATTAGACAGTATTTAATAAAGATACGACCTATGTGACTTTGTTTTTGTGGGTGTGGATATTCGGATGTTTGTTACTCTTTCACGCTCTAACGGCTGAAAGGATGTGGCTGAAACTTGCTAAAGGGATAGATGACACCTATTATAAGACAGAAATAAGTTCCCAAGGGAAGAGAGAATGGGAACAAAAGCCTTCGAGGGTAGAGCTGAAGCGCCGTGCGGTCTAGATATCCATATAAACCTAGTTTGTGAATTTTACTTCACACACTACTGCTCATTGGGTACCTATACAGGATGAATTTTTCAAAAGGGATTGGAGGGCCAAATCCGAAACTATAAGGAATAGCGAAAAATGCTAAAAGGAGTCACGAGCCCGATTTTGATGAAACTTAAAATCTCATCATTAGATTTTTTAAAAACCCATTATCCTAGCTGGGAATCGAACCCATTGATTTTGAAAAAAATACACACCCTATATTATTGCACCGTAGGATAGTGTTGCTATAAAGGATCTTATTCTGGGAAATAATGACATACGGCAAACTAAAGGAAAGTGCTCATCTTTAACAAAATACAATTTATTTTCTTTACGTTAACTGATTAATTGTTAAAAATGTAGACCATTGTTTTCAATACATAGCTGGATTCGAGACTTCAAGGATCGTACTGCATTCAATATTATTGATTTCGTTTAGAATATTCTCCAAATAATCATTCTGAGCATAATTTAAAACACGGAAAAGTTACTATCTATTGTGGGATTTCGAACGAAACAAATTATGATACAAAATTTAGGTACATGAAATATGAATTCTATTAAAATTCTACACTTTCCTTAAATTTGCCGTTTATCATTACTTCGCAGAATTTGATCCTTATCAGCGACACCATCGTTGGGTGTAATAATAAAGGATGTGTTTTTTTTTTTCAAAATTAATGGGTTCAATTCCCAGCTAGGATTTTTGGTATTTCAAAAATCTAATGATGAGGTTTTAAGTTTTATCAAAATCGGGCTCGTGACTCCTTTGAGCATATTTAGCTATTCCTTATAGTTTCGGATTTGGCCATCCAAGCCCTTTTCAAAAATTCACCCTGTATATTCCATTTGCAATTTCGACACTGCTATTCTTTGAAATAAGAATACTGCCACATAGTGAAAAATCAATAGGAGTCCTGCATCGCTATATGAAAGTTCTCGCAACGAAGCTTAGATAAATCCTGCATCGTAATTTCAAAGTTCTCGCGGCGATGAATGATATACCTAATACAACAGTTCAACATCAACCGTTGCCAGGCGCGAACACCAATCCTCGTCGAAGGATTCTCCCTTTGTGTGTTGGAGGAATATTCCCAACCCTTTCTCCACACCAAAAAAAGCTGGTCGAAACTGGTTAATATAAATAAACTATAATGTATTATAAACGGGATTTCACGCGGCACTATTTAATATTAAATAAAGGTGAAATCCCGTTTATAATACATTATGTGTGCAACGCGTGTTAGTTTAAAATAAATAAACTAGCTGACCCAGCAAACATTGTTTTGCCATATACCGCGATGGAAAAATAAGGGTTTATCGTAGAGGGTTGAAAATTCAGGGTTGTATAATTTTAGCTTACGTAAAAATTTAAAAAATATATTTTTGGTGTGGACTACCCATAACATACAGACGTACCCAAAACACACACATAATTTCATGAGAATCGGTCAAGCCGTTTCGGAGGAGTTTAACTACAAACACCACAACACGAGAATTTAATATATTAGATAATAAATCGTAATCAGAATATAAAGCTAGCAAAATAAACTTACTTGTCCCATCTCACTGCAGAGTGACTGTCTCCCTTGAGACGCGTTTTTCTTAGTGTTCCAACAAAACTCTAGAATTGCTACCACTATGGCTAATGCTAGGCCGCAGAGTAATGTTACGAAGACTCCTCCTGGAATAAAGAAGATTAAGTATTAGAATTATTTATTTGTTCCTAATACGTCGCATTCGACTGCCTCGGTGGCGCAGGCGTTCGTATAACCACCTACTGCGCTTGAGATACTGGATTCGATTCCCAGGTCGGGCCAAATATTTGTGTGATCCACTAATATTTGTGTCGGAGTTTGGATGTTTTCTGTTAATTATTTGTATGTATTTGGAAATATATAAGTATGTCTATCAGTCGTCTAGATCCCATAGCATAAGTTTATATTAACTTAATTTTGTGCTAGACGATGTTGTGTGAAAATGTCCACAATAGTTTCCAATACGTCCTGAGTGTGTTGTAAGAGGCGACTAAGAGAACACTTTCGCAAAATGACAATCGTGAAGTCAAGTTGAAGACCTTGTACCACTACGCCCACATTTCATTGCCTATAGATAAAGACGTAGCCTATATGTATAACATAATGGATTTTATCTACTCTGATACTATAATACAAAGATTATAAAATTGAAATCAAAATTCTTATGACAAACATTACGCACAGGCCGAAAAAAAAGTTTTATTAAGATACAGGTCTTGTATAGACACCTGTATCATTAAATAACTTTTTCATCATAACGATACACCCATACAACCTGCAGCTAGACCAAGTAGGTTGAACCTCTATCTTTAAAAAAAGGTAGTGCCTCCGCAACCAGTGCCGGCCGGCCAATTCGGAAGAAAAAAAAAGAAACACGCATGCGCAATCGATGTTTGCGCCTTGGCGCCAACATTTTACATTTAAATTAAACAAAGTTTGGTTTTGTTTGTAAAATAAATTATTTTTTGTGTAAAAACAAGTCTGAAAGCTAGGATAGTGGTAATCCTACCTGTTACCGGCAAAACCTAGGAGCAACCAAGGAACAACTATATATCAGAAAATGAAATCAGGTATTATAGTATGAGAGTAGATAAAGTAGTGTATGACACTGAACGTCGAACGGAACCTGAAATTTAGTACAAGGATAGAATATAGTCTGGAATAAGCCAAAAAGCTACTTTTTAATACAGTTGCTCAAAAAGTGGCGTATTACAGGGACGTATAGCGTTCGGGATGTGGGCTATTACACACTCGTGCTTTTTTCTTTACCATTCCCGCACTCGTGCGTTTTCTTTCCCAATTGTCAAAATAATGTCTGTGATTCATGCAAATATTTCTAAAAAAAGATACCAACTTGTTTCAATATCAGATTAAAAGTAATTTTAATTAAAATTAGTGACCGACCGAAGTTTCGGTTTCGGCCAGTTTCGGCCAAAAAATCGAGTTTCGGCTGCAGTTTCGGTTTCGGCCAAAATGGGCCGAAACTTTCGGCCGGGCCGAAACTCATGTGTTCATGAATTTTGAGTGCCTGGCTCTGCTTGTGACGTGGATGGTGTCAGCCCAACCAGTTATTATGTTACTGACCGAAGATTTACAAAGGACTTCCAATTAATAGTTATTATAACAATACAATTTTCCTAAAAGGTGATCTAGGACATTGCATAACCCTATCCCTTTGTTGTCGGTTCCGTTGACTTCGTTGGTCGTCTGTCTGTCTGTCAGCAGGCTGTAACTCATGCACCGTGATAGTCAGACAGTTAGTTCTTTTTACAGATGATGTATTTCTTTTGCCGCTATAGCAACAAATAATAAAAATAGACAAATTAATAATATTAAAGGAGGCCTCGCTAACAACATAAGTGATTTTTTGCCGCTTTTCTTGTACGAAACTCTACGTGCGCTAGTCCGGCTCACTGTTGTCCAGTTTTAGTTATATTCTTCTAGAATGTAACCAAAACCAGCCAAGAGCTAGTAGCACGGCACGGTGTGGTTTTCGTCGGTAGGAGTTCGTAATAGCATCTATGAGTAATTCCACACGTAAAAGAAAGAAACTCATCTTTAGAACACACACTTGAGAAGATTTAACTATACCGTTGATTGATGGAACTTGGTGGAACTCGCTGCACCTATTGAAAAAATAACCGGCCATGTGCGATTCGAACTCTAGCACGGAGGGGTTAAAGCGGGACCCTATTAACGAGACTTGAGGCCTAGGCGTCCGGCTGTCTATTAGTCTAGAGGTTGTATCGCTGGAACCGTGCCAGATAGAGGCCTAAAATTTTCACTGTACAGTAGTTCTACCGACTAAAAACGACGCGTATTGTACCTAATAGCCTACGGTTGGGAGCCCCGAGTATGCCCTCGGAATGATGCATACTGCGGCCTCGTCTTTGGGGGTTGTTCACTTGTGATCCCGCTTCTTGAGGGGGGCGTGCATGAATCTCTCATGTCACGCTATCGTCTAAGGCCTGCTTCTGTAAGGACGGTGAGCAACCCCCGTCACCGTCCTCAGGCGCCCGTCATGGAGGCTGATAGTATGGGTCACCGCCGCAGATTGTGAAACTTGGGTGGTAGAGTTCTCTCCCGCTTCCTCCCCGCCGCATCTATCACGAGCATGACCTGCTCACAAGAAAAGGCCTATGGCCCCGCTTCAGCGTCTCCTTGCGCCATTGAAACAATGGCCTTCGCTTTCAGGTCCTATAGAGGAGTCCCAGCTAGAAGACATGCCGCCTTAACGGAGATCATGCTGTATCCCCTTATCACCCTGACAGCCGTCGCCTTCTGCGGACTAAGCAATCTAGCCGCATTGCTGGTCAACAGGATCTACGCCCCGTATAAGGCCATGCTCCACACGATCCCAAGGTACAGTCTCCTGCAGGGATCGTTAGGTCTCCTGATATTGGGCAACAACTATGAGAGTGTGGCTGATGCCTCCCTCCCTCAGTTATGGGACCATGGAAATGGTATCCAAAGTTCCACCCGGCTATCGAGTACGAGCCCCAGGTACGCCATCGAGAGCTCGATGCCGATGCCGATGCTGACTGACGCCCCCTATATGTAAGCTGGATTCCGCAGGTGGCCTTTAGGGCTCCGTCTCGATGCGTTGCTCCTCGCGCTGTAATGAGGGTGTTGTCGTAACATGTTATACGCGTAACACATTACGCCGACACCTCTGAGCAACGGCCCACACAGCACCTTATCGTAACCGATGTTACACAGAAGTAATCCTAAGACCGATCCCTATGAAACACCGTACGACATATCTCGCCGACCCTGCCCTAGCCAGCTCGGGTAAGTTATGGCCCCTCTTGGAAAGATAGGCCCCGACAATTCGACGGAGGTATGGAGGCATTCCATGGTAAATAAGCGCCTCCTAAACGCAGCTCCAGGGCAAGGTGTTGAAAGCGTTCGCGATATCGAAGAGACACAGCCACCCTGTTATGTTGCCGCTATAACAAAAAATACCTACTAAAATCAGAAAAAAGCATCCACACAACAAACATAATTTTTATGCCCAATTTTTGTAACGGAACCTT
Source organism: Miltochrista miniata (assembly GCA_933228765.1). NCBI lineage: Eukaryota > Metazoa > Arthropoda > Insecta > Lepidoptera > Erebidae > Miltochrista > Miltochrista miniata. The sequence continues at coordinate 19,318,264 of OW121774.1, read as the reverse complement.
CTGTGCGGGAATCCGACTCGCACTTGGCTGTTTTTTTTTGTTCAATATGAACACGTGAGTTTCGGTTTCGGTTTCGGTTTCGGCCGAAACTGACCCTGGGGCCGAAAGTTCGGTTTCGGTTTCGGTTTCGGCCGGAAAACCAGTTTCGGTCGGACACTAATTAAAATTTAAGCATAAATTAATATAAGTATCGGCCAAATTAAAATTATAAATATAAAAAAAGTTGGCTGTATGAAGTGCACTGCTTAGGAAGGTATATATTCTTTTACGGTTGGCGCCATTTTGGATATTCAGGTTTATTGTGTTTTGATTATTTTATTAAATTGCAAATTTTTATCGCAACTGTATTAAAAATAGTTGTTCAATACAACGTGTGGGACTGTTATTTAAACTCGTTCCGACTGTCTACCCTCGCCTCCGGCTCGGGTCAACACCTGTCGTAACTCGTTGTAATAACAGAGATCCCACACTTGTATCGAAAACTACTATTTTATACTGGGTATATGTTCTCACGGGAAGTGCGAATGGGTATCAACTTTCACTCTGTGGAAGCCGCAATATTATGCATTCCCCTTTCTCTTGCAGTTAAAAAATTCTGAATTAGAATATGTCCTTTACTTATCAATATTCAACGCTCGCCAATATCCTGTATTGACCAATATCCTGTGCTTACCAATATCATTGTGAGCACAGGATATTGGTCAATACTGTATTAACAAACTAGAGATTAAAGAACTAGAGCTTCACTCACGGCTTCGCCCACGTGAAATTCGGTACACGTTCCCGCTTCCCGTGGGAACATATTCCCGAGATGATAAGTAGCCTATGTCTCATTTCAGACTATATGCTATCTCTGTACCAAATTTCAACATAACCCGTTCAGCCCTTAGAGCATGATTGAGTTACAAACATCTTGACAAACTTTCACATTAATATTATTTAGGAAGTAGGATATTCAGGTCTCACAAATATCCTGTAAATACCAATATTCTGCACTCCCAACGGGTTAGCTTTGCTATCTTTCCCGTCTCTGTTACAAACATCCCCGGTATTCTTCCACCATTTGTCGTTGAGAATCTGGATGACCCCTTTCTCTTGCAGTTCTAAGATGGCGGGAGATATTTTTTCTCTCCTAACAATTTACTGTATCTTACACTCGTAAATAATCTACACTCGTTAATAGCCTACGCTCGCCAATATCCTACACTTAACAATATCCTGCACTCGCCAATATCCTTCTGTCGCCAATATCCAACACTCGTGAATATCCTGCACTCGCCAATATCCTACACTCGCCAATATCCTACACTCGCAAATATCCTGTATAAACAAATATTCTGTTCTCACAAACTGTACTTACCAATATTCTGCACTCCTAACGGGTTGGCTTTACTATCTTTCCCGTCTCTATTACAAACATCTCCAGTATTCTTCCACCATTTGTCGTAGAGAATCTGGATGACCCCTTTCTCTTGCAGTTCTAAGATTGCGAGAGATATTTTGTCTCTCCATGGACTGCCTTTCCATGTTGCTATTCCGTAGCCCTGAAGACAATATTGACTTTACATTATCTGTTTATTAATACGTGTTACATTATACAAGTTGTGGGAAGCACAGAAACTTAGAACACCCTTTTTTTTTTTTTTTTTTTTTAACGTGAGGGAAAATCCTCCTAGGATGCTATGCCGGACTCTTACCGACTAAAAAACCTCACGTAACGCCCAACAGCCTATGGTTGAGAGCCCCGGGTAAGCCCTCAGGAAGGATGTCCCGTGACTCCCAACAGACCTACGGCCGCCAATGCGGCCTCGCCCAGGGGGTGGTTCGGGTGCAATCCCGCGTCTATGGGGGGGTTTCGGGTGTGACCCCGCTTCTAAGGGGGGGGGGGGGCGTGCGTGAGTGCTCACGTCACGCTGCCGTCATGGGCCTGCTTCTGTAAGGACGGTGAGCGGCCCTCTCACCGTCCTCAGACCCCCGGTCATGGAGGCCGATAGTCCTCGGCGAAGACACGTCGGCGGCGCCCAGGGCGCCGACTGCGGAACTCGGGTGGGAGAGTTCTCTCCCGCACCCGGCCCGCCGCCTCCTTTGCGAGCATGACCTGCTCGCAGAAAGAGGCGGCGCAGTCCCACTTACTCCCGCTGGAGAGCATGGCTCGCACCATGGCCTCAAGCGAGAGAGTGTCCACGCCCAGACCCACCACGAGGACCTGTCGCTGTTGTGCCCACGCCGTGCACTCCACCAGCGTGTGGAGCGCCGTGTCATCGCTGCGGTCCTCGCAGTGCTGACATTCGGCCGTGGTTTCCCGGTGTTTTCGCCACAGATACCTACCGAAGCTACCGTGCCCGGCAAGCATCTGTGTCAACCGGTAGGAGAGAGCACCGTGTCTTCTCTCCAGCCACTCGTCCATGACCGGTCTGACGGCCGCGATTGTGGCGAATCCCCCCTTTGGTTGCTCAAGTCGCATCTTCCATGTCTCCAGGGTTTCCTGGTGGAGCAGGGTCCGCTGGGCCTCGATTTCTCGAGACGCAGGCCTTTGGCCCCGCTCCAGCGCCTCCTTGCGCCATCTGAACAGTGACGCAAGGGCTCTCGCTTCCAGGTCCCATGGAGGGGTCCCGGCTAGGAGACATGCCGCCTCACCGGAGATCGTGCGGTATCCTCTTATCACCCTGACGGCCATCACTCTCTGCGGGCTCATCAGTCTAGCCTCATTGCTGGCCGTCAGGGTCTCCGCCCATACGGGAGCCCCGTACAGGGCCATGCTTCGCACGATCCCAAGGTACAGCCTCCTGTAGGGAGCGTTGGGTCCCCTGATGTTGGGCATCAGCCGCGCGAGTGCGGCCGATGCTCCCCTCAGTTTTGGGACCAAACTTCGGAAATGATGTCCGAAGTTCCACCGGCCATCGAGTACGAGCCCCAGATACTTCATCGAGGGCTCGATGCCGATGCTGACGCCCCCCACCTGTAGGCTGGATCCCGCAGGTGGCCCCATCCGAGGTCCGTGGAAGCACAGAGCCTCGGATTTGTGAAGGGCGACCTCAAGACCCAGCCGCCGAATCCGACCCACAACTTAGAACACCCTACCAAATACAAAAGCCTCCCTCCGACTTATTCAGAAAATAAAATAAATATGTTTTTTTTTTATTCTTTCTAATTAAAAAAATAGACTTGTCAATAATGTTGTGACTCTACTGAGGATTTGAAAATGCTACAGACTAAGAACATCTTAAGAAATGCAGGCCGGCTTTGTTTCAAAATTTTTGACTTTAAATTGAATACAGTTTTTGTATGTAGAAAGGACCAATTCGTGTTACTAATAATACAGATCAGTGGTGTCACTGCCAAGCAGCCTTATCCTTTAGAAAATCTTTGATACTATAATAAGCTTTCTGGCACAACTTACATTTTTTAATTTTTTTAATTTATTCACCAACAAATCAGTTATGTATGGCTGTCGGCAATGTAGGTATTTAACATTCGAATACAATTGCCCGCAAAAGAATTGTTTATTTTATAAAGCTTATATCTAAGAATGTTTTTCTTTAAACGGAGCGTGAAGAATCACATCGCTTGATCACCACTATCAAGTTTGGTGGACTGTGAGATTAGTCCTCAACTCGTTAGATATCACAATGGCTTTCTATCAGGCTGGCTGTGTCATTTTTGTTAGCAAAATATAAAAAACAGCCCTTAAATGTTAGTCACGCTGGTACATTTCTTATGGACCGGCCACACACTGAATGAGCTAGGGAAGGCCAGAGACGTAGGGGAGTATGTGGCTGTTAGGGCAATATTCGAGACAACGCGAGAAGAGTTGTAAGTGGCATAGTGTGGCTGAAGGATATTCATGAAACACATTGAATACTACAATTTAATCGATAATACTCCCTTATCATGCTGGTCACCTTTCAAAAAATACTTTAAATAGCATAAGAACACCTACCTTAGAATCCAATAGACCCCCAATCTGCGTCAGATTGCAATCCCTCTGCACCCTATGGTCCAACATGGTAGACTCCATGAGGAAGGCGTAGTTACCCCCCAGAACCTTCTTAACACCCTCCTCGTAGGAAGAGACTAGTGCAGGGGGGGAGGATGCTGACATATGGAGCCACATCTTTTGGTACATGTCTATGTTGGACTCCTAGAAAAGGGAATTAATAAATTCACCTAATATCTACAAATAAAATTCCATTTTCTGTCTGAGCGTGTTTTTAAATAATTGATGTTAAATCGGATCCTGATGAGAGAGCAAAATTTCAGCATAAATTTGATGTTATAAGTGCTTTCAAATCACTTTTAAAGATTTTGTAACATAAATACAGGTCAACATAATTAAAGCGTGTTGTTGCAGACGTTGCAGCGTGTTAGGAAAAAATATTGTCAGATTTTTTGTACTTTTTGATGACACTTGGTTGAGACCTGCTACACGTATTGAACAATGCTACTTATACTGTTCCACAGTATATTTATATAATCCGCGCGCAACGAGTAAAACCCGTAACCTTGACAAAGAAAATTGAAAATAACAGATTTCAAGTGAGGCGTGAGGAAAAATGTTCAGAAATCTGTCATTTTAGATTTTCTTTGACAAGGTTCTGGATTCTACTCGTTGCCCGCGGATTACACTTGAATGGTTTCGCCTCAAAGAAACAAAGATGACTTATACTACAAAACAAAACTGATACTACAAAAAAATCACTTACTCTGAAGAAAGACATAGTAGATCCTCCATTAAGCGTTCCATACTGGATACTATTCTGTGCCGCCAAGTCAGCGGCACTTTGTATAGGTAATACAGTTCTTTCTACTGTAAGAAATGCGGCCAAGTTTGCAGTATATGAAGATAGAATTATTAACGTGAAAAACCACCAGATTCCACCTACTATGCGAGTGGAAGTTGCCTGAAAATAATACAGCAGTTGATAGTAATTAAATAGGTATAGCATGGACAGTGTAGTGTTTGTATCTATAGAATAGAATAGAATAGAATAGAATTTTATTGATCAATTTTTACAAAATAGATTTCACACGTAAACAAACAAAAATCGCCTGGTCTGCATTACTAAATACAATTATTAATGCTTATTATAATAGTCTATATTTAGACAGATATACTATACAATAGATACAATACATTGTCATACACGAGTAGAGGGGGAAATGAAATAAAATAAAATTAAATTAAATTTATTCCCTTTGAAATTAAAAAAAAAATTGGGTTCGTCAAAATTTTTGTGACTCTACCGGGGGTTTGGAAATGCTACAGACTGAGAAGAACACCCCAAGAAACTCAGTCCGGTCCCTACCAATTCATCTTAGTATCTAATACAGTTTTTTTATTAACCCTTAAATGCATGATTTTTTATTTTGTTATGAAATAAATATTTCAGTATAGATTTTGAGTCACAAATAAAGGGAAAAATAATAAAAAAAATCTTGGTTTGATTTAAAAGTATATTTTTGAAAAAATACAGTATGTAGACGTTTGGCTACATTATGCGTCTAGGGAAAAACAAATAACAATGCGGTAGGTGAGATCAAAATCTAATAACGTATAATCCTAGGGGTTATTTATGTATGTAACGCAGCAAAACAATTTCTGTCTTTAGTATGACAAAGGGCCACCTGACACCTGATACATTCTGTGCATGAAAACCCCTCATATCATGGTAATTTGCACTTATTTTTTGTATCACACCTTCTCTCATTGTGATCAACCCCGTCAGTTCTAACATCTTTAGGTGGAACAGGCTTCATAGGTCCTCAGTGCTTTTAAGCATCAAATTTTGCATTCTCACCCTGGAGACCATGATGAGAGCCATGGTCTCCAGCGGGGGAAAGTGGGACGCTGCTCGGTTTTTCTCCGAGCAAGTTATGCTCGAGAAAGAAGCTCGAGAAGAGCGGGGAGGAAGCGGGAGAAAAATCTCTTTCTCGAGTTCCGCGGTCAGCGACGGGATCGTCGCCAGTTGCTTTACGCCCAGGACTACCAGCCTCCATGACCGAGAGCCTGAGAACGGCAAGTCGGCTGCTCGTCGTTCTTACAGAAGCAGGCCACCGTCTGCATGTCGCTTCGCCACTAATGGTAGTGGGATAGCACCCAATTATCCCCCCCAGACCTCCCCAGACGCGGGATAGCACCCGAACCATCTAGGCGAGGCTGCGGTGGTAGTCTGCCGGGATCCCTGGGACATCCTTCCGAGGGCTTACCCGGGACTCTCGGCCACAGACTGTTGTAAAGCATTGTGTGGTTTTAGTCGGTAGGAGTCTTATACAACACCCAAGAATTTATAACCATGTCCATCATATGATAAAAAAGCAGAAGATACCGTTTCCGACTTTTTTTTCTGATCCTTTACCTTCCTAAGAAACTGTCAATGAGGTCTACTCCACCCATATGGGCATTCTAGTCCTTTATGATTTTTGGGCAAAGTATGGTATATTTGAGATGAGGTTCCCGTCACAGGTTCCGCCGTGGATGCAACACCTGACAAGTGCTTCTCTTCATAGATTATGGGAGGGTCTTCGTTATTGTTCAAGGGTTGATCTTCCAGTTCATGCAATAAGTCTCCTACATAAGAATAATATTCGATATTATCATCATCGAAATCTATACCATCTTCGGAGACCTCACCATCATGTTAAGCAGCAAGAGCTGTCTCAATTTCCTTTTCTACCAGCGAGCCATACATGCTGAAAAGAAAAGCGAAATAACCAAAATACCAAAACTATACCCATATAGACAAAATAAAACAAACGCATGATGTAGACATTTGGCAACATACATAAAAATCAAGCTACAGACACATTCAGGACAAATAATCAAATAACCGTTATAATAGTAGTTTCTTACCTTATGTCTAATGTATTTCTTATTTTTTTAAATCGTTTCAGCAATTACTTTTCAGTAAATCTCAATTCAAAAGTCACTAATTATCACACAATCTACTTTTTCCCCCTTCGCTTTCGCTATGTCAAATTGCGCGGTAATTTTAATTTCTAACGACTCTCTTTCATGTTTTTTTTGTTTCACTATGTTAATAGCTATGATATAAACATACATTCAGAAATACTTGTCACATGTGTCACTTTTTAAAAGTGCAAAAGTAGTTTGTAGACTTTTGGCAACAATACGCATTTAAGGGTTAAAGGGGCGTCAGTCAGTCCTTAGTCTGCCGGTAGACAAGAAGTGCGACCGCGCTCGGGACTACGTGTACAAATTAGAGATAGTACAGATGTAAACCTACATACTAAATTCCTCGAGGCTACGCACACATAGACAACTCATTCACAGACACGAGGTCAGGCGGTCCTTAACCAAATTTTCGATACTGATTTGTGCGCGAGTGTGTGTAGTAGAGGGTAAGTGTGAAAAAGAAGTACATACATGAGATTTCCATATTATGTATTATCTCTAATTTGTGCTATGTGTGCAAGTGAGCCAGTGCCATTGCAATAGTTACCTATTTCTATTTTTTTTTGTGATAGTGATCACTACAGAAGATTTTTCTAAGAGAAATCGGGGCCGTGTGCCAAATTATTTTAAAGTAAATATGTACCAGCGTGAATAACATTTATCAGAAAAAAAGCAAAATACGGTACAGGTTAGGTACAAGGAAAAAAAAATATTCCGAATTATTGTTTAAAATTGGAGTAGCTTTTCTAGACGTCTTTCACGCTGGGACGTTTCAAAGTCGTTTTGTTCATGAACTTGCAGTCAAAAATTTCGTATTACAGTCAAATTTAGTGTGAAAAATCCTGCTCGATACCAGTACATTAAATAATAGGGAATATGCATAAAATTTATATTGCCTCAAAAATCATTTTTTTCCATTTCTTATTATCATTTAATCATAAATAAAAAGATTTTTTTATTTATTTATTATTTAAAACCTGTAAAATACTGCATTAAAAGTGAAAATCCTGAGAGCGAAATTCAAACTTGCAAAATGCTTCACCATTGGTCGACACGAAATGTGACGTCATTTGTCTCACACAACATTCAATTTATAGGCGTCAATATGTATAAAATTCATTGACCCAAACAAACAGTACAAGTATACACGGATTGACAAGTGACATCTTTCGTCACAAAATGGCGCCAATATTGGTGGCGTTTTAAGTGCTCAAATTTAAACAATGTTTTAAATTTGAATTTGAAGAATAATTTGATCATTTTAAGACTTACTTATATATTTTTTTTTTATAATGATGTAAGAAATTCATTTTAGTTATAAAAAAAAATCATGCATATTCCCTATTGTAAAACGTAAGCCTCACCTTAGGGTTTAGCCCAGAGCCTTGTCTGAGGAAAGTACCAGTAATGAACCAGAAAGAGTTGCAAACACTGAACTGGTTTGTGAGGAGTTTTGTCTCATGTCCACAGATATGTGTACTGGAGGACCTGGAACAGAGAATTATTGGAAGTTTTGTTCACCCATCCAGCAAAAAATGAGTAGAAGCTCGCAGTACAAGCACTTTTTAAGCCGACTATAAGCAAAGTGATATATGAATGGTCTACGTGTCAAATTGCTAGTGTTAAATACTAAATGTTAAAGTGATCTCACTAGGTTTAAGTTACCACTTCCATTACGAATGGGACATCCCAAAATGTGGGTATTATTATACAAAGCCACCTGTTACGTCTCTTTCAATATTGATGAACTAAAACGATTTAGATACTATCTTTGTAGTTCTAATGTATACGTATTCAGTGTCGTCATACCCATTATTTAATAAAAATCAATCGATAAAAGTCGCATATTTGTGAGCTTTTAATTTTAAAGCATAAATTAGCCTTTTTTACCCAGTTATTACTCATTACTTTACTCACAGCGCTCTGTGTTAAAGCTGCTTATATAAACAAACGTAAAAATCATGTTTTATGTCCCTACAACTGTTTACAATTGTGTATTGTGTATTGAAGGCACTGCTATACACACGGAGACATATGTGTCCGTATAAAGTAATATTATCAATCATCATCAATATAAATATCATCAATCAATCATTATCAATCAATCAATACATATAATAAAATCGTAACTGTCTGTTTGTCTGTACGTTTGTGCACGCTATCTCAGCAACCGCTCAACCGATTGCAATGCGGTTTTCTTTATTGCGTTGCTGTTTCCTCCACCTAACATTTAGTGTTTGTTTCATGCCAATCGGTTCATAAATAAAAAAGTTATATCAACCTAAAGAATCACATATAAATTGCAGCATACGAAGTCGCACGCAGGCAACAGCTAGTAAAAATGCCTATATAGACAAATAAATTCGCTTACCATTCATAAGGCGAAAACCTTGCCATCACAAATAGAGTAAAAGATACTAAAATATAAGCAGCTAGGACGTACAGCCATATCTCTATAGCTAGAGGGTTTAGAAAGCTGAATAGTCTTGTAGGTTGAGATGTGGGTACCTGGAAATAGAAAATGTGGATTTATTGACAAAAGTAAAGTCTAAAAAACCATCATCCAGGGTTCCGTACCAAAATAAAGCAAAATAATCCCGTATGATGTAAAGAATATTGACCTATAATACACTTTTTTTTAACGTGAGGGAAATCCATCATGGATGCTATGCCGAACTCCTACTGACTGAAAAACCTCACGTAACGCCCAACATACTATAGTTGGGAGCCCCGGGTAAGCCCTCAGAAGGATGTCCCAGGACTCCCAACAGACCTACGGCTACCACTACGGCGTCGCCTAGGGGCCTGGCCGGTTCGAGTGCTATCCCGCGTCTTTAGGGGGTTTCGGGTGTGATCCCTCTTCTTAGGGGGTGGCGTGCGTGAATCCCTCACGTCACGCTGCCGTCATGGGCCTGCTTCTGTGTCGACGGTGAGCCGCACCGTCCTCAGGCCCCCGGTCATGGAGGCCGATAGTCTTGAACTCTGGTGGGAGAGTTCTCTCCCGTTCCCGCCCCGCCGCCTCTTTCACGAGAATGATCTACCTATAAAACACTTACCTTGAATAATATACCAATGCCAAGGTTCATGAAAGGTTTCGTGAAATCAATAACAGCTTCTCTCGCGTAGTTTATAGTCATAGATGCTACTGCTATGTCGGCTTTCTGAAAATAACGAAATAAATATTGTGAGATATTACACGCGCATTCACAGGTTTGTGTACTTATACCCATCCACTCACACATGCACGCAGGCATACACACACGCGCACGCACTAAAACACACACACACACGCGCACGCACTAAAACACACACACACACACACACACACACACACACACACACATACACACACACAAACACACACACACACACACACACACCACACAGAGTCACTTGCTCACTAACTCACACACTCGCTCGCTCACTCTCTCACACACACATGCATAAACATATAATCCCACCATACGCACACTCTCATCTTACTCGGTACAAAAACAGAATTGCCTAATCTTTTTGCCAATAGAAAATGCATGTAGGTATCAAGTAAAATATCAAGAAAAATACAGTGGATTTTAATGTAAAGTTTCAGTTTTCTACAATATACAGGGTGAATTTTTGAAAAGGGATTGGATGGCCAAATCCGAAACTATAAGGAATAGCGAAATATGCTGAAAGGAGTCACGAGCCCGATTTTGATGAAACTTAAAACCTCATCATTAGATTTTTGAAAACCCCATAATCCTAGCTGGGAATCGAACTTTTTTTTTTTTTTTTTTTTATACTACTTAGGTGGCAGACAAGCTTACGGCCCACCGGAAGGTTGGTAACCGTAGCCTATAGACGTTCGCAACACCAGAGGCGCTACACACGCGCTGCCGACCCGGGCGCAGGTTGTGACGACCCACAGTTGAAATTTTTCAAGCCGCCCGTAAGGCCTTCAACTTGGCTTAACGACTGTCATTTTACTGACAACCGGGACCAACGGCTTATCGTGCCTTCCGAAGCACGGAAGCGCTCGTAAATAAATGTCACAAAGTGGTCCACGTGGTGGTCACCCATCCATGTCCGGCCATAGTAAATGTTGCTTACTGCAGTGATCGTTTACAAAACACTGAGTCCGCGGGGCCACGAGCGCTTCCTTGTTGATTTTGCAAAAAAAAACACACCCTTTATTATTACACCATACGATAGAGTCGCTGTTAAGGATCAAATTTTGCAAAGTAATGATATACGCCAAATTTAAGGAACATTTGGAATTTTAATAGAATGCATATTTCATGTACCTAAATTTTGTATCATAGTTTGTTTCGTTGGAAATCCCAGAAAAGATCGTAACTATTCCGTGTTTTAAATTATGCTCAGAATGATTTTTTAGAGAATATTCTCAACGGAATCAATAATATTCCTTAGTTATTCCTTGAGGTTTCGAATCCAGCTATGTATTGCAAAGATTTTGAACAATTAATCAGTTAACGTAAGAAAAATAAAATGTTTTTTTTAAAGATGAGCTCTTTCCTGTAGTTTACCGTATATCATTACTTCCCAGAATATGATCCTTAATAGCAACACTATCGTATGGTGTAATAATAAAGGGTGTGTTTTTTTTTTCAAAATCAAGGGATTCGATTCCCAGCTAGGATTATGGGTTTTTCAAAAATCTAATGATGAGGTTTTAAGTTTCATCAAAATCGGGCTCGTGACTCCTTTGAGCATTTTTCGCTATTTCTTATAGTTTCAGATTTGGCCATCCAATCCCTTTTGAAAAATTCACCCTGTATAATTATGTAACGTTCCATAATACAATTGCGAAAACAATAATTTCAAAATTCTATTGGAACTACCGCAACTTATTACTTGCACCACACTCCATATTTGTACTTGTCTTGTAGCCGGTTATCGACGATTGTGTTTGTGTCGTTGAAATAATAATTGTAATGTACCCTCGACAAATACAAAAATCAAATGTTATGTTATGTATAAGCAATATTAGACTGACTAACTATAAGGAGTGGAGGGTTGATAATCCGAGATACAGGAGCAATCCTAGTTCGGGTATCAGCCCCCCATAGTATATTCTTGTGAGCTCATATCATTCATTGTCTACAATTATCAACTTGTTATATAAGTACTACATTATGTTGCTCCATCATGTTACTATGGCGAGAAATAAAACTTTATTATTATTATTATTATTATTAATCTACATTACTATCTAGCCCAAACTAAGCTAATAGTGTAGTTCGTGCTATAGAACCTAGACAATTGAAAAACATATTAAAATATTTCTGAATACATACATAGAAAACATCCAAAGTCCGCAAAATCACGAGCTTATGACATACGTTTTTGGTCCGACATGGGAATCGAACCCAAAATCTCACTAACAGCAGTCACATATACAACCGAACTATGCACACACATACCTAGAAATCGGCACTACCGAATCAATCAAATATAGATGGTTGTTTAAACAGCTGCCCCAATAACGCTGTGGTTCAAAAAATAAAATAGCCTAGTTCAATAACAAAACGTTCCAGCGTGAAACGTCAGTGTGTAACGTCCCAACGTGAAACGTGTAGATTTTTCGATTATTTTATTAGACACTAGCGGACGTCACGCTGTTTCCCCCTTGTAGTTCCCGTTCCCGTGGGAATACGGGAATAAAATAAAGCCTATGTTCACCACAAAGAGTGTAGCTTCCCAATAGTGAAAGAATTTTTCAAATCGGTCCAGTAGTTCCGGAGCCCATTCGTTACAAACAAACAAACAAAAAAACAAAGAAACAAATCTTTCCTCTTTTTAATATTAGTATAGATTACTTAAATAACTTTCATATGGGTCAAAGAATAAAAGGCAACATGCCGCAAGGAAACCAGAAGGTTGACGGAGCGCCATGAAGACTGCTGGGATACTCAAACTTATCATAAGGAGAAGTCTAGGTAAATGGATGAAATAGCAGAACCGGCAATAAATTATTACCTCTCGAAACCGGTGTTTTCTTTAAGATTCTAGTGTTCTTTGACTATTCCATATGGATTTTCCTGTGAAATTCAATAATAAAACCAAAATCCACTTACCCTATCCATCAGCTCCTTCACAATACCATTCCACTGACCAGTTTCAGAGTCTCTGGCGACTCCCAAACTGAATTTCGACAAATCCTTATACGACAAGATTTTACTTCGACAACATGAGACTCCGATACGACTCAATTTCGACAATATTTTAGATCGAAACAACTTAATCCCGACACTACTGTACTCCGACAAAGCGTTTCTTCCTTTGTCGGAGTAGATTAGTGTAGAAGGATTTGTCGAAGTTCAATTTGGGAGTCGTCTCTGGCTCTATACATATTGTCTGGCACAAGCCTCAGTCGGTAATGGAACCCAGCTCTGGCTGCCACCCTGGCCAGAAGGTATATACAGAACCCCTCGAAACCTGCCTAAATAGGCGTCTGCGTCTGACAGTGTTTTGAGTGAAGGACGTTTCGAAATGGCCGGGTCGCTTGGAGGAAGAAGAGATCAGCCTCTATCAATTGCATGAGTGTCCTATGTACTCAATAATAAGATAGGAGATTTTGGAATAGATCATTCAGATGAAGAGGATATTAAGGTGGATCAGATAGTGCGATACTGCTAGGAAACCAGAAGTATTGACAGAGTGCCGTGAAGACTCTTGGAATACTCAAACCTATCCTATGGAGAAGTCTGGAGAAATGGATGATGGAGCAGAACAGGCAAGAAAATAATAATAATAACTCTTAAACTAGGTGTTTTCTCGAATATTTCAGCCATTTATGACCATTCTGTATGGTACTATCTTCAAGATTCCAGCCTTATTTGACCAGTATCTTGGATTTTTCCTGTAAAGTGCAATAATAAACCCAAATTCCACTTACCCGATCCATCAGGTCCTTCACAATACCATTCCACTGACCAGTATCAGGGTCTCTGGCTCCATACATATTATCTGGTACTAGCCTCAGCCGGTAATGGAACCCAGCTCTCGCAGCCACCCTGGCCAGAAGGTCTATGCAGAACCCCTCGAAACCTGCCTAAATAGGCGTCTGACAGTGTTATGAGTGAAGGACAATTCGAAATGTCCGGGTCGCTTGGAAGAAGAAGAGTCCAGCCACCATTTATTGCATGAATGTCCTATGTACTCAATACGCAAGTGGGAGATTATGGTTTCAAATAGAATAGATCATTCAGATCAAGAGGATTTGGAGGTGGATCAAATCACTATTTGATCCACCTCCAAATCCTCTTGATCCGTCAATACTTCGGGTTTCCTTGTAGTATTGAGTGCAATACTACGCGCGCGCGCCGTGCGCCGGAGCGCCGTGAAGACTGTTGGAATACTCAAACCTATCCTATGGAGAAGTCTGGAGAAATGGATGATGGAGCAGAAGAGGCAAGAAAATAATAATAATAACTCTTAAACTCTGACCATTCCATATGGTGCTATGTTCAAGATTCCAGCCTTATTTGACCAGTATCTTGGATTTTTCCTGTAAAATGCAATAATAAACCCAAATTCCACTTACCCTATCCATCAGCTCCTTCACAATACCATTCCACTGACCAGTATCAGGGTCTCTGGCTCCATACATATTGTCTGGTACTAGCCTCAGTCGGTAATGGAACCCAGCTCTCGCAGCCACCCTGGCAAGAAGGTCTATACAGAACCCCTCGAAACGGGCGTTGCCTTGAAGGTTCCAGCCTTCTTTGACCATTACGTAGGGTTTTTCCTGAAGGTGTAAATAGTATTGTTAGTTCAATTTTTTATTAGACAAATAAGTGGCGTAGACTTGCAGTCACAGGGCAATGGTCATAGAAGCTAAAGTAATCTACGGTTTTGGAGCCACTTCTAAATACCTAAGGGAACAGGTCTTTCTTTTTGTTGTCCTTCCTGGCTGAATGTAGTCAGGAAACCTGGTGTACCCTCGAAAATAAATCCAAGGGATCAGACATCAAATCAGATCACAGAATCAGGAAACATAGCTTAGGATTGCGTTTTGTATGCTGCTCGCTGAAATAAACCCGCTTGCCTGATGGAAAGTCATGGCGATATCTAAAGAGTTTAGGTCCACTCTCACATTCCACAATATTATTGACAGTGCCGTGCCCCTCAATATTCTTGACTCCTTTTTCTCCTCTAGATGACCTCATTAGTTTCAAGTGAATTTCCATACATATCATAATAACTATACCAATAGGCTGGCTAAAATCTCATAGGCCTTGGGCCACTGATCTAGGGTCGTGCAGCAATGACCATAGAAGCTAGGTTATAAACCCAGGATCTAGAGCGATACGGAGTATAGACCCTGTTCCAAAGACCCAAGAAAACATACTCTAGGTTTCCCTAAAACCTTACCTCGCGAGTAACCACAGTGAGAGTGACATTCGGTGGCGGGTTCCGCCTATATGCTGCAGGGTCTGTGACAGCCAGACCTTCGCTCGGAGACCAGGATCCGGCCACTACCATTCCTCCTCTCTCTCCCCCAGATAACCTCATTAGCTGGAAGTGGAATTTCCTACCTATGCTAGTAACCAGACCAAAAGGCTAGCTCCATACCCATGAGCTTTGGGCCGCTGACTTAGGGTCATGCAGCAATGACCATAGAAGCTAGGTAATAGACCCAGGGTATAGAATCTAGGTCAATACAGAGCACTATAGATCCAGCTCCAAAGACCTAAGAAAATACACTCCAAGGTTCCTTAAAACCTTACCTCGCGAGTAACCACAGTGAGAGTGACATTCGGTGGCGGGTTCCGCCTATATGCTGCAGGGTCTGTGACAGCCAGACCTTCGCTCGGAGACCAGGATCCGGCCACTACCATTCCTCCTCTCTCTCCTCCAGATAACCTCATTAGCTGAAGGTGGAAATTGGTTCGAACACCGTTTTTGAATTCTATTGGACCTGTAAGACCATGGGCTTGTACCTGGAAGGACATTGAAGATTATGGCTTGGAACTGAAACAGTTTGGACTCAAATTCGATATATTCATTTATATGAAAATGGCAACTTATTATACACAACAAAAGCACAAATTAGAGATAGTACAGATGGAAATCTCATGTACTACCCGTTCGCTCTAACTTTGCCGCTGGCGTAGAGGCTTATACCCGAATTGTTAATTAGACGAAGTAAATTGACAGTAGCTAATGTCACTTCGTCATAGAAAATATGCAACATTGTATGAAGAAGTGACAATAGTTGCTGTCAATTTACTTCGTCTAATTAAAAAATCGACTTTAGTATGGAGCCGAGCGGCAAAGTTAGAGCGAACGAGCAGTATGTACTTTTTTTTCACACCTACCCTCTGCTACACACACTCGCGCACAAATCAGTATCGAAAATTTGTTTGAGACCGCATGGCCTCGTGTCTGTGAATGAGTTGTCTATGTGTGCGTAGCATCAGCGAATTAAGTATGTAGATTTCCATCTGTACTATCTCTAATTTGTGACAAAAGTGTCCGTAACCCCACAAACTCATTGTTCTGTAAACGATCATCTGCATTAAGCTTCGTAAGTTATGGCTGGTCCAGAAATGGGGGACCGTCCTGGTTTGAAGGTAGCATGGCGGTCATTAAGATAAGTTGAAGATCATAGGGATGGTTTCAAAATTTCAACAGAAGGTACCCAAAAGCTGTACCTGTCCATTTCAACACGATAATAGGTTCATCATCTGTGAAGATGGACAAATAATATGCCTCTGTCGACCTATTTAGGAAAGAAAACGTAATTTTTAATATGTATGTATGTAAGTATACTTATTTATTTACTAATACTTATTTAGTGACCATGAAAATTTTACAGAGCCTGTTTTACCTAAATACAGTTGACTTACAGTATTAATATTGTCATAGACAGCTTTCCCATGCGTCCAAGGGGTGTCCTTATCGCAAGAGACGTTGGCAGAATGGACGTTATCCGTGATGGCTAACGCTTGAGATAATACTTGGACTGCGTCATATAGCAGGGCTGGTTCCGTCTGTAAAGAAAATATTCTAGAATAGAATAGAATAGAATATAAATATTCTTTATTGTACACCAAAAAAAATTTACATAGTTAAGGAATACAAGGAATTAGAATTAGGATTTATACATACATACGCCTGTTTCTCATCGGGGTAGGCAGAGAATATGGCTTTCCACTTGCTACGATCCTGGCATAAAAGTTTCGCTTCTTCTACTTTCGTAAGTGTTTTCATACACTAGAATTTATACTACTCGAAATATGATGTCCTTGAATCTTACCAAGTTTCTTAGGGACCAAGTCAACCTAACTTAAAAGATATAGATACACTTGGTTCCTACTAAGATTCTCAAGGTTCAACAAGAAGCCGCGAGACGGTCTCACCCGACTGTCCCTCTCTAAAACGTTTATTCAAATAGAATATAATTACTACGTTTTATTTATTGTAAAAGTTTAATCCGATTGACGTAGTCATTTTTATTTTATTTCAAACTTTGAACGGATGATCCACGTGACCTAGTGGCGTAGTTTAATGCAACAGAGTCACAGACTACAGACGCAAGTCTCGCCATAAGCCCCTCTGCACTCTATTTGATAGGGAGGGGCTAAAATACAGGTTACTTGGATGGTACTAAGATCCTTAGGATTACAAGTCAATCTACTTGAAATATACAAATGAACTTGGATTCTATTACAATCCTTGAGGTCCAGTCCAAGTCAACCCTACTTGAAAGAAGTACACTTCTAACGGAAGAGGCTCCGCTGTAGTATCTCTACAAGAGGTCAGAAGTAGTTGGTTCCAATTATCCAGAAAATAAAATCCCACAGCTCTTTGTAGAATTACCAGCTCTTACTAGCTAATAAAATGAACTTCCTCCACTACATAGCTGATGCTAGTGGTCTAATTCTAATAAGTGTTGCTCCTAGCAGCCAATAAAGAGAGTGGCCTATTTTTGGCTGCTAGGAGTAACACTGATTTCTGACAGGAAGCAACTTGGCGCAGAGAAGAACCATAGCGTCCTTGGCTGCCTTCTACCGAATGTATCACGGCGAATGTTCTGACGACCTCTTCAACCTGATCCCACCACCATCTCCTTTCCGATCCCGAACAACGCGTGCCGGGCGGAGATGCCATTCATACACAGTGTAGAGAATCTTTGCCAGAACTGAGCGTCTCAAAAGATCGTTCCTCTGTCGAACTATTAAAACCTGGAACGACCTGCCCGCACACGTGTTTCCCTCATCTTACAATCCCGGGTTCTTCAAGAGGAGCGTGAAGAGGCACATTACAAGGCCGCCAACTTGAGGACCACTGTAAGAAGTGGCCCCCAATCGCTAGATGCGCCACGGCTTTCCATCAGGCTGGTGGCGGCGTCAATTTGGCGAGCTAAATATAAAAAAAAAGAAGAAAAGCGCTTACCTGAAAAAGAAAACTACCGAAGGCTGGATGTACTATGTGTAGTAGGCTATAGAAGACAAAAATAGTACCTTAATATGTCCTCCACTGATAATCGAAGCCCCAATAGGATGGAACTTCTCCATAACTTGCAGGGATTCTTTGACCTTATCAGAGTCCCGGTCTACGAGTCTCCAGCCGCTCATGTTTACACGGTTATAGTAGAAGTCTTCCAGGTCGAATAGCTCCATGTCCTGGAAATAATAAAGCAATTGCTCAGATTGGTCCAGAACTTCGGAACGCTGAGCCGTGGGTCTCGGTTGCCAGTAAAATATATATAGCACAAGCTTATATTAGCTTAATTTGAGCTAGATGATGTTGTGTGAGATTGTCCCCAAAAAAAATGGCAGTCGTTGAAGACATTAAGGGCCCGAGGGTGGGCGTAAGAATTTCGTCGTCAATCATTACCCTCCTTTTGCGTAGTCAGTTAAAAAGTAGCTTATGTCCTTCCCTTGGACTCAAACTATCCCCATACCAAATTTCATCAAAATCGGTGAGGGTGTCGGATGTCTCTGATTGATAAGATCTGAAAGAAAGTTATCCGTCAGAGAACAATAGTGGTCGAAATAGCTCGCAGAGTATGCGTTTTGAAGTGACAGTGGGCTGGCCACATCTGTAGAAGAACTGATGGCCAATGGAGCAAGCGAGTTTTGGAGTGGAGACCGCGACCTGGTTAATGTGGGGTAGGAAGACCCTCTGCCAGGTGAAGCGACGAACCAAAGAAGGTTGCAGGGATTGACTGGATGCGGATGCAGGACCGTGTGTTGTGGCGCAATTTGGGAGAGGCCTGTCCAGCAGTGGACTGCTATAGGCTAAATTGATTGATTGATGACACAAAAACTTATTTGTCCAATCCTCAAACAGTGAGCCACGTTTGCTTCATATAATATGTCCATTCCATATTCTGTCATATCCTAGCGCCTGATTGTTTTCCCCGCGGACTAGCCGATGATCGCAGCTCCGCCCGCGTAAAATTTGTTCCCATTCCCGCTTCCCATAGAAACTTATTCCCGGGATAAAAAGAAGCCTATATGTTATGCCTTATTCCAGGCTATATTGTATCCATGTACCAAATATTTCAGCCAGATCCGTTCAGCCGTTCGAGCGTGGCAGAGTAACAAACATCCACACATCCACACTCACAAACTTTCGCATCTCTTCTCTATTATTATAAAATTGTAAAAATAGCTGTGACGGTACATTCAGTATCCTACTAATATTATAAATATGAAAGTTTGTGAAGATGTTTGGATGTTTAGATGTTTGGATGTTTGTTCCTCAATCACGCTCTAACGGCCAAACGGATTGGGCTGAAAATTGGTACAGGGATAGCTTATAGTCTGGAATAACACATAGGCTACTTTCTATCATGGGAATAACTTCCCGCGGGAACAAATTTTACGCGGGCGAAGCTGCGTCCAAAAGTTCAAAAGTCCAAAAGTCCAAAGTCCAAAGTCCAAAGTCGAAAAGTCCAAAAGTCCAAAAAGCCAAAAGGCCAAAAGTCCAAAAGTCCAAAAAACCAAAGTCCAAAAGTCCAGAAGTCCAAAAGCCCAAAAGGCCAAAAGTCCAAAAGTACAAAAGTCCAAAAGTACAAAAGTCCAAAAGTCCCAAAGGCCAAAAGTCCAAAAGGCCAAAAGTCCACTCCACCTAACCTCACCCCATCCCACCTCACACCAATTCACCTCACCACACCCCACTTCACCTCACCCTACCCTACACACCTCAGCCCACCCCACTTCACCCTACTTCACTTCATATACATAGGTACACGTTATGCAAACGCTCACGTGTACACGTTGGTATATGAAGTGCGAGATACACAAACGTGGCCGAGCGTGGCCGAAGGTAGCTGAAAGTGTTATTTATTTTCGTGACAGAATTTCTGATAGAAGCTATGCAATAGCTTAAAAACTTTACTTTTAAGATTTTAGTTCTCATTACATAGAGACCAATTGATCCAAAGTACTGCCGTTCAGAGTCCCTGCACGTTGGATTAATTGGTCCCTATGTATTGAGAACTAAGGTATACTTTCTGGGAGTGTGATACGTGACTTAGAAAAGTGTAACACCGAATATCACGTCCCCGTAAGATTACGGATTCGAAACACTTAACAACGAATGCACACTACCACGAAAAACTATACGCCGTAGTAATGCGATTTCGAATAACTAAATCTCTAATTCACTTTTTCCGAAACACTTAACAACGAATGCACGCTACCTCGAAAAACTTAACGCCGTAGCCATGCGATCTCGAATAACTAAATCTCTAATTTCACCTATTTGAAACACTTCACAAAGAATGCACACTACCACTAAAAACTGCACACCGTAGCCATGTGATCTCGAATAACTAAACCTCTAGGTCATCGTAAAAAGTCTTTATGTACATATATTAGGTACTAGCTGACCCGCGCAACTTCGTTTGCGTTCATAAGAGAGACAGAGAGAAAGAGCGCTATTATTTTGATATCATGTTTCCCGTCATTTACCCCCGTTGCGTTTACTCCCGTCGCAAAACTAACTCCCAAAAACGCGAGATAGCACCCAAACCCACTTAGGTGAGGCCAAAGTGATAGCCGTAGGTCTGTTGGCAGTTCTGGGCTGACTACCGAAGGCTTAACAGCCGTAGACGTATACGTGTGGTTTTTAGACTTTAATAGTTCGGCATAGCATATACGCAGGAATTTCCTCACTTTAAAAAAAAATGTAATTGTGAGCGAACCTTAAAAGATATATAAATAAATAGGTATTTGGTTTTAGAACTTTTTAAGAGGAATAATTTTGTAATAAATTATTTTTATGTAACTTTATCCCTTTACGCAGAGGCGCAACGGATACTCTTATAACGATTAAATGTTTTTCGTTTTCGAAACATTTCTCATTGCTGCACCGCTCCTATTAATCTTAGCATTATATTATGTAGCCTTAAGCCATTCTCATTAAATGAACCTACTTACTATCGAACAATTAAAGAGTTTTTGAAACACTACCAGTAGTTTCAGTAAGGCTTGCCTTGGTATGATGTGATCATGGTCCCTTTGCAGCGTGAGTCCAGTACCAGCTACACTTCCGACGTTTGATCTGTTGATGGATAGGGGTCACTGCAGCGTTTCAATAGGCTTACGTTCGTGATGTTCTCGGGCCCGTATATACCGAGGATCCGTTGGAGGCAGCGGTTGACGAAGACTTTTAGCTGGTACCGAAATGTGACCTTCTATGTCTCGCATCCGTATAGCAGTTAGCAGTACAGTTTTAACGTTTACCTACTTTGTTTTGAGTTTCACTCTTCGAGTCCATTTTTGCGACTGCCTACGGGGCGCAGCTGTGTGAAGGTTGTTCTAGCCTTGGCGAGTCTTGAAATGATTTATGGTACCTACTCTTCTATCCCATCAGTTTCTGACACGACACTCCCGGTACGTGAATTAGTGCCTCCACCACATCTCTTGCGTCAGTCGATTTTAATTTCAGTCCAGCCATTCGCTGCCTCATCCTGCACGTTGTCCTGCAGACATGCATGACGGCGTGTGTGTGCCTCAGTAGGCACAGGTCATCGGCGCCATTTAAATCCTCCAGGATATCATTATACCATCAGCATTATACCATCTATTTTCTATGGATGGTTGTTAACTATCCTGTTATCTGCATAAGAATCCTCTAAGGTAGGTACAGTATGTATTTTCAAAAGAGTTTGTGAACTCTATGTTTAGTTTCTTTTTCAGAATATTGATGACATTTGATTGATGTCATTTTATACACGTACATTGATACATGTAATAAAATTCTAAGACGCCGGTGTTTGTATGTAAATTGTTTATACTGAGGAAAATTCTATACTGAGGAATAGCTTTAATCATTAAGCTTTATTTTGATTAAGCAAACAGGGCAGATTCACTCGCCACTTGATGAGTAGGATAAATAAATACCTCTAATTTCATAGACCTTATGAGACGTAAACAAAGTTGCGAGGGTCAGCTAGTTAAAAGATAAAACAATAGGTTTCTTCTTACCTACTTAAAAACTATTTTTACAAATTTTATGTCTTTGAAATGTGCATTTTATGGTATTGATGTGACTTATGACACGTTTAAAGTACATAGGTATGGGATAGATGGCGCTCGCGGCTACGTCAGCGTTCCACTTCCCATGGGAATGTACTCCGGGGATAAAAAGTAGCCTATGTGTTATTCCAGACTATATTGTATAATCTGTACCAAGTTTCAGCCCGATCCGTTCAGCCGTTTGAGCGTGAAAGAGTAATAAGAAACATCCACACTCACAAACTTTCGCATTTATAAAATTTGTAAGATCCATACACTATACATATATTAGAACTGTTGAGGGTCGAGTCTGTACTTGGAAGATATTTTGAAAATTTTAAATGTAGGGTGTTTGTTCTCTCATCGATACTGCAACCGTAAATGTAATTTTAATTTTTCAAGTCTGTCTGTCTGTTTGCATCCCCAATCAGTATCACGCCGAAACTACTGAATCGATTAGAATGAATCTTGGTACAATCTGAGCTAATGATCCGAGGAAGGTTCTAGGATACTTTTGATCCCGATATTTAGTGCGGTTCCTTTAGGAGAGGGGATGAAAGTCAAAATGATTTTTAGTTGTAACTTCCCTATGCGAGGTACGATTTCAAAAACTTTTTCAGTGTCATAAAGGGTGTACTTTAAAGATCGTTTCAAACTTTTTTCAATTTTGAGTGTTTTGTAGCCCACGCACGCCTTTGGCGCGGACTGAATTATTTTAGAATAGCCTTAATCATTAAGCTCTTTTTTAATTAAGCAAACAGGGCAGATTCACACGCTGTATGATGAGTCTGATTAAGAAATACCTCAACTTTAATAGACTTTATGTGACGTAAACGAAGATGCGAGGGTCAGCTAGTTAAAAGATAAAAGAATACCTAGGTTTCTTCTTAACTACTTAAAAACTATTTTTACAATTTTTATGGTAATAATAGACATTCTTTGAAATGTACATTTATGGTATTGTTGTGACGTTTATGACATGTTTTAAGTACATAGGTATGGTTCAGAGATGGCGCTCGCGGCTACGTCAGCGTGAAATTTTATTTCCCACTTCCCATGGGAACTTTAAAAAGTAGCCTATGTGTTATTCCAGACTATAATGTATCCCTGTACCAAATTTCAGTCAGATCCGTTCAGCCGTTCGAGCGTGAAAGAGTAACAAACATCCACACTCACAAACATTCACATTTATAATATTAGTAAGACTAGCTGTGGCGCGCGGCTTCGCCCGCGTGAAATTTGGTCCCCGTTCCCGCTTCCCGTGGGAACATTTTCCCGGGATAAAAAGTAGCCTATGTGTTATTCCGGACTATACTCTATCCCTATAATAAAATTTAAGCCAGATCCATTCAGTCGTTAGAGCGTGATTGAGTAACAAACATCCAAACATCTAAACATCCAAACATCTTCACAAACTTTCACATTTATAATATTAGTAGGATTATAACAATCAACTAAATAGAGAAAAAGAAGTCATAATGTTGTGTCAATCTGTCAATCAATAAAATACATAATTAAATTTATTCTAAGAGGGTACATGGGAAAAAATATTAGCTGTATTACCCGTTCTTACAATACTTGATATGGGAATTTGCATTGTGGGCATACTGTTGTGGATCGCGAATAATAACTCGGGTAAGAAGTATTATTCAGTATTGTACATACAAGTTGCATAATTTTATTTACACTAGCTAGATGACCGCAGCTTCGCCTGCGTGAAATTCTGTTCCTAGACTATAACCTATCTCTGTAGGTACCGAATTTCAGCCAGATCCGTTTAGCCGTTACAGCGTGAAAGAGTAACAAACATCCACACTCCCAAACATTCGCATTTATAAAAGTAGTTAGATTTAAAAAAAGTTTAAAGTTTAAAAAAAGTTTAAAAGTTTTTTAAAGTTTTTTCTTGTTCGATTTGGTTGATTGTATTGTATGGACAAACGATTGATTTGGCTGATTGACAAAAAGTCATAATTTCTTTTTTTTTTATTTTAAAAACTTTTTTTCTCTATTTAGTTGATTGTTATTGTTATAATTATATGAATAAAGACTACCATGTCGACTAAGATTCGAACCTGCGTCTTTTCGCATACCGTGCGGACGCCTTAACCACTGAAGTAGGCTTAGGTGGCCGCGAGTGGTTAAGGCGTCCACACGGTATGTGAGAAGAGGCAGGTTCGAATCCTGTTCTATTCTTTTTCCATATTTAAAAAAAATAAAGACTTTTTACGATGACTTAGAGGTTTAGTTATTCGAGATCACATGGCTACGGTGTGCAGTTTTTAGTGCTAGCGTGCATTCTTTGTGAAGTGTTTCGAATAGGTGAAATTAGAGATTTAGTTATTCGAGATCGCATGGCTACGGCGTTAAGTTTTTCGAGGTAGCGTGCATTCGTTGTTAAGTGTTTCGGAAAAAGTGAATTAGAGATTTAGTTATTCGAAATCGCATTACTACGGCGTATAGTTTTTCGTGGTAGCGTGCATTCGTTGTTAAGTGTTTCGAATTCGTAATCTCTCTCTCTAACACCGAATATCACGTCCCCGTAGGACGTGATATTCGGTGTTACACTTTTCTAAGTAAAAAAAATCTTCTTCATATTTTTTCTTCGCCATTCTTCTCCATGATGAATTTCGCGACGGTGAGTGAGAACTGTACCGAATTTGAAAGACTTAATACTTTTAAATCCGTTAGGGTTCCGCCCCACAACCGCGAAGATACTGCTGAAGTTGATTTGGTGAACTTGCTGTTGTGTGGAGCTAGCATTACATTATGCAGAAAATTACCTTAAGGCCGTTAGAATGCCTAACGACCTTGACCATACAAAACACGCGTCCTTCTGGCTAAGAAATGTAGCAATTTATAGCTTATTTTAGTTGTGACAAGCTTATACTCATACTTATTCAAAATCAAAGAAAACCAATTTATAGATGTATCTTTTCTTCACACGTTGGGATAATTTTTTGCTTTCGCGTCGATAAAAATTGAAGTCATAAAATGCATTCATCTAAAAATTTGGGGGTGACTCTATGATCGTTTTACACACACATTATGTATAATTAATATACAATTTCAAACAAAACCATATTTTGACACACATCTTGTAGATTAACAATGTATTTTTGACTTTAATTTTCCATCTACTTATGCAAAAAAAAAACGCTTTCATTTGCACCTCTATTTTGTCATTTTCTAAACCAGTCCCCTTAATACTCGCGTTGATCTTGAAAATACCTAAATGCACAATTTCAAACAAAAAGAACACCTAAAATACATAATTACGCTATTATAGTAATGACGTAAACGTATATTTTTACAAATTCAACCTTACGCGTTTGACATAAAGTCGTATTTTAAGTGTCGTCATTTTTATAGGTAACATTTGACGTCTGTCAGTTTTATCTTCATAATGAGAATGATGAAAGAGAAAGTGAATGAATCGATACGGTACGGACTTGAAAGATATGCGAATTTTAAAAATTATAAGGCGAATCCCTGTCCCATAATTATTCTTTCCTTTGCAAAATAAAACAAGTATATACAGCTTGGCAAAATAGTGAAGAAAATAATGGAGGAGCCACTGTGCTGTTCATATGGCAACCCGTTAAAAAGAACCACCAATCAATATCCAGTTGTCAACAACCCTAGATAAAACCCACCAATCAAATTGTATAGTTAACGTCATTGACTGACAGACATATTATGTGACGTTATTGGCAGCTTTTTGACAATGTAGCCAGCCTGCAAAATATTTGTTCCGCTTCTAGACTTTTTTGTCAAGCTGTACATGATTCGATTGTCTAATGATTGTGAAATTGAGTTGTCAAAATGTTATCCATTAAAATAACTCCACTTTAGTGATCGATGGGCGATGTAACTTTAAACTGGAGTACAATTTATGACAAATTTTCAACTTAATTATAACTAACTAGCGGACTTCACGTGATTTAACCCGCGTCGTTTCCGTTTCCGAAGGAATACGGGAATAAAATATAGCCTATGTTCACCGCAAAGAAAGAAGTGTAGCTTCCCAACAGTGAAAGAATTAATTAAATCGGCCCAGTAGTTCCGGAGCCTATTCGATGCAAACAAACAATCAAATCTTTCCTCTTTGTAATATTGTATAGATGAAATCAGGCATTACATAGTGAAAATCCATCTTCTAGAACGATAATATAGTAGGGGGAGGGAGAGAGACTCGACTCGACAATCCTAACGTACAACAGTTAAGGAATAATAATAACCACAACTAATTGTATGGGAGGAATGACGAATCGAACTCCTGAGGAGAGGAGATTTGGATAGGAAAAACACCTGAACCCTACAGATTGTTGGTTTCAAATTAGAGATAGTACAGATGGACACACATAGACACCACTCACAGAGTTCACAGACTATTTTCATAGTAGTTTTCAATACTGATTTGTGCGCGAGTGTGCGTAGCAGAGGGTAGGTGGGAAAAAAAGTACATACATGAGGTTTTCATCTGAACTATCTCTAATTTGTGGTATTGAGCACTACTCCGCTTAACAACATGACTAATTAGTCGACACGTGTTTCGTCTACTCATGAGCCATCCTCAGAAATGCATAGCAGCAAAACTTAACAAGACACTACCACGACCATAGATTTAGTTGATAGTAGCGAAAATCCTAAATCTATGATCACGACTATTATTTCTATACAAAAGTGCCGACATTTTAATAGGTTTTTTGACGTCTGTCATATTTATTACTGAAAACAAAACGTAAAATTACTCGTATCTGTCATTATTGCAATAAATATGTAACTGTAATTGAAAAAAGTTAAGCATTTGTGCAGTTCTGACAAATCCCAAAAATATATAATTTTATACCCGCCGTTACAAGGTTGCGTTGATTTTTTATGAACTGTCAAACGTTACCTATTAAAATGACTCCACCTTAGTCATGACGAATTGACAGGTGTCAGAAATGCAATCTCTCATGAGAAATGCAAAATAATAGGTCCGTTTTGATATTTGAAAAAGCGCCACTCTCGTTTCGCTCGCATTTAGTGGCGAGAGTCCCATTGGTGGATTCGGAAATCCACCAATGATAGTCGTCGAAATGACAACTAAATGTCAAAACAGGCCTTTTACATTTTTTACGAGTATCTAAGTATATTTATGTACTAAGATTAGAAATATTTTGTCAATTACGTAGTTAATTAGTACGTACTTAAAAATAACATGAAAATTAGCTGGAACTATTTCAAAGAAGATTCTTTGGCGGGAACTGGAAAGAATCGTATCGCATCGTTTTGTAAATTTGCAAAATTAGTGTATTTTCGAGTGTTTTGTGTGTTTCAATGGTGGATTCTTAAACATAAACGTTCGACAACGTGCACTAGTGTTGGGAAGTGATAAAACGCAGTGAATCGCAACTTTGCAGTTTCTGACAAAGCACCCAAAGAAACTTTTTTTTTTTTACGTGAGAGAAAATCCTCAGAGGATGTTATGCCGGACTCTTACCGCCTAAAAAACCTCACGTAACGCCTAACAGCCTGTGGTTGGGAGTCCTGGGTAAGCCCTCGGAAGGATGTCCCGGGAGCACCCAAAGAAACTTTCAGAAATTTATCCACCGCTTTTCTGAAGGAAGACTGACTATGACTTATGGCTATACTTGACTTTGACTGGACTAAGAGGACGAGGACTGTGTCTTATTAAAGCAAAATGAAGAGATAATAAAAATACAAGCCTTGGCTGTATGGCTCAAATTGCCTTTGCCTATCCGAAAATGGATAAATGAAACACTACTACTACATTTCAAAGAAGTGCCATCATGAACAAACACAGTGATATGCCCCTAGATGAGGTCGCAGTGGTAGCCGTGGGTCTGTTAGGAGTCCTGGGACATCCTTCCGAGGGTGCACCCGGGGCGCCCAACCGTAGGCTGTTAGGTAAGATGCGTGTGGTTTTTGATAGGAATCCAGCATAGCATCCTTGAAGATTTTCCCTCACGTAAATCAAAAAAAAAGACCGTGTTAAGATACCCAAAGTCGAAT
Source organism: Miltochrista miniata (assembly GCA_933228765.1). Lineage (NCBI taxonomy): Eukaryota > Metazoa > Arthropoda > Insecta > Lepidoptera > Erebidae > Miltochrista > Miltochrista miniata. The sequence continues at coordinate 19,289,854 of OW121774.1, read as the reverse complement.
TTTTAATTAGACGAAGTCAGGTGACAGCAGCTAATGTCACTACTTTATACAATGTTTCATAATTTGTATGACGAAGTGACATTAGCTACTGTCACCTGACTTCGTCTAATTAAAAATTCGACTTTATGTATTATGATTTAACTTATTATTGTTCTTGTAATAGTGTACCTACTTAACAGGACAATTTTCTCCACGTGTATTGAACGATGTATGAAAGGCTAAATTATGTTGACAATTGACAACTATGATGTGACACTGACAAGATAAGTAACACTGTTGACAGTCACAGTCAGTAGTAATTTTTTTATCCATTTTCGGAAAGCAAAGGCAATTTGAGCCATACAGCCAAGTCTTGTATTTTTATTATCTTTTCATTTTGCTTTAATAAGACACAGTCCTCGTCCTCTAAGTTTAGTCAAAGTCAAGTACAGCCCTAATTCAGTCTTCCTTCAGAAAAGCGGTGGCTAAATTGCTGAAAGATTCTTTGGATTTTTGTCAGAAACTGCAAAGTTGCGATTCACTGCGTTTTATCACTTCCCAACACGTTGTCGTACGTTTATGTTTAATCATCCACCATTGATACACACAAAATACTCGAAAATACACTAATTTTGCAAATTTACAAAACGACGCGATACGATTCCTACCAGTTCCCGCCAAAGAACCGCCCCCCCCCCCCCCCCCAGTCACAGTCAGTCATATTTTTTCTTTTTTTGATGTACACTTTTGTTACTGCAGCTGGCAGAAATAAATAGATTTTCTTTCTTTTTCTTTTTAAAATGTGTGTTTGGAGAAATTTGGGAGAGGCATAATATCCAACAATGGACTGCTATAAGCTAATTTGATTTAATAATGATTTAAAATAGGTACTTACAAAAGATGTGAAAACGTAGTGATAATCTTCGTTGTTCATTTGTAACTGTAGAATCTGTAACCAACAACAATATAGATAAATATTACATTTATTGGTATTTAATAGAACTCGGGGAATGAATTTAGGACTTGTGAATGCATGTCTAATACTTCTGGTATACTGGTCTACCAGTCTTTTGTCCTGGGACATCCTTCCGAGGGCTTACCCGGGGCACCCAACCTTAGTCTGTTGGGCGTTACGTGAGGTTTTTTAGTCGGTAGGAGTCCGGCATAGCATTCATGATGGATTTTCCCTCACGTTAAAAAGAAAGAAAAGCCAGTCTTTTGGTCTACTGGTATTTTAGATAAAATTATTTTAATCTACTGGCCGTTTTGTGAACTAATATTTTGGTCTACATTTCCTTTGTTTAGTAGTCAGTCATACAGTCTCTTGGGCTTTCATTCGGTCTACTATTCTGTTGGCTTACAGGTCTTTGACTAAAAGACCTGTAAGCCAACAGAATTTGTATTTCGTTTTTCTAATCTCATGTATGACTAATCTCTTTGTCTATTGGTATTTTGGTCTGATAATCTTTTGTTCTGTAATCCTTAGGATCATGACAACGGACTGACGACGCTGGCTTTAGTAGTGAGTTCACTTTCTTTAGAACTCGAAGAATTGAACTGAGATCAACGTAGATCTGATACTGTAACCTAGGTCTTCTGGTCCTTTGATCTACTAGTCTTCTAATCTTTTGAACTACTGATCATTTCGTCTCCTGGTCGATGTATCTACTGGTATTTTGGTATAATATCTTTTTGTATATTGGTCCACTGGTATTTCGGTCTATTAGTCTTTTGGTCTACCTTGTATTTTATTAGTTTAGTGTACTCACCAATCTAGCTAGCCCTTATCTTCCTAGAGTTTGTATCTACAACAAAATGGCTGACCCCTTGAGCTTTAAGTTGAGCCAAAGCTCTTCTGTAATCCTTAGCGTCATGACAACGAACTGAGGCTGACCTTAGTAGTAAGTTTACAATCTTTAGGACTCAGGGAATTAAACTTAGTTTGCATGAATGTAGGTCTGATACTGTCACCACTAGGTCTAGGTGTTATGGTCTACTAAACATTAGGATCTGTCGTTTAGTCTACTGGTATTTTGTTCTATTGATTTGTATGTCTTCTGTTCTTTTATGCCCTGGTTTTTGATCTACTAGTCTCTTGGTCTACTGATCTTTAGGTCTAGTGGTATTTTGGTCTACTAGTCTTTTTTTCTACAAATATCTTGGTCTACTAGGCTTTTGGTTGACTGGTCTGTTACTGGTCTACTGGTCCTTTTTAGTCTTATACTCTTCTAATTTTAAATTCTGATCTTTTGGTCTACTGGCCATGTGAACTGATCATAAGGTCTACTTGTTTTTGGTATAAATGACTTTTAGTCTTTTTGGTTTCTGTCATTTTGGTCTACCAGCACTTTGATCTCAAATCAAACTTAAGCTATTAAAAAGCTCGACCAAACTGTTGCATGATAGTATTTTTTGCACAGCCCAACACATATTTAATAAAATCCCGATTCATATTAGAAATGAAAGTAAAATAAAATCTTTTAAGAAACTGCTGCATGAACTACTAATAGCTAAATGCTACTACTCGGTTCAACAATATTTAGACGACAAGATATAAAGTAATAAATATTATAGGATATAAGCACAGGCAAGTAATTTATTATGTATAATTTTTGTAAGATATGGTTCTTCTCCAGTATTCTGTATAATGGTTTATGTGTACTATAGTTTCTACTTTCTTTTGAAAATTGGACGTACTTCATAAAATTTAAAATAATAATTGTAAATAAAGACTAGACATCTGGATTATTATAATGAATTCAAAATTTAATTGTAACAAAGGTATGACATTCAAATTGTAATCATGGTAAGAATATGACATTTTAATTTATAAGTTTATTATATGTGAAAGAAATAATATGATACTCATTCTAATCTGTTAATGAAGTGTAATTTTTAAATATTGTATTATTTTTTAACGTTGTGTTATTGTTGTTAAATATTGTATGTCGAAATGACAGAACATGGCCGAGCATGAAAATTTTGCTTAACACCATCAATTTGTACCCATGTTGCACAATAAAGTATTTGAAGTTTGAAGTTTGAAGTTTGATCTACTAGGCTTTTAGTTTACAAGCTTATTCGTCTACCGGCCGGTTGGTCTACTGATTTTATTGTTTACTCGTCTTATGATCAACTAGTGTCTTAGTCAGTAGACTAAGACCAGTAGGTCTTTTGGTCAATTAGTCTTTTAGTCTACTGGTCTTTTGGTCAATTAGTCTTTTAGTGTACTTGTCTATTGGTCTACTAGTTTTATTTCGACTATTATATTGTACTCACCGCTCTAGCTAGCTGTCTTATCTTCCTAGGGTCCGTATCTACAACAATATGGCCGACCCTTTGAGCTTTAAGTTGAGCTAAAGCCCTTCTGTAATCCTTGTGATCATGACAATTTTACATTCATTAGAACTCGGGAAATTGAACTTAGAGTGCATGAATGTTGCTCTGATTCTCTAACCACTTGTTTACTGATCTAGTAGATTAAAATACTGATCTTTTGGTCTTCTGACTATTTCTCTACTAATTATTAGGTCTGCTTGTTTTTGGTATATTTGACTTTTAGTCTATCTGACTGTTGGTCTTTTGGTCTGCCAGCCGTTTGGTCTATTGGTCTTTTAGTGTACTAGTCTTTTGGTTTACAAGTTGATTAGTCTACTGGCCGTTTGGTCTACTGATATTACGGTCTACTAGTCTTATAGTCAACTAGTGTCTGGGTCTACTGGTCTTTTGGTCAATTAGGCTTTTAGTCTACTGGTCTTTGGTTTACTAGTCTTATATCGACTATTATATTGTACTCACCGCTCTAGCTAGCTGTCTTATCTTCCTAGGGTCCGTATCTACAACAATATGTCCGACCCTTTGAGCTTTAAGTTGAGCTAAAGCTCTCCTGTAATCTTTAGCGTCATGAGAACGGACGGCGTACATGTCTCGGCCATCTTTTGCTATGTCTAGTAAGTTGATTTCTCCTGGAAAATAGTTTTAATACCACATTAAAAATTACAATTTACATACATATCGTCACGCCTATATCACCGAAGGGGTTGATAGAGACATACACTCACAATGCCCTAGTTGCATTTTTACCCAAGTAATGCGTGGTGAAAAGACTCCCGTATTCAATGTTAAATACTAATGTATGGATTAAGGAATAAAAATAGGCTTGCGCCGTATTTCGTGGAAGCAAAATGGGTTTGCAAATTTTGTCTACTAACTACCTTAGTGGTATAAAACTAAACTTACCATAACCGTAATCCTCATAGATGATACCCATCCTGGTCCAATTAAGGAAGCTGAGGAACTCGGAGAAAGCCTTCGTAATGAGGTTCCTTGGAGGGTATAGATTTACTGTGAAGGTGTTGTTGGCTGGAAGAGATACAAATGCCAATGAGATAACAATCAATAAATAATAATAGACACGAAGCCATCTAGCCTTTTTTTTTTTTTTTTTTTTTTTAACGTGAGGGAAAATCCTCGTAGGATGCTATGCCGGACTCTTACCGACTAAAAAACCTCACGTAACGCCCAACAGCCTATGGTTGAGAGCCCCGGGTAAGCCCTCAGGAAGGATGTCCCGTGACTCCCAACAGACCTACGGCCGCCAATGCGGCCTCGCCCAGAGGGTGGTTCGGGTGCAATCCCGCGTCTATGGGGGGTTTCGGGTGTGACCCCGCTTCTAAGGGGGGGCGTGCGTGAGTGCTCACGTCACGCTGCCGTCATGGGCCTGCTTCTGTAAGGACGGTGAGCGGCCCTCTCACCGTCCTCAGACCCCCGGTCATGGAGGCCGATAGTCCTCGGCGAAGACACGTCGGCGGCGCCCGGGGCGCCGACTGCGGAACTCGGGTGGGAGAGTTCTCTCCCGCACCCGGCCCGCCGCCTCCTTCGCGAGCATGACCTGCTCGCAGAACGAGGCGGCGAAATCCCACTTACTCCCGCTGGAGAGCATGGCTCGCACCATGGCCTCAAGCGAGAGGGTGTCCACGCCCAGACCCACTACGAGGACCTGTCGCTGTTGTGCCCACGCCGTGCACTCCACCAGCGTGTGGAGCGCCGTGTCATCGCTGCGGTCCTCGCAGTGCTGACATTCGGCCGTGGTTTCCCGGTGTTTTCGCCACAGATACCTACCGAAGCTACCGTGCCCGGCAAGCATCTGTGTCAACCGGTAGGAGAGAGCACCGTGTCTTCTCTCCAGCCACTCGTCCATGACCGGTCTGACGGCCGCGATTGTGGCGAATCCCCCCTTTAGCCATCTAGCCTAAATAAAGCTAATTATAAGCTTAAAGGATCTGTACAACTGATACATATACTTTTTTTTTCTGAATACATACAACTCCGAAACAAACATTTGTGGATCACGCAAATATTTGGTCAAATTTAGATGAGGTTTTAGGGTTCCGTACCGTAAGATAAAAACGAGACTCTATTACTGAGACTTCGCTGTCCATCTGTCTGTCGCCAGGCTGTATATAATAAAATTAAAAATACCAAAACTGGCCAAGTGCAAGTTGACTTCGCAGAAGAATGGTTTCTCATTCCTCACGTTTGTTTGTGGGAGTTTACCTTATTTTTTTAGTTTTTATTATTTTTTCGCAAAGTTGTAACAGAAGTACATCATCACGAATAATCACGATAAATTTTATCCACCTAGCTATTACGGTTCATGAGATACAGCCTGATAACAGACAGATGGTCAGTAAATTCTCAGTAATATGGTTTTTGGGTACATACGAAATACAACAAATCGAAACATCAATAAAATCAAAACCAACCCGATCTTTTTGAGTAAAAAAGGAATATAAAACTATCTACTTACAGTGATCATTAACGTAAGGTCCAACAGTTAGATGAGGAGCGTGAAGACTCCTGGTCATGGCGTCAAGAGTAGCTGCCAGTTGAGGACCTGCGCCGCTGAAGAGTGCCACTGCGCCTGACTTTAGTTGTGTGCACGCTGGAATGAAGTAAATGGTGATATTGTCATCAGTATTGCTGACAATATTTTCATTTTAGCTGGTTTCCGTAGAAGAGATCTTTCCAATACATAACTATAAGGGTGTTGCAGACAGGGATTGGATATGAAAGGCACAGGATTGAGTGCTGTGGCTTAAATTGGGAAAGGCCCACTTACAGCAGTGGACTATTGTTCACTGAAATGATTGATTGATTCAAGGGAACACTTCTTACAAGAAAAAATCTATAGTCATTCTGGTCTGAATTTTGGTCCGGATTGGAGCAAAACTCCAACAGAGAGGACAAATATAGAATAGAATAGAATAGAATAAACTTTATTTGTACACCAAGTTGAAAACAAGTTTACAATAATACTAACAGAATGTTGTACAAAGGGCGGCCTTATCGCTATAAAGCAATTTCTGACAGGCAACCTTGGGATGGACTGAAAAGATGTTAATTATAAGTAAGATGGGTAGGTGCGGTGTAGAATTATTTAGCAACAGGTACAATAACTAGATACTATCAACATTTTTTTTTTAATTACATAAACATACATACATGCATACACAAACATATATATATATATATATATATATATATATAAATACATTTATACACATACATACATATATATCAACATACACTTAAAAAGACAACATAAATTTGATCTGGAAAATTATTTACCTTTTATCAATATAAGTTAGATGTGCAAGTTCAGATAATATTCCTTCACCAAACGCTTAAATATATCTAGAGTCTGGGCCCGTCTAATCGTTACTGGTAGTGTGTTCCACAACCGTACAGCCTGTACAGTGAACGATTTATCGTAGAAGCTAGTGGAATGAGTGGGAACAGCCAATACCAAAGATTCCGATGACCGCAAGGATCTTGAATGTGTGTCATTTAGGAACATGAATCGTTCTTTGAGATAAGTTGGGGACCGAGGATTGAACAGTATATTGTAAAGTATGGAAAGGATATGAGTATTTCGTCGAAGGCGAATTGGTAGCCACTCGAGCAAATTGCGATATTCAGTAACATGATCATATTTGCGTAGCCCAAATATAAATCTTATGCATAAGTTTTGTAGGCGCTCGAGCTTATCAAGTTGCTCTTCAGTGATATCGAGATAGCTGACATCGGCATAATCTAGCAAGGGAAGAATATTCATATCGCTGCACCCAAAATCAATTGTCTTTCAAAATTGATCAAGTGATCATTGATATAAGGTCCAACAGTTAGATGAGGAGCGTGAAGACTCCTGGTCATGGCGTCCAGAGTGGCTGCCAGTTGAGGACCTGCGCCGCTGAAGAGTGCCACTGCACCTGACTTTAGTTGTGTGCACGCTGGAATGAAGTCAATGGGGATATTGTTAGAAAGATCATTATTGCTGACATTTTCTACCAATAATGTGATCAGTATTCTCTCTCTCTCTCTCTCTATCTGACTGACAGGACAATATCTTCCTCTTGAGCGTGGGTCTAAGAACGGCGGGGGGGCTGCTCGCCGTTCTAACAGAAGCAGAGCCAACACTGTGTGCGTGAGAATTTCAGGCACACCTCACACTTCAAGATGTAGGAGAATACCCGAACCAACCCGCTAAAAGGCGTGAAATAGTATAGCACCTGAACTCATAGGCAATGCGGTGAAGGTAGCCAAAGTCTGTCAGGAATTCAAGGACATTTTTCCAAGGACATCTTTCCGAGGGATTAACGGAGCTCCTGGCCCTAAGCAGTGGTAGGGCACGGTGTGTTCTTAGTCCGTTAGAGTCCGGCATAGCATCCATGAAGGATTTTCACACGTAGGTAATAAAAAGAACAATGTGACACATCCACATCATTCAAATTTCTGCACCCCGATCATTAATAATTCCATATAACCAATGATCATTGACGTAAGGTACGACGATTAGATGAGGAGCGTAAAGACTTCAGCCTCCTTAGACAAGTGGCACAAGCGTAAATCGTAAACGAAAGGATAGAATATATCGACCATCACAGCCAAGCTCATGCTCCCGCCGCGGCGCGCGTCTTACGCCGACGACGAGCTTGGGTGTGATAGGTAGATATTTTCAATTCTTTCGTTTGCGATTTACGCTTGTGCTACATATCTAAGAAGGATTAGATATCTGGATCTGTATTGCTGACATTTTTTTTCCATCGTAGCTGGTTTCCATGAAAACGGAGAAGTTTTTTTCCAATAAGATTATTTTTGTAAAGCAAGTAGTAGAATGCTAACTGATCATAAGTTTAAAATATGGAAAAAGAATTGGTTTCTCGGAACTAACCAAATTTTCCACCATAAGGTCGTCGCCCGTCGCCCCAAGACGTATATAAATACGTCTTGGGGCGACGTAGGCACCATCTATCGGCACTTTTGTGTGGTGCCTACGTTGCCCTAAGACGTACATAAGTTTTTACTAATACTTAATCAATACATATAATAAAATCGTAACAGGTCGCTGTCTGTACATGGAAGATAAATAAGAAAAAATATTATAGGGGGGCTTTATGAACGCAATAGAACCCAAAACAATGATTTTTAGAATTTTTGTCTGTTTGTCTGTATGTCTGTATGTCTGTATGTCTGTATATCTGTTTGTCTGTACGGTTGTGCACGCTAATCTCAGTAACCGCTCAACCGATTGCAATGCGGTTTTTTTTATTGTGTTGAGGTTTGCTCCAGTTAACATTTAGCGTTTGTTTTATGTAAATCGGTTTAGAAATAAAAGAGTTATAACACTTTTAAGAATCAGGTATTTTGAAAATTTTAATTGTAGGGGTTTCTTTGAATGTGAGTTAACCTAAACTGGCGTGTTGGCTTAATCATAAAAGAGCTTAATGATTAAGACTATTTTTAAACAATTCAGTCCGCGCCGAAGGCGTGGACTGAATTGTTTTAAAATAGACTTAATCATTAAGCTCTTTTATGATTAAGCAAACAGGGCAGTTTCAGACGCTGCTTGATGACTCTGATGAAGAAATACCTTTCCTTTCATACACCTTATGTGACGTAAACGAAGTTGCGGGCTCAGCTAGTAAATAATAAATAATAATAAATAAATATTCACGGACATCTCACATAACGCTATCTGATCCCAAAGTAAGCTAGGAATAACCTGCTTGTGTTATGGGTATCAGACCACGGATATTAATACTTATATACTTTTAAATACATACATATTATACATAGAAACACCCAGACTCTTGAGACAAACATTTATGGGTCACACAAATATTTGTCTCCGGTGGGAATCGAACCCACGACCTCTTCATTCCTTCCTTCCATTTTATACTAAAGTCATAAAGGAATACATATTCTGAATTCAGAACCAAGTGAAATGTGGACTGTATTTATGCCTTTGCCTACTCTTTTGGGGATAAAGTCGTGATTATGTATGTGTGTATATTTAGAAGGAAGCGCTCGTGGCCCCGCGGACTCAGTGTTCTGTAAACGATCACTGCAGTAAGCAACTTTCACTATGGCCGGTCCATGGATGGGTGACCATCCATGTGATCACTTTGTGACATTTATTTGAGCGTTTCCGTGCTTCGGAAGGCACGTTAAGCCGTTGGTCCCGGTTGCCAGTAAAATGGCAGTCGTTAAGCTAAGTTGAAGGCTTTATTTCAACAGCAGGCAGTCACAACCTGCGCCTGTCCATTTAAACACGGCAATATGGCTCACCACCTATTACGTGGGACAAATTATACAAAGGTGAAATGTGGGCATATAATATGCCTCTGCCTACCCCTTCGGGGATAAAGGCGTGACCATGTGTAGGCGTATATTCAGAACATGTAACTCAGTAGTGTACAACAATCTATAATGATGTATCTTGCAGTTTTCTTCTGTATCTACATTGTTGTACATTCCGTACTTCCATCGCAACAATACAAGTTATTAGTCACACAATAGAGCCATCAGAAGGGTTGTTTTGTTGTGCCTACCTACTATTATGGTGAGAAAGCGTGATGATTAATGTATGAAACATTCAAAGAGGTTAATATTCTTACAGTAGCATCTCAATACATTTTTGAAAATCTTATGTATGTACAAAGAAATTTACTTAGTTTCCATAAGTTAAGTGATAGACACAATGTCAACACTAGAAATAAAAATAACCTCGCTGTTTATCATAGCAGATTGCATAAAATCAGTAATTCTTTCAGGGGTAACTGTATACGCTTTTACAACAGGTTACCTAACGAAATTAAGAGTATGTCCCTAAATAAATTCAAAAAGTTTGTTAAAGTTAAATTATACAGCAAGGGCTACTATACGGTTGGTGATTACTTGATGGATAAGGAAGCCTGGAAATGACCTGCTCTGCTAGATTCTCAAAAAACTGTTAAAATGCATAGTTTTTAGATTCATTAATAAAGTTGTAAATAGAGTAGTTAAAAGAATAACCCGCTGAGTTTCTTGCCAGTTCTTCTCAGGTGGGTCGCGTTGTGAACTGGTGGTAACTTTTTGGTTTATATAAGTGACGTTTACAAGTGCATTTGTATGCCTAAGTAAATAAATGATATTTGATTTTGATTTTGATTGACTCAGACGGTTCTTTGCAAATAGTGAAGTGATGAAAGTCTAATTTAGATACATTTTGAATTATATTAAGATTTAAGATTTATTTACAAAAAAAAAATATTACAGTAGTGACACCTCTTGGTAACAGATTAGCATCAGATACATAACAATAGTAGGTAGGTACATATAAAGAGTATTACTAACATGACATTATGCATCTATGTTTTAGCCCTTCTCTATAAAATAGAGTGCAGAGGGGCTTATGGCGAGACTTTGTCTGTATTCTGTGACTCTGTAGCATTAAATTACGACACTAGCTCGCGTGGATCATCTATTCAAAGTTTGAAATATAACAAAAATGACAACGTCAATCGGATTGAACTTTCACTTTCACAATAAACGTGTTAGAGAGGTGCAGTCTGGTGAGAATAATCTCACGGCTTTCTTGTCTGGGTAATGGAGATAATTTTAACTAGATTCGTTCAATTAGAGCCTACACATCCACATTCACAAATTTTCATATTTATAATATTATTAAAATTTGACTTTCCTCTTGATCTAGCTTTTAGAACTTTGAACTGGAATATTACGTCTTTACATTTTTATGAAGTTGCCAGTTCTTTATCGAGTAGAAATCCTTACAAATGGCATGCCGGATTCCAACCGACTATATTCGGTTGCTACCTATCCGATTAACTACCTCAGAAGCAACGAAATAAACCTCGGATATTATTCGACAACTCATATTATTTTTTATTTTTTTTATACTACTTAGGTGGCAGACAAGCTTACGGCCCACCGGAAGGTTGGTAACCGTAGCCTATAGACGTTTGCAACACCAGAGGCGCTACACACGCGCTGCCGACCCGGGCGCAGGTTGTGACGACCCACAGTTGAAATTTTTCAAGCCGCCCGTAAGGCCTTCAACTTGGCTTAACGACTGTCATTTTACTGACAACCGGGACCAACAGCTTATCGTGCCTTCCGAAGCACGGAAACGCTCGTAAATAAATGTCACAAAGTGGTCCACGTGGTGGTCACCCATCCATATCCGGCCATAGTAAATGTTGCTTACTGCAGTGATCGTTTACAGAACACTGAGTCCGCGGGGACACGAGCGCGATTATTAACGTACAAGCCTCCTTCACTTTGCGAGCTCGGCAGTCATATTACGTTTTCGGTCTCATTTGTAGTTTACAACCAGTTGTAAAAAGTTTTCAGTACGAAGGATTTAAACGTAGCGGTTAACTTTTTAAATTAGTATTGAAAAATTCTGTTCGATATGTTAGCTGAACTTTATTGTGAGATAAAATGTCATTTTGGAAATTGGTTGGAATAAAATTCAGTTTAGCAAGTTTTATTATTTTGGTCCATTGTACACTGAGTTAACTATCTCGAGTTGAACTGATAATAGCTTGTTATATGGGATCTAGAGGACTGTTGGCAGAAATTCAACAAAAATATAAAAAACTAGCTGATGCCCGCAGCTTCGCCCGCGTAAAATTTGTTCCCGCGGGAACTTATTCCCGGGATTAAAAGTAGTCTATGTGTTATACCAGACTATAATGTATCCCTGTACCAAATTTCAGCCTGATCCGCTCAGCGGTTTGAGCGTGAAAGAGTAACAAACATCCACACTCACAAACCTTGCGCATTTATAATATTAGTAAGATAGTTTGATGCAATTTTTCCATTTTTAGCGGAGTGAAATTATGAGGCGTAAATTTTCGCCTTTCGGAAGCGGTGCTAACGTCATAGACATGAAACTTGGTATATGTGGTTAAACGTTTACTATATTTTTCATTGTAAAACTTGGACTGCAGCTAATTTTGATATGAATGCCCCACCAATCAACATAATAAAGCATCCTGCAAAGAAAACTTAAGAACATTGCTCAATAAAAATAATAAATATTCACGGACATTTCACACAACGCTAACTGATCCCAAAGTAAGCTAGGAATAACCTGCTTGTGTTATGGGTATCAGACCACGGATATTAACACTTATATACTTTTTTAAATACATACATATCATACATAGAAACACCCAGACTCCTGAGACAAACATTTATGGGTCACACAAATATTTGTCTTCGGCGGGAATCGAACCCACGACCTCCAGCGCCGCAGGCGGTATCACTACCGACTGCCCCACAGAGGCAGTCAAACTCTTGCATATCTGCGAAATGCTATAAATGTATGTGGTGCATATGTGCGTTCGTGCGTCCAAACTATTTAGTCGCGCCACTGTAACTCCCAAATGGCGTGCAGGAACCTTGCGTTAAGGATAATATAATATTGTTGGAAGATGTCTGAAGAAGGTTCACGGCCATTTCGATTTTATTTCTTTCTTAGGTTGATCTAGGTCAACTGGAAGTGGTTGTAAATTGCTAAACATCCGCTACTGGCAGAAATAAATAAATAAATATTCACGGACATTTCACACAACGCATCTGATCCCAAAGTAAGCTAGGAATAACCTGCTTGTGTTATAGGTATCAGACCACGGATATTAATACTTATATACTTTTAAATTTAAATACATACATATTATACATAGAAACACCCAGACTCTTGAGACAAACATTTATGGGTCACACAAATATTTGTCTCCGGTGGGAATCGAACCCACGACCTCCAGCGCCACAGGCGGTATCACTACCGACTGCGCCACAGAGGCAGTCAAAATGCAAGTGAATAAATAGTTTCATGACAATCTCTGACCCGAACGTATAATTTTATGTATTTTCATAGTATAAAAGCACTTAGCAGGAAGCGTTCGTGGCCCCGTGGAAGCGCTCGTGGCCCCGCGGACTCAGTGTTCTGTAAACGATCATTGCAGTAAGCAACTTTCACTATGGCCGGTCCATGGATGGGTGACCATCCATGTGATCACTTTGTGACATTTATTTGACCGTATTCGTGCTTCGGAAGGCACGTTAAGCCGTTGGTCCCGGTTGCCAGTAAAATGGCAGTCGCTAAGCTGAAGGCTTTATTTCAATAGCAGGCAGTCACAACCTCCGCCTGTCCATTTAAACAAGGCAATACGGCTCACCACCTAGGGACAAATTATACAAAGGTGAAATGTGGGCATATAATATGCCTCTGCCTACCCCTTCGGGGATAAAGGCGTGGGCTAATATGTATGTATGTATAAAAGCACTTACCTCTTTTATAAGACTTGAAGGTATCCCTGGCAGGCGTATACTGTATATCATAAACCAGAGTACTGTTAGGCAGTAAGGTATGCTCCTTATTGATCCTGTATACTGCGTACTTGAATGCTAGCTCGGTACTCCCTCCCCTGTCATCTTCTGTAAACACTGCCCCTGAAAGTACACATTGTGGCGGTTTATGGGAAGTTGTTGTTAAATCTGTCAAATCTCACGATGTTAGAAGTCTATCAGACAAAAGCGGTCAGGCGTTTAAGCGTTCAGAGTCCGACCGTGCCGACAAGCAAACACTTTCTATAAGAGCTTAAGTAACGAAATACAACACAAAGAACGTAAAGTGACTACTTTAACGCCTGACCGCGTGAACGCTCTCTGTCTGATAGAACCCCTAGGTTATGTAAGGGAAGTTTGGAAGCTCAAGCCTATCAGAACTCGGCTTCTCGGGGTTATTGGCGTTAGACAACAATGGTTTAAGCCAGTTACACTCTGGCATGACATCCGTGGAGATTTCCCGACCGTAAATAAAAGTCAACCAATCGCGATGAAGCAAGGTAATGGCCGTTAACCATCGAGTAAGGGTAGGGAAATGTGTTTCAGTATACTGTACTGCTTTCTAGTGATCGATTTCAAGCAGGAGGCACATACATTCTTTAATTTGTCTATTCCTGATAAATTAGCTGTTATTCGAGTTAGAATCACCACTATGAAACTCTGAGTAAAATCTGAAATAGATTAAGAACAATAGCATCATTCTCGGAATAATAATCCAATTTGTTTCCGAAACTCTCTCTTCGTAGTCCACTTTTCTCCTTTTTTCGTCTCATTGCAAATGGTTAGTCTCATATCGACAGAGCTAATTGTATAAGCGTATGTCCCGGGATGACAAAACTTGATGCCGGTTCGGGTCTTGTTTGAGGCCGATAATTTCTCCACATTAAACTTTCGCTTTGCCTTCAAATTATATCTTGTTCAGAAAGAGGCGCACTCAACCTAATTTTTAGTACGAAAGAAGTAAAACATAACTAGGAGCTCGACAGAAGCAATTTACTGAACAAAACTCACCAATCTTAACTACAGGAGATATCGCCGCCACAGCGTTCAGCGTGAGAACGACCCATCGCCAGCCTGGCCACATCGTGCTTCATCATCAGCCCTTGAACCAGTCCTCACCACCTGAGGACCAAGGAGAAGAAGCTTTCAGAATTATTTTGTTTGGAATGGTCTAATATTTTGCCTGTGAGATACTTCAAACACCACAACGTTTAATTTTGTTTTTGCGAAACTCTACTTTTAGGGTTCCATAGCCAAATGGCAAAAGCGGAACCCTTATAGATTCGTCATGTCTGTCCGTCCGTGAGTCACAGCCACTTTTCTCCAAAACCATAAAGCCTATGCTGTTGAGACTTGGTAAGTAGATGTATTCTGTAAACCACATCAAGATTTTTATATAAAACTAGAAAAAAAGCAGTTAATTTTGGGGGTCCCCATACTCAGAACTGAAACTCAATTTTGTTTTTCGTCGAACCCATACCTATGGGTATCTATAGATAGGTCTTTAAAAATGCTATTGAGGTTACTGACATCATTTTTTTCTTAAGTGAATAGTTTAGCAAGAGACACTTCCAAAGTGATAAAAATGTTCCCCCCCTCTAACTTCTAAACTAAGAAAACGATAAATCTAAAAAAATATAAATTGTACATTGCCATAAAATCTACCAACGAAAATTGGTTTGACTGGTTCAAACCAATTTTCGGGTTGGTAGTTTTTTTTAATACGTCATAAACTGCAATTTTCGCCCAGAAAAATCTTTGCCACTGCGAACGTGTTAAAACATCAATGTAAGCTACAACGAACTACAAGAACTTTTATATTATACTACTTGCTGCTACGGAACCCTTCATGGGCGAGTCTAACTCGCACTTGGCTGGTTTTTTCTATCACTGTCTGCTAAAGTAAAATCAATTAAAATCTGTCCAGCCACTTCAGAGGTTATCCAAAACAAACAGGCATCTGAAGTCCTGGGGTATACTTCCGAGGGCTTACCCACCCGCAGGCTGTAGGTAGGATACGTCTGGTTTTTAGTCAGTAGGAGTCCGGCAAAGCATGCCTATAGGATTTTCCTCTCGTTAAAAAAATACAAAATCTAGAGATTTCGAGTTTTCCTTCTATACACAATGGATCATTTTACGAAAATGTTCCCTTAGTCGTCTCTTACGACACCTTACGGTTTAATTGTGGTGGCGACATTTCGTACTCTTTCACGTTCCCACAAGGGCAAAAGAAAGGAATCTCGAAAGAAAACCGTACACTAACATTGACAGGGTGACAAAACCAATCACTCTCCCCAAAATTTTATACGCCTTCGTCGAGCAGTAGACTATGAATGGTTGATTTGATTGATATTTCACCCTTAAGCATCTCCCCCCCCCCCCCCCTTCCCTACCAGATAACCATTATGTCCGCCTATGAAATAGTTTACTGACGCCTAAATAACATCACATAAACTCGCAAATTGTTTGGTATTCTGAGTATAATGTGTGACACACGGTAAGATTGTTTAATCAACGTGGATTAATATATATTTTACTACCTTTGATAAATGATTAATTTGAAAATTATTATACTGTTCTAACATGCTTAAACATGGCTAAGCGGTATTTTTTTAAATCTTGGGTATATAGGTACTTGATGCAGCTGCGAATTCCTGGTTACGTAGTGAAAATACAGATAAATCGGACGTAAATCTTAGTGCAATTCCTTCATCACCCAATAAGTAAACCGCTGAACTTCAAAATTAAAAGCTAAGAATGATCTCGATCACAGTTTTGGGTCCAAAAAATCGACCTATGATGTTACTGACGATAAATAGGTTAAACTTATATTATAACAACCCTCATTTTAACCATCGAGGATTAATAAACTTAGTGAGTGAGTACTTCTTCTATTTAATAAATATTCACGGACGTTTCACACAACGCCATCTGATCAAAAAGGAAGCTAGTAATAACCTGCTTCTGTTATGGGTATTAATACATATTATACTTTTTAAATACATTCTTATCACACATAGAAACACCCAGACTCTCGAGACAAACATTTGTGGATCACACAAATTTTTGAACACGAATCGAACCCACGGCCGCCCGAGGCACGATGACACGACGATCCGCAGTCGCACTTTTCGACCTCTAGACCAACGAGGCAGTCATAGTTAACTGAACAGTCTATCCGTATGCCAGACACCAATATCAGAGCGGCGGCATGTTATCACGCCCTATCCGGAGAGGCCCATATTTATAATACCTTTAAACAGACCCGTTAATGCGCTACCAGGGGGCGATAATATTGTCGGATATTGCCTGATAACTAAGTTTTATTATACCCTCGGTTGGGACAAAGAAAAATGGGTATTTTTTGCCTTTTGATATAAATTTTATAAAGTGAAAAAAGGTTGGTTCAGATGCTACTTGAACCCGAAAACTTTATATGAACCAACTGCTTTGGCTTTATATTAAACTTTATAAAGTGAAAAAAGTACTACTACTTACTGTATACTTATACTTACTTACTGACCGCGAGGCCAGCCTGTTAACTGCAGCTAACTGAACAGTCTGTCCGTATGTCAGACACCAATATCAGAACGGCGGCATGTTATCACGCCCTATCCGGAGAGGCCCATATTTATAATACCTTTAAACAGACCCGTTAATGCGCTACCAGGGCGCGATAATATTGTCTGATGTTGCCTGATAACTAAGTTTTATTATACCCTCGGTTGGGACAAAGAAAAATGGGTAATTTTTGCCTTTGATATAAATTTTATGAAGTGAAAAAAGGCTGTTTTAGATACTACTTGAACCCGCGAACTTTGTATGAACCAACTGCTTTAGCTTCATATTTAAGTTTACAAAAGTGAAAATGGTTATTTATTCTGTATACTGTGTATAGTTTGAGTGTTTCCGAGACAGTTCCACTGTGGTCCTTGTTTGTGACTGTTGGTAGTTAAGGGTACAATGGGGTTGACATTTTCTATTAGGAATAGAAACCCCTAAATAAATATTGAACAAAAAAACAGTAGCTAACAGAACAGTATGTCCGTATGTCAGACACCAATATCAGAGCGGCGGCATGTTATCACGCTCTATCCGGAGAGGCCCATATTTATAATACCTTTAAACAGATCCGTTAATGGGCTACTAGGGGTGATAATATTGTCGGATGTTGCCTGATAACTAAGTTTTATTATACCCTCGGTTGGGACAAAGAAAAATGGGTAATTTTTGCCTTTGATATAAATTTTATAAAATGAAAAAGGTTGGCCTAGGGTTTCAGACTTAAGGTTCCGCTAGTTAGCGGGCCTAAAAAGGCAACATTTTTGTTTCATAAACTAATCATAAAATGTTTGTTAATGTTTCATTTAATTTCGATGCGTCCCGTATATTTTTCGGAATTGCAACATCAATATCAATGACCTGCTCTGCTGGATTCTCAAAAAAAATTGTTAAAACGCATAGTTTTAAGATTCTTTAAAATTGTAAATAGAGCAAAAAAAGAAAAACCCGCCGAGTTTCTTTCCTGTTCTTCTGAGGTGGGTCGCGTTGTGAACTGGTGGTAGAGTTTTTTTATATTCTGGACGTTTTACAAACGCATCTGTATAATACCTATGTGAAATAAATATGTTTTTGATTTTGATATATTACAGGATTTAGTTATGAAATGAATGGCAAAATGAATCATTTAGTAAAGTTACCATTTTACGCTATCTAAAGCATTGTCCATTTCAACACGGCAATAGGTTCACCACCTATTACGTTGGACATAAAACTAAGATGAAATATGGACGTATAAGTAAAAAAACTTTCATCTGGACTTTTGAAAATGCCGTGAGGCGTAACCGGTCAGGTTTATAATAATAAATATTGCGAAACAGTCCAAGGGTCGTTTTCAATATGTTAAAAAAAAAGGTTAGTTCAACCTTTGTATGAACCAAGACAAAATACTCTTCAAACGGAGCTACTGAACTGTACCAAAAATAACTGAAAGATTCTTTAACACGATATTTAAGTTTTTGTGTTTTGAGATAGACCAAAAACCAGCGTCACGTTTTTTAGGGTTCCGTTCCCAAAGGGTAAAAACGATTTTACCCTATTGATGAGACTACACTGTCCGTCTCCCTGGTTTTTTTTGACGTGACAACGTCTTATAATTCGATGGAGCCGGCTGCACGCACGAAAAAACATGACGTATGCGGCGTTACCTCGCTCTGAGGCGTTCCATTTAAAGCTGAGTTGTCACGTTCAACTATCGTCAGTAAACCGACTTTACAGACAACCGATTTTTTTTAATTTTATTACGCTAAAGATTAAAACATTTACAATTTTGATTTGTACCAGTAAACCGGGTTTGCATCGTAACTCGCAATGTACACAGGTTAATCTAGTAATGTTCCCGCTCTTTCCCCCAGTGAGGGGGGAGTTTAAAATATGTAAAACGATCAAAACACGTACTCTCAAATTACGAATGATGTCAATCCTGAATGCCCGTTCCGTATGCAGTGATCGCTCGATACTTGGTGACTGGTTTTCTCTTGAATATTTTGATAATGAGGTTTTAGTGGTATATCTTGTCTATCCCGATCCGTTAAATATGTCCCAAGGTTGTCTGAAAGAAATTATTTCCACTATAAGGCGCCCTTTCTACAATAGCTTCCATTTTTTTCTGTAAACTAGGTATAATTAGTTGTACAGAAAGTTAAAATTTTATTCTATTCTATTGTCTCTCGTCCTAGTTGGTTAAGAAAGGGGGAGGAAAATGCTAAAAGAAGAATGTCAAAAAGAGAAATGGCTAAAGAAGAATGTGCAACGTGAAACATGTCGCACTTCCCGTTCACTTCTTCTTCGTACTCCTTTGCATAGTTCTGGCGTATATGACAAATCTTTCACTATTCGTGCAGTGCGTTTATGGAATTCGCTGCCTCATACTGTACGCGATAGCTCCTCATTGAACGTTTTCAAGAGTGGAGTAAAGGAACTATATCTTTCCCAAATTACATAAGCTAATATTATGTATAGTAAATATTGTTATATATCTTATCTACTTGTATGTGCCTATATGTATTTATTTTTATATGTATGTTTATGTATATGTGTGTATGTATGTTTATGTATTTGTGTATGTATGTATGTATGTATGTATATAGTTATTTATATGATTATAAGGTTTATTATTTCTTTAAAAAAAATAATTGTGCACTTTTTAACCCCTTCGTTGCGCATTTACTTAAGTAACCCCAAGGTTTGCTGGAAGAAAACTCAATTATGGGTCATTATCAGGCGGCTCATTAATTGGTTGACTTCGGTGTACAATTTTTTTTTTCATCTAAGGTTTAACTTACATGAAATATCAAATCTAGTGTTAATTTAAAACATTTCTGTAGTTGAGGGAACTGTATAGACTGAATGATTATGAAGGGATTTCACTTTTTTATAATGGTGTCCACCGAAATCAAAATGGATCGAAATCATTATGGATCACACAGATTTTTGACTCTGGTGGGAATCGAACCCAAGACCTCGTTATTCGCAGTCGTACATTTTTACCTCCAGACCAACGAGGCAGTTGAAAAATGCAAATAAATAAATTATTGATTGATTTCGGTGCTTTTGAATATTGATCTCCGTGCAAGTATTTCCACTAAAAAACACCGGAATCAAAGGCACTGCAATCAAAATATTTAGCAAAATCCTATATATTTTTAAAAGTAATCTGTATTATGAATACTTATGTTTTTTACTGAACTCTTATACATAAAAGACACACTTTTAATATAGCTTTACATCATTTGTTCAAATAATTGAGGATAAAATAGATGCACCGAAATCAATTTTAGGTATATACCAAGCCACCGAAAATGATTACGAACCTTAACAAAACAGTGGGGAGATGACACACCGACGTCTAGTCCTTACCACCGGTGCGGTGTAACTGACAGTTTGTATTACTCGAACAACTATTCTTGCAGTCGCTAGAGATACAGAGTAATGAACGAATCGGTGCGCGCCACTGAAGTCAATTCTGAACGTCGGACGTTAAGACAACCAGTTGTAACTTGTCTAGTAATGCCGATAATGGCTTAGTAATGTTATAAATAGAGTAAATAGTTATCAAGTTATTTGTGAATATATGCACATATAACACCTAAATTGGAGAAAAAAAGATAAAAAATAATTTTCGCTGCAATACGGGACCGGACGCGACACCGACGTCAATATTTTCGTAGTTTTAATTTTTTTAAACTAACTTTTACGTAATTAATCTAAAAAAAACCACAGGCCCCTCCTACTATTTTTGACCGTACAATTTGTAGAAAAAAAATAATATTGATAAGTAATCTACAGGTATTGGTTTTCGACGCGGACTCGCCTATTTGAGCCGGCTGAGAATGACCGTTATGAGTTAAGCTCGCCTTTGTACAGCGTAATATTTGTACTGTATTTTGTTTTTATATTTCTATTATATTTTGATGTGCAATAATGAATAAAAAAAAAAAGAAATTACGTGTCACAAATCCCTCTCCTTTCCGATTCCTAACAAGGCAGTGGCCGTTTGCTCCGTCCTGCTCCTGGTGTGACAATTAGCCGGTCGTCCTCCCATGACGTATATACGCGCTCCCGAGACGTTGTGTGAGATTGAACACTGCCTTTAGCGAGAGATGCTGGACGAAGGCTGTTCTAAAATTATGCCGCAATACACGGTTCGGTGCCAAACGCATCCAGTCCGCATCTGTCGGTCGATCGTCCTACCCTAAGTTCACAACTCTTTGCCCCTCATAGTGGTGGGACATTTAGAAAGAAATAAAGAAAGAAAAAGCTTTTTATTCTGCCAAAAAAATATCAACTAATATTAATGATAGCAGGTAGGTAATACAGAAAGCAGAATAACGGTCACCTCTCAGCGTAATGCTGTCCACTGCACTAACAAGCAGACAGCGCTGGTTTTCAGAGGTGGCCGGACCCTACTTGACAGGGGCACCCATAACTTAAAATATATATCGTAATAAAAAAATAAAAAATAAAATTCACTATCTCGCGAACACATAACAAATCCTTATCATTTTTTTTCTTTATGAACGTATCCATTCGCAAATCCCCCCCCCCCCCCTCCCGAACCTACTCCCCAGACGCAGGATAGCACCCGAACCCCATAGGCGAGACCGAAGTGGTCGCCAGAGTCTGCCGAGAGTCCTGGGACATCCTTCCGAGGGCTTACCCGGGACTCCCAGCAATAGACAGTTGTAAGGCATCGTGTGGTTGTAGTCGGTAAGAGTCCGGCATAGCATCCATGTATGATTTCCACACGTAAAAAAAGAACCCACCACATTCATCAAGTCGTGGTCTGCACTCCAGCACTCGCTTGCTCCATCTGCCACCGGTTCTTTTACAGATGTGCCCAGCGCACTATGCCGCTTCAAAATAAAATAAATTAAACAAATATTTGTGGACATTCTCGCACTACACCATCTACCCCAAATTAAGCTAATATAAACTTGTGCTATGGGATCTAGACGACTGACAAACATACTTATATATGTAGAACCTCAGAAGAAAACAGAGATATAATCACTCCTTCTTTATAACAATTATAACTAGGGAACTTTATACACCGTGTGGCACAAGGAAGAACATTGCAACCAGTGTCTGGGACTTGCGACCCAAATCGTAGGTTTGAGGTGGCCACCTTACAATGCGCATAAACGCTCACCTTCCACCGCCAACAATGTTCCCCATTGCCCAATTACACTTTTACGTGTCTATCTAGCGACGTGTAGTTTACGACTGAGCCCCACAAAATGGCGTTGCCGCTTTTTATAGACATTCCCCACTCGTTGAATTCTCAATCTACCTTCATTGCCATTGCAAAAATCCAGGCAAAACAACGAAACCTTTACATATATTTCTAAATACAATACATAAATTACACCTAGACACAGAACAAATCAGTGTGTTCATCACATAAAGAGATATTGATAGAATATATTGTATTATCTGCCATAATCGACCACACTGGTTCTCTGATGGATGACGTCGTTTCGAATTTTACCCCTCAGAGACACCCCAAGTGAATACATGAAGGGTGCACTCAATGATTCACGGTCTCGCTCTAAAGTTGAGACAACCCAGTACGCGTCATTTTTCGCTCGTAAAAATGCCAATTTGAGCGATAAAAGCAAAATTACGATAAATATTTAAAAAATTAAAAAATCCGGATGCGTCTGCACAAACTTACACATTGAATTTTATAACTGAAAGAAATAAAATTAGAGATACTCTTTAAAATGCAGTTTTCAAACATTTATTTTTTTCACAATATTATTATGCGGTGGGTAGTCGCCATATTGAATCTATAATAATAAAAATTAATCTGCGAAATGTATGTACACGCATGACTTCAGGACGGCTAGACCGATTTCGCAAATTCTTTTTTTTGTGTTAGTTATAACCAGGGCAAAGTTGTATCCAAAAAAAAAAAATTTTTGTGTCTTTTTTATCGGGTCAGCTTGATATGGAGAAACAAAGTTCGCCGGGTCAGTTAGTTTTTAATAATTTCATGTCGTCAAAGACACCACTTAAATGATACACCATTGAAATCGGTCGACGCGTTTGATTTATAGAGTGCCACGTAGATACATGTTCTGAAGAGCTCTTCAACCTGATCCCACCCTCTCCTTTCCGATCACGTGCAGAACTGGGGGCCGAGTCTGCTATTTTACATCAAAAAGTCGTTCTAGTGCGATTCTATTACGATAATACAGGGATTGGTCCTAAACTTGGTAGTCGCGTAAAATTTTTATAACATCACTAGAATAAAACTAGAGTAGAATCGCAATACCTTTTTTTAGGTAGAGGTAAGGTGAGTGAAGGTGAGGTAACTGGGTTCAAGGGGAGGAGGGTTAATGAGGCTGTTTAAGGTGGTGCGTTGGTGGGGGGGGGGGAGGTGACGGTGACGATGGGGGGCTTAAGATGGTTGGGTTAGGGGGGGGTTAAGATGGGTGGGTTAGGGGGAGGGGGTTAAGATCAATGGGTTAGGGGGTGGCGGCAAGGTGGATGTTCTGGTGGGGTTAGGGGGGGAGGTAATTGGCGGGTAATGTGCCCCTTAACCCCCACCATAACACTTACCTTATACCCCCCCCTTTATCTGGTGGGGGTTAAGGGGGGGTAATGTGCCCCTTAACTCCCACCACAACACAAACCTTAAACCCCCCTGAACCTGGTGGGGGTTAAGGGGGGGGGTGGTAAAGTGGCCCTTCACCCCCACCATAACATCCCCCCTTAACCCAACCACCTAAACTCGCCATCTTAACCCCCCCCCTTCGTCACCCCCACCTTAACCCACCCCCTAAGCCCCACATTAACCCCCCCAACGTAAACCCCCCCCCCCACCTTAACCCCCAACGTAAGCCTCCCCCCCACCTGAACCAATTACGAAACAACATTACAAGACTACCAAAAAAACAGCGGCCACTAGCCCGTCACATAATACGCGACTACGCATATAGGTCAATAGAACCGGCGAGCAAACATCGGTCGACCAGGGGGCCGAGTCTGCTATTGCAATCGCATCAGAATAGAATAGATATCGTAGCAAAATAGAAGCTCATCGGTACAATTTGACAGTTTTCGTATTCACTAACTCGATAGCTTCTATCTTGTTTCTATTGAAGTGCGATTATGGTCAACCGATGGCCTCTCGATAGAATCGTCAGTGTATTTGACATTTATGCGTAGTCTGCTAATATTTGATGGGATTTGTTTTGGAAGTCGCGTAATTACCTAATGTTTGACAGCTAGAAATAGAAAGTGCGAGGCTGGTTATTTTCGTTCGGTATACATACAATGGGTATTATTGTTTAAATTAATCAATTTGCAGATAAACTAAATAGAAGCAAGTTTACAATTTACATCAAAATGATGAAGATTGATTAATTGTAAGACAGTTTATCCGAAGCAGACTTTATTTATTTCACTCATACATTGGATGGTCGTAGTGCTATAATAAGTCTCCAAAAAGTGAATTTAGAGCTGTGAGTGAGCCATTGTCGCAGGGTCAATGAACTTTATTAGTTATAGATACATAGATGGCAATTATTCCAAGTAGCCAACTCAACAAGATCAGCAAAATAGTATGAAGACATGTATGCAATTGACATGCATCTATTTTCTGTAAGTACTGTCCAATATTCTTTACAATCACTCATATCTAAAATACAAGTCACATTTCTAATAGGTACTTACAGTAGGTAGGTAGTTATTATTGTTTTAGTACATAGGTACTTACCTATGTACACTCAATTCCCAATATACTTAATGGTTTTTTACAGTTTTTATGAACATTTAAAATACTCAGTTTACCCGGGTGCACAGCATATTTTCACCGTTTCACCCACATAGCTCCTGTTCTCAAGGGAATATGGGCCTAAAATATAGCCTATGTTCACCGGGAAGAGTCTAGCTTCCCAACACTGAAAGAATTTATTAATCGGTCCAGAAGTTTTGGAGCCTATTCCGATGCAAACAAACAAACATCCTAATCTTTCCTCATACCTAATAATAGTGGTATAGAGACTGCAGGTTTTAAATTATATAAGCATCCCTAATGACTTATATACCTATAAACTCTTAAGAAACTGAAAGAAGTCAGGTGTTAAATGGGAATATTAAAGTATACTTAGGTATAAATAAAAAATCAATCACTTTTTTAACTCTACTGTAGGGTACCATTCCAAGCAAACCCCACCTGTAAGTAGTGTTGATGGGAGTATGAGACTTCATTACTAATTGATCAATATTCTAACAGATCATTTAAATTCTGAGTTTACAAACTTTCTTCCGGTTCCAAATTTAAAGTAACTAGCAAGTACCTAGTGCACCAGTACACCGACGGACAAGGACTGGGTTGGTTGGAGAGCAGCCCGATGATAGTCACATTCACATCTAACAATGCTGATACAAAACTGGTCAACTCACAGTGCTCCTAATACCCTAATAAATGTGATCCAGATCATCAAGCTTGGTGAAGATGATTAAGCCCTTACCATTTTATTTTAATTGCAGATGTTTGCTGCGAGTACATTCATTACATTATGGTCTCAAAATAGCAGGGAAGATTGTTAATGCATGTTGTGCATGGCATGGCACTGTGTTATAAAACATCTGTAGTACTTCCTATCTCTCCTTTAGAAGAAGAACTCACAATGGCCATGGAAACATGAGGTGGGTAAATAAGAGTTGACAAAATTGGTAAAATTGTTTATTTAAATCAATGTTTGACACTTAAAATCACAGTCATTTAATATTTCTATCAGATAAATCTCATTTCCTTTTAACAACATTTTGAAATCACTTTTTAATCATCAATCATAATTCACAAGCTTGCAATAGCTGAAATAAAACTAATTGTATTGTAATCTATTTCAGGATACTCGAGTTGAAAATTGAAGTGTTAACCCTGATCTTCAAGCAGCGTGGCTATTACAATAGTATTTTTGGCAAGATGAAGATAATGTAAAAACAATAATTGTAAAATATGAATATTAAAAATATTTTTCCATATTTCATCATTTTTAATGTTTCCAAATCCAAAATAAGCTATCAAATAACCCTATTACAGTCTACCACTATGCTCAGACCTAGGCCTTACCCAATTTCATTTTGAGGAGGTATTAATAGAAATATTGTTGTTGTACATTCTCACACAACACCGTCTAGCCCAAACTAAGCTATAAACTTGTGCTATGGGATCTAGACGCCTGATAGACATACTTATATTTCTATATACATACTTATTATAGATAAATTACACCCAGACACAACAAAGCAATATGATCATCACACAAAGAGATTTGACCTGGGTGGGAATCGAACCCACAACCTCTGAATCCGTAGACGGAGTACCTGACTACACATTACAGTTACAGTTAGTATGTGAGTGGTTAGAGTAGTAACCACGAGGCCAGTCAAAGCAACAAATTGACATTAGTCTAGCTCTAGTGCATTGGTCATTGGAATCGAAGGCATGGCTTCTCATCATGGCAGGCTTGGATGGCCAAGATCTCTGTACATGCACATTACTCTTTCATAATCCAACATACTAGCTGTAGTTGACGGCTTTACCTGTGTCATACTATGAACCCATACATGCCAGTAAATACAAGATCTATTAAAATTATCACTGCTCAGCTTCCTCGAGTTTTAACAAAATGATAATAGCATATTTATTTTTACTATCCATCATATTATTTATCACACACGAGCACTAATAAAAGCTGTCTGTATTGAGATTGTTTGGCTATATCACATAGTTGCTGTGGAATACCGTGATTTCACAATGATGAAATAACTTTTTAAGTCCGTTGAGTAGTTACACTAGTGTTAATCAATTTAAAAACCAACTTCCATATGACAGAGTAGTTGTTTGTAGATAAAAACTTTCACTATTCACAATCTTGAGTTATCATGAGGTTATTGTTCAATATTTTTTCTGTAAAGATGTATTTGTAGAAGACTTGAATCTGCTGTTATATATGTATATGAAAATATACAGTCTCCTGTGTTTAATCTATGAATTTTAGCATCCAAAGCCCTTTCTTCAAAATGAAATTCATTGCTGGACCAGTTTTTTACATTTGAGTTTTGTCTCAAATTTCTATATAGTTCTTCCAACCGCGTCTCGGCAACCGTGGGGTCACCCGTTAGATGGACCGACGACCCTGGTAAAGGTCGTAGGCTGGGACTGAATGCAGAAGGCGCAGGACTGTGAATTGTGGCGTAAATTGGCAAAGGCCTACGTCAAGCAGTGGACTGCGATAGGCTGATTTGATTGATAGTTCTTCTGGATAACACTGTCACTCTTTGCTTTGAAGCCGTTTATAAAGTTCACGTTTGTTTATAGGTACAGTTCACAATTTTACATTGTAATTCTCTACAAAAGTCTCTTTTATGTAATTTGTAGATAACCTAAAAAACACCTACTAGTAGGTACTGACTGACAAGAGTCAACAAAACAACAAAAATAAAGCCCTTGTCTCTGCTTTTGCGATTCTATTTATATTCTATCGATGTTCTATAGTGGCGATAGACAAGATTTACGCGACTAGCAAATTTAGGACCAATCGCTTTAATATCGTAATAGAATCGCACTGGACCGGCTTTTTGATGGCAAATAGCAGACTCGGCCCCCAGTTAGACTTCTACCGGTCTTACAATAGAGCTCTAGTGACTACGCGACTACCAAAATTGACAAATTGTACCGACGACCTTATATTTTGCCACGATTTCTATTCTATTCTGACGCGATTGAAATAGCAGACTTGGCCGCCTGAGCGTTTCAAAAGATCGTTCCTCTGTCGAACTATAAAAACGTAGAACGACCTGGGGGCCGAGTCTGCTATTGCAATCGCATCAGAATAGAATAGATATCGTAGCAAAATAGAAGCTCATCGGTACAATTTGACAGTTTTCGTATTCGCTAACTCGATAGCTTCTATCTTGTTTCTATTGAAGTGCGATTATGGTCAACCGATGGCCTCTCGATAGAATCGCCAGTGTATTTGACATTTATGCGTAGTCTGCTAATATTTGATGGGATTTGTTTTGGAAGTCGCGTAATTAATGTTTGACAGCTAGAAATAGAAAGTGCGAGCCTGGTTATTTTCGTTCGGTATACATACAATGGGTATTATTGTTTAAATTAATCAATTTGCAGATAAACTAAATAGAAGCAAGTTTACAATTTACATCAAAATGATGAAGATTGATTAATTGTAAGACATAGCCTAACATTTTATCCGAAGCAGACTTTATTTATTTCACTCATACATTGGATGGTCGTAGTGCTATAATAAGTCTCCAAAAAGTGAATTTAGAGCTGTGAGTGAGCCATTGTCGCAGGGTCAATGAACTTTATTAGTTATAGATACATAGATGGCAACTATTCCAAGTAGCCAACTCAACAAGATCAGCAAAATAGTATGAAGACATGTATGCAATTGACATGCATCTATTTTCTGTAAGTACTGTCCAATATTCTTTACAATCACTCATATCTAAAATACAAGTCACATTTCTAATACTTACAGTAGGTAGTTATTATTGTTTTAGTACATAGGTACTTACCTATGTACACTCAATTCCCAATATACTGACTTAATTGTTTTTTACAGTTTTTATGAACATTTAAAATACCCAGTTTACCCGGGTGCACAGCATATTTTCACCGTTTCACCCGCATAGCTCCTGTTCCCAAGGGCATATGGGCCTAAAATATTGCCAATGTTCACCGGGAAGAGTCTAGCTTTCCAACACTGAAAGAATTTATTAATCGGTCCAGAAGTTTCGGAGCCTATTCCGATGCAAACAAACAAACATCCTAATCTTTCCTCATACCTAATAATATTGGTATAGAGACTGCAGGTTTTAAATTATATAGGCATCCCTAATGACTTATATACCTATAAACTCTTAAGAAACTGAAAGAATTCAGGTGTTAAATGGGAATATTAAAGTATACTTAGGTATAAATAAAAAATCAATCACTTTTTGAACTCTACTGTAGGGTACCATTCCAAGCAAACACCACCTGTAAGTAGTGTTGATGGGAGTATGAGACTTCATTACTAATTGGTCAATATTCTAACAGATCATTTAAATTCTGAGTTTACAAACTTTCTTCCGGTTCCAAATTTAAAGTAACTAGCAAGTACCTAGTGCACCAGTACACCGACGGACAAGGACTGGGTTGGTTGGAGAGCAGCCCGATGATAGTCACATTCACATCTAACAATGCTGATACAAAACTGGTCAACTCACAGTGCTCCTAATACCCTAATAAATGTGATCCAGATCATCAAGCTTGGTGAAGATGATTAAGTCCTTACCATTTTATTTTAATTGCAGATGTTTGCTGCGAGTACATTCATTACATTATGGTCTCAAAATAGCAGGGAAGATTGTTAATGCATGTTGTGCATGGCATAACTGTGTTATAAAACATCTGTAGTACTTCCTATCTCTCCTTTAGAAGAAGAACGCACAATGGCCATGGAAACATGAGGTGGGTAAATAAGAGTTGACAAAATTGGTAAAATTATTTATTTAAATCAATGTTTGACACTTAAAATCACAGTCATTTAATATTTCTATCAGATAAATCTCATTTCCTTTTAACAACATCTTGAAATCACTTTTTAATCATCAATCATAATCAACAAGCTTGCAATAGCTGAAATAAAACTAATTGTATTGTAATCTATTTCAGGATAGTCGAGTTGAAAATTGAAGTGTTAACCCTGATCTTCAAGCAGCGTGGCTATTACAATAGTATTTTTGGCAAGATGAAGATAATGTAAAAACAATAATTGTAAAATATGAATATTAAAAATATTTTTCCATATTTCATCATTTTTAATGTTTCCAAATCCAAAATAAGCTATCAAATAACCCTATTACAGTCTACCACTATGCTCAGACCTAGGCCTTACCCAATTTCATTTTGAGGAGGTATTAATAGAAATATTGTTGTTGGACATTCTCACACAACACCGTCTAGCCCAAACTAAGCTATAAACTTGTGCTATGGGATCTAGACGCCTGATAGACATACTTATATTTCTATATACATACTTATTATAGATAAATTACACTCAGACACAACAAAGTAATATGATCATCACACAAAGAGATTTGTCCTGGGTGGGAATCGAACCCACAACCTCCAAATCCATAGACAGACCCCCAGTTTCCGAAAGGCTGATCAATTTTAGCGTTGATCAGCCTTTCGGAAACTGGGGGAGAGAGTACCTGAGTACACATTAGAGTTACAGTTAGTATGTGAGTTACATGTTAGTGGTTAGAGTAGTACCACGAGGCCAGTCAAAACAACAAATTGACATTAGTCTAGCTCTAGTGCATTGGTCATTGGAATCGAAGGCATGGCTTCTCATCATGGCAGGCTTGGATGGTCAAGATCTATGTACATGCACATTACTCTTTCATAATCCAACATACTAGCTGTAGTTGACGGCTTTACCTGTGTCATACTATGAACCCATACATGCCAGTAAATACAAGATTTATTAAAATTATCACTGCTCAGCTTCCTTGAGTACCTATTAACAAAATGATAATAGCATATTTATTTTTACTATCCATCATATTATCTATCACAAATGGGCACTAATAAAAGCTGTCTGTATTGAGATTGTTTGGCTATATCACATAGTTGCTGTGGAATACCATAATTTCACAATGATGAAATAACTTTTTAAGTCCGTTGAGTAGCTACGCTAGTGTTAATCAATTTAAAAACCAACTTGCATATGACAGAGTAGTTGTTTGTAGATAAAAACTTTCACTATTCACAATCTTGAGTTATCTTGAGGTTATTGTTCAATATTTTTTCTGTAAAGATGTATTTGTAGAAGACTTGAATAAACTGCTGTTATATATGTATTTGAAAATATACAGTCTCCTGTGTTTATTCTATGAATTTTAACATCCAAAGCCCTTTCTTCAAAATGAAATTCATTGCTGGACCAGTTTTTTACATTTGAGTTTTGTCTCAAATTTCTATAGGATATAGTTCTTCCAACCGCGTCTCGGCAACCGTGGGGTACCACCCGTTAGATGGATCGATGACCCTGGTAAAGGTCGTAGGCTGGGACTGAATGCAGAAGGCGCAGGACCATGAATTGTGTCGTAAATTGGCAAAGGCCTACGTCCAGCAGTGGACTGCGATAGGCTGATTTGATTGATAGTTCTTCTGGATAACACTGTCAGTCTTTGCTTTGAAGCCGTTTATAAAGTTCACGTTTGTTTATAGGTAAAGTTCAGAATTTTACATCGTAATTCTCTACAAAAGTCTCTTTTAAGTAATTTGTAAATAACCTAAAAAACACCTACTAGTACTGACTGACAAGAGTCAAAACAAACAACTAGTGTTGCCGCTCGATAGTTGACTATTGATATTATATCGATAGACTATCGATAGTCGACTATTGTTAGCCTATCGATATTTCTATCGATAGAATCGATAGTGTCGATACTATCGATTGTATCGATAGCACCATTAGTATAAATACTATCGACACACAGTAATACTATCGATAGAATCGATAGAATCGTTTTTCAATACCCAATGTACTATAGATAATATCGATAGTATCAATACTATTGATGCTGAACATTGCAATGACAATCGATAGTGTCGATAGTATCGATAATATCGATAGTTTTGTTTTATCGATAGTAACCTTTTCTTCAATAGTATTGGTTGGAGTTTGTAGTCTAAAACAGGGCTTCCTAAACTTTTAAGGTTACGGAACACCAAGCAAATATGGTTTATTCTACGGAACCCCATAAAAGGTTATAGCAAACTAGCTAGTTAGACAATGTCCGTGGTTCCACCTGCGTGAAATCCTGTTACCGTTCCCGCTTCCCATGGAAACGTTTTCCCGGGATAAAAAAGCTTTTTTATTAAGCTCATCAAATTGACTGATGGAAGCCATAGCGACATTTAACGATTGCGGGCCATTCTCACAGTCCGTAAGACTTCTGACAGTGGTCCTCAAGTTGGCGACCCTGTGATGTTCCTTTTGACGCTCCGCTTGATGAACCCGGGATTGTAAGAGGAGAGAAGTACGTGCGCGAGCAGGTCGTTTCAAACTTTTATAGATCGACAGAGGAACGATCTTTTGAATCGCTCAGTTCTGGTGAAGTACTCTCCGCTGTAAGAGCGTTACCTACATTTGGCTGGCATGCATAATTTCAGGATCGAAAATGGGAGGGTAGGATTAGGTTGAAAAGCTAATAAATATCTCATTTTTTTGTTTTTTGGAATGTACGCTTTTGTTACTGCAGCTGACAGAAATTAATTTGTTTTTCTTTCTTTCTATCTAAATAGCCTATGTCTTATTCCAGACCAGAACCCCTCAGGGATCAGGGGTTAAGTGTTACTTCTTCACGGAGCTAACGCAACACCCTTTGGGCACAGTAAATTTGGCTTTTTCAATTAGCTCCCATAAATCAAATATCTTTGGAATTAACTAAAAGGCCACATTAGAAGGGAGGGCATAACGGTAATCCCTTCTTTGAGCAGCCCGCCTGGCGCAGTACCTCCGCTCTGCAGAAGACAGCGGTAATAGTAACCGGGCTTCGTGTTGGGTTGTGTTCTCCGTCGGTGAGCAGGGTTCCAGAGCTCATTGGGGTGGTTATATGCGGGTGATGGTGAGACCAGAGGCTTGTCTGCTTTCATTAGCTGGTATGGGCGCGGAACATTCGTACGGCGCGGTGGTCAGGGAAACCCGGTGAAACAGTTGACCACAGGGCCCCCGCAGGCAGCACGGGACCCAAACCTGAGAATTAATTTATCTCCGACCCAGGGGGCTGAAACAGCAGCCTGTGTAAAGTCCCTGGTGCTGTGGTCGTGCCGGAGGAGGATAACCGGAGTGGACGCGGCCACTGCATTAGAGGGGACTGGAGGCCCTTTCGTACGCCATGCCAATCTACCGCATCACACGTGCCGGCTTTTGGGAGTGCAGTAACCTCGCTTTGTATCTTGCGCCACCAGTACACGCCCTTCTTAAATTCCCGTTTTCTCAACACCATGGCAAGGAAAAAGAAAAATATGAAACGTTTTACAGAGGCATTGTCGTCCACACTTCAAATGGACTTTTGCCACATCAGAGACATACACAAGAACATCAACGTAGTCCACCACCACCTGGAATCTGCGCAGCCGATCCTATTTATCTTGACGGAGACGCAAATCTCACACACAGCTTTAGGTGAAAAGCTGGGGTGTGTTTGTATAATATGTACCTTGAAGACAGGGATCTAGTCAGCGGGACGTTAGGCGGGAGCTTCAATCCGTGATCCCGTTCATAAGTCGAGTGGGCCAGATGGCATACCTGCGTAGTAGTTTGGTCCTGAGTTGTGTCCGGTGCTTACTCGTCTTTTCATAGTTTCATATTCTATGAAAAAGTCTCAGCTTCGTGGAAGATCGCGCACGTGCATCCTTTACCCAAGAAGGGTGATAGAACCGACCCGGCCAATTACAGGCCTATAGCCGTTACCTCCCTTTTATCTTAGGTTGTTCCTTTTATCTGAGGTACCTTGAAAAACACGACCTGCTCAGTGACTGGCAATACGGTTTCTGTCACGGTCGCTCGACTGGCGGTCTTGTATGGCCGCACTTGCGACTTATAAAGAAGCAGTGTTTGCGCCGCAGTAAAGTACCGCCGCGCCCTGTACAGTACATTGTTTTTCTCTGTTTTTATTATTTTTTATAAAAGGTTACTGTTGTTTGGTCTGTGTGCGCTGTGATCTAAAATAAAAATTATTTTCTATCTTTCTTTCTTCTTCTTTCCCTGCTGAGCACTTCGAGCTTCCTGGACGCCAGCTTAGCCTTGCCCTCCAAGTGACTGCGGAACTGCACGTCACTGGAGATGTCAACACCAAGTATCCCTATACTTTCAGAGATGGTGAGAGATGTGCCCTAAAATGGCGGCGCCACAGTGAATGGGGTTTTTTTTTGCGGTGAACACACAAACTTGTGTCTTGGTAGGGTTGAATTGGACAAGATTTTGTCCACCCCAATCGGACACTGTAGTGAGAGTAGCCTTGATTTCAGGCATAAGTTGTTCACGGCTTTCTTCCACTGCAACCCGAGAGATACCGGGACGGCCCGCGTAATAAGTGTCACCCGCACTGTTGTCCGCATAACAATGATTGCCGTCAATTAGACAACATGTCATTGATATGCAGCAGAAACAAAGTAGGAGACAACACTGAGCCTTGTGGTACTCCAGCGTTTATGGCCATGCAGTCAGAACAGCTGCCGTCAACGACGGCCCTAATGCTTCTGCCGGCCAAAAAGCTGGACACCCATCCGCATAAACTCTCGGACAGTCCATAGGAGGGCAATTTCGTAAGAAGACCACGGTGCAAAAAATAAATACATACGTACGGTGCATAAAAATAATACTATTGAATCACAGGCTGATTTGCGCAAAAATATAGATAGTATCGATACTACCGACAGTATTAAAAATTGTTATATAATACTATCGATAGTATTGACAATATCGAGAGTAAATTTGATATTAAACTTCGATACTATCGGTACTATCGAAAATATCGATACTATCGATAGACCAATCGATATTATAGATTATTTTCGAGGTCAACTATCGATAGTCAAACTATCGATATTGCGGCAACACTACAAACAACCAAAATAAAGCCCTTGTCTCTGCTTTTGCGATTCTATTTATATTCTATCGATGTTCTATAGTGGCGATAGACAAGATTTACGCGACTAGCAGATTTAGGACCAATCGCTATAATATCGTAATAGAATCGCACTGGACCGGCTTTTTGATGGAAAATAGCAGACTCGGCCCCCAGGGGGCCGAGTCTGCTATTGCAATCGCATCAGAATAGAATAGATATCGTAGCAAAATAGAAGCTCATCGGTACAATTTGACAGTTTTCGTATTCACTAACTCGATAGCTTCTATCTTGTTTCTATTGAAGTGCGATTATGGTCAACCGATGGCCTCTCGATAGAATCGTCAGTGTATTTGACATTTATGCGTAGTCTGCTAATATTTGATGGGATTTGTTTTGGAAGTCGCGTAATTACCTAATGTTTGACAGCTAGAAATAGAAAGTGCGAGGCTGGTTATTTTCGTTCGGTATACATACAATGGGTATTATTGTTTAAATTAATCAATTTGCAGATAAACTAAATAGAAGCAAGTTTACAATTTACATCAAAATGATGAAGATTGATTAATTGTAAGACAGTTTATCCGAAGCAGACTTTATTTATTTCACTCATACATTGGATGGTCGTAGTGCTATAATAAGTCTCCAAAAAGTGAATTTAGAGCTGTGAGTGAGCCATTGTCGCAGGGTCAATGAACTTTATTAGTTATAGATACATAGATGGCAATTATTCCAAGTAGCCAACTCAACAAGATCAGCAAAATAGTATGAAGACATGTATGCAATTGACATGCATCTATTTTCTGTAAGTACTGTCCAATATTCTTTACAATCACTCATATCTAAAATACAAGTCACATTTCTAATAGGTACTTACAGTAGGTAGGTAGTTATTATTGTTTTAGTACATAGGTACTTACCTATGTACACTCAATTCCCAATATACTTAATGGTTTTTTACAGTTTTTATGAACATTTAAAATACTCAGTTTACCCGGGTGCACAGCATATTTTCACCGTTTCACCCACATAGCTCCTGTTCTCAAGGGAATATGGGCCTAAAATATAGCCTATGTTCACCGGGAAGAGTCTAGCTTCCCAACACTGAAAGAATTTATTAATCGGTCCAGAAGTTTTGGAGCCTATTCCGATGCAAACAAACAAACATCCTAATCTTTCCTCATACCTAATAATAGTGGTATAGAGACTGCAGGTTTTAAATTATATAAGCATCCCTAATGACTTATATACCTATAAACTCTTAAGAAACTGAAAGAAGTCAGGTGTTAAATGGGAATATTAAAGTATACTTAGGTATAAATAAAAAATCAATCACTTTTTTAACTCTACTGTAGGGTACCATTCCAAGCAAACCCCACCTGTAAGTAGTGTTGATGGGAGTATGAGACTTCATTACTAATTGATCAATATTCTAACAGATCATTTAAATTCTGAGTTTACAAACTTTCTTCCGGTTCCAAATTTAAAGTAACTAGCAAGTACCTAGTGCACCAGTACACCGACGGACAAGGACTGGGTTGGTTGGAGAGCAGCCCGATGATAGTCACATTCACATCTAACAATGCTGATACAAAACTGGTCAACTCACAGTGCTCCTAATACCCTAATAAATGTGATCCAGATCATCAAGCTTGGTGAAGATGATTAAGCCCTTACCATTTTATTTTAATTGCAGATGTTTGCTGCGAGTACATTCATTACATTATGGTCTCAAAATAGCAGGGAAGATTGTTAATGCATGTTGTGCATGGCATGGCACTGTGTTATAAAACATCTGTAGTACTTCCTATCTCTCCTTTAGAAGAAGAACTCACAATGGCCATGGAAACATGAGGTGGGTAAATAAGAGTTGACAAAATTGGTAAAATTGTTTATTTAAATCAATGTTTGACACTTAAAATCACAGTCATTTAATATTTCTATCAGATAAATCTCATTTCCTTTTAACAACATTTTGAAATCACTTTTTAATCATCAATCATAATTCACAAGCTTGCAATAGCTGAAATAAAACTAATTGTATTGTAATCTATTTCAGGATACTCGAGTTGAAAATTGAAGTGTTAACCCTGATCTTCAAGCAGCGTGGCTATTACAATAGTATTTTTGGCAAGATGAAGATAATGTAAAAACAATAATTGTAAAATATGAATATTAAAAATATTTTTCCATATTTCATCATTTTTAATGTTTCCAAATCCAAAATAAGCTATCAAATAACCCTATTACAGTCTACCACTATGCTCAGACCTAGGCCTTACCCAATTTCATTTTGAGGAGGTATTAATAGAAATATTGTTGTTGTACATTCTCACACAACACCGTCTAGCCCAAACTAAGCTATAAACTTGTGCTATGGGATCTAGACGCCTGATAGACATACTTATATTTCTATATACATACTTATTATAGATAAATTACACCCAGACACAACAAAGCAATATGATCATCACACAAAGAGATTTGACCTGGGTGGGAATCGAACCCACAACCTCTGAATCCGTAGACGGAGTACCTGACTACACATTACAGTTACAGTTAGTATGTGAGTGGTTAGAGTAGTAACCACGAGGCCAGTCAAAGCAACAAATTGACATTAGTCTAGCTCTAGTGCATTGGTCATTGGAATCGAAGGCATGGCTTCTCATCATGGCAGGCTTGGATGGCCAAGATCTCTGTACATGCACATTACTCTTTCATAATCCAACATACTAGCTGTAGTTGACGGCTTTACCTGTGTCATACTATGAACCCATACATGCCAGTAAATACAAGATCTATTAAAATTATCACTGCTCAGCTTCCTCGAGTTTTAACAAAATGATAATAGCATATTTATTTTTACTATCCATCATATTATTTATCACACACGAGCACTAATAAAAGCTGTCTGTATTGAGATTGTTTGGCTATATCACATAGTTGCTGTGGAATACCGTGATTTCACAATGATGAAATAACTTTTTAAGTCCGTTGAGTAGTTACACTAGTGTTAATCAATTTAAAAACCAACTTCCATATGACAGAGTAGTTGTTTGTAGATAAAAACTTTCACTATTCACAATCTTGAGTTATCATGAGGTTATTGTTCAATATTTTTTCTGTAAAGATGTATTTGTAGAAGACTTGAATCTGCTGTTATATATGTATATGAAAATATACAGTCTCCTGTGTTTAATCTATGAATTTTAGCATCCAAAGCCCTTTCTTCAAAATGAAATTCATTGCTGGACCAGTTTTTTACATTTGAGTTTTGTCTCAAATTTCTATATAGTTCTTCCAACCGCGTCTCGGCAACCGTGGGGTCACCCGTTAGATGGACCGACGACCCTGGTAAAGGTCGTAGGCTGGGACTGAATGCAGAAGGCGCAGGACTGTGAATTGTGGCGTAAATTGGCAAAGGCCTACGTCAAGCAGTGGACTGCGATAGGCTGATTTGATTGATAGTTCTTCTGGATAACACTGTCACTCTTTGCTTTGAAGCCGTTTATAAAGTTCACGTTTGTTTATAGGTACAGTTCACAATTTTACATTGTAATTCTCTACAAAAGTCTCTTTTATGTAATTTGTAGATAACCTAAAAAACACCTACTAGTAGGTACTGACTGACAAGAGTCAACAAAACAACAAAAATAAAGCCCTTGTCTCTGCTTTTGCGATTCTATTTATATTCTATCGATGTTCTATAGTGGCGATAGACAAGATTTACGCGACTAGCAAATTTAGGACCAATCGCTTTAATATCGTAATAGAATCGCACTGGACCGGCTTTTTGATGGCAAATAGCAGACTCGGCCCCCAGTTAGACTTCTACCGGTCTTACAATAGAGCTCTAGTGACTACGCGACTACCAAAATTGACAAATTGTACCGACGACCTTATATTTTGCCACGATTTCTATTCTATTCTGACGCGATTGAAATAGCAGACTTGGCCGCCTGAGCGTTTCAAAAGATCGTTCCTCTGTCGAACTATAAAAACGTAGAACGACCTGGGGGCCGAGTCTGCTATTGCAATCGCATCAGAATAGAATAGATATCGTAGCAAAATAGAAGCTCATCGGTACAATTTGACAGTTTTCGTATTCGCTAACTCGATAGCTTCTATCTTGTTTCTATTGAAGTGCGATTATGGTCAACCGATGGCCTCTCGATAGAATCGCCAGTGTATTTGACATTTATGCGTAGTCTGCTAATATTTGATGGGATTTGTTTTGGAAGTCGCGTAATTAATGTTTGACAGCTAGAAATAGAAAGTGCGAGCCTGGTTATTTTCGTTCGGTATACATACAATGGGTATTATTGTTTAAATTAATCAATTTGCAGATAAACTAAATAGAAGCAAGTTTACAATTTACATCAAAATGATGAAGATTGATTAATTGTAAGACATAGCCTAACATTTTATCCGAAGCAGACTTTATTTATTTCACTCATACATTGGATGGTCGTAGTGCTATAATAAGTCTCCAAAAAGTGAATTTAGAGCTGTGAGTGAGCCATTGTCGCAGGGTCAATGAACTTTATTAGTTATAGATACATAGATGGCAACTATTCCAAGTAGCCAACTCAACAAGATCAGCAAAATAGTATGAAGACATGTATGCAATTGACATGCATCTATTTTCTGTAAGTACTGTCCAATATTCTTTACAATCACTCATATCTAAAATACAAGTCACATTTCTAATACTTACAGTAGGTAGTTATTATTGTTTTAGTACATAGGTACTTACCTATGTACACTCAATTCCCAATATACTGACTTAATTGTTTTTTACAGTTTTTATGAACATTTAAAATACCCAGTTTACCCGGGTGCACAGCATATTTTCACCGTTTCACCCGCATAGCTCCTGTTCCCAAGGGCATATGGGCCTAAAATATTGCCAATGTTCACCGGGAAGAGTCTAGCTTTCCAACACTGAAAGAATTTATTAATCGGTCCAGAAGTTTCGGAGCCTATTCCGATGCAAACAAACAAACATCCTAATCTTTCCTCATACCTAATAATATTGGTATAGAGACTGCAGGTTTTAAATTATATAGGCATCCCTAATGACTTATATACCTATAAACTCTTAAGAAACTGAAAGAATTCAGGTGTTAAATGGGAATATTAAAGTATACTTAGGTATAAATAAAAAATCAATCACTTTTTGAACTCTACTGTAGGGTACCATTCCAAGCAAACACCACCTGTAAGTAGTGTTGATGGGAGTATGAGACTTCATTACTAATTGGTCAATATTCTAACAGATCATTTAAATTCTGAGTTTACAAACTTTCTTCCGGTTCCAAATTTAAAGTAACTAGCAAGTACCTAGTGCACCAGTACACCGACGGACAAGGACTGGGTTGGTTGGAGAGCAGCCCGATGATAGTCACATTCACATCTAACAATGCTGATACAAAACTGGTCAACTCACAGTGCTCCTAATACCCTAATAAATGTGATCCAGATCATCAAGCTTGGTGAAGATGATTAAGTCCTTACCATTTTATTTTAATTGCAGATGTTTGCTGCGAGTACATTCATTACATTATGGTCTCAAAATAGCAGGGAAGATTGTTAATGCATGTTGTGCATGGCATAACTGTGTTATAAAACATCTGTAGTACTTCCTATCTCTCCTTTAGAAGAAGAACGCACAATGGCCATGGAAACATGAGGTGGGTAAATAAGAGTTGACAAAATTGGTAAAATTATTTATTTAAATCAATGTTTGACACTTAAAATCACAGTCATTTAATATTTCTATCAGATAAATCTCATTTCCTTTTAACAACATCTTGAAATCACTTTTTAATCATCAATCATAATCAACAAGCTTGCAATAGCTGAAATAAAACTAATTGTATTGTAATCTATTTCAGGATAGTCGAGTTGAAAATTGAAGTGTTAACCCTGATCTTCAAGCAGCGTGGCTATTACAATAGTATTTTTGGCAAGATGAAGATAATGTAAAAACAATAATTGTAAAATATGAATATTAAAAATATTTTTCCATATTTCATCATTTTTAATGTTTCCAAATCCAAAATAAGCTATCAAATAACCCTATTACAGTCTACCACTATGCTCAGACCTAGGCCTTACCCAATTTCATTTTGAGGAGGTATTAATAGAAATATTGTTGTTGGACATTCTCACACAACACCGTCTAGCCCAAACTAAGCTATAAACTTGTGCTATGGGATCTAGACGCCTGATAGACATACTTATATTTCTATATACATACTTATTATAGATAAATTACACTCAGACACAACAAAGTAATATGATCATCACACAAAGAGATTTGTCCTGGGTGGGAATCGAACCCACAACCTCCAAATCCATAGACAGACCCCCAGTTTCCGAAAGGCTGATCAATTTTAGCGTTGATCAGCCTTTCGGAAACTGGGGGAGAGAGTACCTGAGTACACATTAGAGTTACAGTTAGTATGTGAGTTACATGTTAGTGGTTAGAGTAGTACCACGAGGCCAGTCAAAACAACAAATTGACATTAGTCTAGCTCTAGTGCATTGGTCATTGGAATCGAAGGCATGGCTTCTCATCATGGCAGGCTTGGATGGTCAAGATCTATGTACATGCACATTACTCTTTCATAATCCAACATACTAGCTGTAGTTGACGGCTTTACCTGTGTCATACTATGAACCCATACATGCCAGTAAATACAAGATTTATTAAAATTATCACTGCTCAGCTTCCTTGAGTACCTATTAACAAAATGATAATAGCATATTTATTTTTACTATCCATCATATTATCTATCACAAATGGGCACTAATAAAAGCTGTCTGTATTGAGATTGTTTGGCTATATCACATAGTTGCTGTGGAATACCATAATTTCACAATGATGAAATAACTTTTTAAGTCCGTTGAGTAGCTACGCTAGTGTTAATCAATTTAAAAACCAACTTGCATATGACAGAGTAGTTGTTTGTAGATAAAAACTTTCACTATTCACAATCTTGAGTTATCTTGAGGTTATTGTTCAATATTTTTTCTGTAAAGATGTATTTGTAGAAGACTTGAATAAACTGCTGTTATATATGTATTTGAAAATATACAGTCTCCTGTGTTTATTCTATGAATTTTAACATCCAAAGCCCTTTCTTCAAAATGAAATTCATTGCTGGACCAGTTTTTTACATTTGAGTTTTGTCTCAAATTTCTATAGGATATAGTTCTTCCAACCGCGTCTCGGCAACCGTGGGGTACCACCCGTTAGATGGATCGATGACCCTGGTAAAGGTCGTAGGCTGGGACTGAATGCAGAAGGCGCAGGACCATGAATTGTGTCGTAAATTGGCAAAGGCCTACGTCCAGCAGTGGACTGCGATAGGCTGATTTGATTGATAGTTCTTCTGGATAACACTGTCAGTCTTTGCTTTGAAGCCGTTTATAAAGTTCACGTTTGTTTATAGGTAAAGTTCAGAATTTTACATCGTAATTCTCTACAAAAGTCTCTTTTAAGTAATTTGTAAATAACCTAAAAAACACCTACTAGTACTGACTGACAAGAGTCAAAACAAACAACTAGTGTTGCCGCTCGATAGTTGACTATTGATATTATATCGATAGACTATCGATAGTCGACTATTGTTAGCCTATCGATATTTCTATCGATAGAATCGATAGTGTCGATACTATCGATTGTATCGATAGCACCATTAGTATAAATACTATCGACACACAGTAATACTATCGATAGAATCGATAGAATCGTTTTTCAATACCCAATGTACTATAGATAATATCGATAGTATCAATACTATTGATGCTGAACATTGCAATGACAATCGATAGTGTCGATAGTATCGATAATATCGATAGTTTTGTTTTATCGATAGTAACCTTTTCTTCAATAGTATTGGTTGGAGTTTGTAGTCTAAAACAGGGCTTCCTAAACTTTTAAGGTTACGGAACACCAAGCAAATATGGTTTATTCTACGGAACCCCATAAAAGGTTATAGCAAACTAGCTAGTTAGACAATGTCCGTGGTTCCACCTGCGTGAAATCCTGTTACCGTTCCCGCTTCCCATGGAAACGTTTTCCCGGGATAAAAAAGCTTTTTTATTAAGCTCATCAAATTGACTGATGGAAGCCATAGCGACATTTAACGATTGCGGGCCATTCTCACAGTCCGTAAGACTTCTGACAGTGGTCCTCAAGTTGGCGACCCTGTGATGTTCCTTTTGACGCTCCGCTTGATGAACCCGGGATTGTAAGAGGAGAGAAGTACGTGCGCGAGCAGGTCGTTTCAAACTTTTATAGATCGACAGAGGAACGATCTTTTGAATCGCTCAGTTCTGGTGAAGTACTCTCCGCTGTAAGAGCGTTACCTACATTTGGCTGGCATGCATAATTTCAGGATCGAAAATGGGAGGGTAGGATTAGGTTGAAAAGCTAATAAATATCTCATTTTTTTGTTTTTTGGAATGTACGCTTTTGTTACTGCAGCTGACAGAAATTAATTTGTTTTTCTTTCTTTCTATCTAAATAGCCTATGTCTTA
Organism: Miltochrista miniata; assembly: GCA_933228765.1. Taxonomy (NCBI): domain Eukaryota; kingdom Metazoa; phylum Arthropoda; class Insecta; order Lepidoptera; family Erebidae; genus Miltochrista; species Miltochrista miniata. The sequence continues at coordinate 19,246,395 of OW121774.1, read as the reverse complement.
TTCCAGACCAGAACCCCTCAGGGATCAGGGGTTAAGTGTTACTTCTTCACGGAGCTAACGCAACACCCTTTGGGCACAGTAAATTTGGCTTTTTCAATTAGCTCCCATAAATCAAATATCTTTGGAATTAACTAAAAGGCCACATTAGAAGGGAGGGCATAACGGTAATCCCTTCTTTGAGCAGCCCGCCTGGCGCAGTACCTCCGCTCTGCAGAAGACAGCGGTAATAGTAACCGGGCTTCGTGTTGGGTTGTGTTCTCCGTCGGTGAGCAGGGTTCCAGAGCTCATTGGGGTGGTTATATGCGGGTGATGGTGAGACCAGAGGCTTGTCTGCTTTCATTAGCTGGTATGGGCGCGGAACATTCGTACGGCGCGGTGGTCAGGGAAACCCGGTGAAACAGTTGACCACAGGGCCCCCGCAGGCAGCACGGGACCCAAACCTGAGAATTAATTTATCTCCGACCCAGGGGGCTGAAACAGCAGCCTGTGTAAAGTCCCTGGTGCTGTGGTCGTGCCGGAGGAGGATAACCGGAGTGGACGCGGCCACTGCATTAGAGGGGACTGGAGGCCCTTTCGTACGCCATGCCAATCTACCGCATCACACGTGCCGGCTTTTGGGAGTGCAGTAACCTCGCTTTGTATCTTGCGCCACCAGTACACGCCCTTCTTAAATTCCCGTTTTCTCAACACCATGGCAAGGAAAAAGAAAAATATGAAACGTTTTACAGAGGCATTGTCGTCCACACTTCAAATGGACTTTTGCCACATCAGAGACATACACAAGAACATCAACGTAGTCCACCACCACCTGGAATCTGCGCAGCCGATCCTATTTATCTTGACGGAGACGCAAATCTCACACACAGCTTTAGGTGAAAAGCTGGGGTGTGTTTGTATAATATGTACCTTGAAGACAGGGATCTAGTCAGCGGGACGTTAGGCGGGAGCTTCAATCCGTGATCCCGTTCATAAGTCGAGTGGGCCAGATGGCATACCTGCGTAGTAGTTTGGTCCTGAGTTGTGTCCGGTGCTTACTCGTCTTTTCATAGTTTCATATTCTATGAAAAAGTCTCAGCTTCGTGGAAGATCGCGCACGTGCATCCTTTACCCAAGAAGGGTGATAGAACCGACCCGGCCAATTACAGGCCTATAGCCGTTACCTCCCTTTTATCTTAGGTTGTTCCTTTTATCTGAGGTACCTTGAAAAACACGACCTGCTCAGTGACTGGCAATACGGTTTCTGTCACGGTCGCTCGACTGGCGGTCTTGTATGGCCGCACTTGCGACTTATAAAGAAGCAGTGTTTGCGCCGCAGTAAAGTACCGCCGCGCCCTGTACAGTACATTGTTTTTCTCTGTTTTTATTATTTTTTATAAAAGGTTACTGTTGTTTGGTCTGTGTGCGCTGTGATCTAAAATAAAAATTATTTTCTATCTTTCTTTCTTCTTCTTTCCCTGCTGAGCACTTCGAGCTTCCTGGACGCCAGCTTAGCCTTGCCCTCCAAGTGACTGCGGAACTGCACGTCACTGGAGATGTCAACACCAAGTATCCCTATACTTTCAGAGATGGTGAGAGATGTGCCCTAAAATGGCGGCGCCACAGTGAATGGGGTTTTTTTTTGCGGTGAACACACAAACTTGTGTCTTGGTAGGGTTGAATTGGACAAGATTTTGTCCACCCCAATCGGACACTGTAGTGAGAGTAGCCTTGATTTCAGGCATAAGTTGTTCACGGCTTTCTTCCACTGCAACCCGAGAGATACCGGGACGGCCCGCGTAATAAGTGTCACCCGCACTGTTGTCCGCATAACAATGATTGCCGTCAATTAGACAACATGTCATTGATATGCAGCAGAAACAAAGTAGGAGACAACACTGAGCCTTGTGGTACTCCAGCGTTTATGGCCATGCAGTCAGAACAGCTGCCGTCAACGACGGCCCTAATGCTTCTGCCGGCCAAAAAGCTGGACACCCATCCGCATAAACTCTCGGACAGTCCATAGGAGGGCAATTTCGTAAGAAGACCACGGTGCAAAAAATAAATACATACGTACGGTGCATAAAAATAATACTATTGAATCACAGGCTGATTTGCGCAAAAATATAGATAGTATCGATACTACCGACAGTATTAAAAATTGTTATATAATACTATCGATAGTATTGACAATATCGAGAGTAAATTTGATATTAAACTTCGATACTATCGGTACTATCGAAAATATCGATACTATCGATAGACCAATCGATATTATAGATTATTTTCGAGGTCAACTATCGATAGTCAAACTATCGATATTGCGGCAACACTACAAACAACCAAAATAAAGCCCTTGTCTCTGCTTTTGCGATTCTATTTATATTCTATCGATGTTCTATAGTGGCGATAGACAAGATTTACGCGACTAGCAGATTTAGGACCAATCGCTATAATATCGTAATAGAATCGCACTGGACCGGCTTTTTGATGGAAAATAGCAGACTCGGCCCCCAGCCCGCACACGTGTTTCCATCATCTTAAAATCCCGGGTTCTTCAAGAGGAGCGTGAAGAGGCACATCACAGGGCCGACCACTTGAGGACGACTGTCGGAAGTGGCCCCCAATCGCTAAATGCACCACGGCTTTCCATCAGGCTGGTGGCGACGTCAATTTGGCGAGATAAATATAATAAAAAAACATACCTACATAAATAGACTGATAAACACATTACCCTTCCTATGCGTCGCGTCGTGGCGTCGGGTAAAATAGGCAACAAACGAAATAACTATATTACCTACATTATCACAACAACGGATATAATCTGTTGGGAATCCAGGGGATATTCTACCGAGGTCTTATCCGGGGCTCGCAATCGTAGGCATTAGGTATGGAACGTGTGGTTTTAGTCAGTAAGAATCCGGCATAGCATCCATAACGGATTTTCCTCACGAAAAAAAAAGGATATAACAAAAAAAAAGTAGTAAAGATCTACTGCTTCTTTGTCTGCATTCTACCGAATCTATCACGGTGAGTGTTCTGAATAGCTGTGTGTGTCAGAATGGCGTGAATGGTGTCTGAATAGTCACAAAACTAGGACCAAAAAACTGTACCTAAACTGTACTAAACTGTACCTATGTTAAAAAAAACTGTACCTCAAGCAATTCTATATAAATAGAAAAAAATATGGACACGCCATTCTGACGTCAGGTTGGCGCGCATAGTCGTGTATCGCCCCAACGTGTGGAAACTATGTTCTGGAACATATATCAATAAACTGTACCTAAACTGTACCTCATAAAACTGCTATTAAAAAAATTAAAATCACACGTGATATCTGTCAAATCAAGAACAAAAATTTGCTAAGGTTTTGAAACTCACACGATTTGTACTACACATTATAATATAATTCTGGTCTTTTTTGCGTATACTTCTACCTGTTCTCACCTCTAGACGTTTCGACTATAGCCGTGGTCACTAGTAGACTGAGGAAAGCAGCGGGCGCTGTGCTCTCGTACCCAGCATAAAGATTTTTGTTAACACTCATTAGGGTTGCGACGCACCACACTCACTATGTCTGAACGAATACTACGCGATTTTAACTACCTGATTCCATGTGGAGAAAAAATTAAAATCACACGTGAAATCTGTCAAATCAAGAACAAAAAATTGTTTTAATAGCAGTTTTATGAGGTACAGTTTAGGTACAGTTTATTGATATATGTTCCAGAACATAGTTTCCACACGTTGGGGCGATACACGACTATGCGCGCCAACCTGACGTCAGAATGGCGTGTCCATATTTTTTTCTATTTATATAGAATTGCTCGAGGTACAGTTTTTTTTAACATAGGTACAGTTTAGTACAGTTTAGGTACAGTTTTTTGGTCCTAGTTTTGTGATTATTCAGACACCATTCACGCCATTCTGACACACACGAATAGCTTTTCATTCTAATCCCACCCTTTTCTACTTTATTTAGTAGGATTATAAGCAATAATTCCATGATAAATTCGTAGATAAACTCTCGGAACCAGAATCGGTGCCAAAAAGATTGAGAATATACTACCCTGGCACGTTTCGCAGGGGTTATAAACGTTTATCATGAAAAAATGTTGTTAGTCTGTAAAATTTTTAATCAAGTGCGCTGAAATAAATTATAGTTACTTGGAGAGGGGTAAAATGTATTAATTATTTATAGCAAGAAGTTAATTTACACACATACATACATATGGTCACGCCTTTATCCCCTACTAAGGGGTAGGCAGAGGCTTATTATATGCCCACATTTCACCTTTTTAAAATTTGTCCCACGTAATAGGTGGTGAGCTGCATCTTGCAGATATTTTTTAGTCGGATAAATACCTATGAGTCAAACATTGATGGAGTCTTCGCTAAATCGAATCTACATAATATACAAACAAAGGCGTTTAGAATTTATTCGTGTAGAAAATTGAATATCAGCTATTTCTGAAGTTTATTCTCAAAGGTTCAAAGCAGAGTATGAAGTTATTCCAATCGATTTTGATTTGCCTAGTTGTATCCGGCGGCTTCGCCTACTATATGTATACTTCAACCTTCAAGGAGCCACTATCGTGTCTCGTCATAATTTACAACTAGCAAATGCGCTCGGCTTGGGCTTGGACGTTTCCCAAGGGAACTGTTTTTAGGATACAATGTTTATGTGGTAATCATTCAGCTATCTACAAAAAAACATGTTTAGTTATTGAAAAACACAAATTTTGTACATACAAAAAATTTTGAAGACTACTTTCTATCAACGCACCGCTCGTCACAGACAGGGTGTTCATCTTCACATTTTGCGTCCGGAGCGTTCGAGCACGGTAAGATCCGATAAGGACTTTCTTCCGCGCAAGCTTAGATTGTGCAATGATCAGGGAGATTATTCTATCAAAACTTGCGCGGAACCTAAGCTACCTCGGTTCTCCCAAACGCCTACAGTATTGGTTCTTCAAAAGATTTTAATAGTGTTGTGCGGAAGACGGTCTCCATCTATTAGGTTCATAATCCTAATTGGCCCTTATAGCTCATAGAAAAGTCTCCCTCATAGTACGTGCCGTTCTCAAAGTTACTTGTCAAACTCGAGTTAATTAATATCGACTACGTGTCGCATGAAGTTGTCGCCTCCGCGTGTTAATGGTCACTGTTCCCGACTAATATAACTATCTATATTTCCGTATATAGGTAGTGCTTGCTTTTGTAGTGGTATATAAACGCAACATATTTTTGACAGTCAGATATGCATACCTGTACAAGGGGAGTAGTGCTATGTCTACTCCCCTAGTACTAGTCACGTTGCTCTACGTGACACACAATGATGTTATAGTAAAAAAGAGGTAGATATCGCATTAGCGCTCAAAAACTGTTGCGGACAAAGTCATACAATTGTTGTAATTCCATTTAGTCGGCTAATAGCTGTGAGCGAAACAAGTCGTGTGGTGGTCTGCTGCTGTGTGCTAAACGACACAGATAGCTATCCCTCTCTGTTTTAAACGTTTTGTATTCTCTATCGCATTCATAGATGAAATCTATTAGGTACCGATAGGTAAGCACGTGAAATTATAACTCAACAATAACTGAACGCTGTTTTGTATGAAGGTAGCATATCTTTACTTAAATATCATTGGACACACAGATATGTATAAAGCAAACATGCTATGTCTACTCTCCTTGTACTGGTTGCGTTGCTCTATGTGACACACAGATATGTATAGAGCAAACATGCTATGTCTACTCCCCTTGTACTAGTCGCGTTGCTCTATGTGACACACAGATATGTATAGAGCAAACATGCTATGTCTACTCCCCTTGTACTGGTCGCGTTGCTCTATGTGACACACAGATATGTATAGAGCAAACATGCTATGTCTACTCCCCTTGTGCTGGTCACGTTGCTCTATGTGACACACAGATATGTATAGAGCAAACATGCTATGTCTACTCCCCTTGTGCTGGTCACGTTGCTCTATGTGACACACAGATATGTATAGAGCAAACATGCTATGACTACTCCCCTTGTACTGGTCGCGTTGCTCTATGTGACACACAGATATGTATAGAGCAAACATGCTAAGTCTACTTCCCATGTACTGGTCGCGTTGCTCTATGTGACACACAGATATGTATAGAGCAAACATGCTATGTCTACTCCCCTTGTACTGGTCGCGTTGCTCTATGTGACACACAGATATGTATAGAGCAAACATGCTATGTCTACTCCCCTTGTACTGGTCGCGTTGCTCTATGTGACACACAGATATGTATAGAGCAAACATGCTAAGTCTACTTCCCTTGTACTGGTCGCGTTGCTCTATGTGACACACAGATATGTATAGAGCAAACATGCTATGTCTACTCCCCTTGTACTGGTCGCGTTGCTCTATGTGACACACAGATATGTATAGAGCAAACATGCTAAGTCTACTTCCCTTGTACTGGTCGCGTTGCTCTATGTGACACACAGATATGAATAGAGCAAACATGCTATGTCTACTCCCCTTGTACTGGTCGCGTTGCTCTATGTGACACACAGATATGTATAGAGCAAACATGCTAAGTCTACTCCCCTTGTACTGGTCGCGTTGCTCTATGTGACACACAGATATGTATAGAGCAAACATGCTATGTCTACTCCCCTTGTACTGGTCGCGTTGCTCTATGTGACACACAGATATGTATAGAGCAAACATGCTAAGTCTACTTCCCTTGTACTGGTCGCGTTGCTCTATGTGACACACAGATATGTATAGAGCAAACATGCTATGTCTACTCCCCTTGTACTGGTCGCGTTGCTCTATGTGACACACAGATATGTATAGAGCAAACATGCTAAGTCTACTCCCCTTGTACTGGTCGCGTTGCTCTATGTGACACACAGATATGTATAGAGCAAACATGCTATGTCTACTCCCCTTGTACTGGTCGCGTTGCTCTATGTGACACACAGATATGTATAGAGCAAACATGCTAAGTCTACTTCCCTTGTACTGGTCGCGTTGCTCTATGTGACACACAGATATGAATAGAGCAAACATGCTATGTCTACTCCCCTTGTACTGGTCGCGTTGCTCTATGTGACACACAGATATGTATAGAGCAAACATGCTAAGTCTACTCCCCTTGTACTGGTCGCGTTGCTCTATGTGACACACAGATATGTATAGAGCAAACATGCTATGTCTACTCCCCTTGTACTGGTCGCGTTGCTCTATGTGACACACAGATATGTATAGAGCAAACATGCTAAGTCTACTTCCCTTGTACTGGTCGCGTTGCTCTATGTGACACACAGATATGTATAGAGCAAACATGCTATGTCTACTCCCCTTGTACTGGTCGCGTTGCTCTATGTGACACACAGATATGTATAGAGCAAACATGCTAAGTCTACTCCCCTTGTACTGGTCGCGTTGCTCTATGTGACACACAGATATGTATAGAGCAAACATGCTATGTCTACTCCCCTTGTACTGGTCGCGTTGCTCTATGTGACACACAGATATGTATAGAGCAAACATGCTAAGTCTACTTCCCTTGTACTGGTTGCGTTGCTCTATATGACACACAGATATGTATAGAGCAAACATGCTATGTCTACTCCCCTTGTACTGGTCGCGTTGCTCTATGTGACACACAAATATGTATACAGCAAACATGCTATGTCTACTCCCCTTGTACTGGTCGCGTTGCTCTATGTGACACACAGATATGTATAGAGCAAACATGCTAAGTCTACTTCCCTTGTACTAGTCGCGTTGCTCTATGCCTACATAAAACTCAACGGCTCACAAAAATACCCATACACAAATGAGGTTTAATGGCGGGACCCCCAAAAAGACCTCATAAATCATCTTCAAAACCTGTATCCTTATATTCCTTATATTTCCTTTTATCATATCAGATTATATACCAAACAAACGACTGCCGTCCCAACTTCCCCGTCTCTGAGAAATTAATTCTATGCAAGGCTGAGGCACAGTCGGAAACACAGATAAAACAGTAGTCCAAATTGGTCGTGTCCTTGAGTTTAGTGACTGTGGTTTGGCAGTTGAGCTATGTAGATTATACTAAGCTGTTACCATGAGACATAAAAAATGGTACTTAATATAACTTGATAACGATGCAATATTAAAGAAATATTTTGAATAAATATTTGTAGACATTCTCACACAACATCATCTAGCCCAAATTAAGGTAGTTTTAAGCTTGTTCTATGGGATCTAGACGACTGATATATATACTTATATATTTCAAATACATACATATTATACATAAGAAACACCCAAACTCCGAAAAAAACATTAGTGGATCACACAAATGTTTGTATCGACGCGACCCGGAAATCGAATCAAATTGGTGAAGACTCGTAAGCATCAATTGTGACGAAATAAATACGTAGCTTTCGCTAAAAAGTTCTCGTGATAAGTGGTAGCCACATCAGCGAATTAATAATTTTGACGAATTTCGACTTCATTTTTCAAGATGCCTTGAAACCCTACTTGGATTTGAAATCAAGTGGGCTCTTATTGGGTACTACACTTTTAGTCTTAATTAGGATATTTATTCATTGGCCAATAGGTGGGCCTTACAGGTGGGTTTGTTGAGGTATGTACTAGTAGACCGTATTTTCACAAATTACCATATAATACTTCAAGCGGAGGGTAGAAGAGAGAGAGGAGAGAGCCAGCGTTCCCCTTTGATTACGTCATTTACATTCAACTACATTTTAATAAGGCCCGTGGCATTGTGACCAAAAGACTAGAAAATATTTCAAATTGAACTACTGCTTTAGCGTATACTGTGGCGAAGGGAGGCTTTCTCCGACATATTGCCATGGTAATTTTATTCAAAGAATCATTACTCTTCGCGCTTTCCTTAATAAACTGTTGTCGCCATTTTTAATATACCGTTTACCACGTTTCTGGCTTAACGTTTTTTTGTCGTGCCTCATAATTTTTTAAAGGTATTGTGTGTTTTTATGAATAATTTTAAAGAATTGTGTTCTTTTTTAAAGGTAATGGAAATGAGTCAAAGTTTTGATATGTATTTAAAATAAGGACTTTGTAGGATTGGGATTCAGGGAAACGCGTGCGTAGGTAGAACGTTCCAAGCAAGCATCAATGGTTTGAGTATACAGATCAGTGGTAAGAGAGAAAAGATCACAGAAAAATGATCTTTAAAAACGAGACGATTTTAAAAATCGTTTTTCTATATTATTGAGTAGAAACTTTACGTCTATACATATAATAAAACTGTAGCGGGTCGAAAGTCTGTACATAGAAGATATTTTGAAAAGTTTGATTATAGGTCATTCTCTAATTGATAGTGAAGCCGAAAATGTTATTTAAATTTTTCATGTCTGTCTGTCTGTCTGTATCCCGAATAAGTATCACACCGAAACTACTAATTTGATTTGAATGATACTTGGCTCTTACTTTAATCTACTCGTATCATCCCAGCCCTATTAAAACTAGTCCAATTTTTATGAAAATTGGTACACAATATGTTCATAGATATATAATGACACTGACATATAAAAAATAAATAAATGTTATTTAGATTTTTAGTTTTGTAACCGTTCCAATAATGGAACACTAGGATTATACACACATGTAAAATACTGTTGGTGGCTATAGATTTCCTTTAGTCATAAAACTATTTTTGGTTATTTTTTATTATTTATTGTACGTCTTCAGATATACTAACATATGTTTTAAATCTTATACATAATACGTAAAACGTAATTGAGTATGAAAAATAATAGAATATTTACTATGTAAGGCAACATTACATTGGATACACTTCGTAGTTGTATTTTTGTGGCATAAACCACATCTAGTTTGTCTATTTTGTTTGCCGATTAGATGACCTTTACCATCCAATCTAATTGCATCAGGTACACGTTTTATCACTGCTAGTGAAGCTCTAGGATTTGACATGGTTGGAGTATTAGATGCAGTATCTTTCAATAAAAAATACGTAGAAACAATATCTCTCGTAAACGATAAAATATTATGTGGCGTACAGTTACGTTTTTTTGCTACTGGAGATATTTTGTACAGTAGAAAAGGGTTATTGACTGCAACATTTAGTTGAAATATAAGTAACTGCCAGTACCATCTCTTCAGACGAATCGCGATTCGATAACAACCAACATTCTGATCAAGTCTGTCTACGCCGCCCATAAATTTATTATAGTTTACAAAGCAACGAGGATGGTCAATATCTTTCTTCTGTTTATCACAGTATCGTTTGACTTTGCTCATAAGTTCTGCACCACATTGAGTCGAAGCCACTGTCACAATGTTATTGTCATTATATCTAACAAGAGTTATATTCGATAGTATATCAGTACATTGGTGATGAGATCCTCTACTTGTTTCTATCATTTCTTTAGAATCTCTAAGAGGTGCCTTCTCAATTCGGTTAGCTCGTATAGTTCCCGTTCCATCGTGACCCATTTTTTGTAGCTCGTCAAGCAGCGGTAAAGAAGTAGAGAAATTATCGAAATATAAACTGTAGGTACCTTGCGGCAGCTTTGATATTAGATCCAGTACAACTGAGGTACCCACACCTAATTCAGGATGGGTATTTCCGGTACTAGCTCCCTGATAAAGCTCACCATAAATCAAGTAGCCTAAAAAAATATTTATACCACCAATCTCTTCGTCACCACTGTCTTCAACACTATTTTGCCCATTATCAGGATGGAATGGTGTGATGAAAATGTCAGCCGTGAACACATTGTCATCTACTTCCAACAACGAAATTATCTGATTCACATTCAATCTAAAAGAAAATAATATCATAATTACGAGGAAATACTGTTAAATGATAAATCCTAATTTATAAATTTTACATGTGCGTATGTTCCTACTGCTCCAATAATGGAACGGTACATAAAAGTTACTCTTACCCACAAATAAGCAATACTTTTCTAAAAAAGTAATATGATATGTTATAACAATAATATTACTTTTGCATTAACCCTAAATGGTCAAAAGTATACTATAAAACATCATAATTACTTACCTTTTTCTGTTTGCCATAATTTTTACCAAAACCTTCTCAATAAAATTTGGTTTATTAGATAGAAAAATCCAAGCGAAGTTGATTGACGTTTATTCAACTGACAGCCAAAAATGTCATCAATACCAACATAAAAATATGATTTGAAAGATGCGTTTAAAAAGTCGAATAAAAAATAAAATATTAACCGATCCAAAAATGGATCACTAGGATGATATGAGTAGCTCTTTTATGATTGAGCAAACAGGGCAGTTTCACGCTCAACGCTCCTAGGAGTCAAATGAAGAAATACCTGACCTTATATATATTATGACGTAAACGAAGTTGCGTGGGTCAGCTAGTGTATAGATAAAACTGTTGAGGGTTGCTGTCAGTTAGAGGTAAAATAACGGTGAAAGGGCTATTAGACCGTGTTTCCACTGTTGCTCTTCTATGCAATAATAGTAGATTGTTCTACAAGTGCATAAAAGAAGCCATTTTATACGAGACGTTTATCAGCCCGAGCCAAAGGCGAGGGTGGATATTAAGTCAAGGATAAAATGGGTTTTATGATCGAGTTATACACTCTGCTTTTCACTTCGATTGCAAGGAAATTAAACAGTGATATTGTAAATAAAAGTCTTTAATTAAAATTAAAAGTAACATTTGAACAATTTTGTACATTCAATGTAATAGTTTTTCCTGGCATATTTACGGTATGCGTTTGAATTGTCTAAATACTGCTAACTTTCTAAGTTTCTTTCCCGCCAATGTCTTTTTTCAAGTTTTTTTTAATCATTCTACATGAAGCATTAGGCATGGGTAACGAGACCTATACTGCCTAATCATAAGTTCATTTTATAATATTTTTTCACTCATGATACTATCTGATTTTTAATGTTTCTTAATTTATATAGAACACAGAAAGTACAAATTAAATGTAACAAAAAAAAACAAGTTATTTAATAGCGTTTTATTATGTTTGGTTCATAGAGTAACACGATCTTCATGGTACCGTCTCTACGGTCTAGTATGGCCATATTGTTTTAGAAGAAGAAAAAGAACTTTATGCACTAGAGCATAAAATGTTGTTTTAGTCCGCATACACCCAGCACAAACAACAACTTTACGAGCATAAGAAGTGAAAAATAATTTTCTTTAAAGTAGATATAAAAAACTGCGAGATTGATACCTGAACTTCTTGTTTGGTACAACTGATGCTACTTTCAAGAATATTTTTTTTATGATATCAGTACAAAATGTCTATTCATATTGATTCCCTTAAGAGGCGGAAATACACGTTTTTGATGACATTAACGGTCGTAGCTTTTTGGCCCCTCTCTATAAAATAGAGTGCAGGGCCTATGGCGAGATTTTGTCTGTAGTCTGTGACTCTGTTGCATTAAACTACGTTCACTAGGTTACGTGGATCATCTGTTCAAAGTTTGGAATAAAACAAAAATGACAACGTCAATCGGATTGAACTTTCACTTTCACAATAAACCTTTTAGAGAGGGGCAGTCGGGTGAGACCGTCTCACGGCTTCTTGTTTTATGATATCACTAGCGGACGTCACGTGGTTTCACCCGCGTAATTCCCATTCCCGTGGGAATACGGGAGTAAAATATAGCCTATGTTCACCGCAAAGAGTGTAGCTTCCCAACAGTGAAAGTTTTTGAAATTGGTCCAGTAGTTCCGGAGCCTATTCGTTACAAACAAACAAACAAAAAAAAAATCTTTCCTCTTTATAATATTAGTATAGAAGTATAGATAATGTACCCCTATTCATATTGATTCCTTTGAGAGCTTTTTTTTTTATATTTAGCTCGCCAAATTGACGTCGCCACCAGCCTGATGGAAAGCCGTGGCGCATCTAGCGATTGGGGGCCACTTCTGACAGTGGTCCTCAAGTGGTCGGCCCTGTGATGTGCCTCTTCACGCTCAGCTTGAAGAACCCGGGATTGTAAGAGGAGGGAAACACATGCGCTGGCAGGTCGTTCCAGGTTTTTATGGTTCGACAGAGAAACGATCTTTTGAATCGTTCAGTTCTAGCGAAGATTCTCTTCACTGTGTGAGAGTGGCATCTCTGTCCAGCACGCGTTGTTCGGGATGCGAAAATACACGTTTTTCATGACATTAACGGCCGTAGCTTTTTTCTACTTTAACTTAGAAATTTCATTTTTTAAGCTTTAAGAGCCTCGATACCTATACACGTTTACGAGATAAAGGGATCAAGGTAAGGACAGACAACAATGTTCGAGTGTACCGTTTTTTTCTTTACTATGGAATCTTTTGAAGATCTTTTCTGATTTCTCAGGTAATTTATTTAATAGAAATGTAGTCTATAACATTTTGTAGATAAAAAGATCCATTGCGTAGAAAAGGAAATCTCGAAATGAAACCCGGTTGTCAGTAAAATAACAATCGTTAAGCCAAGTTTGCCATATGGGCGGCTTGAAAATTTTCAGCTGCGGGTTGCGACCTGTGCCTTTCCATTTCCACACGGCAATAGGCTCATCACCTATTACGTGGGACATAAAACTATAAGGTGAAATGTGGGCGTATACTATTCCTCTGCCTTCGGGGATAAAGGCGTGACTATATGTATGTATGTCTATAACATTTCTATACCCTAAATGCTTTTCTCGCCAGCAAGGACGCTACCGTTACAATTCACAATTTCGTTTCGAAACCTTACAAGTCGGGTATAAAGTTACATCAGTGTTACCACATTTTGTTACTACGGACAGTTACTATATGCAGTTGGTGGGTTTTTAACCGAATAGGCGAAAATAAAGTGTATTTTTAAACTTACGCGGTGTATAGTGTATATATTATAATCGGTTCAGTCACGACCACGGACGCTGCTACGTGTAAAAAAGTAGTATTGTAAACTCGGAAGTGCCTGCCCGCACACGTGTTTCCCTCATCTTACAATCCCGGGTTCTTCAGTGGGGGGGTGAAGAGGCACATCACAGGGCCGCTAACTTGAGGACCACTGTCAGAAGTGGCTCCCAATCGCTAGATGCGCCACGGCTTTCCATCAGGCTGGTGGCGACGTCAATTTGGCGAGCTAAATATAAAAAAAAGTTTTTATGGATGTATGGGTGGGTGTTTGTTACTTTTTCATGCAAAATATCGAATGGATTTTCATATATATTTTTAATACTACTAAGATAGCAGACCGCATTAGGTCCACACGAAAGAAAGTGTTTACTGTTTCAACACCAGAGGCACTGCAATCGCGCTGGGGAGCTTGTAAAACCTGGCAGACCTCTTTGTGGTTCTTCAAAAGACCCCGTTTGAAGAACCACATAAGTTCTTCTAGGTTTTACAAGGACGCAAGTGGTGCCGCGGGCGCTATCTTGTACTTTTTTTATATACAGGCTGGAATTTAAAGACGGTAGTTGGAGGTAAAGTACCCTAAATAGTGACAATGGCAAGTTTTGCTGAAAGAAAACATTCCTTCATTTTCAAAAATAAATAAAACTGCATTTAAAGATTTTTTTTATTTTTTTTTAATAAATGTCCTTGAATATTTATTAAAAAAAAATTAAAAAAAAAAAGTCTTGAATAAGTAACAATTTCTTTTAAGCAACATAGCATCTTAAGTTAAAATGGTTTAAATAAGTGCTAAGGGGTCACTGACAAAGAAAGTACTTACCTCAGATATTTCTTAATTTATATTCACAAGACAAACGTTTTATAGGGTTTCGGTCCCGAAGGGTTAAACCAGGACCATATTACTGAAACTCCGCTGTGTGTCTGTCAGTATGTACGTCACCAGGCTGTATCTCAGAAACCGTGATAGTTAGACAGCTGAAATTTTCAGAGATTTTGTGTTGCCACTGTATTAACAAATACAAAAAACCTCATTTATAAGACTCCTCGTAAACAACAAATATGATTTAAGATTATTTTTGAAAAGCAATTAGTGCTTATGCTAACTAATCTTTTTCCGTTTTTTTGTTACGGAACCCTCTGTACGTGGCTTTGCCTCGCACTTGGGCAATTTTTTATTTTTTTTTTGACAAGACAAACGCTATTTTCTTTACTTTTCCTCAAGCCAGACCACAGTACTTTTATGTTTATTTAAGGACTAGCGGACGTCACGCGGTTTCACCCGCGTAGTTACCGTTCCCGTGGGAATACGGGAATAAAATATAGCTTATGTTCACCGCAAAGAGTGTAGCTTCCCAACAGCGAAAGAATTTTTCAAATCGGTCTAGTAGTTCTGGAGCCTATTCTATGCAAACAAACAAACAAAAAATCTAATATTTCTTCTTTATAATATTAGTTAGATGTCACGTTTTATTCGGCCTTGTAGCTTGTATCCCAAGGTTTGTTCTTAAACACATACATATAGTCACGCCTTTATCTCCAAAGGGATAGGTAGAGGCAGTATGCACTACATATAGGTATATCTATTATATAAAAATAAGTCGGGTTTTCCTTCCTGACGCTATAACTTTAGAACGCACGAACCGATTTCCACGGTTTTGCATTCGTTGGAAAGGTCTCGGGCTCCGTGAGGTTTATAGCAAAAAAAAATCAGCAAAATTTTACATACAGCGCCATCGCGGGCGAAGCTGCGGGCATCAGCTAGTTTAATTATATTAAAGACGAATTCGACCAAAATCGGAGTAAGACTCTCATAGAAAATAACGTATTTATACTAAAAGTAAAGTAATTTTCCATTCTTCCATGAATCAGCCGAGCAGTGTCTTTGTTTAATTTAATAATAAACTTGTTATATAAATCTATATAATACATAACTCCCTTTTATTAAAATCGGAAATTACGAATTATTTGAGTCCAAGTCCGAAGCTTGAAACAATTAACACTATGCAAAGCTTCCCTCTCGAATTCTCCCGATATAATTATTTTCTGGGAAGAAAATTATATTGCCTTTACTTAAGGCTGCAATGTTCGACCTTGACAAATCCTAAGGTAATTCGAACGATTGCAGCGTACGCTTTTGCCGGATTTAATTCGATTCTAATACATTATATTACTGTTATAAAATCTGAGGGATTTTAAGAAAAAATCTATACGTAAAATATTGTTCTAAAGACCTATATCTATTTTATGACAAGTTTTTATGAGAATTAAACTTATATATTTAGATAAAAAAAGTACATTACTTGTTAAGATTTTTGCAATATTTCTCATTTTTCAAGAGCGATTTCGATCAACAAAGTATTCCTAATCGTGTTTTGATACGTTAAAAAGCAAGAGTATCTAATAAATTACAATAATATAGTATATTATCGATTTGATCTGATAAACTATATAATATAGTTTATCAGATCAAATCGAAGAATATTTCCTAGTATAAAGTTCACCCCAAGATGAGTCTCTTTTGAACATACAAGCCTTAAGAAAAGGGAATGATAGTACCTACCAGGACAGTACGGAATGTTTCTGTTTCCATGGCAACGAATAAATAATAATCCCTTCAGTTTGCTACAGCATTTATCGAGAACGGCTCGACGGATTTTCATGATAATTGGTTTGTGGCCGTTGAAATTGCATCTACGTTGAATAGGAGAATAAGTTTTAAAATTTAAGAAACTACACGGGTTCCCGTGGGAATACGTGAATAAAATAATAGCCTATGTCACTCGGGCTCAGTAGTTTCGGGGCCTATCAACGACGTATTATAATTAGACACGTCATGCACGAATATCACATCGCGGCTTTCAATAACAACAGATCTTTCATACATAAAAAAAGAAATTCTATGAAATTATCTATGGTAGCATGTATGAAAAGTAAGGCAATTGCCTGACTTTTTTGTTGCCATTTTCCAGTGTTGGTAACGTATCTATAGTTTTTTAATAAGTATATATATCATTGGGGCCTATTCGATGCAAACAAACAAACATATTACTATAGATATCAGTTACTAGACTGATACAATGGTCTTTACAAAAGACCTTGTACACAAAGGGGTAGGTAGGCATAGTATACGCTCACATTTCACCTTAATTTTTTGTTACACGAAGTCGGTGGTGAGCCAATGGCCTTGAAGACTTGACTGCCGAAATCTTTCAAGCCGCCTATAAAACCTTCAACTTGACTTAACGACTGCCATTTTACTGTCAATCAGGACCAACTGCTTAACATTCCTTTCAAAGTACAGAAACGCTTTACGGATGACGGAAACGAGGAAAAGCTGTCTTTTTTTTCTTTTTTTAACGTGAGGGAAAATACTTATGGATGCTATGCCGGACTCCTACCGACTAAAATACCTCACGTAACGCCCAACATCCTTTGGTTGGGAGTTCCGGGTAAGCCCTCGGAAGGATGTCCCAGGACATGAAAGGCTGCCTGGCAGTGATACAAATTGCTCTTATCTACATTAAAAAAACTGTATTAGATTCTAAGATGAATTTTGGGAGGGACCGGACCGGACTAAGTTTCTTGGGGTGTTCTTCTCAGTCGGTAGCATTTTCCAACCCCCAGTAGAGTCACAAACATTCTACAAACCTTATTGTTTCTTTTTTTTCATACCACCAAGGTGGCAGATAAGCATACGGCCCACCAGATGTACCGGTGGTCACCGCTACCTATGGGCGTTTGCAACATCGGAGGCGCTACACTCGCGCTGCCGACCCTGTAAAAACCTTCTAATACCCCTTTTGAAGAACCCCATACTGTAGGCGTTTGGGAAATCGAGGCAGGGAGGTCATTCCACAACCTAAGTGTGCGCGGGAGAAAGCCCCTATCGGATCTAACCGTGCTCGAACGCTACTTTTATTTCAATGGTAATAAATTTTAATTTATTTTATTTTATTTTCCTTTCAGAAATAACACAAAGTGGTCACCCATCCAAAGAACAGTCACAGCAAAAGTTGCTTACATCAGTGATCAATTACAGAATAACAGAGTCCGTCACATAAATCTAAACTAAATTAAATTTAAATTCTCCATCAAAACAAGTGCAATTAGTCGATTTACAAGACGCGACGCAATTGAAGCGTCTTTTATTGCTACATTTCAGATGAATTACGTCTAATATAAGGGCCACACCACACGGATAGAACGCGAGACATGGATTTTTGACGCACGGATGTTTCAGTACCAAAAAACTACAAAAAATCACGTTTGTTGTATGGGAGCCCCCCTTAAATATCTGTTTTTTGTTATTTATTTATTTATAATAATTAATGAAAATACACAGCTCAATATTCTGTAAGTATTTCAAGCGTCTATTTTTTGCCATTATTAATATATAAAATAAAAAGGCAAGAAAATCACGCTTGTTGTAAGGGAGCCCCCTTTAAATATTAATATTTTTTGACGTGACAACGTCTCATAATTCGATGGAGCCGTCTGCACGCACGAAACAACATGACGTATGCGGCATTACCTCGCTCTGAGGCGTTCCAGTTAAGGCTGAGTTGTCACGTTCAACTATCGTCAGTAAACCGACTTTACAGACAACCGATTTTTTTTGTGTTTGTTGTTATAGCGGAAACAGTAACACATAATCTGTGAAAATATCAGCTCTCTATCTATCACCGTTCATGAGATAAATCCTCGTGACGTACAGACAGATGGACGGCGAAGTCTCATGAATAGGGTCCCGTTTTTTACCCTTTGTGTACGGAACCCTAAAAAGAATGTAATTGAAAACGTCTCGCAATTTCTTTAGGACTTTTTAGAAGTCCCTTTCCGACTGTTGTCATTCACTCCGACTGTTGTCTTACTAATCACAATTTTTCGGTTTCTAATCGAACGACAATTTTACAACTAATTTAAGAAATAGTTAGCTGTCAAAACAGTCAGCCGCCAAGATCAAAGACCGATACTGACAAAGCTCGACACACCTCGGCACCTGAACTTGGCAAAATCCCAGGAAAGGTTAATATGTCTTGGCAGCCACGGTTCTCAAAATCCATACAAAACAAAAGAAAAATGCGTTTCATTGATGTCTCACTTCATAAGAATAGAATTTTTAAAGGCATGTATTTAAATCGATATCAGTTTATTCCCTTTTTTCGAACAAAATATTTCAAACTTAAACCAAAAATACTGACTTGCACACTAATTATGCACACTAAATAAACCAAATTCATTATACTGTTTAATGGTATTTGCAGAACTGTTTTACTGAACGAATAACTATTATCAGAATTGTATATCTATAAATGCCATTGTTCAACAAAAATATTGAAACTTTTTTAAAGAAGTCTATCGCCTAATTTACTTTTAGGAACATCGTTTATTCTTAGTAAAACTTTAATTTAATCAGTCGCCTCTACAAAATTAAATTTTATTGATCAAAAAAATAAAAGTCTGACCTAACCTATTCCGTTATAAGATAGTACCTACTATTTAGAGTGCAAGTTGTGTTGTTTCACAAATCATATATTCGATGTACATACGAACCACATTTTTGGTGTGAATTCGATTAAAAAGGTCATCTCGTTCTGAGTAATATTTAAGTTTTTTAAGTAGTACATACACGTTTAGTTAATCAATTGATTTTTGCACAGCATTTAATTTTCTGGTTTGCTTTCAGTAAATTAGTGGAGTCACCTAGTGTGCAGAACTATTAAACAGAGGGGCATTTAAAAATATCCCTTTTTTAAATAGGGTTGGACGTCTGGTAAGTGCCAAAGATTATTTTTTCAAAGAAAAACCTGAAATTCCAACTAAGAAACGTTTGCCAAGCAAATAACTTTAATTTGTCCACTGAATTTGAAATCTTTCGTATCATTAGCGTCTTTTCCAACAAGCGTTTTACGACTAACGTCCCGTCCCATCAGTGTGGGACTACCCTTACAAGAAAATAATGTTTTCTCATCAAATAGACTTCCGAAAGCGATCAAGTATCTACTTAAAACTTTTACATTACATTTTTCTTTTTTTTTGGGTTCCATACCCAAAGCGTAAAAACCCTGTGTCTTTCTACTGTCCGTCTGTCAGTCTGACTCCAGGTTGTATCTCAGGAACCGTGATAGCTAAGCTAGACAGCTAAAGTTTTCACAGATAATGTAAGAGAAAGAAATAAAGAAAACCGTTTATTTGGTGAAGGAGAGTTATTTCTTCATCAGACTTATCAAGCAGCGTGTGAAACCGCCCTGTTTGCAAGGCGTGAACTGAATTGTTTTAGAAAAGACTTAATCTAAGCTCTTTTATGATTAAGCCAACACGTCAGTTTAGATTTTACAATTTTTAGATTCATATGTCTATGTATGATGTATGATTCTTTAAAGTGATATAACTTATTTATTTATAAACCGATTGGCATAAAATAAACACAAAATTTTAAGTGGAGCAAACCTCACACAATAAAGAAAACCGCATTGCGTGCACAAACGAATCATACATATGAATCTAAAAATGGGTTTTAAACTGGTGTGTCGGCTTAATCATAAAAGAGCCTAATGAATAAGGCTTTTTTAAAACAACAATTGTTTTAGAATAGACTTTAATCTTTAAGCTCCTTTAGGATTAAGCAAACAGAGCAGTTTCACACGCTACTTGATGAGTCGGATGAAGAAATACCTCTCCGTTCATACACCTTATGTGACGTAAACAAAGTTGCGGGGTCAGCTAGTACATAAATAAATAATGTATTTTTTTTGCCGCTATAACAACAAATACTAAAAACAGAAAATAAAATTGAGACACCGATTCAGCTATCTCTATAAAATAGAGTGCAGAGGGGCTTATGGCGAGACTTGTGTCTGTAGTCTGTAACTCTGTTGCATTAAACTACGTCACTAGGTCACGTGGATCATCTGTTCAAAGTTTGACTTATAACAAAAATGACAACGTCAATCGGATTGAACTTTCACTTTCACAATAAACATGTTAGAGAGGGGTAGTTTGGTGAGAACGATCTCACGGCTTAATGCGACTTAATTAGTTTAATGCGACAGAGTCACAGCTACAGACAAAGTCTCGCCATTAGCCCCTCTGCACTCTATTTTATAGAGAGGGGTTAAAATGGAGACACCCATTAAGCTAAAGTAATTTTTCGCCGTTTTTTTGGGACGGAACCATTCACGCGCAAATCCGACTCACACTTGGCCGGTTTTTTCGTTGCCTACCTAAGGATGACCGAACCGTCTGCAAACTTCCCGAGCGTTATTCATTAGAGGAGACGTTAGAATTGATTGGAATCGATCAAATGTGTCATTTTGGCGGGAAAAAGAACAATGGCGGTAAAAGACTGGTCATTTTAGCAGAAATATTGGTAAAAGATTTTAGTAAGAATTCTGTGCACCGTAATACTTGCCTAATAGGTACTTTTTATTTATACTTAACTAGCCGATGCCCGCAGCTTCGCCCGCGTAAAATTTGTTCATGTTCCCGCTTCCCGTGGGAACTTATTCCCGGGATAAAAAAGTAGCCTATGTGTTATTCCAGTCCATAATCTATCCCTGTACTAAATTTCAGCCCGATCCGTTCAGCCGTTCGAGCGTGAAAGATAACAAACGTCCACACATCTACACTCACAAACTTTCACATTTTATAAGGGATATAATAAACCGAGCCTCAAAAGTTTTTATCGGCCACGGCATTTAGCCTCTCATTTAATAACTAAGCCACGCGAAAATGAAATAGCCTCTAATATTTTTTTTTTTTTTTTTTTATACTCCTTGGGCCGAGGTGGTTCAGGCCTTGCGAGAGGCACATACGCCCGAACGACACAGTGGTCCGACGATCCGAGCGGAGCATCCACTGAGACGTTGTATCCATCCGGACGCGTTGTCAGCAGGAGGTCCAGCAATGCACTATGCTCGTTCTCCTTGTCTGGTATCCTTGTGTGGGATTTAACCAGTTGAGAGAACCCATAGGTCAGGGCAAATTCGTGAGCAGCTTTCCCCGCAAAGTCGGTGGTCCGGGAGCCCAACCAGTCAACATGATGTCCGTTGAAATCCCCCAGAATCACTATCTCCGCAGAGGGATACTGCTCAATCACCTTGTCAGTCGCTTGTTGCAGGTGGTCAAAAAGGCGAACTGTGTCCGTGTTACCACCGCTGTGAGACCTATACACGCACGCGTAGATCCGAGTGTGGCCTCCGTGATCCAAGCGTGCCCATAACGTAGACAGGTCCCTGTCTTCGAGGCTTGAAAGACGACGACAGCAGACATCATCCCGGACGTACATACATACCCCGGCTTTCTGCCTAAAGTGGTAGTCTATTATACATATACTTATTCGTCCTCTTTAAAACGTCACCTAATCATTCCATTATAAGCATCAAATAAAGATCAACAATTATTTTAACTTGTCCTCCGTAATAATATATTAACACCTAATTTACTAATTCAGCCACATATTTTACATGTAATCACCATTTTTTATTTTATAGGTTCAAAACAAGAGCCTCAAAAAATTATAATTTAAGCCTCCACTGATAACATCAGTTTTTATAACTTAGCGTGTTAAATAGATATATCATATTCTTTTTTCGTGAAAATAGCCACTGCAAGGCTAGACGCGAGTGCACAGGACGACAGCGACCGGCCATTAGCATCAATCAGAGACCGCTATTTGATATCATTTTGTAACTAAAGACACATTACGCTTACCGAACAAGAAAGTACGGTCAAGAGAGCAAATACTAAACTCAAAATTGAGTACATTATAGACTCTCTAGAAGTGAATATCGTGAATGTCGTCATAAATTTACGAATAATGAAAAATTACTTTTTACTCACATTTGGGTTTAGTATTTGCATTCTTGGTCTCACTTTTTTGTTTGGTATCTGTCTTTAGTTCTATAATCTGTATTACATGCATAAATAATAGAATAGAATACACTAATTAACATTTATACATGTATATGGAATACAGAGTTTAAAATGTACAATGGGCGGCCTTATCGCTATGCGATTTCTTCCAGGCAACTTTTAAATAATGTCACCGACCGAAATCTGTATGATGTCTAGGCATTATAGAGAATACCTGAAAATTGCAGGCAAGGCAATGTATGAAATAACGAGAGTATGGAAGGGTTGTTCGGTGCTTGCGAAGGTTTTTTTTTTTCTTTTTTTTTTTCGACGCGGGGAACGCATTTACGCGCCTTCATCCCAGCTGCGGGGGCAGCTGGGATGGTGTGTGGGACTCCCGGCCCAGTCCGAAATGGACCGTCCTACCCACTAAACCCCGCGGTGTTCCTCCTCACCCTTTAGCCGGGCCGAGGGATATCAAAAGATTATTCACGTCGACCCGGCTAGGGGCGCCCCGTTAGTTCGGGGCTCTCCTCTTCGGGGCTTCGTAGCTATTTAGGTAATATTAGCGGCCATAATTTGCTTTTTGGTGTCAATTTTACTTAACTTTGATGATCCATTAATGTTGGACGAGTTACATTTTAAACATGCTGAATTAGGAAATTAGAAGCTATGATATTAATAAATAATGCACATTTTGATGCCATTTTTTAGTATTTTAGAAGCTTACTGTTTGAATGCATGTTACAAAATTAGATGCTTAAAAATAATCACGATGCTGAATTATATTAACAGTGGCTAATAGAGAAGTTAACTGGTGGCGATAATCTATAAATTCTGACGCTCTATAATTGTGGCTGACTTATTAATTTAGGGGGCAAAGTATTTTTCCGGAGGCTAAAAATGCTACCCTTAGAGCTCCTCGCGGCGACCGGTCGCCGCGTATAATAATCAAGCTTTTCCGTAAAGCCCCGCGCGGCGACCGGTCGCCGCACCTACCCAGACGACTTTAAACTTAAATTTAGCCTTCTTACGTCCTACTTTTCTATGAACAGTTTTATTGCATGTGTAGTTTATAACATTTTCTTGTTTTGGAATCTTATAAAATGACGTCAATGGGCCAGAATTATTTACAAAAATCGAACAGTTGAAGTTGAGAGTGGATTGCGCATGGATGGCGTGCGTTTGTGTAGTACGTGTGTGTTTCGTGTTTTTATTATAAACTAGCTGAGCCCGCAACTTCGTTTACGTCACATAAGGTGTATGAAAGGAAAGGTATTTCTTCATCAGAGTCATCAAGCAGCGTCTGAAACTGCCCTGTTTGCTTAATCATAAAAGAGCTTAATGATTAAGTCTATTTTAAAACAATTCCGTCCACGCCTTCGGCGCGGACTGAATTGTTTAAAAATAGTCTTAATCATTAAGCTCTTTTATGATTAAGCCAACACGCCAGTTTAGGTTCACTCACATTCAAAGAAACCCCTACAATTAAAATTTTCAAAATATCTAATTCTTAAAAGAGTTATAACTCTTTTATTTCTAAACCGATTTACATAAAACAAACGCTAAATGTTAACTGGAGCAAACCTCAACACAATAAAAAAAACCGCATTGCAATCGGTTGAGCGGTTGCTGAGATTAGCGTGCACAACCGTACAGACAAACAGATATACAGACATACAGACATACAGACAAACAGACAAAAATTCTAAAAATCATTGTTTTGGGTTCTATTGCGTTCATAAAGCCCCCCTATAATATTTTTTCTTATTTATCTTCCATGTACAGACAGCGACCTGTTACGATTTTATTATATGTATTGATATTGATTGATAATGTGTTTGCAATATTATTTATTATTATACACAGTAAAATAAACAATATATCAATAATCCGGTTGGTGTTTACAGGATCGTAAAATATGGTGTGGTGGTAGAGTAATCAATGTTTTTTTTGTTGAGTGCGTGTGTACCAAGTGCGAGTGTGCGTGTGTGTTTTGTTTTTTATTATAAATAATGTGTTTTCATTATTGTTTATTATTATACACAGTAAAATAAACAATTTATCAATGATCCGGTTGCTGTTTGCAGAATCGTAAAATTTGGACTGGTAAGTGAGATAAAATTTTTTTTTTGGGAAATGGGAAATCTTTTTTCATTTTTAGGGTGGTGGAGCTAGGTCCTTGCGATTACCGATTTTCGATATATTTTTTAGTGTGTTGAAGGGTTAAAAAGAAGGTCGATTAATTAGCACCCATTTTATAATACTATATAGCAGATGCTCGCGGCTTCGACCGCGTGAAATTCGATTCCCGTTCCCACTTCCCATGGGAACATATTCCTGGGATGAAATAGCCTATGTGTTATTCCAGACTATAATCTACCCCGATTCCAAATTTCAGCTCGATACGTTCAGCCATTTAAGCGTGAAAGAGTAACAAACATCCACACTCACAAACTTTCGCATTTATAATATTAGTAAGATGTGAATGTTTGTGAAGATGTTTGGATGTTTGGATGTTTGTTACTCAATCACGCTCTAACGGCTGAATGGATCTGGCTGAAATTTGAAAAGATTATAGTCTGGATAACACATAGGCTACTTTTTATCCCAGGAAAATGTTCCTACGGGAAGCGGGAACGGTAACCAAATTTCACGCGGGCGATGCCGCGAGATTGTAGAACACTATTAAGTATACGACGTCATCTAGCCCAAACTAAGCTTTTCTACTTGTGAAAATCTTCATAAATGTCAGACTTTTTTTTTACATGAGGAAAATTCTACATAGATGCTATGCCGGACTCCTACCGACTAAAAATCACACGATTCTTACCTAGCGCCTACGGTTGGGAGCTCCGGGTAAGTCCTCGGATTAATGACTCCAGGATTGACCACTACCACTGCGGCCTCACTAAGGGGGTTCGGGTGTTATTCCGAATTTTTGGAGGGTGGTTCAAGTGTTATCCGCTTCTTGGGGCGTGCGTAAATCTATCACGTCAAGCTATCGTCTTGGGTCTGCTTCTGTAAGGGCCTTATTCCCAGATCTTCACATTCCCAGATGTCTACTTTCTCAATTCGAATACTACGCGCCCGACTTGGATGGGTGAGCGGAGCTCCCGCATTAGTCTTCGTGGTTATTTTTTTTTATAACCATTAACACCAATATCAATTTCGATGTTGCGACTACGAAACTATGTGAAGATCTGGAAATGTGAAAAATTGGGAAAGTAAGTCGCTGTAAGGAGGTGAGTAAGTATGTGGCCAATCACAATTCCACGATAGTGGACAAAGTTTTAAATAAAGGCCTTCAACTTGGCTTAACGACTGCCATTTTTCTGGCAACCAGGACCGACCGCTTAACGCGCCTTCCAAAGCAAGGAAACGCTCGTAAATAAATGTCACAAAGTGTTCACGTGGTGGTCACCCATCTATGACCGGCCATAGTATATGTTGCTTACTACAGTGATCGCTTACAGAACACTGAGCCCGCAGCCACGAGCGAGAGGGAAATAAGAAGTAAGTATATTTAAGTTATTCTCAAACACCTCAAAAGTTTTCACCTTTGCACCGTGTGGCGACGGGAAGAAATACAAAATGACGCTACACCAATACATTCCGAGGGTGTCGTAAGAGGCGACTAAGGGAATACTTTCACAAAACGATCCATTGCGTAGAGAAGGAAAACTCGAAATGAAACCCGGTTGTCAGTAAAATGACAATCGTTAAGCCAAGCTTATGGGCGGCTTGAAAATTTTCAACTGAGGGTCGTCACGACCTGCACCTGTCCATTTTAACATGGCATTAGGCTCACCATCTATTACGTGGGACATAAAACTATAAGGTGAAATGCGGGCGTATACTATGCCTCTGGCTATACCTTCGGCGATAAAGGCGTGACTATAATGCATGTATCAACACCTTTGAATAAGTACTACGGCTTCAAAACTCCCAGTACGATGCGAAACACAAAAGAAAACTCAAATATTTATGATGCAGGAGCCATTGAACAAATCGTCACGCTTACGAAGTCGCCGTATTTGAATTTTTAATACTGGAACGCGCTCCGTTTGACTTAGCAATCGTTATCGCTAAGCAGTCTACGGAACCACTGTTACCAAATAATGGAAGTTTGTTTGTGTCAAGTTAACTCAAGATGTTTAAGGCATTACGAATCTTGGAGTCATCCTTCCGAGGGCTTACACCTTAAGCAAATATGCAAGTTTGTTTGTGTCAAGTTTTACTCAGGAGGTTTAAGGCATTACCAATCTAGGAGTCATCCTTCCGAGGGCTTACCCAGGCTCCCAAACGTAGGCATTAGTTGGGAAACGTGTTGTTTTTAGTCGGTAGGAGTTCGGCATAGCATCCATGTAGGATTTACCTGACGTTAAATAAAAACAATTGGATTTTAGCCCCTCTTTATAAAATAGATTGCAGAGGGGCTTATGGCAAGACTTGTGTCTGTAGTCTGTGACTCTGTTGCATTAAACTACTGCACTAGGTCACGTAGATCATCTGTTCAAAGTTTGAAATAAAACAAAAATGACAACGTCAATCGGATCGAACTTTCACTTTCACAATAAACGTTTTAGAGAGAGGCAGTCGGGTGAGACCGTCTCACGGCTTATCTATACATATAATAAAACTGTAGAGGGTCGAGAGTCTGTACATGGAAGATATTTTGAAAATTTTCTTTGTAGGGCGTTCTCTAATCGATACTGAAGCCGAAAATGTAATTTAAACTTTTCATGTCTGTCTGTCTGTCTGTCTGTCTGTCTGTATCCCGAATAAGTATCACGCCGAAACTACTGAATCGATTTGAATGAAACTTGGTACAATCAGAGCTTATAATACGAGGAAGGTTCTAGGATAGGTTCTTTTGATTCCGACATTTTGCCCGGTTCCTGTGGGAGAGACAAAATGGTTTTTAAGTTGTAACTTCTTAATGCGTAGTCCAATTCCAAAATTTGTTCCAGTGTTCTAAAGAGAGTACTTTAAGGATTTTTTTACACAAGTTTCAATGATGAGAGTTTTGTAGTTCAGTAATTAGAGGCATCTCAACTTTCGCAAAACCTAGAAATTAAAGGGTTCCTTTGAATGTAAGTGCAAATCTAGACTGGCGTGTTGGCTTAATCATAAAAGAGTTTAATGTTTGAGCTTAAAATTGTTTTAGAATGGACTTAATCTTTAAGCTCTTTTATGATTAAGCAAACAGGGCAGTTTCATACGCTCCCATGAGTCTGATGAAAGAATTGCTGTCCTTTTATACACCTTATGTGGCGTAAACGAAGTTGCGCGAGTCAGCTAGTTGTTTTTATATTATTATATTAAGCTCGCTTAGTTGACGTCGCTAGCCTCATGGAAAGCAATGGCGACATATATAGCGATTCGGGGCAACCCTCACTGTCCATAATACTTCTGACAGTGGTCCTCAAGTTGGCGGCCGCGGCCCTGTGATGTGCCTCTTCACGCTCTGCTTGAAGAACCCGGGATTGTAAGATGAGGGAAATTCGTTATCGCTAAGCAGTCTTACCAAATATATAAATCCCGGAAGTTTGTTTATTGCAACTTTACTCAAGAGCTTAGAAGTTCGTCGTCTAGACGCTGCCCTCCTGATGGAAATACGTGGAGACTAAAATTGGTGATCGCACAGTTCATAAGACACAAATTGACGGCCCTATGATGAGCCTCGTCACGCTCCGCTTGTAAAACCCGGGGTTGTAAGAGGAGGGAAACACGTCCGCGTTCAGGTCATTCGTCTTTTAAATCGCCCAGTTTTTTTTTATACTACTTAGGTGGACGACAAGCTTACTGCCCATCGGAAGGTTGGTTACCGTAGCCTTCGCAACACCACAGAACTACACACACGCTGCCAATCCGAGCGCAGGTTGTGACTACCTACAGTCGAAATTTTTCAAGCCGCCTATATGGCCTTCAACTTGGCTTAAAGACTGTCATTTTACTGACAACCAACCAACTGCTTAACGTACCTTCCGAAGCACGGAAACGCTCGTAAATAAATGTCACATAGTGGTCACGTGGTGGTCGTCCATCCATAACCGGCCACAGTAAATGTTGCTTACTGCAGTGATCGTTTACAGAACACTGAGTTCGCGGAGCCACAAGTGCTAAAATTTTGTCCACTGTGTAAGAATGGCACCTATGCCTGGCACGCGATGTTCGGTATCAAAAAGGAAAGGGTGGAATGGGTTGAAAAGATTTACATAACTACAGATTTTCTGACAGCATACTCAAAGAGGTTGGTGATATTTTCTTGTAAGATGCTACGAGTACTACGCTTCGTAGCACCCGTAGCGTAAACTAAAAAGGTTTTTAGTTTAGTTAGCGTAAACCTTTTTAGT
Source organism: Miltochrista miniata (assembly GCA_933228765.1). Lineage (NCBI taxonomy): Eukaryota > Metazoa > Arthropoda > Insecta > Lepidoptera > Erebidae > Miltochrista > Miltochrista miniata. The sequence goes on along the minus strand of OW121774.1, from coordinate 19,217,335 downwards.
TTGGTTTGCCAATAGTTTGTAGTGAACCGACTGCCATTTTTTGGGTGCAATAAAGCCATGTATCGAGTCCTAGGGTATACTTCCCAGGGCTTACCCGAGGCTCCCAACCGTAGGCTGTTAGGTAGGATACGTGTGGTTTTTAGTCGGTAGGAGTCCGGCATAGCATCACTGTAGGATTTTCCCCAGGGTAAAAAAAAATGCCAGGTATCGAAATCTTGGGAACCCACGCCCAGCCTTACTTGCAAGTGGTGCACCAGCTGACCCCCACCTCCACCTCATGACTTGTTCCAACCAACTGGTCATACAAGCCGAATCACGGGAGATGAATACCCTTACTTGCCAGTGGCTTATTTGGGGTAACGCACCTTTCTCCCTTTAACTTGTTTTCTTTATCTTGTCCAGATATCTACCTTTCAGCCTTCTGGGGCGTGAGCAACACACGTACGCCTTAGGTGCTTAAGCCAGGCGTGTGCCCACTTTCCGGTGGTAGCTCATGCTCATGCTCGTCGCCATGATAGCTCGTGTCGAAGAAGATCTCTATACAAAACACTGATACCATTCGTCTTACTTGCGTATTTTTACGTGTGAAAATTCCTCATGGATGCTATGCCCTACCACTACCTACAGCCGGAAGCTGCAGGTAAGCCCTCGGAAGGATGTCCGAGGATTCCCAATAAACTTTGGCTACCACTGCGGCCCCACCTTAGGGGGGGGTGCTATCCCGCGTCTTTGGGGATTTGTTCGGGTGTAATTCCGCATCTTGGGGCTCTGCTTCTATAAGAATGTCGAGTAAGTACCTATAGCCAATCACCCTTCCGCGATGGTGGAGAGTCAGTGTCGGGAGCCCTAGGGTCCTCCGAGGGCATCCCACCACGTTTTGCTGCGAGCAGCTTATGAAAGGCGGCGGGGAGATAACTCTCTTAGCCTAGTTCCACAGCCTGTGGCGAAGATTCAAGACTATCGGCCTCTTTGACCGGGAGCCTGGTCGACGGTGGAGAGGCTGCTCACTGTCTTTACAGAAGCAGGTCAAAGATGGAGGCGTAACTTGAGAGTTTCATACACGCCTCAAGCATCTCAGAAGGCTATAAAATTTCAGAAATACAACTGCCTTTCAAGTTAATGACTGTATGCGACTGCAGTGCAGGGCAGGTTCAAATTCGGAAATGTTTGTATCGGTATTTGAATGTAGATATTTCAAAATTTAATATTATATTTATAAATTCATCAGTTCTATAGAGTGCACAATTAACTGTGTAAAAAAATGTCCCACAAATATGGTATCTATACTAATATTATAAAGAGGAAAGATTTGTTTTTTTTGTTTTTTTGTATGTTTGTTTGTAACGAATAGGCTCCGGAACTACTGGACCGATTTGAAAAATTCTTTCACTGTTGGGAAGCTACACTCTTTGCGGTGAACATAGGCTATATTTTATTCCCGTATTGCCACGGGAACGGGAACTACGCGGGTAAAAGCGCGTGACGTCCGCTAGTTTATTATAATAGTAATCAAATACCTTTATTAGAACAAAAACATTGACCTCATTTTAATTGGAATATTCTAATTGCAAACTTAACTACAGACATAAGACTAGATTACAATCAACCTTCGTTTTAATTTCATAGAATACATTCATCAATACAGCTTTGCAATTCAAGGATACGAAAATTCTTAGACATCTTATTCCTAGCCATAAAAAATGCGATCTTACATTTTGCTATGACAAAATTCACAGGCGCAAACCATGAATGATTCCGATAAAACCTTACAAAGAAAAGATTATGAATAAAGGAAAACATACCATGAAAACGTATATCCACCTCGCTGGCATGAAACCATTTCAATCAGAAATCACCTTAGATTTCAACAAGTCATTATCACACACAAAAACTTTAATATTTTTACTTTTCTACGAAATAATGTCATATTTTACGCGGTTATTCTGTGCGATAACATTTTTTTAAATTATACATCAGTCTATTCAGGCTTGTACATACGGTCAACAGCTTCTGTTATAAGGAACTTACTGATTATTTCATGGCACCAAACCTATACATAGTTATGTAAAACAACTTAATTTTGTATGTTCATAATAATTATGAATCTTATTACATGTTCCAAAGGTTGAAGTTTCAATGCATAGAATAGTAGGGTGGGATTATCTTCACCCCATCCCCTTTCAGTATGTTAGGGATGGGAAAGATGCGTTGAAAATTGTTGGCGCTATTATTTATTTCACGCTAACAAAAAAAATAGTTTGTACTGACTTCTTATACTCATGCCAGCAAGCCGAAAATCAAATAGGTACATGAATGTCGCTTAAACGTATAAAACACCATTGATGTTATAGCCGACCGTTCCATATTATCCCAATTTGACATCTTTTAAAAAAACTTTAACTGTAGACGTCCGAGAAAACCGAGACAGTGAGTTCATTCTATAACCTAAGCGAATGTGGAAGGCTGCCTACCCTATTGAAAATAACTGTATACGTGCTTTATGGACTTAAAGTATAATGCTGAGAATGAACGCCCTCGACCAATAAAACAAAAATGATTATTTTCAACCCTAACTACTTTCCTTCTTCCAAAACGTCGTTGACAATCGTTACACATAAATAGCTAAGTACCTACATAACATACAAAATGTTTTCATATAATACAATAATCTACAGTGATTTCTGAGGATACAAAGGTCCACAAGTCTATAGCTTTGGTCATAGTTGATAATTTTGTTTGTATAGATACCTACTTAAATAACTTGATGACTAATCGCGTGTCCCATCCCTATTTCTCACGTTCAAAATGTTGTCAGAGTAAAAATATCATGCGAGTTATAATATTGCAGTTGCAACATAAAAAAATACCTTATGGTACCATATTTTATGCATTTATAAATAAAGCGTTATTTTGTAGTTTTGCCTGTAAAATAAATACGATGTTTTACAACTTTATATACCTACCAAGTCGAAAGTTATACAAAATTCTAATCTCAAATAGCAGCAGAAAGATCTCAAAATGGCGGCGCTTCCCTTTCCGCCGTTCGCGATTCTAAAGTACCTAGTGATAAGCGTAATAAATTCTTTGTATCTTTAGTTATCTAGCGGTGCAATAGAAATTGAAATTTTAAGAAATATAAATGCCTTTGCAAAATGATAGCAAGTGTTATATTTGAGAAGATCTTTTTTTCTCTGATTTAGCTTACATACCGACTTTAACAGAGCTACTATTGCCTACAAAATAAAGAAGTAGGTAGCAGCTATTGTAGCCTAACCAGTGCTTGTCCCGGGACATCCTTCCGAGGGCTTACCCGGGGATCCCAACCACAGGCTGTTGGACGTTACGTGAGGTTTTTTAGTCGTTAAGAGTCCGGCTTATCATCCTTTGTGGATTTTCCCTCACGTTTTAAAAAAAAAAAGCCTAACCAGTGCCCAAGCAGGGTTATGATGAGTCTTACTTAACGCTAAGCGGAGTGCTATTAAGTTAGTATAATTCTAGCCATTATATTCATTATACTCTGTGATTTTAGCTTTATGTAGGTAAATTAGATAGGTATGTTTTGAGCTGCCGGCGAACTTTTTCCAGACTGAATAAGAATTCGATTCTAAAACGGAACTGACCAATCTAATATAAGTAGAATGCTCTACGTAAATAAAATGACCTATTCATCGTACTACATTGAGCGAAGACGTGATGAATAAGCAGTCTTTGCCCATGAGTGCTTGCAAACGTCCAACTCAAAATAGATGAGCCCTTTGGGAATAAGCGGAACGGCCAGCCGTGTTGTTACTGAACTTTGCAAGAGCTTCTCTCATAATTTAAGAAAAATATCAATGAATAGCAAAATAATGCAAACCTATGACATATGAAAAATACCGAAAGTCGAGGGAAAAGACGTAACAGCACAGAATATATTATAACGGCGGGTATCAGGTTTTTTTATTCAGGTATAGGTTAGTACTATAGATTTAGAATGTATCGAAAAATTCGAAATCTATGGGCTATACCGTACATAAAAGATACAACGACATACTTAGGTACTTACACAAAACCACACTATTTTAGAATAACTTTCCAGCTATGAGCTGAAGTGTACTAATATGGAAGAAGGAAGCGGAGAGGAAAAAGATAGTGTTAAGCGGAGTAGGTACCTAGGTCACAGATTAAATAATAGTTACTACGTAACCTAGGTTCAGAAGCAAGGATTGAAATGAAATCGCCGCACGAAAAGAATGCAAATTTATTTCATTTTTTTCTATTATTATCTATATACTACTAGAGGACGTCACGCGGTTTCACCCGCGTAGTTCCCGTTCCCGTGGGAATACAATATTTTTTCTTCCATAAGAACCTTCTCCTGACAATACCTTACACAACAAAAAAGAATTAGTGAAATCGGTCCACCCGTTCTGAAGTTATGCGCTTACCAACACATTTTGCGATACATTTTTATAAATAAGAAGATACGGGCATTGCAATTGTTATAAATTGTTAAAAATTTATAAAGTATCTATATAAGTTTAAAATTGTTACATTATATTGAAGATACCATCTGAAAGACTTTGTGTCCATGGTCATGCAGTAAAATTTAAAAAGGCGTTGTCAATGTCGTTTCATTTGTCAATGTCAACTAGTCAAAATGTCATTGTCAAAAAACCTGGAACTTGTGTGTTAGCTAACCTAGGAATCTAAAAGTTAATAACATTGATTTTAACTGCTTAAATTGATTTAGTTATAATTAATTCTTACTACAACTTAAACTGCAATTGATTCCCATCGTATAAAATGAATGTGGCCCGCAATATTTGGACAAAACACCACAGTTATGTTAGCCGAAATTTGTACAGAAAATTCCGATTTTCTGCTATAAATAACGAATCAACAGCAGCCTCACAGCCTGAGGTACAAGAAGAAAAGTATGATTTCGAAGACTTAAAGGTCATAGAACGTACAGAGCGTCGCAAACCAAGAATTGAGCCTTTCATGAAAAATGTTTTTACATCCATCTTCGATAGAGAATTACTCGCATATCCCGAGATTATAAACAAAGAAGAGAATGAAAATTTAGAACAGAGACTTAACACAATAAACAGAGTGTTTACAGATCCGAAAAAAACTGTAGAAGAAAAGAAAAATGTGTTGAAAAGCACAAGAATGTATGCTGCCCCTGTTTGTTGGACTAGAAATGGATTGGCTGCTAATAAAACCGAGAGTTTAACGTATTTAGAGGCTATATCGAAGGATTTCCAACTTGGGCAAGAGATGAGTGACCATTGGGTGGGGTTGCAGGCTTTACAGCAGGGCTTAACTTATGACCAGTACAACATGATCATTGATGATCTCACTTCTGGAGAGAACACTATAGCGTTGGCTATTAAAGAGAGAGTTTCAGAGAGGATTACTCAAGCTGATTTCAGGACAGAGGCTGTGATGGATGGGCAAGGTATGTGCATAACAATAAAAGGTAAAAGTAGTATAACTCGGGATACACAACTTAGTAATTCATTCAAATCTACTGTTAATTGACATAAGGGTCCTATGGCTCCTAGATTAGTGTGACACGACGGTATAGGCTATGTCAGGAGGCCTATGACACACCAGTTCACATCCTAAAAAAAGGCCCAGCCTTAATGCATAGTCGCAGTTTTCTACTTGAAGGATACATATTATTGGATCCAAGTGAGAGAAAATGAATCGGGACGATGAAGATACCGTACTTCCCGGAATTAGCAGAACTCATCCGAGAACTTTAAGCAGTGATGATCACAATAGATCAGTAACAGTCACAGTGACACTAGCTTATAGGTTAGAAAAGCCACTCTCGAATAATAAATATGTCTCCTAGATACGGCAGAGGGCACCCACAGTGCATCGCCGTCCCTGTCAGTCTTGCGTTTGCGTCTTTTTTCACGCCATGTCTTTTCTCTGCCTTCTGTCTCTGCAGTAATACTCAATCTCCATGTCTGTTGCGGTTTCCTTGAGGGTTCCAGTCTAGGGCTTGCCTTGGTATGTGGGCACAATCCGTTCTGAGAGTGTGCCTAATCCAGCTTCATTTCTGGTGTTGAATAGAGGTTTTATTACAAATAAAAAGTATGAAGAAGTATAAATTGAAAATATTATTTTCAGGAATCTGGTATATCTCCGGTGAGAAAGTGTGCAACTACAACAATGGTTATGTGTTGGTCCTGTGCGCGGTAGAAGGTTCGAGACTGATGGCTTTTCTGGTACACCCCAAAGCATATGGAGTAACTGCCAAGGGGGCTTTTGTTAATTTTCTTAAAACTCCAGGTAAGGTTTAATACATTATTAACGCGATTTGCAGTGGAGATTGTGTGGTGCTGGCAGCAGGGGCGAGAATTAAAACAAATGTTTAAGATTAACTTAGAAGCTTTATATTCTTCAGAATATATTTCAAGTTCACCAAAATTACAATTTTAGCTAGCACACGACACAAGAGACAAAAACCAAAGAGAAGGAAAAAAGTGTTACCATAATCTATTGTTATATTTTCTGTTTTGTTAATATTTTCTTGATTTACACTGGTAACACAGTGAATATAGAAGGCAGTGAGTCGTTGAAGTTATGAATAAAACAGGTTTGATTTTGGAATGTGAAGGGGATGAGGAAAAATAAAAGCTAAGGGGGTTGGCGTTGTCAAAGAAAAAGACGTTGTAAAAAGGAATTAGAAAATGTGGGAGGATAAGGAATAATTTGTATGGCATTACATGGAAAGAATTTGAATATTATAAGCGAGTAGGAATCCAGTTGCAGTAATAAAACTATAAGGAAATTTATAAAACGCAGAGTTTTATTTCATTTCAGAAGTGGGATGTACCTACTTTATTCTAAGAGTCTGGTTCTTTGAAAATTATTTTAACGGATTGTGTATTATTTTTGGGAGTGTTCTTGCAACTTATGAGGGCGATTATCAATTATATTTATTCTCAGTTTTGAAACTGCGAGTAATAAATTAATTTGTGATTTCAACCTAATTCAGTCGTTGTGCATGTCGTTTGATTGATGACTTTTTTTTTAGGCTGATGGTACCTATGTTGTAGCTTCTTATACAATTTTTTAATGGTTAGAGGATTATATCATTAGTTGCAATAGCTATTAATATTCGATATGAGTCATTAGCAAGATATGGTGCTTGAAGGGGTAAGCAGAAGGCATTACCCACGTAATGATTAAATGAAATTCAAAGTAACAGACAAGACACGTTATCTTAAAACTGGTCAATTGATGCTGTATTAATGTTGCGAGGTTTTTCCCTGCATATTATTGTTGGCGGCATTGACTATCAAGCTACGACTATAATGGAGTTTTACACGCGTTTCTTTGTTCATTTTGCCGTTGTGGGCTAAACAATAAATAGGGTTACAAGTCGTGATGCATCTTTTCTGTACCGTACAGCATCGCCGTAATATAAACGAACACGTACATAGTTGGTATGCCTTGAGTTTCAGATAAAATGGAACGCGAGAGTAGCTCTCAACATCGGCGTTTGGTAACGCCATATCGCGGTGAGTCACAAACTCAGCGATCAAGGGATGGAAACAGACGGAGCCGCAGTCGCACCCGTCGCAGCAGCGGTTCCCGTTGTAGTCGCTTGAGGAGACTGAGCAGTCCCCGTGAGTCAAGCAGCGTGCGCGCTATTGAGAGGCAGCTGGAACGCGAGCGCGCGAGGCTTCAGCAGATAGAAGAAGATCTGAATAAAGAACGCAATCGACAGCGGCGTACCGTAAGCGATCATAGTGGGTCAGTTATTCGAGGCCACCGTCATTTTGCGCAGGGTGCATCTACCGTCAGCAATGACTTGCAGTTTATAAAGAGACAATCAGTTACTGGTGAAAATGACGATGGTCCCGTGAGACAAAGGAGTAGAATAGATGAACCATCACCTTCATTTTCTACTCAAGATGTATTTAACATTCTAAAGTCAATGAAAAGTATGCAGTCACAGCCATCGACGTCTGTTGCACCAATTCACACTTCTCACAATCATAAAAATATGTTACCGGATTTTGACCCGTCAAAAAAAATCAGCGCATAGATGTTTGGCTTAAAAAGGTCAATGAATGTGCAACCGTTTATGGCTGGGACGACAAGACCACTATACATTTCGGCATGCAAAAGCTTCAGGGTTTGGCCAAAACTTGGTACGAAAGCTTGCCGTCGATTCTTTTCAATTGGGCCGAGTGGCAGGAAAAGTTACTGAGTGCCTTTCCATGCGGACGAAATTATGGCCAAACACTGGAGGATATGCTGAAACGTAAGAGTGGACTAAATGAACCTATTGAAGTTTACTTCTACGAAAAACTGGCTTTATTGAACCAGTGCAACATTGAAGGAAAGCGGGCAGTAGAATGTATTATCCATGGCCTTACCGATAAGACATTAAAGTCTAGCGCTACCACATTACGTTGTAATAAACCTGAGGATATGCTACAATTTCTAATTAGTAGTAAAGAAGTAAGCAATAGTACCTCTTTTGAAACCACTAAGGCTGATTATAAATTGAAGTTGGGAAGGGACGCAAATTTATCAAGTACTAACAATTACAAAGATGGTAGGAGTGGTAATGCGCAGGCAACGGGAAGCTCTTTATTTTGTTACAACTGCAAAGAAAAGGGCCACCCGTTTTTGAAATGTCCCAAACCTATTGTCAAGTGCAGCACATGTAACAAGTTAGGACACAGAACCGAGGATTGTTATGCTAATAATAAAGAAAGCGCAAACTTCCAAGGTTTTAGATCTATATCCGTCGGTTATGACAATCAGCAGTGAAGACTGGTTGCACACTCTGCAATTGGGAGATTCTGAGTTGTGTAGGATTAAAGACATTCTAACTACGGGTATAGACGCAAATGGCTTAAAATATATACGTGATAACTTTCTTGTTAAAGATAATAAATTATATCGTTATTTAAATGGGGACCAGAATAATATTCGTTAAGTACAAGTAGTAGTTTGCGAGTGCTTACGATAGTGACGAAGGGAATGACAGTGGATCCTAATAATGATTTATTGATAATTAAATAGACGTAATTTTTGAGTATAATGTAAACTATAATGTTTTTATAGTCTAGTGTTTGGAATAATGATGTTAAGATGTAAAAAGATTAATTTATTATTGTTTTCGAGTACAACATGATTGTAAGAATATATTGGTTCGTAGTGTTTCACGCCGGACCTCCTTGTTGTGAGAATGGATGGGTTCGCGACAAGGTTGACGAAGGCGTTTATGTGAAATTTGTAAGAGTTCAGTATTTAACAATTGAAAAGGGTTTTGTGAACTGGACTTGTCAATAATATTTTGTGAGATAATTTTGGCATATAAAGTTTAGTATGGAACCTACATTGACATAATTGTGAGAATTGATGGGTTCACAATTTGTTTATTCGCTTACCATGTCATGAGAATGGATGGGTTCATGGCAAGGTTGGTGAGATGTCCCATACTAAGGTAAACAGAATTTGTCTAGTTCTTAACAATTGATGGGTTTGCAAATTGAAGTTTGTTAGAATAGTACTTAAAATAAGATAGTTGATGAAGATTTAGATTTTTCTTGAGTTATATAAATGTATCTGTGTACTGTATGTATATCATTATATAATGAGTATGGAACATTAACATAATTGTGAGAATTGATGGGTTCACAATTTGTTTATTCGCTTGCCATGTTATGAGAATGGATGGGTTCATGACAAGGTTGGTGAGATGTTTAATACCAAAGTATAAAGGGTGCGTCCAGTTCGTAAGAATTGATGGGTTTACGAATTGAACTCATTCAGAATATATACATATATTCACTCAGAATAATATTAATAGGTAGTTAATGATTATTTTGATTTCGGTAAAGAAATATAATGTACATTACGCATTTTTTTTTAACGACTCGAGATCATGTAAAGTCAAAATTTTTGCGACTCAACTGACCGAATGTTAGGTTTTCCGTCATCATGCATGAGGACATGCACGAGTTCAGGATGGACGAATGTTATATTTTCTGTTTTGTTAATATTTTCTTGATTTACACTGGTAACACAGTGAATATAGAAGGCAGTGAGTCGTTGAAGTTATGAATAAAACAGGTTTGATTTTGGAATGTGAAGGGGATGAGGAAAAATAAAAGCTAAGGGGGTTGGCGTTGTCAAAGAAAAAGACGTTGTAAAAAGGAATTAGAAAATGTGGGAGGATAAGGAATAATTTGTATGGCATTACATGGAAAGAATTTGAATATTATAAGCGAGTAGGAATCCAGTTGCAGTAATAAAACTATAAGGAAATTTATAAAACGCAGAGTTTTATTTCACTATCATAGACCATGTAAAGTTTGTTTTTAAAAATGCTTAAAGCTTCCCATACACTAAACTTTTAACAAGGTTCTGGTTGTAGAATAAAATGTACTGATGATTATAGTCTTTTTTTATTCTTTCAATATTGTGGATGTGTATTTTTGCCATCTGACCCAAATTTTATTTATTAGGCATTCAGTGCAAAAGTAGCGTAACTGTATATTTTTTCATATTCTGATTTCTAACTATGAATTCTTAAAAAAATTTTCAATAAAAAATAAAACCGACTTCCAACAAATCCTGAAAAATAAGATTTACTTAGCACAAAGTAATATGTAGGTATTTTGATTTATCTGATTTTATTCAATATCATATTTAAGTCGGCGCCAAGTAAACCCATAGGTTTATGTAGGTATTATTCATGGCACCAACTTCAATACTTTATTGAATAAAATCTGATAAATCAAAATACATTTTACTTTGTGCTAAGTACCTAAATCTTATTTTTCAGGATTTGTTGGAAGTCGGTTTTATTTTTTATTGAAAAATTTTTTTTCATTATTTTAAGTGACGGGTAAACCGAAAAATATATCAATCTAGGTCCAAAGTTCTCATCAATACAAATCAATCAAGCCCAAACACAAGGTAACTGCTGTAAATTGTTAAGGAATGCCCTCGACTGTCTTTCGGTTTCATAATCAGATCGACTCCAGATATTCATTAAATTGTAGTACATTAAAGCACTGAATTAAAAAGTTAACAAATGAACTGGTTGTCCCTACAAGTTTCGGTGGTTGCCCTCGATTTCTCCTGGATCCCATCATCAGATCCTGATCTGATTAAAATAGGACCACCTCAGAAGTAAACCCTATTCAAGAAAGAAAACAATTTAAATCCGTTTATAATTGACGGAAATATCAGTGAACATACATCAAACATTAAGAACTTCTTTTTTTTTGAAGGCGGATCTATCAATCTAGGTCCAAAGTTCTCATCAATACAAATCAATCAAGCCCAAACACAAGGTAACTGCTGTAAATTGTTAAGGAATGCCCTCGACTGTCTTTCGACTCTATCATCAGGTCAACTCCAGACCTTCATTAAAGTGTAGAACATTAAAGCACTTAATTAAAAAGTTAACAAGTGCACTAGTTGTCCCTACAATTTTCGGTGGTTGCCCTCGTTTTCTCCTGGATCCCATCATCAGATCCTGACCTGGTGAAAATGGGACCACCTCAGAAGTAAACCCTATTCAACAAAAAAATAAACTTTGAAATCCATCTATAATTGACGGAAATATCGCTTGACATACATAAAAAAAAAAACATACAGACGAATTGAGAACCTCCTCCTATTTTTTGAAGTCGGTTAAAAATTACTAAAATTTTGTATAAAACCACAATCTCTTGTTTTTCTAGCAATCTTTTTTTATTTATCCCAAGCCTGTCAGTCCATTTCTGCATAGAGAACAGATTAAAGGTTATTCACGATATGTGATCTACACAATTGCTAAAATAGCATATCTATCTCAAATTCACACATAATTACCTAAAAAAGTGGGATGTCCAGTATTTGGTTACCCAGGTCCCTTATTCCACTCCTTCCTTCCACGCCATTTTAGATTTTTTAATTGCTATATTTGTCCTTTTTAAAACTTACAGCCACACCTCTGGACCAGATCTCAGATACAGCACTATCTCAAATATTCGGCGTCTCCCGCCTCTACGCGGCCACACTGTGTCGGTCTCTTCTGACGGAGGCTGTGTTCAACGTTGTGGAGTATACCAGGCCTAGAGCTTTCGCTGGTAAGTAGATACGGACACTTTGACATATACACACACTCGCATATATTGGTACACTCATATACACACACACACACACACTCACATAAACACACTCACCCACTCACATATACACACGGGGACCAGATCTCAGACGCTGCACTATCTCAAATATTCGGCGTCTCCCTCGTCTACGCGGCCACACTGTGTCGGTCTCTGCTGACAGAGGCTGTGTTCAACGTTGTCGAGTATACCAGGCCTAGAGCTTTCGCTGGTGAGTAAATCACACACACTCACACGCCACACACACTCACTATACACACCGGCTCACATATGTACACTCACTCGCACACACATATACTCACATAAACACTCAAATACACACACACCCCTGGACCAGATGTCAGATGCAACACTAGCGCAAATTTTCGGCGTCTCCCGCCTCTACGTGGCTACACTGTGTCGGTCTCTGCTGACGGAGGCTGTGTTCAACGTTGTGGAGTATACCAGGCCTAGAACTTTCGCTGGTGAGTAGATACTGCTTGTTCGCTCTAAGTTTGCCGCTCGGCTCCATACTAAAGACGATTTTTTAATTAGACGAAGTAAATTGACAGCAACTAATGTCACTTCTTCATACAATGTTGCTTATTTTCTATGACGAAGTGACATTAGCTACTGTCATCTACGCCAGTGGCAAACTTAGAGCGAACGAGTAGTACATACATACTCACAATATACACACACTTACAAACACACATACATACTCACATATTGACAAAACATAATACAACAATCATACACATACACAAACACCAATATTGAATAAAAGCAGTCTTACATACATATATGTAGGTATTCACGCCTTAATCCCCGAAGGGGTGGACAGAGGCACAGTATACGCCCACATTTCACCTTATAGTTTTATGTCCCTCGTCTGGTAATGGTGGTGAGTCTATTGCCGTGTTGAAATGGACAGGCGCAGTTCCTGACGACCCGCAGTAGAAATTTTTCAAGCCGCCCATACCGCCTCCAACTTGGCTTAACGATTGTCATTTTACTGACAACTAGGTTTCATTTCGAGTTTTCCTTCTCTACGCAATGAATCGGTTTGCGAAAGTGTTCCCTTAATCGCCTCTTACGATACCCTCAGGATGAATTGCACTCTAAAACCATTTTGCTCTCTTCCAGGCCAGCCTTTATCAGAACTATCGACTATCAGGGCCGCTATAGGAGAAGCATTATTGGATATCTATGCTAGCGAAAGTGCTGAGTTCTTTACAGCAGGTCTACTGGATGGGTATGCAGATCCTGATGCTGAACTGGAAATGGCTATGTGCAGGTATGTTAACTGTGATTCTGTTAACCTATCGTGATTGTAGCCCTGCTTAATGTATAATTATCTCGGTGCTAAGCATAAATCCTACTAATATTATAAATGTGAAAGTTTGTGAAGATGTTTGGATGTTTGTTACTCAATCACCCTCTAATGGCTGAACGGATCTAACTGAAATTCGGAACAGGGTTAGATTATAGTCTGGATTAACACATAGGTCACTTTTATAATATTAGTAGGAAGTAAGATTTTTTACTTGAAAAATAAATCTACAGGTGCTAATTTTTTTATAGGAATTTCATGGCCAACCACGGGTTGACGGCTATGCTAAAACTGATCTCGTTCTCGGCGTTGGATAAGGAGAAGGAATGCCAGCGGCTACTTGACGACATGAGGCATCTAGCGTGGAGGGGGGAGACCCTCGATGGAGTTAATATGTTTATATGTAAGTTTTGAAATTTATTTTATTTGTTTTTGATTATGATTTTAATTTATATTCATTAATTTTAATTTTGAAATTTATTTTATTAGTACTTATACAACTTTGTTGAGTTGCTGCTTTGTAATTGTTTGTTAAATAGATCAACTCAAATATCTTACGCCAACCATACTAGGGAGTGTCACTGGTCCTCCTTAACACAGGCTACTTGTAGCCTATCTAGGAGAGCAGTACTCCAACCATCTTATTGTAGAAGAAGGGTTTCGGCCATTATTTTTATTATATTAATGCAACAATGTAAACTTACAATCTCAAATTAGTATGAATAAAAAAAATGAATATGTAAGTGAAAAAGCTTCAATTTTTAGAGTTCCGTAGCTAAAGGGTAAAAACAGGACCCCTATTACTGTAAAGAAAAAGTGTGCGCGTGTAACCTTTACGCGCTATTGAAGTAAAACTTCTTTGCCATTGACGGCATATGTCACTGAAATGATGAAATTGTGACTTAAATAGTAAATATCATATTATAATTTAATTATATTTCTTTATCTATTTATTTAAAAACTTTATGCACAAAAATTGTACAGAGGTGGACTTAATGCCGTAGGCGTATATTTATTATTCATCTGTTTTGCAAAGATTATTGAAATTTTATAATAATATCATTCATTCGAATTTTGAATAGCAGAAACTACACATAGTCTGTTAGTCCATTGAAATATTTGTAGGCAAAACAATTTGCTACAAATTATGACTGCACAAATTTTTTGTAAGACTCATAGTTTCCGAGATATTGCGCAAAAAGTGTTTTCACCCCTTTTTAAGATTGCGGCCGGGGGACAAGGGTGGCGACCCCACAAACTTGAGGTTAAGCTTCTATTGACCCCTCACACATGTCCCAAAAATAAAATTGCGTCCTCTAACAAATGCAATATTCGCTCCTAAAATTGTAACATTTCAATCGACTATGTGCAGTTTCCGCTATTCAAAATTCAAATAGTAAGCGTTACTTCCGTCAGAAAAAATCTGAGTTACTCCCTAGTCGCGCCTAAAGAAGTTTTACTTCACAAAAAAATAAGGTAGCTCTCATACAACAAACATAATTATATATTCTTCGTTTATTTTTACGAAACCTTCTATGTGTGAATCCGACTCGCCCTTGGCCAGTTTTTTAGGGATCCCTACCTCGAAAAAGTGAACCCTTATAGCTTAATACAGTAAAACAATTATTATTTATCTAAGTATAAGCCCCGCACGTTGATATTGCGCTTGGCGGCCATCTTGGTGAACACTTGGTGACGTATGTCCGTTGAGCAGTCAGTGCTAAAAAAATACCGTACGCAGCTTCGCGAGGCCGGCGCGCGCTCGCGCTACGTCACAATGACGTCACTTAGCTGTCATCATGACAAGGTTCCAGCGCATTACCAACTTGCGGGGCTTGTATACATTTACATTATTGCCATCTATACTAAACCTAAATAAGGCCCCTGTGGAAGTGTGTAGTGTGGATGTTTTTTGTTTAACGTGAGGAAAATCCTACGTAGATGCTATGCCGGACTCCTACCGACTAAAAACCACACGTATCCTACCTAACAGCCTACGGTTGGGAGCCCCGGGTAAGTCCTCGGATGGTTAAGGACGATGTGTGTATGTTTGTTAGTTTGTACCGCTATAATGACTGAACGGATCTTTTGAATAAGGAGAAATGCCTGCGGCTACTTGACGACATCCGACAGAGGCTCCGGTATCCGTCTGTTTGACTGTAACTCAGAAACCGTGGAAAATTTAACCCCGATATGACAAACATGATTTTCAATTTTTTTTTTGGTACGGACCCATTCCTGTTCGAGTTTGATTCGCACTTGGCCGGTTTTAGCCCCTCTCTATAAAATAGAGTGCAGAGGGGCTTATGGCGAGACTTGTGTCTGTAGTCTGTGACTCATTAAATTACGTCACTAGGTCATGTGGATCATCTGACAAAAATGACAACGTCAATCGGATTGAACTTTCACAATAAATAAAACTTAGTGATTATAATTCTCTTCGAATAAACGTTTTAGACGACTGCGCCTAGTCGGGTGAGACCGTCTCACGGCTTCTTGTTAATCATTTGACAACTTTACCAAGAAGGCTTTGTGAAATATTTTCCCAATTATTACCATTACAGCATTGAACGGTATACATCACGCCGGGAAGGTGTTGGCAGAGGAGGTGAAACAGATGCGGAACCCGCTCATGCATCCCACGTTTATTTTCAAAAAAGTACTCGCCAACAGACATCAGGTAAGTCTTCTTTTTTTTGACCGAGCGAGCGAAGCGAACGATAGTCTTTGAACGAGTAAGTGAAGCGGACGAGAGTCTTTGACCGAGTTAGTGAAGCGAACGAGTGTCTGACCGAGCGAGCGAAGCGAACGAGTGTCTGACCGAGCGAGCGAAGCGAACGAGGGTCTCCGATTCGACAGTATGAACGATTTTGCTTTCGTCCTTATGTCTGTCTGTATGTCAGTTCCGGTCTAGAGGACGCATTTCTTAACCGATTTTCACCAAACTTGGCACACATGTTCTTTGATTTAAAATACAACTTATGCTGACAGCTTTTTTGATAAGTGCGAAAATGGAGATAATAAGAAGGTGTAAAGATTTTAGTCGTGTTATTTATTAACCGAATCTTGTTGATTTTTGGCTGAAACATAAAAGATATGATTCCTAACAGGTTGTTTTTTGCCTGTGTGCTCGCGACGTGTACTCTTCGCAACAGTACTATTTATTTATTTAAATTTATCTCTCTCCCAACAGGAAAGAGATGACCCCAAACTAAATCTGTACCTATCGGAACATCTGCACCCCTCTCTGAAATCCCCTCAGAACAACTGGAGTATTTATCTATTTATTATATACTTTATTGTACGCCAAAAAAGTATTACAATTTAAAAATAAAAAGTCGTTGGCGTCAAACTCATGGTATTACGTACCCTACAATAGGTATAATAAAAGATAAAAATACAAAACACCATCTATAAATACACATTATTTATAGTACTGTGTTCTGAGAATGAGTTCGCCCTTTACCTTTAAAGTAGTCAACGGATTTTAAAGCAGTTTTCTATACTTTTATGCTGATATCATAAAGAGCCAAGATTTCATTGTTTGCAATGAATAAGCTCCAAAACGACAAATGAAACGAAAATTTCTTTCACTATTGAGATGCTACACTATCCTCGTATGACACTGACTATATTTTATTCCCGTATTCCCACGGGAATGGGAATTAAGCGGGTGAAACCACGTTACGTTCGCTAGTTTATTTATATCTATCTCTTCTCACAGGAAAGAGATGACCCCAAACTAAATCTGTACCTATCGGAACATCTGCACCCCTCTCTGAAACCCCCCTCAGAACAACTGGAGTACTGTGTTCTGAGGATGAGATTCGCCTGTGAAACGCTCATGGCCAGGCATGGGGTCAAAGTTAATACTGCTTATACGTAAGTATGTTTTTTTTTCTACACCGTCCACTTGTATGAATTGGTTATAATGGCATAAAAATACGATTACGATTTATAACATACTAGTTATTGCCTGCAGCTTCACCCGCGTGAAATTTTGTTTCCCTTCCCGCTTTCCATGGGAACTCATTCCCGGGATATAAAGCCTATGTGTTATTCCAGACTATAATCCATTCCTGTACCAAATTTCAGCCAGATCCGTTCAGCCGTTAGAGCGAAATTGAGTAAAAAACATCCAAACATCTTCGATAACTTTCACATTTATAATATTAGTACGATGTAAAAACCGGTAAAGTGCGAGTCGGGACTAGCGCACACAGGGTTCCGTATCAAAAAATAAATGACATTTGTTGTATAGATCCCCTTATTTTTATTGTTTTTAGTATTTGTTGTTAAAGCGGCACTGTTTCAATGTGTTTTGTAGTTCAGAAATTAGACGCATCTCAACTTTCGCTTAACGTAGAATTCAAGGGGTTCCTTTGAATGTACTGCTCTTTCGCTCTAACTTTGCCGCTCGGCTCCATACTAAAGTCGTATTTTAATTAGACGAAGTAAATTGACAGCAACTAATGTCACTTCTTCATACAATGTTGCTTATTTTCTATGAAGAAGTGACATTAGCTACTGTCAATTTACTTCGTCTAATTAAAAATTCGGTTATACGCCTCTACACCAGCGGCAAACTTAGAGCGAACGGGTAATAAGGGCATTATAAACTGGAGTGTTAGTCATAAAAGAGCTTAATGATTTAAGGGTATAGTAAAATAATTCAGTCTACGTCGAAGGCGGGGACTGAATTGTTTTAGAATAGACTTAAAAACTCACTTTAGTTAATTATTTTACAATACCCTTAATTAGCTCTTTTATGAGCAAACATTAAGATTTATTTCTCCTTTCCTAAACCTCATGTGTCGTAAACGAAGTTGAGAGGGTCAGCTAGTATGAATATAAAGAGGAAGGATTTGATTGTTTGTTTATTAGATTTGAAAAAATCCTTCACTTTTGGGAATCTAACTGTCCTCGGGTAACACAGTCTATATTTTATTCCCGTATTCCCACGGGAACGGATACTATGCGAGTGAAATCGCGTGACATCCCTAACGTAAAGCTTGCGGTTGGATGTTTAGATTTTGTTTTTATACCACTAAGGTGGGCAAGGTGACAGATAAGCATAAGGCCCACCAAAAGGACTGGTGGTCACCGCAGCCTATGAACGTTTGCAACACCAGAGACGCCACACTCGCGCTTATTTAGTATTGTTTAAATATTGAAAAGTCATTATTATGATAATAAAATAGAATTGTTTGAACAGGGAATTGAACCGGTTAGCTGAGGCAGCAACAGAAATACTGGCAATGACTGCGGTCTTGGCGAGAGCTTCAAGGTAAGATTATCTATTTTGATACTAGATGATGCCCACGTCCTGAGGACGGTGAGAGGGGCTGCTCACTGTCCTTACAGAAGCAGGCCCATGACGGCAGTGAGACGTGAGGGATTCACGCACGCCCCCCCCCCCCCCAAGAAGCGGGATAGCTGAAAACCCCCCTAAGAAGCGGGATATAACCCGAAAACCCCCTAAGAAGCGGGATATAACCCAAAAATCCCCCTAAGAAGCGGGATATAACCCAAAAAACCCCCAAAGAAGCGTGATATAACCCGAAACCCCTCTAAGAAGCGGGATATAACCCGAAAAGCCCCCTAAGAAGCGCGATATAACCCGAAAACCCTCTAAGAAGCGGGATATAACCCGAAAACCCCCCTAAGACGCGGGATAGCACCCAACCACCCCCTGGGCGAGGCCGCAGTGGCGGCCGTGGGTCTGTTGGGAGTCCTGGGACATCCTTCCGAGGGTGCACCCGGGGCTCCCAACCATAGGCTGTTAGCAGGACACGTGAGATTTTCTAGTCGGTAGGAGTCCGCCATAGCATTCATGAGGATTTTCCCTCACGTTAAAAAAATGGCATTGGCTTGAAAATTTTCGACTGTGAGTCGTCACGACCTGCACCTGTCCGTCTTAACACGGCAAAACGGCTCACCACCTATTACGTGGAACATGAAACTAAGGTGAAATGTGGGTGGAATATGCCTTTGCCTACCCCTTCGGGGATTAGGCGTGACTATATGTATGTATGTATATTTTATTCCCACGGAAACGGTCATTTGTCTTAAACTATCTCTCTTTCCCAGGTCTTACTGTATAGGCTTACGAAACGCAGAAAATGAGATGAAACTAGCCGCGTGCTTTGTGGAGAAGACTCGAGATCGTGTGAAGAAGTTGATCAAAGATATTGACGATGGAGAATATTTGAATACGGACCATTTCATGATACAATTTGGTAGGAAGGTACTCGATACTAACGCTATGATAGTTGAGAAACCGATCAAAAGAACTTATTGGTGATTATTTATGTTGTAAATAAAGATATTAGTTGTTATTTTTGAGTTTTATTTATCTAATTTTTTTGGAAAGTTTAGGTTTTAGGAAGTGATACAATTAAAAAAAGCGCTCGTGGCCCCGCGGACTCAGTGTTCTGTAAACGATCACTGCAGTAAGTAACTTTCATGGCCGGTCTATTTATTTGCGAGCACTTTCGTGCTTCGGAAGACACGTTAAGCCATTGGTCCCAGTATGATAGTCGTTAAGTCAAGTTGAAGGCATTATGATGGGCTTGAAAAAAGTCATTCCTAAAAAACGTCCGTGCATTAATCAGATGATCGTAGAGAAGATTGTGTGAAGAAGTTGATCAAAGATATTGACGATGGAGAATATTTGAATACGGACCATTTCATGGTACAATTTGGTAGGAAGGTACTCGATACTAACGCTATGATAGTTGAGAAACCGAATAAAAGAACTTATTGGTAGTTATTTATGTGTTGTAAATAAAGATATTAGTTGTTATTATGGAGTATTATTTTTTCCAATCTTTTTGAGAAGTAGGTATAGATCTTTTGTCGTGAATTATTTTTTCCAATTTTTTTGGGAAGTATACATTTTTTGACGTGAAACTGAAAGAAGCGCTCGTGGCCTCGCGAACTAAGTGTTCTGTAAACGATCACTGCAGTAAGCAAGCTTCATTATAACCGGTCCTTGTCCTTGAATGAGCACTTTGTGATATATATTTGCGAGCGTTATCGTGCTTCGGAACGCACGTTCAGCCGTATGATAGTCGTTAAGACAAGTTGAATGCATTATGATGGGCTTGAAAGTATTCATTCCTAAAAAACGTCCGTGCATTAATCAGTGGAGAAGATTGTGTGAAGAAGTTGATCAAAGATATTGACGAAGGAGAATATTTGAATACGGACCATTTCACGGTACAATTTGGTAGGAAGGTACTCGATACTAACGCTATGATAGTTGAGAAACCGGTACTTATTGGTAGTTGTAAATAAAGATATTAGTTGTTATTATGGAGTATTATTTTTTCCAATTTTTTTTGGGAAGTATAGATCTTTTGACGTGAATTATTTTTTCTAATTTTTTTGGGAAGTATCTATAGATTTTTTGACGGGAAACTAAATGAAGCGCTTGTGGGCCTCGCGGACTAAGTGTTCTGTAAACGATCACTGCAGTAAGCAACTTTCATTGTAACCGGTCCTTGAATGAGCACTTTGTGACATTTCCGTGCTTCGAAAGACACGTTAAGCCATTGGTCCGGTAGTCAGTAGTATGACAGTTGTTAAGTCAAGTTGAAGGCATTATGATGGGCTTGAAAATAGTCATTCCCAAAAAACGTCCGTGCCTTAATCAGATGATCGTGGAGAAGATTTTTCAGAGAGCATTTTTCACTTCCACCCATATCTCTTGACTCGCTTGTTAAGTCAAGCACTCTAGTTAATCTCTCTCTATTGCCTCTACCACAATGCCCCACATTTACTTTCAATAATGTTGATGAACATGAAGTCAAAAGATCCCTCTTGTCGATTACTTCTTCTGCGGTTGGTAACGATCAGTTATGTTCAAAAATGTTTACTCCCATACTTCCTACCGTCATCCCCATCCTCACTCATATATTCAATTTCTCCTTGAACTCTGGCAGTTTTCCCAGTGCTTGGAAACAAGCACTTATTATTCCATTACCTAAGACTACAAGTCCTACACTTCTGTCCCAGTTTCGCCCTATATCCATTCTTCCATTTCTCTCCAAAGTCCTTGAACATTTAGTACATCGACAATTATCTAGTTACCTATTGCAGAATAATCTCCTTAACCCCTTGCAGTCCGGATTTCGGCCGGGCCACAGTACAGTAACGGCACTTCTGAAGGTAACCGATGACGTTCGTCAGGCCATGGAGAATAAATCTCTCACTCTATTAGTACTGCTAGATTTTAGTAGTGCATTCAACTCCGTGGATTTTGATGTCCTTCTAGGTATTCTCAAATCCCTTAATCTCTCTACGGAAGCTGTGGCCTGGTTTGACTCATATCTTCGGGGGCGCTCACAGTGTGTTCGCCTTAACGAGTCAGTCTCGGAATGGCGTAATCTCATTGCTGGCGTTCCTCAAGGTGGCGTACTTTCTCCATTACTCTTTTCCATTTTCATCAACTCCGCTGTTCGAGTTATTTCTTCCAACTTCCATCTCTACGCTGACGATTTACAGCTCTATCGTCATTTTACATTAAACGAATATAGAAGCGCCATTGCGGGTATGAATCGCGACCTGAGTGCTATTGGTGAGTGGGCTAGGTCATTTGGACTTCAAATTAACCCTAAAAAGTCTCAGGCGATGGTTATTGGTAGCAGGCAAATGCGATCAGGACAGGATATGGCCTTACCTAGAGATGGGTAACGACCCGGGTTAAAACCCACCGGTGGGTTAAAACCCAGTTATCACCCGTTTCAATCCACCCACTGGGTCGTTTGGCCGGGTGAAAACAAAATATATATTGCCGATAAAACTTGCAACGCGCTGCGATCGGTTTGCGAGGTGGTAGGTAGAGATGAGTAACGACCCGGGTTAAAACCCAGTTATCACCCGTTTCAATCCACTCACTGGGTGGTTTGGCTGGGTGAAAACAAAATATTGCCGATAAAACTTGCAACGCGCTGCGATCGGTTTGCGGGGTGGTAGGTAGAGATGGGTAACGACCCGGGTTAAAACCCAGTTATCACCCGTTTCAATCCACTCACTGGGTGGTTTGGCCGGGTGAAAACAAAATATTGCCGATAAAACTTGCAGCGCGCTGCGATCGGTTTGCGGGGTGGCAAACCTGTGCCGGAGGGGGGGGGGGGGGTTGATCCGCGCCCCGCCCGTGCTCAAACTCACTCTCTCTCCCTCTCTTTACTCACTAGTGTATAAGTGTACTTCGCTACGCCAGTTAGAGTGGGCGCGTTTTGTGTGAATTCGTTGTTGTTTTTATTTACGACTCTGCATTATTATTGTGATCTGATCCAGTTTTTACCTGAATGACCTTGGCTTGAACACCTTGAGTACGATTTGCTTATGAGATTTGATTCTGTCGACCCAGCTCTTGCCAGCTCGGGTAAGTGATTCGCTGTGGCTGGCCCTCTCGGAAAGATAGGCCCCGACAATTCGACGGAGGTAGGGAGGCACTTCATGATAAATATGTGCCTCCCTAATGCAGCTTCAGGGCAAGATGTTGAATGCGTTGGCGATGTCAAGAGACACCGCCATTACCACTTCGCCACTTCGCCCTGTGATATCGCTTCTTCCGCCAGTCCTCTAATGCGCATGATCGCGTCCACGGTGGAGCGCCCCTGACGAAAACGTAACTGGTTATCCGCCAGGTCTGGCCCCACGCGTTTCAGGTGCCCGACGAGGCGCTGTGCAATAATACGCTCAAGGAGCTAGCAGACCTCGTCGAGCAACACGACCGACCGGTACTCAGATGGGGAGTTAACCGCCCCCCCCCCCACCTTTCGGATCAGAACCAGTTTCCCTGTCTTCCAGATCTTGGAAAACTGGCGTTTTTCAAGGCATGCGCTAAATAGCCCTATAAGCCGCCCAAGTTCCTCGAAAGCCATCAGTACCTACGCTCGGCCTGGAATACCGTTGGGACCAGGGGCAGTGTTCCTGCGGGATTTAAGCCGCAGTACAGCCGCCCCTAACTGACCCTCCGTGACTTCAGGTACATCATTCTCGCTGTTATCCGCACCGGGCACCTTAGACGAAGCCTGTTCCTCCGCTCTTGATGGGAACAAGGAACCCAGGACCCTCCAGCTGGAGACTCTGGGTCAGGGAGGGTGCCTTAGGGCCTAGTTTGCCTCTTAACATAAGGTACGGGCGCCCCTATGGGTTCCGCTCCAGGGTCTCCGGCAATCTTTTGGACCGCTTAATGGCTGCTTGAGGGGCCCACTTGGCCACCCTGTGCCCCTCATAGAGCTCCATCTCTCGAGCTGCTGCATTGTCTGGGCGGCGACGCCTCCGGTGGAACCTGGTGTGGCGTACTGATAGCACGCGGTAATACACGCTGCACGCAGCTGTGCGATTTTCGGCATCCACCAATACCCTTAGTCTTAATGGGGTGGCTCTTCTGAACCACCCCACTAAGGCATGTTGCAGGCTTGTTTGCAGTCGAATCCAGGCCTGCCCGATGGCCGCCTCCAAGAGAGCCTTCCGATCCAGGCGATTGAGCGCCCAACGCGCTTCCGGGGGATTCGCGATAACCGGCGGTAGGTAAGGTGGAAGGGAGGCCTCGAAAGGGATATATCGGTGGTCTGACGACGACTCATTCTCCTTCACTACACGCTAACCCTGAACACAGCGGGCGAGATCAGGGGTCGCAAACGGTACGTCTACGACCGAACTAAGCTCCCGCCGAGGCCAGGTTGCGATTGCGACATTCTTCCGTTTAAGGATTACTAGGCCACGTGTAGTGACCCAGTCCTCCAGCTTATGGACCACTGCGCGATGCTCTGGTACAGAAGATTCTGAGCAGCAGAGAAGTGGTTCAGGTTCACCTGCAGGATGCGGATATGGGTGTTCATTAGTGGACGTCCATCTATGTACCCTACCGCGAAAGTGGACGCTCTTGAGCGGTACCCTCGCTCCCCCGAACGGACGGACGGGGCTTTAACTTGGAGGCGGCGCAGGCCTTGGTGCCCACCCTGTGGTTGGCCGCCTTGCCCTCCATGACACAAAAGAGAGTCGCGGAGCGTCACAAGCAAGGGTCGTGTGACCGGACTAACCACAGCGGAAGC
The DNA here is from genome assembly GCA_933228765.1 of Miltochrista miniata. Classification (NCBI taxonomy): domain Eukaryota; kingdom Metazoa; phylum Arthropoda; class Insecta; order Lepidoptera; family Erebidae; genus Miltochrista; species Miltochrista miniata. Next base: position 19,192,811 of record OW121774.1, on the reverse strand, counting down.
ACCGGTCTCCCACGGTGACTTCCGCTGTGCACTGCACCCCCACATGACTCCACCTGGCTTCAAGGTGCTGTAGAAGATGCACCTGCACCTTGAGGAAGCCCACAATGAGAAGGCTCCGTCAGTCTGCCACTTTCTGAGCCACCGCGACAGGGTCGCTTCCATGACGGCGGAGATTATCTTCTCTGTCGTGGCCGCGTCATCTAGACCCGTAATGCGCAGACCGGCGCATTTATTGGGTCTGGTGACGCTGACGCGTGTGAAATCCCCCGTGTCGGTGTCTCCCTCAGCTTAGCCGCTAGAGCCTCAGTCTTGGGACCGCTGGTGGCGCCGGAGATCTCGAGGAGGAGTGTTTCAGTGCGCGTCACCTTGCATCGGAGCCTCCTCCTGTGTCGAGTGCCTTTAGGTCCACTAAGGCTTTCGCCTGCCTCAGGACCTCAGAGTACCCCACGCCCCTTGCCATGCACTCTGTTGTCACCGTAAGGACAACGGTGGTTGCGTGGGAGCACAAAGTCTTTTTGGCGCCTTCGCAGCGGCGGCCCTTGCCGTCTTTTTGGCAGCCCTAGCTGCCTTCTTTTTCGGTCCCGCTACCTCCCAGACCCTCTCTCTGGAGGGGTTCTGGGGTGCAGCGGAAGCGCTAGCTGTGCTGGTGGAGGCGGCGTTGCCACTCTCCCCATGCGCCATCTTCTTGGGGGCGGGGGAGGGGGCGTTGGCCTTTCGCTGGGGACCGCGAGCCCAACTGGATGCAGCCGTCGTCACATACGATGTGACGACGAGTGCCGCTAGTGGTGGGCGGTTTGCCCGGTCTTCGAGGACGCCGAGGCGTCTCTCGATGGCCTCCAGTAGCTGAATCATGCTCGGTGTCATTTTGGGTGCACGAGCAGGGGCCTTTTGTGGAGGGTGGGTTGTCACACCCGAAGCCAGCTGCGTTAGCTTTGCGATTTCCTCCTGCATCAGCTGTTTCTGTTTGCGGGAATCGGCAAGCTTAGTCTCCAGGCTCGCAACCCGGGCCCAGAGTTTTCCCTCCTCGTTGGAGATGCTCCCATCGAGGTGCCCATCCAACGCCTTAGTGGCGCCTGTGACGGCTTCCGCCACTATCTTCTTCCTGCCCGCTATGGCGCCAGAAATGCGAGCAAGAGACGCCACTATCTGTTTTGCCGCTGATACATCTGATGTGAAGAATGTAGCTGCGTTAGCTGTCCGGCACTGTCCAGCGGGGGCACATCTACCGGCGGCCCCGATGCCCTCTCCTTGGTTCTGTAGAGATCGGCTTTCCCACCTCTACCCGCAGTGGTAGCGTCGATTTATTGAATAAACTGCCTACTAATTAGTTCTGTTTTTAAAATATATATCTGTTTTAAGGGTAAGGAGTTTATTTTTGACTTGCTAGAGTCCTGAACACTACTTCCCACTTCTTACTAGTTTACGAAACCTATTATCACCCTCCCACTTCTTACTAGTTTACAAAACTTATTATCACCCTGCAAAATGGGTGATTATGGGTTTTAATTGGGTTAAAACCCAAATCACCCAGTTTTAACCCAAATGGGTAGATTGGGTTATAACCCGCTACCCATCTCTACTTACTACCGTCTCTCTTGCTTGATGGTGTACCTATCTCGTATACGGAGACGGCCAAAAATCTTGGAATTATTTTGAATGTCAATTTGACCTGGGATGAACACGTCGGGGAGGTTAGCAAAAAGGTGTATTACACATTTCATACCCTCAAATATCTGCAGCCTTTCTTGCCCGTGGACATCAAAATCTCTCTTGCTCAGTCACTAATACAACCAATTATTGACTACGCAGACTCCTGCTACTTGGATGCTACTGAGGAGCTTTTAAATAAACTTGAGCGACTGCAAAATTTATGTATTCGATTTATTTTCAACCTACGCAAGTATGATCATGTCTCAGAATTTCGCAAAAAACTCAAGTGGCTCCCAATCCGACTTCGTAGGAATACTCGAATATTATGTGTTTTGTTTAATATCCTTCACAATCGCCTTTGCCCTTCCTATCTGCGAGAGCGTTTTTCTTACATGCGTGAGCCTGACGCTCTTTGTAGGTCACACCTTAAATATCTTCTTACTATTCCTCGCCATAAATCTGAATTCTACTCTTACTCTTTCACTGTTCATGCGGTAAGGCTGTGGAATGCTCTCCCGCCGAAGATACAATCTTGCCGAACTGTATCACTCTTTAAAAAAAAACTGAAAGAACATTACCTCTCCTCTTTGCCGTAACTATTTGAACTTATGTATATCTAAATGGAATACTTATGTATGTATGTATGTATGTATTGTTTATGTATGTGTATAATATTATACCTATTTATTTATAATATGAATGTATGTAGGTGTATGTATGTACCTATGTATGTATGTATGTATAGTTTAATAATTTACATGAATTTGAGTATGTATTTGCACACACTTTTCTATTCTTTATATCTCCTATTACGGGCCTACTGGAAGAGATTTCTGTAGAAATAAGTAGGCCCTTGTACAATGCTGTTTTCTTTGATATGTTTTCTTATTTATTGTAATTTGTGTGTACATAAACTAATAAATAAATAAATAAATAAGATTGTGTGAAGAAGTTGATCAAGGATATTGACGATAGAGAATATTTGAATACGGACCATTTCACGGTACAATTCGGTAGGAAGGTACTCGATACTAACGCTATGATAGTTGACAAACCGATTAAAAGAACTTATTGGTGATTATTTATGTTGTAAATAAAGATATTAGTTGTTATTTTTGAGTTTTATTTATCTTATTTTTTGGAAAGTTTAGGTTTTAGGAAATGACACAATTAAAAAAAGCGCTCGTGGCCCCGCGGGAAATAATTTTTACCCGTGGTCCACCTAACACTTAGCGCTCTTCTATCAACACTTACAGCTATGGTAACCTTTTTATGCAAGTGCCCTTTATCCACTAAAATCCATTAAAAAGATCCATCATGGATCTTTGTGGACATATTATCATGTCCACTTTAATACCTTAAAGTATTTTTTATGAAAAATGGATCTTTTAGGACATGTGAGTGGAAAAAGATCCATTATAGGTTGTGGTATACGAAGAACATCTAAAACGTAAAATGTATAAAGTAATGAAATAATTTTCAAAACAAATGAAGATCAACGAAACAAATGAAGATTGGTAAAACAAATGAAGATCGATTAAATAAATGAAGATCAACAAAACAAATGAAGATCGACGAAACAAATGAAGTTCAATGAAACAAATGAAGATCAACGAAACAAATGAAGATTGGTAAAATATTCGCCTAAAAGCATTTTAGATAAGTGTAGTTAAGGTCGAGAATTACTTGCAGCTATTTTTTTGAATGACAATCGCATCTAGATTACAAAATATAGCTGCGAATAGTTTTTGACCTTATTAACTTGCTCACAGTCGTTTGTTTTATTGATCTGGATCTTTTATCGGTCTTCATTTGTTTTGTCGATCTTCATTTGTTTTGTCGATCTTCATTTGTTTCGCCGATCTTCATTTGTTTTTGTAGATCTTCATGTGTTTTTCAATCTTGATTTGTTTTACCGATCTTCATTTGTTTTGCGATCTTCATTTGTTTTTACCGATCTTCATTTATTTTTGATCCAGTAGTACCATGGGTAAAATTTAAGTACCAGTGGTACCACTGGGACCACTCAGTAGTACTACTGGTAATTTTTTTACCGGTGGTACCTACTACTTTTTTGATCATAAGTATATCCATAATTTTATTATATAATTTACTGTTACAAACATGGCTATGCAGGTGTACCACGGGTAAAAAAAAATCCCGTGGTTCACCTGGGTAAACTGTGAGTTGGACCACGGGAAATGCGTTGTTTTTAATTTTTTTTAGGCGTTCGTCAAACTTGATCTTGACGTGGTTTAATACCTGATTTAAATTTGTCTTCAATATCCGTGTTTACATTGCTACTACGTATAATAGCAGTGCATACGTAGCGTTTTCGCGCTTGCTTTTGCTAGATGCGCAAGATTGCGATGCAGCAGTGACCTTAAGGCTTGTATATTCGAAAGAGACTCATCTCGGGGTGAACTTTATACTAGGAAATATTCTTCGATTTGATCTGATAAAAACTATCGTAATTTATTAGATACTCTTGCTTTATTAACGTATCAAAACATGATTAGGAATGCTTTGTTCGATCGAAATCGCTTTCGAAAAATGAGAAATAAAGCAAAAATCTTAACAAGTAATGTACTTTTTTTATCTAAATAAATTAGTTTAATCTTCATAAAAACTTGTCATAAAATAGATATAGGGGCTAGATTTTTTCTTAAAACCACTCAGATTTGATAACAGTAATATAATGTATCAGAATCGGTTTTCCCAAACGCCTACAGTATGGGGTTCTTCAAAAGGGGACTTAGAAGGTTTTTACAGGGTCGGCAGCGCGATTGTGGCGCCTCTGGTGTTGCAAGCGTCCATAGGCTGCGGTGACCATCGTTATCTGTCTACATCTGGTGGGGCCGTATGCTTGTCTAGTATAAAAAAATCGAATGAAATCCGGCAAAAGCGTACCCTGCAATCTTTCGAATTGCCTTAGGATTTGTCAAGGTCGAATACGGCAGCCTTAATAGGTTTTGACGTGTTTGAACAGCTAGTCTGATTCTGCTAATTGACTTTTCTTCTGAATATTTTTATTTTTAAAATTCACATTTATAACGCACGCGGCTCCTATTTTTGCGTATGACCGTTACAGGCTTGGCACCTTTTGCATTGCGGTACCAAATATCTTCTTAACTGAATGTGAGCATGAATAAGTTCAGTGGCTCTTTGTTATTCCACCTAAGTTTATTCACTGCAGCTTCAATTTTATACCCCTAGTGTTGAAGGTCCTCAACAATTCTTTTGGGGTCGCAAGTGTGGTGCAGTTTTTTAGCAACTACACGAATTGGCCGATCTTGTTTATTTTCATACGAGTCAATGAGTGCCATAAAAAATGGAGGAAAGATGTTTAGTGATTAACCTGTAGCCTTCCTCGTTAGTGGCATTCAAACATTATTCCCACATATTTTTGAAGTGAAACTTCTTTATCGGCGTTGGAAAAAAATTTGCGTCACGTCACGTCACGTCACGTCACGATTTTTGGTTACGCGCCATCTTTGTTCTGTTCCTCACCACGGTGGATTCGAATTAAGAGTACTTTATCCAGGGATAGCATGTCATTTAAGGGTTTTTGGACTTTTAGACTTTTGGGCTTTTGGACTTTTGGACTTTTGGATGGGACATTGGTACTTTGGGTCTTTGGGACTTTGGAACTTTGAGACTTTGGGACTTTTGAACTTTTGAACTTTTGAACTTTTGAACTTTTGGACTTTTGGACTTTTGGACTTTTGGATGGGACCTTGGTACTTTGGGTCTTTGGGACTTTGGAACTTTGGGACTTTGGGACTTTGGGACTTTGGGACTTTGGGACTTTTGGACTTTTGGACTTTTGGACTTTTGGATGGGACCTTGGTACTTTGGGTCTTTGGGGCTTTGGGACTTTGGGACTTTTGGACTTTTGGACTTTTGGACTTTTGGACTTTTGGACTTTTGGACTTTTGGACTTTTGGACTTTTGGACTTTTGGACTTTTGGACTTTTGGACTTTTGGACTTTTGGACTTTTGGACTTTTGGACTTTTGGACTTTTGGACTTTTGGACTTTTGGACTTTTGAACTTTTGGACTTTTGGACTTTTGGACTTTTGGACTTTTGGCCTTTGGGACTTTTGGATGGGATCTTGGTACTTTGGGTCTTTGGGACTTTGGAACTTTGGGACTTTGGGACTTTGGGACTTTGGGACTTTGGGACTTTGGGACTTTGGGACTTTGGGACTTTGGGACTTTGGGACTTTGGGACTTTGGGACTTTGGGACTTTGGGACTTTGGGACTTTGGGACTTTGGGACTTTGGGACTTTGGGACTTTGGGACTTTGGGACTTTGGGACTTTGGGACTTTGGGACTTTGGGACTTTGGGACTTTGGGACTTTGGGACTTTGGGACTTTGGGACTTTGGGACTTTGGGACTTTGGGACTTTGGGACTTTGGGACTTTGGGACTTTTGGACTTTTGGACTTTGGGACTTTGGGACTTTGGGACTTTGGGACTTTGGGACTTTGGGACTTTGAGACTTTGAGACTTTGGGACTTTGGGACTTTGGGACTTTGGGACTTTGGGACTTTGGGACTTTGGGACTTTTGGACTTTTAGGCTTTTGGACTTTTGGATGGGATCTTGGTACTTTGGGTCTTTGGGACTTTTGGACTTTTGAACTTTGGGACTTCGGGACTTTGGGACTTTGGGACTTTGGGACTTTGGGACTTTGAGACTTTGAGACTTTGGGACTTTGGGACTTTGGGACTTTGGGACTTTGGGACTTTGGGACTTTGGGACTTTGGGACTTTGGGACTTTGGGACTTTGGGACTTTGGGACTTTGGGACTTTGGGACTTTGGGACTTTGGGACTTTGGGACTTTGGGACTTTGGGACTTTGGGACTTTGGGACTTTGGGACTTTGGGACTTTGGGACTTTGGGACTTTGGGACTTTGGGACTTTGGGACTTTGGGACTTTGGGACTTTGGGACTTTGGGACTTTGGGACTTTGGGACTTTGGGACTTTGGGACTTTGGGACTTTGGGACTTTGGGACTTTGGGACTTTGGGACTTTGGGACTTTGGGACTTTGGGACTTTGGGACTTTGGGACTTTGGGACTTTTGGACTTTTGGACTTTGGGACTTTGGGACTTTGGGACTTTGGGACTTTGGGACTTTGGGACTTTGGGACTTTGGGACTTTGGGACTTTGGGACTTTGAGACTTTGAGACTTTGGGACTTTGGGACTTTGGGACTTTGGGACTTTGGGACTTTGGGACTTTGGGACTTTGGGACTTTGGGACTTTGGGACTTTGGGACTTTGGGACTTTGGGACTTTGGGACTTTGGGACTTTGGGACTTTGGGACTTTGGGACTTTGGGACTTTTGGACTTTTAGGCTTTTGGACTTTTGGATGGGATCTTGGTACTTTGAGTCTTTGGGACTTTTGGACTTTTGAACTTTGGGACTTCGGGACTTTGGGACTTTGGGACTTTGGGACTTTGAGACTTTGAGACTTTGGGACTTTGGGACTTTGGGACTTTGGGACTTTGGGACTTTGGGACTTTGGGACTTTGGGACTTTGGGACTTTGGGACTTTGGGACTTTGGGACTTTGGGACTTTGGGACTTTGGGACTTTGGGACTTTGGGACTTTGGGACTTTGGGACTTTGGGACTTTGGGACTTTGGGACTTTGGGACTTTGGGACTTTGGGACTTTGGGACTTTGGGACTTTGGGACTTTGGGACTTTGGGACTTTGGGACTTTGGGACTTTGGGACTTTGGGACTTTGGGACTTTGGGACTTTGGGACTTTGGGACTTTTGGACTTTTGGACTTTTGGACTTTGGGACTTTGGGACTTTGGGACTTTGGGACTTTGGGACTTTGGGACTTTGGGACTTTGGGACTTTGGGACTTTGGGACTTTGAGACTTTGAGACTTTGGGACTTTGGGACTTTGGGACTTTGGGACTTTGGGACTTTGGACTTTGGGACTTTGGGACTTTGGGACTTTGAGACTTTGAGACTTTGGGACTTTGGGACTTTGGGACTTTGGGACTTTGGGACTTTGGGACTTTGGGACTTTGGGACTTTGGGACTTTGGGACTTTGGGACTTTGGGACTTTTGGACTTTTGGCCTTTGGGACTTTTGGACTTTTAGATGGGACCTTGGTACTTTGGGTTTTTGGGACTTTGGAACTTTGGGACTTTGGGACTTTGAGACTTTTGGACTTTTGGCCTTTGGGACTTTGGGACTTTGGGACTTTGGGACTTTGGGACTTTGGGACTTTGGGACTTTGGGACTTTGGGACTTTGGGACTTTGGGACTTTGGGACTTTGGGATTTTGGGACCTTGAGACCTTGGGACTTTGGGACTTTGGGACTTTTGGACTTTTGGCCTTTTGGACTTTTGGACTTTGGACTTTTGGACTTTTGGACTTTTGGACTTTTGGACTTTTGGACTTTTGGACTTTTGGACTTTTGGACTTTTGGACTTTTGGACTTTTGTACTTTTGTACTTTTTGACTTAATTTAAGGTGAGGTGAAATTAAGTTTATGAAGAAGTTTCACTTCTTACGTGTGTACACTAAGTACACGCAATTTTTTTACTGTAAATGGGACACTGGGGTGGGCCGTGGGGTCACCTGAAGTTTTGATTTGGAAAAATAATGTTATTCTAGTGAGTCACATGAGTCACATGAGTCACATTAAAATAAAAGCGACTCCTTCAAAAAAAACTATTTTGATTGATTGAATCGTGTCATGTTTCACGGTAAATATCGTAAACTTACAGCAAAAGTGCCACATAATAAACTTCTGTATGTAACGAAACCATAGCGCGGGTCAGATTTCAGCACAGCGCCATCTATCGAGAGTAAAAGTATTACTGTCAACGTGAACATTTAACGCAACGCGGCTCCTATTTTTGCATATGACCGTTACAGGCTTGGCACCTTTTGCATTGCGGTATCAATTTAGGTATCTTTGAAGGGTGTATTTCCACTTTACATCCTTGAATACTGATGATTTTGTAGATATTTTGAATATCTGCTTCTTTACTCAATGTGAGCATGAATATGTTCAGTGGCTCTTTGTTATTCCACCTAAGTTTATTCACTGCAGCTTCAATTTTATACCCCTTGTGTTGAAGGTCCTCAATAATTCTTTTGGGGTAGCAAGTGTGGGTGCAGTTTTTTTGCAAGCAACTACACTACACAAATTGACCGATCTTGTTTATTTTCATACTAGCGGACGTCACGCGGTTTCACCCGCGTAGTTCCTGTTCCCGTGGGAATAAGGGAATAAAATATAGCCTATGTTCACCGCATAGAGTGTAGCTTCCCAACAGTGAAAGAATTTTCCAAATCGGTCCAGTAGTTCCGGAGCCTATTCGTTAAAAACAAACAAACAAAAAAAAGACAAATAAACAAAAACGAAAAAAAAACAAATCTTTCCTCTTTATAATATTAGTATAGAAGTATTAGATGAGTCAATGAGTGCCATTAACAATTATCGGAGGACAGGTGTTTAGTGATCAACTTGTAACCTTCCTCGTTTGTGGCATTCAAACAGTATTCCCGCATAAATTTTGACTGTAAATGACACCGGGCCCGGGGTCACCTGAACTCTGAAGTTTTGATTTGGAAAAACAATATTATTCTAATGAGTCACATTAAATTAAAAGCGACTCCTTCAAAAATTCTATTTTGATTCATTGAATTGAATCTTGTCATGTTTCACGGTAAATATCGTAAACGTATAGCAAAAGCGCCATCTAATAAACTTCTGTATGTAACGAAACCATAGCGCGGGTCAGATTTCAGCACAGCGCCATCTATCGAGAGTAAAAGTATTACTACTTTTGCTTATGACCGTTACAGGCTTGGCACCTTTTTCACTGCGGTATCAATTTAGGTGTCTTTGGAGGGTGTATTTCTACTTTACATCCTAGAATATTGATGATTTTGTAGATATTTTGAATATCTTCTTCTCTACTGAATAAATAATATCTCGCTCGTGGCCCCGCGGACTCAGTGTTCTGTAAACGATCACTGCAGTAAGCAACTTTCACTATGGCCGGTCCATGGATGGGTGACCATCACTTAGTGACATTTATTTGAGCGTTTCCGTGCTTCGGAAGGCACGTTAAGCCGTTGGTCCCGGTTGCCAGTAAAATGGCAGTCGTTAAGCCAAGTTGAAGGCTTTATTTCAACAGCAGGCAGTCACAACCTGCGCCTGTCCATTTAAACACGGCAATACAGCTCACAACGTATTACGTGGGACAAATTATAAAAAGGTGAAATGTGGAAGTAATAAGTAAGTATATAATATGCCTCTGCCTACCCCTTCGGGGATAAAGGCGTGATGATGAACCTAAATATTCACGGACATCTCACACAACGTTATCTGATCCCAACGTAAGCTAGGAATAACCTGCTTGTGTTTTGGGTATTAGACCACAGATATTAATACTTATATACTTTTAAATACATACATATTATACATAGAAACACCCAGACTCTTGAGACAAACATTTATGGGTCACACAAATATTTGTCTCCGGTGGGAATCGAACCCACGACCTCCAGCGCCGCAGGCGGTATCACTACCGACTGCGCCACAGAGGCAGTCTGAATGTGAGCATGAATAAGTTCAGTGGCTCTTTGTTATTCCACCTAAGTTTATTCACTGCAGCTTCAATTTTATACCCCTTGTGTTGAAGGTCCTCAAAAATTATTTTGATGTCGCAAGACGTGTGGTCCGGTGTGGTGCAGTTTTTTTAGCAACTACACGAATGGGCCGATCTTGTTTATTTTCATACGAGTCAATAAGTGCCATGTACAGTCGAGGAAAATGAATGTTTAGCAGGTTGACATTATTCTGAAATTGGTCGTGTTACTATTTTCAAAGTACATCCTTCTCATCCTTAGTTTGAGACCTTCATACATAAGTTCGTGACGTAGTTTCTCATTATTATACAAACAAATTATGTGGACGATTAAACTGCTAAACATTCATTTTCCTCGACGGTACAATGTAGGAAAGGTGTTTAGTGATTAACCTGTAACCTTCCTCGTTAGTGGCATTCAAACAGTATTGCCGCATTAATTATCACTGTTAGGGCGGATTCGACCAACATGGAGTAAGAGAAAACTTGTAGGATATCTTCTACTTATTACAAGAATAGAGTGTGTTTTTTCATTTTACCAACAACTGTCATAAGCATAACGAAGCTATAGTAACCATATTCAAGAGAATAAACACGGACTATTTCGGCGGTGTAACAGCTATACCGTGAAAAAAAGGTTTCAACCCACGAGATGCCATTAAAAGTAATATTAAGAAAATTTAGGTGTCAGTTGATATTTCACGTATTATCCTATAAAACTCGATTGTAATGGCATTTCAAGTCAATGTCGAAGAAACAGTTGTACAATAGAATTTTGTCGGATTTTTCATTATTTTAAGCCCATAATTAAGTATAGCGGAACCCACAAGTAATTTGGAAAAACGTAAACGCACAAACAAGGATAAATTGAAGGTGTAACGCTACGTCCTAGGTAGGCGGTTCGAAGCGAACGCGACTCTGAAGCGGTGACACGCGAATTCAACGCGACGCGGTGCGACGCGGCGGCTATGTCCTACGTGCACGCGAATCGAAGGCGACGCTGCCGTTCAGTTGGCACTTTGCCTCAGCCTAATGCAACTGACATAGATCAAAAAAATGTATGGAGTTCTAGGTTCTAGTTCTGGCTATTGCCATCCCAGTTCCTCCAGTAAGTCTAGCAGACTCTTCACGTTGCCGGAGACTTCCTGGAGCGACCTTGGTGTACCGAAGTGTCTAGCCCTGTATCCTTACCAGTTCCGGGCATTCCATAAGAATGTGACTGGCAGTTCGTCCGTCTGCAAAGGGGACTGTCTGTGACACCTAAATTAAAGACATGTTTGTTAAGTAGACTGTGACCGTAGCTTTGTTAATTTTGTTTTCGAGATGATTACTCCAGTTCAATTTGCTGTCAAGAAGTACCCCAAGATACTTGAACTCTTTGGAGAATTATAATTCGGTGCCATAGAGACGTGGCCGTTTGGATCTTGGATGGATGGATGATTTGTCATGGACGATCGGAAACAAATATTATTGGAAAATTCATTTCTTAAATCTTACATCTTACAAATATTATAAATGCGAATGTTTGTGAGTGTGGATGTTTGTTACTCTTTCACGCTCAAACGGCTGAACGGATCTGGCTGAAATTTGGTACAGGGATACATTTTAGTCTGGAATAACACATAGGCTACTTTTTATCCCGGGAATAAGTTCCCACGGGAAGTGAAAATTTACGCGGGCGAAGCTGCGGGCATCAGCTAGTATCAAATACTCAAGAAGTATGCACGGCAAAGAAGTGGGACTAATATTGTATACTTAGAAAAGCATAATCGACGATAATAAATTTACTTCTTTTATCCCATAATATAGGACGTTCTTGGATTGCATTGATTAAAATTTCTATTTCCAACATTATAAAAAACACGGCGGCACCGCATCCATGCAGTTCGCGCGCAAATATCAAACCAACTGATCGCGTTCGCTTCATTTCGCGCCGCCCCGCATCGCACCGCACTTGCGTTTGGTCACGGCCTCACGGCGTAGGACACTTCAATAGGTTTCAACTGTTTGTTGGTATTGCGCCGCGCCACGCCGCTTCGCGTTCGCTTACGCAGGACGTCGCCTTACGCTACGTCCTAGGTAGGCGGTTCGAAGCAAACGCGATTCTGAAGCGGTGACACGCGAATTCAACGCGACGCGGTGCGACGCGGCGGCTATGTCCTACGTGCACGCGAATCACAGCCGCCACCGAGGCGACGCTGCCTGTCAGTGGGCACTTTGCATCAGTCAGATGCAACTGCCATAGATCGAAAAAATGTATGGAGTTCTAGGTTCTAGGTTTTCACAGGCTGGTTTCCGCAACGCAACCTCATTTCTGTGCACACTTTGCGTGGGGGGTTGTGGTATGGCTACTGCCAACCCAGTTCCTCCAGAAAGTCTAGCAGACTCTTCATGTTGCCGGAGACTTCCTGGAGCGACCTCGGTGTACCCAAGTGTCTAGCCCTGTATCTTACCAGTTCCCGGCATTCCATATGAATGTGACTGGCAGTTTCGTCCGTCTGCAAAGGGGACTGTCTGTGACACCTAAATTAAAGAGATGTTTGTTAAGTAGACTGTGACCATAGTTTTGTTAATTTTGTTTCCAAGATGATTACTCCAGTTTAGTTTGCTATCAAGAAGTACCCCAAGATACTTGATTTCTTTGGTATCAACCATCCGCGGTACGATGATAACCGGTTGTGATAATGTTTACTTCTTTTATCAAATAATCTAGGACGTTCTTGGATTGTATTGATTTAAAGGGCAATGCCAGGTCTTCATAGTACTTTAGGCCCTGGGTGCCCAATCATGAAAATGGGTACAATATATTGCTTGTAAACAAAAATAATTTATTCATAAAAGAATAGTTAAAACATAAGTTGGGGTTTCCAAAATATCAAGGCTTTTAATTTTTATAAATGTGCCCTTACACAAGCACTTTAGAGTTATCAGAAACTCTTCCTGCAGTCATTTAGCTAGTTAATTATGTATTTGTTGTCTTTCATACATTTATTCATTCACCTAAAGTCAGTATTCATGATCAGAATTGAATATTTAATTTTTGATAAAAAAACAGAAAAACGTACAATGATGCAGTACCATTTTGACAATGACATAACACTGGGTGACTGTTAGTCGCTCACTTGACTATAAAGTCAGTTTAATTTAGTGTTGCTATTTAAACAAACAAAATGTCTACTGTCGATCGTCGCAACAAGTATATCCATATTTTGTAAGCTAAGCGTCAACGTGTATAATAATTATTATAATACATTGAAATTCAGTATAACTTACTATTTACCGTTTAGAAAATTAGATTTATTCATAAATAAGTATCCCATCCCTATACGTTTTCTTATCAAGATCTTTCCATCAGGTCACGGTGCATGGTTGTCTTGTATTTCTTAGTAGTATAAATAATTATAATAAACAAATATTTACGTACCCCCCTCAGATTCATCCCCACACTTTCCATCAGGAGCGTTCGAGCACGGTAAGATCGAATAAGGAATTGTGGAATGATCTCTCTGCCTCGGTTTTTGCAAACGTCAACGGTATGGGGATCTTCAAAAGGGGTCTTAGAAGGTTTTTACAGGGTTGGAAGCGCGAGTGTAGCACCTCGGGTGTTACAAACGCTATGCTTGTCTGCCACATTGGCGGTATAAAAAAAAAAAGAAAAAAGTATCTAAGTAAAAACTTAATCTGAGTATTTTGTAAAAATACTACCTATTCTATTAGTTTACAAAAGACTGGCAACCCAGCAGATGCAAATGGCGGTGTATTTATTGAATAACTGTTTATTTTGACGAAATAAATCCTAACTTCTATCAAGTCGTGAATAGCGTCAAAAATTATGCAAATTCATTACTTATTTTTTCAGCTAAATGCCAAGTATGGGCAATCAGGGCCTAATTTCGGCATTGCCCTTTCTGCGCGATCAGTTGGTTTGATATTTGCGCGCGAACTGGATGCGGTGCCGCCGGGTTTTTTATAATGTTGGAAATAGAAATTTTAATCAATGCAATCCAAGAACGTCCTATATTATGGGATAAAATAAGTAAATTTATTATCGTCGATTATGCCTTTCTAAGTATACAATATTAGTCCCACTTCTTTGTCGTGCATACTTCTTGAGTATTTGATACTAGCTGATGCCCGCAGCTTCGCCCGCGTAAATTTTCACTTCCCGTGGGAACTTATTCCCGGGATGATGTCCAGCTTTCTGGCCGGTAGAAGCATCAGGACCGTCGTTGACGGCAGCTGTTCTAAATGCATGGCCATAAACGCTGGAGTACCACAAGGCTCAGTGTTGTCCCCCACTTTGTTTCTGCTGCATATCAATGACATGTTGTCCATTGACGGCATTCATTGTTATGCAGACGACAGTACGGGTGACACATGTTACACGGGCCGTCCCGGTATCTCTCGAGCTGTAGTGGAGGAAAGTCGTGAAAAACTTGTGTCCGAAATCGAGGCTACTCTCTCTAGAGTGTCCGATTGGGGAAGACAAAATCTTGTCCAATTCAACCCCACCAAGACTCAAGTATGTGTATTCACTGCAAAGAAAACCCCATTTACTGTGGCGCCACAATTTCAGGGCACGTCACTCACCATCTCCGAAAGTATAGCGATCCTTGGTGTTGAGATCTCCAATGTCGTTCAGTTCCGAAGTCATTTGGAGGACAAGGCCAAGCTGGCGTCCAAGAAGCTCGGAGTGCTCAGTAGGGCGCGGCGGTACTTTACTGCGGCTCAAACACTGCTTCTCTATAAGTCGCAAGTGCGGCCGCACATCTCCATGTGCGGCCGCACTCACAGTACTCCTACTGCTGTCACCTCTGGGCGGGGGCACCTGAATACCAGCTTCGTCCTTTTGACTCGGTATAAAGGCGTGCTATGACAGTTGTCGGCGATCCCATACTTGCAGGTTATGTGGAACCTCTTAGTGACAGGAGAGACTTTGCTTCTCTGTGTGTATTCTACCGGCTGTATAACGGTTTGTGCTCTGAGGAATTGTTTGACATAATGCCTACGGCTTCATTCTATCATCGCACCGCTCGCCACAGACAGGGTGTTCATCCTCACATGTTGCATCCGAAACGCTCGAGCACGGTTAGATGCGATAGGGGCTTTCTTCCGCGCACGCTTAGGTTGTGGAATGATGTACCTGCCTCGGTTTTCCCAAACGCCTACAGTTTGGGGTTCTTCAAGAGGGGTTTTAGAAGGTTTTTACAGGGTCGGCAGCGCGAGTGTGGCGCCTCTGGTGTTGCAAACGTCCATAGGCTGCGGTGACCACCGGTACATCTGGTGGGCCGTATGCTTGTCTGCCGCCTTAGTGATATAAAAAAAAGTAGCCTATGTGTTATTCCAGACTAAAATGTATCCCTGTACCAAATTTCCGCCAGATTCGTTCAGCCGTTTGAGCGTGAAATAGTAACAAACATCCACACTCACAAACATTCGCATTTATAATATTAAAGTAAGATTTAAGAAATGAATTTTCCAATAATATTTGTTTCCGTTCGTCCATGACAAATCATCCATCCATCCAAGATCCAAACTGCCACGTCTCTATGGCACCGAATTATAATTCTCCAAAGAGTTCAAGTATCTTGGGGTACTTCTTGACAGCAAATTGAACTGGAGTAATCATCTCGAAAACAAAATTAACAAAGCTACGGTCACAGTCTACTTAACAAACGTGTCTTTAATTTAGGTGTCACAGACAGTCCTCTTTGCAGACGGACGAACTGCCAGTCACATTCTTATGGAATGCCCGGAACTGGTAATGATACAGGGCTAGACACTTCGGTACACCAAGGTCGCTCCAGGAAGTCTCCGGCAACGTGAAGAGTCTACTGGAGGAACTGGGATGGCAATAGCCATACCAAAACCCCCACGCAAAATAGGCGCAGAAATGACGTTGATTTGCGGAAACCAGCCTCAGAAAATCTAGAACCTAGAACTCCATACATTTTTTTGATCTATGTCAGTTGCATTAGGCTGAGGCAAAGTGCCAACTGAACGGCAGCGTCGCCTTCGATTCGCGTGCACGTAGAACATAGCCGCCGCGTCGCACCGCGTCGCGTTGAATTCGCGTGTCACCGCTTGAGAATCGCGTTCGCTTTGAACCGCCTACCTAGGACGTAGCGTAATACTATGCCAAACTAGCTGTAGCCCGCGACTTCCTACGCTGCATTATCTTTAGATTGATATAATTTTTTTTTATGAACCGATTAACATAAAACAAACACTAACCCCCTTATTCATAATCGTTTATTAAACCTATTTTAGTTAAAACACATTTTAAGTCTATTGCTGTCTCTAACCATACTCTGTCATTGGTTAGTTAGAGACAGCAATCGACTTAAAGTGTGTTTTAACTAAAATAGGTTTAATAAACGATTATGAATAAGGGGGTAACTGTTAAGTGGAGTAAACCGCAACTCAATAAAGAAAACCGCATCGCAATCGGTTGAGCGGTTGCTGAGATTAGCGTGCACAAACGTAGGTACAGACAAACAGACAAAAATTCTAAAAGCCTTTGTTTTGGGTCCTATTGCGTCCATAGCCCCCCTATAAACAGCATAAACTTTTTTCTTATATATCTTCAATTACAGACAACGACGTGTTACGATTTTATTATATCGCACCTTCATTTCGAAACCGTTACTAAACAAAATAACTAAATTTTACAGGAGAAGCAATTTAAGATTTTTGGCCTATTAAATACCTCATAATGAAAAACTTATGAACTTTTATGAGGTATGTCTTAGATTACTTATTAAATTATTAGTTCCTTTTCAAGATGTGAAGGCACATAATTAGATAATTTAAATAATTACTGATTTATAATAATTTTAATTTTTATAGTAACACTTTTGCAATAACTTTTTGTTCAATTATCATTGAATATTGTAATGTTAGTATGAATTGAATGTTACTATGTGAAAAATAAAATTCTAGCTATTTTAAATGACAGAATAATGAGTGTGAAATATATTTAAAGACACGGATAAAATAAAAGGTAATAGTTAAAATCACTATTTAGTAAACGAACGTATGAAGTACAATTATAAATGGCAAATAACTCTTTATTCTTCTTTTAATAATTATCATTTAATTGAAGCTTACAGTCACCGTATTTACTTATTTTGAATAATAATATCAACAGAAAACTAATTCCTATTCAGATGGGACCACCTGCGGGATCCAGCCTACAGGTAGGGGGCGTCAGCATCAGCATCGAGTCCTCTTTGAAGTATCTGGGGCTCGTACTCGATGGCCGGTGGAAAATCGGACATCACTTCCGAAGTTTGGTTCCAAAACTGATGGGGGCATTGATGCCCAACATCAGGGGACCCTACGCTCCCTACAAGGAGACTGTACCTGGGGATCGTGCGAAGTATGGCCCTAGGGGCCTCCGGATGGGCGGAGACCCTGACGGTCAGCAACGTGGCTAGATTGCTGAGCCCGCAGAGGGCGATGGCCGTCAGGGTGATAAGGGGATACCGCACGATCTCCGGTGAAGCGGCATGTCTCCTAGCCGGAACCCCTCCATGGGACCTGGAAGCGAGAGCCCTTGCGTCACTATTTAGATGGCGCAAGGAGGCGCTGGAGTGGAGCGCCTCGAGAAACCAAGCCCCAGCTCCACCAGGAAACCGTGGAGACATGGAAGGTGCGACTTGAGCAACCAAAGGGCGAATTCGCCACAATTGCGGCCGTCAGACAATCATGGAAGAGTGGCTAAAGAGGACACACGGTGCTCTACTGCTACTCCTACTGGTTGTCGCAGATGCTTGCCGGGCACGGTAGTTTCGGTATGTATCGGTGGGGAAGACACCAGGAAACCACAGCCGAGTGTCAGCACTGCGAGGATCGCAGCGATGACACAGCGCTCCACACGCTGGTGGAGTGCACTGCGTGGGCGCAACAGCACCAGGTCCTCGTAGTGGGTCTCGACGTGGACAATCTCTCACTCAAGACCATAATGCGAGCCATGATCTTTAGCGGGAGTAAGTGGGATTGCGCCGCCTCTTTCTACGAGCAGGTCATGCTCGTGAAAGAGGCGGCGGGGCGGGAACGCGAGAGAACTCTCCCACTCGAGTTCCGCAGTCGGCGGCCTGGGCGCCGTCGTCGTGTCTTCACCGAAGACTATCGGCCTCCATGACTTGGGGCCTGAGGACGGTGAGAGGGCTACTCCCCGTCCTAACAGAAGCAGGCCCATGACGGCAGCGTGACGTGAGGGATTCCCGCACACCGCCCCTTAGAAGCGGGATCACACCCGAAAGCCCCCAAAGACGCGGGATAGCACTCGAACCGCTCCTTGGGCGAGGCCGCAGTGGTGGCCTTCCGAGGGCTTACCCGGGGCTCTAGCTAAGTAAAAATAATATAACACAATATGAAACTTAACAGTCATTTATAAATCTTTTGTATTTGTTTTATACTTATTGTAATAATACTACCACTGTTTATATACTTATTGTAATAATCCTAACCGTAAACATGAGAATCAAGTTAGTCAAGAACTATACTAAACCAATAATCACAATTTGAAACTAAATATTTATGTCATACTTTTATCTAGAATCTTTATTATAAGGATTATACAAAAGGTAACGGTTTTAGTTTTAAATTTGAAAAAAATAAAATACACATTTTAAGTTAAAAACTGTGACTAAACAAAAAAACACTTTATAGAATAAAAATAAGTAAATAATATAGCTTAACGAGAAAGTCAACCGTTCTTACATCAATAGTTACACTTTTATTATAAACTTGTACGTCGACTCCTCAAATGACCGGTGACAACTGGTTTAATAACGGTTATGTCATTAGCGTTTGTTTAAAATTTTCGTTTAGTAACGTTTTAGTTTAGAGCTATCTACCGTAATATTGAGGTATTAAATAAACTGTCAAATTCATTCGGTAGTTCCTGACGATTTAAAAAAGATGGCGTTATTAACTCAATTTCGTAAAAATTTCGTTTAGTAACGGTTTCGAAATCAAGGTGCGATATGTATTGATATAGGAACACGCGTATAACTTCGACTTTTGTCGAATCCAGCCTTAAATGGGTCACTAGGATCACCTGAAATCATGATTTAGGAAAATAAAATCGTCAAAATGGATAATGTTAATCTAATGAGTCACATTAAAATAAAAGAGACTCCTTCAAAAATTCTATATTGTTTGATTGAATGTTGTCATGTTTTCGGTAAACATCGTAAACGTACAGCAAAAGCGCCATCTAATCAACTTCTGTATGTAACGAAACCATAGCGCGGGTCAGATTTCAGCACAGCGCCATCTATCGAGAGTAAAAGTACTACTGTCAACGTCAACCTGTGCTACTACTGTGCTAGTACTTATAGTGCGCTGGGTTCCGCACTGGTTATTTAAGGGGACTGGTTGAGAAAATGACGAAAAAGAGGTGCAAATGAAAGCGTTTTTTGTCTGCATAAGTAGACGGAAAATTATAGCCAAAAATAGATTGTTAATCTACAAGACGTGTGTCGAAATATGGTTTTGTTGTAAATTGTATATTAATTATACCTACATAATGTGTAAAACGATCATAGAGTCACCCCCAAATTTTAAGATGAATGCATTCTATGACCTCAATTTTTATCGACGCGAAAGAAAAAAATATGCCAACGTATGAAAAAAAAACCACCTATAAATTGGTTTTCTTCGATTTTGAATAAGAATAAGTATTAGCTTGTTACAACTAAAAAAAAAAACTTGAGCGGTGTCAAGGGACACCCGGATGGAACGAAGTTCCTTTCGAATAATTAGTGAAGTAACTAGTATAAAAACTTCGTTCCAATATCTGGCTTGCTTTCTATAAGAGAGAGAGAGAGAGAGAGAGAGAGAGAGAGAGAGAGAGACAGAGAAACATGCGCACGTCGCACAGCTTAAAATAGCTTACTATAGCTTATGGAGGGTAGAGGTACCTCTACCCTCCATACTATAGCAAAGTGTCGTGACAACTTTTCGTAAGAATTTTTTCCGTCTAGCCCCCTTTCACAACGTGCGATAAGGAACTTCGTTCCAATAAGCTATAAAATGCTACATTTCCTAGCCTGAAGGACACGTGTTTTGTATGGTCAAGGTCGTTAGGCGTACCCACGAAGCTTCCTTCTTAGAGTTGTGTGCGGAAAGGGTAGAAACGGCACCCTATTGATAAGACTTGGCCGTTCGTCTGTATGTCTGTTCTATCCATCACGAGACTGAACTGTGATACTGCTCATTCGCTCTAACTTTGCCGCTCGGCTCCACACTAAAGTCGAATTTTTAATTAGACGAAGTAAATTGACAGCAACTAATGTCACTTCTTCATACAATGTTGCGTATTTTCTATGACGAAGTGACATTAGCTACTGTCAAGTTACTTCGTCTACATAATTAACAATTCGGGTATACGCCTCTACGCCAGCGGCAAACTTAGAGCGAACGGGTAGTATTCACAGTGATGGTGTATTTCTGTTGTCGCTATAACATAAAATACTAAAATAAGAGTAAGGGGGGGGGGGGGTAAGAGGGTTTTTTTTTAACGTGAGGGAAAATCCTCATGGATGTTATCCACCTCCTACCGACTAAAAAACCTCACGTAACGCCCAACAGCCTATAGAGCTCCGGGTAAGCCCTCGGAAGGATGTCCCAGGACAGGGGTATAAGGGGGTTATTCAACAAACGTGAGCGTGACTGCCTCTGTGGCGCAGTCGGTAGTGATACCGCCTGCCGCGCTGGTCGTGGGTTCGATTCCCACCGGAGACAAATATTTGTGTGACCCATAAATGTTTGTCTCAAGAGTCTGGGTGTTTCTATGTATATTATGTATAAAAGTATAGGCATAAGTATTAATATCCGTGGTCTGATACCCATACCTAACACAAGCAGGTTATTCCTAGCTTACTTTGGGATCAGATAGCGTTGTGTGAAATGTCCGTGAATATTTATTATTATTATTTATTAATTTTTGCTGTATTATTGGTACAGAACCCTCTGTGTGCAAGTCCGACACGCTTCCTGAGTAATGACCGTCCGTCTGTACCAAAACAAGAAGCCGTGAGACGGTCTCACCCGACTGCCCCTCTCAAAATGTTTATTGTGAAAGTTCAATCCGATATTACACTTCAGTGTCGTCGTTGCCGTGGATACGAAGCGCAGCGCCTCGGCGTCTTTATTTCAAACTTTGAACAGATGATCCACGTGACCTAGTGACGTAGTTCAATGCGACAGAGTCACAGCTACAGACGAAGTCTCGCCATAAGCCGCTCTGTACTCTATTTTATAGAGAGGGGCTAAAAACGGCAAAGAAATCACGTTTCGATCGGACCGACAGACGGCCATAATCGAATTAAAAATCATTTATATCTCAATGTTAAAAATCTGTTTATTAATGTACTAGCTGTTGCCCGCGACTTCGTACGCGTGAAAATTATGTTATGATGCCAATTTGGTTTGGATTTGAATTCTTTTCTGCCAAGCCTCTAGGCTAAGTAGCGTAATAATATGTGACCTGTGTGTAAAACCCATCTCCTACTAATATTCCTGCTACGTTTTTTTTTATATTCACGGGTTCACGGGTCACATTTTGGTTAAATCACCATCAATCCACCATCTTACATATTTCATTGATCTCTGCTTAGCCCCTAGGATATATATAGCCTACTAGCGGTACCCTGCCACGCTTCGCTGTGACTTTTTTATGGTGGTTTTATGTACCTATGAGAAATGAGTAACAATCTATATGATGGGTACATTTCAAAAAAAAAGTTCAAAAGTCCAAAGTCAAAAAGTCCAAAAGTCCAAAAGTCCAAAAGTCCAATAGTCCAATAGTTCAAAATTCCAAAAGTCCAAGGTCCAAAAGTCCAAAACTACAAAGTCTAAAAGTCTGAAAGTCCAAAAGTCCAAAACTCCAAAACTCCAAAATTCCAATAGTCCAAAAGTCTTAAGTCCAAAACTCCAAAATTCCAAAAGTCCAAAAGCCCAAAAGTTCAAAACTCTAAAAGTATAAAAGTCCAAAAGCCCAAAAGTTCAAAACTCTAAAAGTATAAAAGTCCAAAAGTCCAAAAGTTCAAATCTCCAAAGTCCAAAGTCCAAAACTCCACAACTCCACAACTCCAAAACTCTAAAACTCTAAAACTCTAAAACTCCAAAATTTCAAAACTCCAAAAGTCTAAAGTCCAAAACTCCAACACTCCATAAGTCCAAAAGTCCAAAAGTCCAAAAGTCCAAAAGTCCAAAAGTCCGAAAGTCCAAAAGGCCAATAGTCCAAAAGTCCAAAGTCCAAAAATTCAAAACTCCAAAGTCTAAAATTCTAAAAGTCCAAAATTTCAGATCTCCATAATTCCAAAACTCCAAAACTCCAAAATTCCAAAACTCCAAAAGTATAAAGTCCAAAACTCGAAAATTCCAAAGTCCAAAACTCCATAAGTATGAAAGTCCAAAGTCCAAAAGTTCAAAGCTCCAAGAGTCCAAAGTCCAAAATTCTACAACTCCAAAACTCCAACTCCAAAAGTCCAAAAGATAAAAAGCCCAACACTCCAAAAGCCCAAAAGTCCAAAAGTATAAAAGTCCAATAGTCCAAAAGTCCATGATCCAAAAGTCTTAAGTCCAAAACTCCAAAATTTCAAAAGTCCAATAGTTCAAAACTCCAAAACTCCACAACTCCAAAACTCCAAAAGTCCAAAAGTCAAAAAGTCCAAAAGTCCAAAAGTCCAAAAGCCCAAAAGTTCAAAACTCTAAAAGTATAAAAGTCCAAAAGTCCAAAAGTTCAAAACTCCAAAGTCCAAAGTCCAAAGTCCAAAGTCCAAAACTCCAAAACTCCACAACTCCACAACTCCACTACTCCACAACTCCAAAAGCCCAAAAGTCCAAAAGTCCTAAAGTCCAAAAGGTCAAAAGTCCAAAACTCCATAAGTCCAAAAGTCCAAAAGTCCAAAAGTACAAAAGTCCAAAAGTCCAAAAGTACAAAAGTACAAAAGTCCAATAGTCCAAAAGTCCATGAGTCCAAATTCCGAAAGTCCTAATCTCCAAAGTCTAAAAGTCTAAAAATCCAAAAGTCCAAAAGGCCAAAACTCCATAACTCCAGAACTACAAAATTCCAAAGTCTAAAGTAACATGCAAAACATATCTGACCTCTTTATTAGGTAAGTACTCTCTTTTATTATTCTGAATGCAAGGAGGCCGCAATCAAACTTCTCTTAAAAAACATCAATCTGGTAGGTACCTTCTAAATAGGTTGTTTATAATATTTTGTTCTGAAGCTGGCAGAATATAATTTAAAAAAAAACAACCAGCGCCATCTATTGGTAAAATCACTTTTTAAAGCTATTTTATTCTTATTGCTAGTGTATAAAGTAGCCTAAAACCATCTCTGAATCCTATTGTATATCGTGTCCAATTTTGAGCTCAGTCGATTCAGTAGATTTTGAGTTTTTAATAGATACATAAACGTACACAACATTTTTATATATATAGATTTGAAGACCCCACCCCTAAGCAATATTTGTGCAAAATTTGAACCAAATATATTGAGTACTTTTCGAGATCCTTCCGGACAAAGCAAAGCAAACAGACAAACAGGCAAACCGACAAACAGACGAAAAAATTTCTAAAAATATTTTCGGCTTCGGTATCTTATATTGAACACCCAGCGAGTATTTTCTTTTAAATATTTCCAATGTACAGTTTTGACTCTTCTATCATTTTATTATATTATGTAGATGTAGATGTTTATTTCTTAAGCTCGCCATATCGACTTCGCCAGCCTTCCATCAGGCTGCCACAGCAGTGCGCCAACAGTGCCATGACGCATCTAGCGATCGGGGTCCACTCTCACAGTCCGTAAGACTTCTGACAGTGGTCCTGAAGTTGGCGGCCCCAACATGTGCCTCTTCACGCTCCTCTTGAAGAACCCGGGATTGTTAGAGGGAAACACGTGTGCGGGCAGGTCGTTCCATGTTTTTATAGTTCGAAGAAACGATATTTTGAAACGCTCGGTTCTGGCGAAGAATCTCGCAAATGGCATCTCTGCCCGGCACGCGTTCGTTGTTCGGAATCGGAAATGAGAGGAAATTCATACTCATTTATTTTTATTTATTTATGTGAACACAAATTACAATAAAAGAGAAAACATATTAATAAAAACAGCATTGTAAATAAGTAGTTATTTCTACAGATATCTCTTCCAGTAGGAGGCGATATTAAGAATATTTATTTACTTATATTATTGTGCAGATTCGGCTATAGATACATTCACACGTTAAGGCATATAGTCTTTCGGATAAACACTTATGTACGACACTCCCTTTTCGGCGGCCGGCTTAAAACTATCACCAAAAGTGACATTTTTAGTAATATTCCCCCTTTTACGAAGTTTCGCTCTTCTCTTTAACTTAGCGACTGACTCCACAACTTTTGTTTCAAGACTTTTTTTGGAAGAAAACGAGGACTTTTCGTCTTTCGGCTTAACGGCTTGTATCTTATTCCTCTCTTTTCGCTTGTAGTAAAATACTTCCCACGCCAAAGTGAGCATTGCTAGGCCGAGGCCGAAAAGTGTTGCAATGAAAACTCCTCCTGAAAAACAAAAGAAATATTGAGTGCTGGACCAATTTTAACGGAACTTTCATTGGCTAATAGCTGATGTTATAAGGAATAATTTAGGCTTCTTATCATCACGCTAATACTAGCCAAGGGAACGTAGCAGTTATCATACATGTTAATGCGAAAGTTTGTGAGTGTGGATGTTTGTTACTCAATCACACTCAAACGGCTGAATGGATCTGGCTGAAATTTGGTACAGAGATAGATTTAGTTTGGAATAACACATAGCCTTTTTATTCCGGGAATATCTTCTTATAGGAAGTGGAAACTGGAACCAAATTTCACGCGGGCATCATATATTATACAAGTAATATAAAGAGGAAAGATTTTTGTTTGTTTGTTTGCATCAAATAGGCTCCGAAACTACTGAACCGATTTGAAAAATTCTTTCACTGTTGGAAAGCTACACTATCCCTGAGTAACATAGGCTATATTTTATTTCCGTGTTCCCACGGGAACGGGAACTACGAGGTAGAATATAAAATCATTACCTAAACTCTCTAAGGTGATCCCTTCAGACTCGTCAGCGTCTGGACAAGCTTGCCTTGCTGATTCATTCCAATACCTAGAAAAATAAAAACCGAGGGTAAGTACCAAAGAACGGCTAAGGAATAACGTTTGTTGTATGGGAGACCCCGCTAAATACTATTTTAGTTATACGTCTTATAAGGGCTATGAAAGAATAGGTATTTTTTCAACAGACTCATGAGAGCGTATGAAATTGCCCTGTTTGCTTAATCATAAAAGAGCTTATAAAGATTAAGTCCATTCTAAAACAATTCACTGAATTATTTTACAATAGCCTTAATCATTAAGCTCACTAGATTTGCCCTCACATTCAAAGGGATCCTTGAATTCTAGGTTTTGCGAAAGTTGAGATGTCTCTAATTCCTGAACTACAAAACTTTCAACATCGAAACATTCCTTAAAGTATTCCCTTTATAACACTGAAAAAAAATTTGGAATCGGACCACGCATTGAGAAGTTACATCTAAAAAACCGTTTTGTCTTTCATCCCCTCTCCCAAAGGAACGGAGCACAATATCGGGATCAAAATTATCGCAGAACCTGCCTCGGATTGTAAACTCTGATTGTACCAAGTTTCATTCAAATCGATTCAGTAGTTTCGGCATGATACTTATTTGGGATACAGACAGACAGACATGAAAAAAATTAATTACATATTCGGCTTCAGTATCGATTAGAGAATGCCCTACAATAAAAAATTTCAAAATATCTTCCATGTACAGACTCTCGACCCTCAACAATTTTATTGTATGTACCTATAGATTTGTTGTAATGGCGGCAATATAAATACCATCTTGTGTGATAATTACAACAGACTGTTTACGGACAGACAGCGTTCCTTTTGCAATTGCAGGAGTGTCGTTGGATTGGTGCTACTCCCTCCCTTATTTTTCATTTGTTTTGGATCGAGGGGGACGAACGGGGGACGAATGGCAGTTAATCGAAGAACATATTCCCATTCGTCCCCTCTTGAATTAGCAGGGGGACGATCGGGAACTGATTAAATATTATTTTTGTGAATTCCCATTCGTCCCCCTCGGGGGGATGAAGTCGAGGGGACAACCGGGAATACTCCCCTGGTATAGATGTCTGTTTGTTTGTTACTCTTTCACTCACTAACGTCTGAACAGTCCTGGCTGAATTTTGGTACAGGGATAGATTATCATAGTCTGGAATAACACATATTCATTTTCTCATGTGATTAAGTTCCCATAGAAAGCGGGACCGCGAACATAAACCAAGAGAGCACCGCCTAGTTTTAATCAAAATAAACTTGAATCTTTTTAAAATTTAAAAAAATAACATTAGATTTGTCAAAATTTTCGTGATTCTACAGAGGGTTCTAAAATGCTTTTAAACTCCTCACGAAACTCAGCCCGGCTTTTTAGGGTTCCGTAGCTAAATGGCAAAAACGGAACCCTTATAGATTCGTCATGTCTGTCCGTCCGTGTGTCACAGCCACTTTTCTCTGAAACTATAAGGCCTATGCAGTTGAAACTTGGTAAGTAGATGTATTCTGTGAACCGCATCAAGATTTTTATATAAAACTACAAAAAAAGCTATACCTGCTCAGAACTGAAACTCAAAATTTTTTTTTCATTAAACCCATACGTGTGGGTTATCTATAGATAGGTCTTTAAAAATGCTATTGAGGTTTCTAACATCTTTTTTTTTCTAAAGTGAATAGTTTGCGCAATAGACACTTCCAAAGTGGAAAAATGTGCCCCCCCCCCCCCCCCTCTAACTTCTAAACTAAGAAAATGATAAATCAAAAAAAAATATAATGTAGGTACATAGCCATAAAATCTACAAAATTGGTTTGAACGAAATCGAGTTGGTAGTTTTTTTTTAATTCGTCATAAATCGCAATTTTCGCCGAGAAAAATCAGTACCACTGCGAACGTGTTAAAACATCAATGAAAGTTACAACGAACTACAAGAACTTTTATATTATGTTACTTGCTGCTATGGAACCCTTCATGGGCGAGTTCAACTCGCACTTGACCGGTTTTTTTTTGTTAAACGAAATGTATGTCTACGAATCTAGAATGGAGCAATTTGTGTCATTGCCAGACATCCTTGTCATTTAGAAACTCACTTAGACCCCAACTGCTCCAGAAATCGTTCCTTCTGCAATTCCAGCAGTGCTCTGGATAAGTCCTCCTGTAGCCTGGACCCTTGCTGCACGGCTATCGCGTAAGGCTGTTCCGCGAATACCTCCCCTACTTCGGTCAGGTTACAGTTGCGAGTTACCTCGTATCTGGAAGTATAGATACGCGTTTTTATCGGATGAGGTAAACAGAGTTATATTATAATACCAGTTACCCTCGGCGTAAACATGGCGATCAAATTAAAGACCTGTTGGAAAAGGACAGGTCAAGAGTACCCTTAACCGGCGAGCGTGTATGAAAGCACTTATGAAAGTAGAAGAAGCGAAAGTGGTATGCCAGGATCGTAGCAAGTGGAAAGCCATAGTCTCTGCCTACCCTGATGGGAAACAGGCGTGATGATATGTACTACCCGTTCGCTCTAACTTTGCCGCTGGCGTAGAGGCGTAAACCCGAATTGTTAATTAGACGAAGTAAATTGACAGTAGCTAATGTCACTTCGTCATAGAAAATAAGCAACATTGTATGAAGAAGTGACATTAGTTGCTGTCAATTTACTTCGTCTAATTAAAAATTCGACTTTAGTATGGAGCCGAACGGCAAAGTTAGAGCGAACGAGCAGTATGTATGTATGTTATATTGTGTGCCATGTAATCTATACTAATATTATAAAGAGGAAAGATTTGATTGTGTGTTTATTTGCATCGAATAAGCTCCGGAACTACTGAACCGATTTCAAAAATTCTTTCACTGTTGGGAAGCTACACTCTTTGCAGTGAACATAGGCTATATTTTAATCCCGTATTCCCACGGGAACGGGAACTACGCGGGTGAAACCGAGTGACGTCCATTTGTAGGTGCTATACTATAAAGTAGACCCATCTGAGAATACCTGCAGCAGCTTTAACAAAAGATATTCAACGCAATGATTTAGAACACTGTTAGCACGTTTCCTTCCTCACATCCCGCGAAACGGGATTACACCCGAACCCTAGGCGTGGCTGCGGCGGCAGCCAAAGCTTGCCCCTGTTGGGAGTCCTGGGACATCCTTCCGAGGGCTTACCCGGGGCTCCCAACCATAGGCTGTTGGGCGATACGTGAGGTTTTTTAGTCGGTAAGAGTCCGGCATAGCATCTATGAAGGATTTTCCCTCACGTTAAAAAAAAGCCACAGCCTGCCTATTCCTGGGTTTTCAGGAACTGCCTTCCAGGACGCCCGGCATAAGACAGTCAAGACGGATAAACCAGCATGACATTGGACGCGTGGAATTTCACACACTTTAAAAAACACTCGTGCACGAAAAGTTACATACCACAACAGAAAAAAAAAACATGTTTATTGTATCGGAACTCCTCAGATATAAAGCCTATCTTTTTCTGAATTAAGTATTGGTTGTTATAGCTACAACAGAAATACATCATCTGTGAAAATTTCAGCTCTCTAGCTATCACGGTTCCTGAGATACAGCCTCATGACAGACAGACAGACAACTGAGTCCCAGTAATATGGTCCCGTTTGTAACACCTAGGGTAGTTGGGAGTCCTGGGACATCCTTCCGAGGGCTTACCCGGAGCTCCCAACCGTAGGCTGTTGGGCGTTACGTGCGGTTCTTTAGTCGATAGGAGTCCGGCATAGCATCCATGATGGATTTTCTCTCAGGAAAAAAAGGGGAGGTACAGAATTATTTTGAAAACAGCCCTCGAGAAATACGTTAACTTACTTAATTTCAGCGGAATCGTGAATGAACGCGAAATCCGCGTCTGTGTGATCGTTCACTTGTTGAAAGCCTGTCTCGGCATCGGCTACGGGACCTGTAATATACTTATAGAATTTTAGTTGGCTTCTTGAAGTTACTTTCATCGAAATTACGTAATTTTTAGGGTTCCATACCTAAAAGGCGCGTGAGAGAAGCGCTCGTGGCCCCGCGGACTCAGTGTTCTGTAAACGATAACTGCAGTAAGCAACTTTCACTATGGCCGGTCCACGGATGGGTGACCATCCATGTGATCACTTTGTGACATTTATTTGAGCGTTTCCGTGCTTCGGAAGGCACATTAAGCCGTTGGTCCCGGTTGCTAGTAAAATGGCAGTCGTTAAGCTAAGTTGAAGGCTTTATTTCAACAGCAGGCAGTCACAACCTGCGCCTGTCCATTTAAACACGGCAATACGGCTCACAACGTATTACGTGGGACAAATTATAAAAAAAAACTTGAGAGGTGTCAAGGGACACCCGGATGGAACGAAGTTCCTTTCGATTAATTAGTGAAGGAATTGTAATAAAATTTTATTTTTTTTAATTAATAATAATATTTTTTTTATTATTAACCCCCATTTTATTACCCCCCCTTCTCCCCCTCCCCCTTACCCTCCCCTTCCCTCTCCCCAACCCTTCCACTCTCCCTCTCCCCCCTCTCCCCTCCCCACCCCATTCTCCCCCCTCTCCCCTCTCCCTTTCCCCCTTCCCCACTCCCCTCCCCCTCCACCTACCCCGCTCCCCCCTTCCCACCACCGCGCTTACCCCTCCCCCCTTCCCCCCCTCCCCCTCTCCCCCATCCCCCCATATTACCCCCATATTAAAGCAAAAACATATAAACGGCCGAATTGAGTAATCTCCTCCTTTTTTGAAGTCGGTTAAAAAAGTGTCGTTACAACTTTTCGTGAGAATTTTTTCCGTCTAGCCCCCTTTCACAACGCGCGATAAGGAACTTCGTTCCAAAAAAGGTGACGTGGGCATATAATATGCCTCAGCCTACCCCTTCGGGGATAAAGGCGTGATGATGAACCATACCTAAAAGGCAAAAAGGGAACCCTTATAGGGTCACTTTGTTGTCCATTCGTCCGTCCGTCTGTCTGTCAAGAGTCAAGATCCTTTATCACGTAAACGCGTGAAGGTATCGCGTTGAAGGTAACGTACATGAAATTAATCCCTGAGGCCCTGGGATGGACACGGGCTACTTTTTAAGCGACTGCCCAAAAGGAGGGTTATGATTTTTTAATACAGTTGCTCAAAAAGTGGCGTATTACAGGGACGTATAGCGTTAGCGTTCGGGATGTTGGCTATTACACACTCGTGCTTTTTCTTTACCATTCCCGCACTCGTGCGTTTTCTTTCCCAATTGTCAAAATAATGTCTGTGATTCATGCAAATATTTCTAAAAAAGATACTAACTTGTTTCAATATCAGATTAAAAGTAATTTTAATAAAAATTTAAGCATAAATTAATAAAATTATCGGCCAAATTAAATTTATGAATATAAAATAAGTTGGCTTTATTAAGTGCACTGCCATAGTCTCTGCTTAGGAAGGTATATATTCTTTTACGGTTGGCGCCATTTTGGATATTCAGGTTTATTGTGTTTTTGTTATTTTATAAAATTGCTTAATTTTTTCGCAACTGTATTAAAAATAGTTGTTCAATACAACGTGTGGGACTGTTATTTAAACTTGTTCCGACTGTCTACCCTCGCCTTCGGCTCGGGTCAACACCTTCGTAACTCGTTGTAATAACAGAAATCCCACACTTGTATCGAAAACTACTATTATAACACATTTGCTTGTAAAGGGTCTCTTATTTGACCAATTTCACTAACGTAATGTATCTCATTACGGCCTAGTCCGGTAATGTAAAGTAAAACGGACGATTGCGTCTAAAACGAACGGTACTTTTTTAAAATCTTAGCAAAGAGTTTTTATGCCAGAAAAGTGGTCAACATTTTATAAATAAAATTGACTTTGGGAGATAAAATATAATAAACTAAACATTGAATTGTTTAATTTAATTAATTTTGACAATAAATAGTGTTAAATTTTGACAATTAAATGTGAAACCAAAACAAATAATATTAATTTACTTTATTATTAATACTGGCTGTTTTTGTGCCTTTGCCTCATAATAAATAAGAAAAAAAGAAAGCGTGGTGAACAAGTAAAATTCCGCGCGCTTTATTCTGGCTATTTTTTGTTAGTTTATGAATGTCCCCGTTTCATTTATTTCCTTGTTTCCTCGCAAATATGTTATAAAACGTCGTATGACACACGTTCGCTTTGATAATTACAGCCTCTGCTTTCTTGTAGCCCTCGCCTGCGGCTCGGGCTAGCAATAACGCCTCGGCTGTAATTATCAACTTACCGAACTTGTATCATAATGTACTATTACGCGATAACGACTTCTACGCGGTCAAGCTGCGGGAAACAGCTAGTATCATATAATTAATGTCTATGGTCCCTCGAAGCAATGTTGGTATTTCGTGTTTGATTTTGTCAATCTGTACAAATAAATAAAATCGGAGTGTCTGTTTGTAATATAAAACCGCTTTTTACTACATGCATATGAATGTATATACATATATACGGTACACATACCAAAATATAAAATTTTAAATTTTTTGTCTGTGTGTCTGTCTGTTTGTTCCGGCTAATCTCTGGAACGGCTGGACCGATTTGGACGGGACTTTCACTGGCAGATAGCTTATGTAATAAGGAGTAACTTAGGCTACTTTTTTTTACATTCCACGCGGAGGAAGTCGCGGGCACAGCTAGTACCTACATATAATAAAATCGTAACAGGTCGCTGTCTGTACATGGAAGATAAATAAGAAAAAATAATATGAGGGGGCTTTATGAACGCAGTAGAACCCAAATCAATGATTTTTAGAATTTTTGTTTGTATGTCTGTATATCTGTTTGTCTGTACGTTTGTGCACGCTAATCTCAGTAACCGCTTAACCGATTGCAATGCGGTTTTCTTTATTGTGTTGAGGTTTGCTCCACTTAACATTTAGTGTTTATTTAATGTCAATCGGTTTACTTATAAATAAAAAAGTTATATCACTTTAAAGAATTATAAAATTGGTAAATCTAAACTGGCGTGTTGGCTTAATCATAAACGAGCTTAATGATTAAGGCTATTATAAAACAATTCAGTTCACGCTTTCGGCGCGGACTGAATTGTTTTAGCAAACAGGGCAGTTTCACACGCTGCTTGATGAGTCTGATGAAGAAATACCTCTCCTTTCATACACCTATGTGGGTCAGCTAGTATGGAAATAAAATGTGCTTTTCATTTTCACCACTGTTAGAAGTCTTGTGCATATTATTATTATACCTGTGTGTGTGTGCGAGAAAAGTTGATAACAGACGTTTGTAAAATCTCTGCAAGATTATTAATAGATTTATTAGTTTTTCGAATCATATCCTGCACGTATCGTTACAAGTGTGAAAACAAACCTGAAAGTGATATTTTGGAGCACTCGTCGGTGAGACAACCGCAAACTTCACAAGAATATAGCACTTTAAAGCAATTAGAATAAAATTACAATCAAACACTGTAAAACAAAATACGAAACCCTAATAGAGCAAGAGCCAGCGGCCCCCAGGCATTTATCCATATCCATACTAATATTATAAAGCTGAAGAGTTTGTTTGTTTGTTTGTTTGTTTGTTTGTTTGTTTGTTTGAACGCTAGGATCTCAGGAACTACCGGTTGGATTCCAAAAATTCTTTTACAGTTTGATAGTCCATTTATCGAGGATGGCTATAGGCTATATAACATCACGCTAAGACGAATAGGAGTGGAGCAGCAATCAAGAATGTTTTGAAAACGGGAAATATTTTTTACCGTCTGAGAGCTTCCGAGGCGTACGCTGCGTAAACGGTTACAGTTAGGTAAAAATTGTGTATTACAAAATTGTTCCTCTTAAAAAGTTCTAAAAAAAAGTCCGCGACAGCATATGTCTATATTTTAAGGTTCGCTCACTATAACCTAATTTGCCTATCTCTTAAGGTTCGCTCACGATATAATGAAACTGAAAAGTTTGTTTGTGCCAGGATCTCGGAAACTACTAGGTGCATTTCCAAAATTATTTTACAGTTTAATAGTCCATTTATTGAGGCTGGCTAATGGCGATATAACATCACGCTAAGATGAATAGGAGCGGAGCAGCCATGAATAATGTTTCGAGAACGGGGATTATTTCTTTCTTTTGAGAGCTTCCTTTGCGGACGCTGCATAAATAGCTAAAGTTACGTAAAAAATATGTATTACAAAATTGTTTCTCTTAAAAAGTTATAAAAAAAAGTCCTCAACAGCATATGCCTATCTTTTAAGGTTCACTTACAATAACCCTCTTATTAGGTTAAAAAGTATGAGCGACGCACCGGGAGTAAACTTGGTCTGCAGTGGCAGCCAGTTAACTGAACTATAAAAACTGGCCAAGTGCGAGTTGGACTCGCACACGATGAGTTCCATACCGAAAAACGGATTGGTGGAAGTAAAAGCGACGGGAAACATTATAACACTTTAACACCTCTTTCCTTCTCACTCTCACGTGACGCAAACGAAGGTATACAGTTCAGCTCTAATGAATACAATCGACGCGACGCGACGGGGGTAAAGGCAACGGGAATCATTATAATACTCAAAATCGTCTAATACTATACCTCTCTTTCTCACTCTCATGTGACGCAAACGAAGTTGCGCGGGTCAGCTAGTTAAAGTATAAAAGCTGTAAGTTTCTCAATGTATGTCCCCAACACAGGTAAGAACGAACCCCGCCTATGAAACTTGAGTCGCGGTGGCTTTCGCAGGTATCAGGTAGTAAAGGTGTGTAAAATTGTGTGTTAAATTTGGTAAAGTATAAAACTCAGTTTTTACATATTTTACTTATAATAATCCTAAAAGTCACCTTGTCGAAAGCCAGACACTTTGTACGGTTGCAACCCTCTGCCAGACACCCTTAAAGTATATTTAATTATTACTATACTTACGGTATAGTATAAAAGCTGCAATTTATATATGTTATTTGGAGAACTATCAAATGATGTTTTCTCAATAGCCAGACAGTTTCAGTAGTTCCTTTATGTTGCCAGGCACATCAAAAGTTAATGTAGATGCGAGCGCCAGGGATATATCGACGGAAGCAAAGAGCAAACGGACATCTGCATTTTCGCGAAAATCGTTTTTTTACATTATTGAATTAAGAATTTTGTCTTCCATTTGGCCATATTTATTATATTTTTAAATATTTAGTGGTATTTTGGAGCGTATAAAAAGACAGACGGGCATTATACACTTGTACGTGTATGCGTCGAAAAATTTGGCGCGTCTCACTTCTTAAAAACAAAGGTATCAGATACTTGACCGTTTCGTCACGGGAGGTTGACGTATTAAAGCTTGCGTACTAATTATTCTTAAATCTGTGATTTATTCAACTACATTCCGTAGTACAGTGTTATTATAATAACATAGCAGAAGGAATAAGTTATTGTCAAATTTGGCACAAAATAGAAATCACAGACAGGGAATCCATCCTCACACTCTACGTCCGGAGCGTTCGAGCACGGTTAGATCCG
Organism: Miltochrista miniata; assembly: GCA_933228765.1. NCBI lineage: Eukaryota > Metazoa > Arthropoda > Insecta > Lepidoptera > Erebidae > Miltochrista > Miltochrista miniata. The sequence goes on along the minus strand of OW121774.1, from coordinate 19,157,948 downwards.
ATAGGGGCTTTCTTTGTGGAACGATCTCCCTGCCTCGGTTTTCCCAAACGCCTACAGTGAGGGGGTTTTACAGGGTCGGCAGCGCAAGAGTGGCGCCTCTGGTGTTGCAAACGTTCATAGGCTGCGGTGAACACCGGACCTTCTGGTGGGCCGTATGCTTGTCTAAAATCAAATTAATGTTTACAACACAGCGAAGATCTCACAAATTTGATGGAAAATACAATCATCGAACAATCCCATGAGGGTTCTTTTTTTTAACGTGAGGGAAAGTCCTCACAGATGTTATGAGGGACTCTTACCGACTAATAAACCTCACGTAACGTCCAGCAGCCTATGGTTGGGAGCCCAGGGTAAGCCCTCGGAAGGATGTCCCAGGACTCCCTACGGACCTATGGCCCAGGGGGTGGTTCGGGTGCTATCTCGCGTCTTTGGGTGCGGTGATGAGGACACTCAAGATATTGACGACCACGATTCATAGAATATCTTTGAAATATTTTTCCATTAATTATTGTATTAGATTAATTATATTATTCCAATAACTATTATTAAAATAATTATTTAAATATATTATTTAATTGTTAATTTAATGATTCCTAAACACAGAAATTTTATAAAAGAATTTTCTAAACATTTATTCGTTGATCCTTAGTTATGGTACATAATGAATTTTCATAGTAAATCTAGAAAATAGTTCTCATTATACACAATAAATGATAGCTGATGCGCAGTATAACGTTGCAGTGGACCGAACGCGGTATTTCACTTGCACCCTCAGACACACATATCCCTCGCGCTCGCACCTACATTATACTTTTGATGTGCCTGGCAACATAAAGGAACTACTGAAACTGTCTGGCTATTGAGAAAACATCATTTGATAGTTCTCCAAATAACATATATAAATTGCAGCTTTTATACTATACCGTAAGTATAGTAATAATTAAATATACTTTAAGGGTGTCTGGCAGAGGGTTGCAACCGTACAAAGTGTCTGGCTTTCGACAAGGTGACTTTTAGGATTATTATAAGTAAAATATGTAAAAACTGAGTTTTATACTTTACCAAATTTAACACACAATTTTACACACCTTTACTACCTGATACCTGCGAAAGCCACCGCGACTCAAGTTTCATAGGCGGGGTTCGTTCTTACCTGTGTTGGGGACATACATTGAGAAACTTACAGCTTTTATACTTTAACGAATGCCTGGGGGCCGCTGGCTCTTAGACCATAAAAATACAAGAGGAAAGTTAATCGAAATGGCATCAACGATAAACACTTGTGGCAGCTGTACCAAAACGATTAGAGGTAAAGAATGTATTAAATGCGTAATATGTGCCCGGAAGTACGATCTAGAATGTGCTAATATAACGAATAAAAGGTTCAATAGCATGGACAGCGACAGTAAAAACGCATGGCAATGTCCTGAATGCCGTTGCAAGCAGCCCAAAACAGACAATACCAATACACCGATTCGATCTTCACAGAATATTATTGCAACGTCTTTTAACCCATCTGAAACGTGCAATGTCACAATACGGGGCAAGCCAAGTATTGCTAGACTTGAAAATACAGACAGTGACGATGGTTATGTAACTGAAGATAAACTGCGATGTATGCTGAAGCAGGAGATTAAGATGATTATTAAGTCCACTATCGAAGAGACGATGAATGATCAGCTTAAAGCAATCAACGAGCAAATGTCGGGATTCCAAGAAACTATGTCATTCTTTAACAAATTATTCGAAGACCTGAAAAGTAAAATTGAGGAAAAGTCGACCGCCATTGATCGGTTGCAGAAAGAAAACAGCGAGCTGAAGGGCACGGTAAAGGACCTATCGGATAGGTTGGGAAACGTGGAACAAAATATGAGAGACAATAACGTTGAAATTGTTGGTGTGCCGGAATTTAGAAATGAAAACCTGATTAACACCACGCTGCAACTGATCAAGACTGTGGGCGGCGAGATCAATGATAACGACATTCTCCATGCATCTCGAGTTGCAAAAATTAATAAACAGAGTGACAGGCCGCGCTCAATAGTAGTGAAGCTTCGCAGTCCACGTCAACGAGATATCTTACTCGCCGCTGTCTCCACGTTTAATAAGAAGAATGCTAAAAACAAATTGAGTACACAACATCTGGGTCTTGGTGGACCTAAAACTCCGGTATTTGTTGCGGAACACCTAACACCGAGTAACAAATCTCTTCACGCTGCAGCGCGCAAAAGGGCCAAGGAATTATCCTACAGATTCACCTGGGTACGTAATGGTAGGATTTTTGTACGCAAAGATGAACAAAGTCAGGCAATCTTAATTCGCAGTGTTGAAAGCTTGAAATGTATTGTTTAGTTATAGCTGCATTCTCAGTTAGTGTATTGGTGACAGTAACTTGTAACAATGCTTGATATTTATTATCAAAACGTCGGAGGAACTCGAACCAAGGTTAACGACATCTGTAAAAGCATTTCAGTAAACAATTACCCCGTCATAGTTTTGACCGAGACCTGGCTTAGGGAGAGTGTGTATAATCGCGAATTATTCGACTCGAGATATGTAGTCTACCGGAGGGACCGATGCCTAGTAAGTGGGGGCAAGCTGGACGGTGGTGGGGTCTTGGTTGCAGTATTGCGTAGTATTCCGTCTGCTCGTATAGTCTCTTGGGAAAGCGAGTGTGAAGATGTATGGGTTACACTCCATTAAAAAATGAACAATACTGTAAAAAAGATAGCCATATGCGCCGTCTACTTACCACCACCAGTGACATCTGTATTACTGGATAGATACCTGGAAAATACCACTAACATCATCAACCATGTTAGTGACATAATAATACTGGGCGATTTTAACATGCGATTCATCAGGTGGACTCAACACTCCACGGAGTGCTATCTGACCCCTTCAAACTACAACTGTACCTTAGGTTACTCACTTGTTGACTTTATGTCCCACAACGGCTTAACAAAATAAGTAATATAGACAATAACTTTCTAGACCTTATTCTAACAAATTATTCAGACTGCACCATGGATGCACCCATCGATCCGATTAGCAAAATCGATAAGAAACATCCTCCATTGCTTCTTCATGTTCCAATCGAAATAACCCACGACTACCTTAAGTCAAACCCGAGGAACGACTTCAACTTTCATAAAGCCGATTATGCAAACATTTTGACCAATCTGAATATAACCAACTGGAATGAAGTATTTTCGGGGTGTGTGACGGTAAATGATATGGCAACGGTATTCTATGATTTGCTGTGGGACGTGATTCGGCGATATGTGCCACTCCGTAGAGTGCGATTGACTGAGTTTCCACCGTGGTTTAGTGCCGGATTGATCCGTCTTATCTCGGAAAAAAATTAAATTCGACTTAGGTATAAGAAATATAAAAATCCACGCGACAAAATAGAATATGACATGTTAAGACAGCGTTGTCACAGACAAAATAAAATTTGCTATAGCAATTATATTTCACGAGTGGAGGTAAACATAGAAAAAATCCAAAAGCACTCTGGAAATTTATTAAAGACAAACGTAAGGATGAACAGTCATTGCCGGCAACAATGCACTGTGACGACTTATCTGAGAGTACTGGCGCTGGAATTGCGGACCTCTTTGCAAAGCATTTTGCATCCGTCTACATCTCTCCCCCTTCGAATCAACTAAAGTGTACCGTTCCATGTTCAAGATTGAGCAATTCGTTGTGTCATATAAGTTTCACTGAGAGAGAAGTCCTAAAAAAAATCAAACAACTGGATGTTCTGAAGGGTGCTGATCCGGATATGATACCCCCTGTTTTTGTCAAACGCTGTGGACTGGCTCTCGCCTTGCCACTGTCCATGATAATAAATCGTTCCCTAGAGGATGGTGTTTTTCCTAATGAGTGGAAAAGGACTCGAATTGTGCCTATACATAAAAAGGGTGATCATAGCAATGTTAAAAATTACCGCCCCATTTCCATTCTCTCTTGTTTTTCTAAGCTGTGTGAGGCCCTTATATGTCCAGTTTTCACGAGGCATGTCGGCGCCGTCATTACCTCGGCTCAACATGGTTTTAGGAGTGGTCGATCCGTGCACACAAACTTGGTGTCATTTGTGTCTGATCTGTCTGCGGAGATTGATGGTGGGAGACAGGTTGATGCCATATATACTGACTTTTCCAGTGCTTTCGTTGGTAAATCACCCGCTGTTATTGACTAAACTCAGAGCCCACGGTATTTACGGTAACCTTTTAGAATGGTTTCGTTCTTCCCTCCTCAGTAGACCGCAGGCTGTCTCGGTTAAGGGATACGACTCTGGGGTGTACCACGCAGGTTCAGGTGTGCCACAAGGTTCCCATCTCGGACCGGTGTTGTTTTCTCTGTTTATCAATGATATCTCGGATCATATAAAACATTCTAAATTTTCCCTGTTTGCTGACGACCTCAAAATATACCAAACAGTCAACTCCCAGTTTGACACTGAACTAATTCAACACGACCTCAACAGAACTACAACTGGTGTCGCGACAACGGTATGATCCTAAATGCTGACAAGTGTTACCATATAAAGTACACCAAAAAGAAATGTCCTGTTCACTCAAATTACAACATCGATGGCAAAGTATTAAAAGAGGTACGCGAACTAAGAGACCTGGGAGTTATACTGGATAGTGAACTGCGGTTCTCCTCTCACGTGGATGCAGTTGCTAAAAAGGGAGCTCAAATGCTGGGGTTTATTAGGAGAAATACAAAAGAATTTCGTCAAATCAAGACGAAAGTCCTGCTCTACAATGCCCTGGTAAGAAGTCGCCTAGAGTGTGCTTGTGTAGTCTGGAGTCCCACATATGCAGTACACTCACAAAGAATTGAAGGCATCCAGCGTGCATTTACGAGACAGTTAGCATACTCCATGCCGGGTATCTCACATAGGGACCCTTATGACCAACGACTTGCTTTCTTTAAAATGAGGTCACTCCATCTACGCCGCAAAGTGCAGGACCAAGTGTTCCTATTCAAACTCATGAATGGTGGTGTAGACTGCAGCCGACTGCTCTCTAGTGTCAGACTCAATGTGCCCCGCCGAACGCCAAGGTACCCAAGTACAAAAATATTTCATATTCCGCTCTGTAGAACCAATGTTGGCAGACATTCCCCTATGGTCCGAATCTGTTCTGAGTACAGCTCACTGTGTGGCAACTCAGAGAAAATTGATATCTTCGTCGACTCCATTAACAAGTTCAAGAGTACTCTCTTGAAAACCTCCAAGGGGCTTCCTGACACATAGAATAGCTTATGGGTTGTCACTTAATTATTATTATGTTTTTGGAACGAAGTTCCTTATCGCGCGTTGTGAAAGGGGGCTAGACGGAAAAAAATCTCACGAAAAGTTGTAACGACACTTTTTTAACCGACTTCAAAAAGGAGGAGGTTGTTTTTGCTATAGTATGGAGGGTAGAGGTACCGACCGAGAGGGGGGATGAGGGGGGGCGTGAGGTTGGGGGGAAGGGGGGGAATGGGGGAAGGGGGGGGGGTAATAAAATGGGGGTTAATAATAAAAAAAATATTATTATTAATTTAAAAAAATAAAATTTTATTACAATTCCTTCACTAATTAATCGAAAGGAACTTCGTTCCATCCGGGTGTCCCTTGACACCTCTCAAGTTTTTTTTTTATTAAATAATTCAATAAAATTATATTAGTTTAGAATAATAAAATATAATATAGTTGCAAAATAATACAATGGAATAATGTTAATTTTGTTTATGAAATCTCATAAATTGATTGTTGTAATTGTAGTTAGATTAGTTTTATTCAATGTCAATGGCTTGTATTGAACTGATATTTATTCGTTGATCTCATTAAGGTAGGTGCACAAATCACACCAATAGTGTTTTAATTTAAATTCCGTTAGTTTGTTATAGGCAATAATGGGTTGTATTTATTAATATTTCGTAAATATGTGGTATTGTAAATATGTAAATAATTAGTGTTAGTTTGTTGTAGTGTGTCGATATATATTTTTAATCTAGTAATTAATGCTTGCAATTGAATTCTGTTACTTGTTTGTTATTATATTGTGGTCAATGCTGTGTACGTCTGTAATAGGTATGCATATAAGAATGTAATAATGGAGGCATGACAAATTTAATGATGTGAATGTATGCTGTTGATGTACCAATAAATAAATAAAATAAAATAAAATACCTGAAGCATTGATAGCCAGAAGAATATGTCCATACTGCTCCCGGATTGGGTAGTCCCACACTCGGTACTGTGCTTGGTCTGATGTGGCGTTCAGAGTAATCTCTTTCCATACCCTGAAAAAGTAGGTACAATGAAAATCACAAAAAAAATCACTTTCAAACATACATATCAAACAAAAAGATTGTTGCTTCTACATTTAGGTACATTTACTGTCAGATTCGCAATCGCAACGCATTAACTAAAGAAAAGAAAATAGTTGTCGCATCTGTTTTAGAATAACAACAGTACTTTTGTATAACATGAAAAAGTCGTTGGTCCCGGTTGCCAGTAAAATATCAGTCGTTAAGTCAATCCGAAGGCCTTATGGACCGGCTTGAAAAAGTTCAACACCGGGCAGTCACAACCATATCTGCTCGTTCGCTCTAACTTTGCCGCTCGGCTCCATACTAAAGTCGAATTTTTAATTAGACGAAGTAAATTGACAGCAACTAATGTCACTTCTTCATACAATGTTGCTTATTTTCTATGATGAAGTGACATTAGCTACTGTCAATTTACTTCGTGTCATAAAAAAATCGGGTATACGCCATGAAGCTATTCATGGTATACGCATAGATTTAGAATGTACAAGATGAACAGTGTCAAACTGAAGACGAGACCAAAAATGAAAGATCTATGTGTGGGTTAAATAGTGTTGTTGAATGGTCACACCTATGTTATCGATAAAAGTATCTGTATAAATGGATGGAATGGAAATGAAACTTCTAAGCACACAAAGTGCTTAGAAGTTTCATCTCCAACTTCTTGTTTTGGGGAATAAATTGTTAATTTGAATGTAATCGACTATGAAAAAGTAAAAATGGGATTGTATGGGGTAACTCGTAATATTAGAAATTCTGTAGTGATTTTACGAATTTTGATTCAGTGTGTGAATGTGAAAATACACTTTTAACATGTAATTTATGGCATCGTACATTGCAGCATTGTTGCCGTACATATATATTTTGCCAATTGAATTTGAAATTTTACAAAAAATCCAACTCTTATCGTAATACGAAACCTAGAAAATCATTTATTATTGAACCCTAGTAACAATAAAAGATATTACTCGTAGATTTTTTAAATATATTAACCTCGCCAAATTGACGTCGCCACTGATGGAAACTAATGGAAAGCCGTGGCGCATCTAGCGAATGGGGGCCATGCTTACAGCACACAAGACTTCTGACAGTAGTCCTCAACTTGGCGACCCTATGATGTGCCTCTTCACGCTCTGCTTGTAGAACCCGGGATTGTAAAATGAGGGAAACACATGTGCGGGCAGGTCGTTCCAGGATTTTGTAGTTCGACAGAGGAACGATCTTTTGAAACGCTCAATTCTGGCGAAGATTCTCTCCACTATATATGAGTGGCACCTCTGCCCGACGTGTTGTTCGGAATCGGAAAGGAGATGGTGGGATCAGCTTGAAGAGCTCTTCAGAACATTCGCCGTGATACATTCAGTAGAAGGCAGCCAAGGACGCTATGGTTCTTTGCTGCGCTAACGGCTCGAGGCTTACCGTCATCTTAGGACAACCTATAATTGAAATCGGATAACACGTCTCTGCATAGCGCCAAGCGCGTCCAGTAAGTACCTCGCACAGTCATCCCAAAGGTGAGAACAGTATTCGACGCAGAGGCTAATCTGCGCCTTGTACAGCAAACATCCCGGTGTGGCGTGGAGTACCTTAAGTGAAGTAAAATTATAAAAATTCAACTCAAAATGGATCACAAATTTTGGAAATATTATATTAAAATAGGCACAAAACCCTAAAAAAAAAGTTAAATAACACAGTTCGAGTAAAAATCAATCATATTTATAGTAAATTAAATCCAGATAAGTTTGTTTGTAGCAATGTCACTATAATGAACTATCGACATCCTTATCGATACCTACCCATGACTATTTTACTGTAAACAGCCCTTTCTATTTCTGCCTTATATATCCTCCAAAAATGCATTTACACATTAAATATTGTGTTATGTATGAAGAAAAATGCATAATCTACGTTATGAGTTGAACTTTCAGTGAAATTTTACATCCAATTTGGCAAAATATGTACGTCAAAAATGGAATGAACGAAGTCACAAATGACCTGTTAAACGAGTCTTTCTTCGTATAATTGCGTTTTGTAATATCCTATTCACACACTAAACACGACAATATTGTTGAAAATATAAAATTTTCTATTTTAATCGTAAGATCACTACAGATTATTGGATATTATGAATAACATAGAGCCGCCATAGGATCCCAGCGGGCTCAGCGATTCAAAATACTGACATATGAGTACACAATTTGCTTTCTCTTTTCCTCTCGAGCTAAGTGCTATGGATAATGAGGTCTCGCTCGCACGCTTTGTATATCTATTAAGAGAAGCGAAAAATTCTAAATCTATGGGTATACGCCTCTACGCCAGCGGCAAAGTTAGGGCGAACGGGTAGTATACAAATGTACTCTGTGGTCACTTAGTCGAGTGACGTCTCTATCTCATAATATACAAATGTTCTCTGTGGTCACAACTATACTATGCCTCCGCCTACCCCTTCGGGGATAAAGGCATGTCGATATATGTATGTTGCACAAAATACAAGTTGTTTACAACTAGATGATGCTCGCGGCTTCGCCGACGTTATTCCCGCGAAATTCGATACCCGTTCCCGCTTCCCGTGGGAACATTTTCCCTGGATGAAAAGTAGCATATGTGTTATTCCAGACTATAAGCTATCTCTGTACCGTCCAATCCGTTCAGCCGGTGGAGCGTGATTGAGTAACAAACATCCAAACATCTTCACAAACTTTCACATTTATAATATTAGTAGGATTGAATCAAAACTTCCCATGCTCTCTATTCTGTACCTAAACCTGCTGAAGTTGTAGCTAAGTTGTAGGTTTGCAACAACACACATTGGAAACAAGACCGTCTCAAAATAGACTAACGCTAACCCTTTACTAAATCTATGAAACTTCAAAAGAGACGTTTCACTGACAAAACTGTTTCACGGGAGTCCACGTCATAATTTCGAAATAATCTGGCCGACCCTCAAAATTCCGAACGCTCATTTCGCCGATGATAAATTCAACGAATGGTTGTATGGTCGACTGTTGAAAACTCCGAATGGTCATTTCGCCGATGATCAGTTTTACGAATGATTGTATGAAATTGATGTTGGTGTTGGATGGTTGTAAAAAAAATAAGTAGAATAGTCGAGGTGTTAACCATAATAAGTGAATGGTTAACACCCCGACTCAGAGTACCCCGATACAATCATTCGTAAAACTGATCATCGGCGAAATGACCATTCGGAGTTTTAACAGTCGACCATACAACCATTCGTTGAATTTATCATCGGCGAAATGAGCGTTCGGAATTTTGAAGGTCGGCCAGATTATTTCGAAATTATGACGTGGACTGGTTTCACGGTGCACGACCAAGTCCGATCAACAGCGGACTTTAACTTCGATAAATCGGATCAATTGGATTTTTATTGTAAAGCAATAGTTGTCTCTAGTGTGCTCTCAGATCGCCTCCACAGCATCAAAATCTTACCTGTATAGAGTATCTTCTGCAAACTTCATGTTGATAAAGTACTGGTGGACGGAAGATCCTTCCACCACCGTGTAGTTGATCCTGGACTGGCGCGCTAATTGCTCTAATGATGATACTGGTGTCTGTTGGTAAGTACAAAGAATTATTGAAAACTAGCTGTTCTCCGCGGCTTCGTCCGCGTAGAAGTCGTTATCGCGTAAAATTATTATCCTCCTTTTGCACAGTCAGTTAAACGTTATTTAACAGATTGCACAAAAGGAGTAAGTTAGCCTATGTACTTCCCTTGGACTCAAACTATCTCTAAAGTATACCAAATTTCATCAAAATCGGTTCAGCGGTTTAGGCGTGAAAATTTAACAGACAGAGAGTTACTTTCGCATCACTACTAATACATATTATAAATGCTCTGTCTGTCTGTCTGTCTGTTAAGCTTTCACGCCCAAACCGCCGCTGAAGCGATTTAGGTGAAATTTTGTAGGTATAGAGATAGTTTGTGTTCTGGTGAATTAGACAGATCCTAGAACACTCCCACAGGGGCAGATCGGTGTCAAGGAGTTTTAGTGAGTATTCCCAGTGCTACCGTGATCAGGTGTTGAGCGACCCTCACACGAGCCCATGCCTCGCCAGCGTGGGTAGTCCGTAAGCGGAGATCTCCTTGTAATAATAAAAAGGTATAGAGATAGTTTGAGTCCCTGGGAAGGACATAGGCCACTTTTTAACCGACTTCGCGAATTTTACGCGATAACGACTTCTACGTAGGCGAAGTTGCGAGGAACAGTTGGTTTATAATATTAGTACCTAGGGATAGGGATTATACTACATAATGCCAATATGAGAACGTGGCCCTGCGGATTCAGTGTTCTGTAAACGATCACTGCATGCAGCTTTGCTTGCTATGGCCGGTACTTGGATGGGTCATTAAATGATATTAATTTGCGAGCGATTCCGTACTTCTAAAAGGCTCACTAAGCCGTTGGTCCTGGTTGCCATTAAAATTATATTGCTTTAAGAAATTATCGTTATCAGCCAGATGAATATAGTCAACAAAATCTGTCATTAGTTGCGAGAATCTTCGCCAGAACCAAGTGCTTAATTCAAAAGATCATTTCTCTGCCGAACGGTGAAAAATTCTAAATCTACGGTCGAACCATAGATACTTGGAACCAACCACCATCACGTAGCACGTATTTCCGTCCAACCCTTGTTCGTCTTACACTCCCGGGTTCTTCAAGAGGAGCGTGAAGAGGCACATCACCGGGCCGCCAACTTGAGGACCACTGTCAGAAGTCTTACGGACTGTGAGAGTGGCACCCAGTCGCTAGATGCGCCACGGCTTTTGATCAGACGAGGGGTGTCTTATGTAGCTAGTTGGTTCTTGCGAGTTACTGGTAAAAAGGTGTTATTAGCCGTCACGGGACGACTGGCACATGTGAAATATAAAAAATATTTTGTAAAAATCCAATTTCCGAAATCCAAATTCAGGGTAAATAAGCTGGGCAATTGCCTCTGTTGGGAGTCTTGGGACATCCTTTCCAGGGCTTACCCGGGGCTCCTGACCGTAGGCAGTTGCATGGCACATGTAGCTTTAGTCAGTATTAGCGGCGAACAGGTTCCCGTGGAAATACGGGAATAAAATCTAGCCTATGTTCACCACGAAGAGTGTAGCTTCCCAACAGTGAAAGAATTTTTCAAATCGGTTCAGTAGTTTCGGAGCCTATTCGTTGCAAACAAACAATCAAATCTTTCCTCTGTATAGAAGAGTCATAGAATCAGTGAGGGATTTTTACACGTAAAAAAAAATAATTTAAAAGGTCTGCTATCGTCACTGTTGGCGACGATTTCGCCACGCCTAAAATCAGTTTACGCCTCAGATATACATAGATGTTTCAAATTTAAAAAATCCTCACCTGCATCCTCTCGACTGTAAGAAACGCAGCTAAGTTAGCTGTGAAGGTAGCCAGCATGAGAACCACGAACAGCCAGTACGCAGCCACTAAGGTCCGTCCTGATAACGCTTTGGGAGCTTCCCCCCCTCCTTGCGGAGTAAATGACGTCAACGCAAACCAGAAACTTTCCTTGAGCGTGAATTCTCTAAAAAAACATCTTTTTGTAAATATACATAAGCTTTCACTTTGAAAAACACAGAATTTTAAATCTAGACGCCTTTTATTGCAGTGTTGGACGACTTTTATAACAGCGTCGGAAGTTTTTCATAACTCTCTCGGGGTTTAGGGGACATGCGTTACTTCTCATGGAGCTAACGTTACACCCTGAGGGTACAGTAGTGGCTTCTTCAATCAGATCCCTAAGATTCAATATCTTAGGGTTTAACGAAAAAGCCCACATTAGGAGGAAGGGCATAACGGCACTCCGTTCGTTGAGCAGCCCGCCTGGGGCAGTACCTCCGCCCTGCAGAAGACCGCGGTAATAGTAACCTGACTCCGGTTGGGTTATGTTCTCCGTCGGTTAGCAGGGATCCAGAGCTCATTGGGGCGACTTTGTGCCGGTGACGGTGAGACCAGAGGCTTATCTGGCTCCATTGGCGGATAGAGGCGCGGAGTATTGGTACGGCGGTCAGGGAGACCCGGTGAAACGGTTGACCGCTGACCGCCCGCAGGCTGTACGGGACCCGAACCTGGGGATCACTTAATCTCCGCCCCAGGAGGCTGAACCAGCAGCCTGTGTAAAGTCCCTGGTGCTGTGGTCGTGCCGGAGGAGGATACCGGAGTGGACGCGGCCACTGCATTGGGGGGGGACCGGGGGCCCTTCCGTACGCCGTGCCAATCTTCCGCATTACCTTTGTCTGCCTTTGGTGATTTGGAGCCTCGCTTAGTCTCCTGCGCCAGCGGCACACAGGCGCCCCCTCAACCTTCTTAATTCCCCTTTTTTAAAAAAACAACAATGGCTGCAAAAAAGAAAAATAAAAAGGTATCCACAGCGGCATCGGCGTCCACACTTCAAGTGGACTTTTGCAACATCAGAGGCATGCGCGCGAATATCAACGTAGTCCACCACCATCTTGAAACTGCGAAGCCGACCCTTTTTTTCTTGACGGAGACGCAGATCTCATGCCCGAAAGACACATCTGACTTGATGTACCCTGGCTACAAACTGGAGTACAACTTCAGGCGGAAAGCCGGGGTGTGTATGTACGTCCGGGATGATGTCTGCTGTCGCCGTCTTACAAGCCTCGAAGACAGGGACCTGTCTACGTTATGGGCGCGCGTGGATCACGGGGGCCACACCCGGATCTACGCGTGCGTGTATAGGTCTCACAGCGGTAATACGGACACAGTTCGCCTTTATGACCACCTGCAGCAATCGACTGACAGGGTGATTGAGCAGTGTCCCTCCGCTGAGATAGTGGTTTTGGGAGATTTCAACGGTCATCATGTTGACTGGTTGGGCTCCCGGACCACCGACTTTGCGGGAAAAGCTACAACGTTTCAGTGGATGCTCCGCTAGGATCGTCGGACCACTGTGTCGTTCGGACGCATGTGCCTCTCGCAAGGCCTGAACCACCTCGGCCCAAGGAGTGGCGACATGTGTGGCACTACAAGTCAGCAGACTGGGATGGACTGCGAGAGTTCTATGCGTCGTACCCGTGGCGGCGGCTTTGTTTTGCCTCAGGGGATCTGGATTCTTGTGCTGTAGCAGTCGCTGAGGGGATCTTGGAGGGCATGGAATGCTACATGGTGTAATGGTCTTAGAAGGTTTTTACAGGGTCGGCAGCGCGAGTGTGGCACCTCTGGTGTTGCAAACGTTCATAGGCTGCGGTGACCACCGGTCCTTCAGGTGGGCCGTATGCTTGTCTGCCACCTTAGTGATATAAAAAAAAAAAAAAAAAAAAAAAAACAGCGTCATGACGCCTTTTACAACAGCGCGTCATGACGCTTTTATAACAGAGTCGGACGCCTTTTATAACAGCCTCATGACGCCTTTCATAATGGCCTCATGACGTCTTTCATAATAGCGTCGCGACTTTTACAACAGTGTCGTGACGCTATATATTACCATGTATAACAGCGTCGCGACGCCTTTTATAACAGCGTCATGACGCTATATTATACCTTTTATAACAGCGTCGCGACGCCTTTTACAACAGCGTCATGACGCTATATAATACCTTTTATATCAGCGTCGTGACGCTTTTTACAACAGCGTCATGACGCTATATTATACCTTTTATCACAGCGTCACGACGCCTATTACAACAGCGTCATGACGCTATATACTACCTTTTAAAACAGCGTCGCGACGCGTTTTACAACAGCGTCACGACAACATTTAGCCACAATCTGCGCCAGTCAATATACAGAAAACGCTTCAGAACTTACCTGCAGGGGTAAGGATAAGCCTCAGGGTTATTCCTAGCGGAGTAAGGAGAATATTTATCCAGCAGCCAGATCATGAAACCAGTGAGGACTAAAGCAGCCACGATGCTGAGCCACACCTCAGTACGAAGAACCGTCATGAATTTGAAGAGGGATGTTTTTCGGATGGGTTTTCTTATAACTGCAAAGTAAACGTAGATTTTAGTCCCAGGGTATTTTTCTGAAGAAAAGTGTGTTTATAGAATAGTTTTAGCTGAGTATCGCTTAGTTTTAAGAGCCAAGTCATTCGCGGGACTATTCAGGCACCTAGCCAAGCACGTCGCACGCAATGTGGCCACTTTGATAGTAGGTAATGCGTTTAGCTAGTATCAAAAAAAATGTGTGCGTGTACTAGTGTACACACGTAAGAAGTGAAACTTCTTCATAACCTTATTTTTCAAGCCCAAAAGCCCAAAAGCCCAAAAGCCCAAAAGTCCAAAAGTCCAAAAGTCCAAAAGTCCAAAAGTCCAAAAGTCCAAAAGTCCAAAAGTCCAAAAGTCCAAAAGTCCAAAAGCCCAAAAGCCCAAAAACCCAAAAGCCGAGAAGCCGAAAAGCCCAAGAGCCCAAAAGCCGAAAAGCCGAAAAGCCGAAAAGCCGAAAAGCCCGAAAGTCGAAAAGCCGAAAAGCCGTAAAGCCGAAAAGCCGAAAAGCCAAAAAGCCCGAAAGCCGAAAAGCCGAAAAGCCCAAAAGCCGAAAAGCCGAAAAGCTCAAAAGCCGAAAAGCCCTAAAGCCCAAAAGCCCAAAAGTCCAAAAGCCCAAAGTCCCAAAGTACAAAAGTCCAAAAATCTACAAACGACATGCTATCCCTGGATAAAGTACTCTTAATTCGAATCCACCGTGGTGGGGACGAAAACAAAGATGGCGCGTAACGAAAAAACGTGACGTGACGCTAAATTTTTTCCAACGCCGATAAAGAAGTTTCACTTCAAAAATAAATGTACCTAATAGACGAATTTCGTTTAAAAAAGGATGTTGTTTAATGACAACGCGTTTAGAAGATCGTGTGAGCGTTTCAAAAGATCGTTCCTTTGTCGAACTATTAAAACATGGAACGACCTGCCCGCACACGTGTTTCTCTCATCTTACAATCCCGGGTTCTTCAAGCGGAGCGTTAAGAGCCACATCACAGGGCCGCCAACTTGAGGACCACTGTCAGAAGTCGGCGGCCGCGCTCCATCAGGCTGGCGACGTCAATTTGGCGAGCTTATTATAAAAAAAAACTACACCACTGTAAGTAATTGTTAAATTAATTGTAATTACCTACTGGAAGTTAAGAGTCTACCAGACGCCAAATTGTTAAAAGAAGATAGAAGATATACATTTTAGCGTGCAAGAAAGAGAGAGATGCGATCGGTTTTTGTGCGCTTTTAACGAAATAAATTAATTATAAAAAAACTATAACCAATATGAAAAAAATACTCTAGTGCAAATGAAGATTTTACTACTGTCTTTCTATTAAATATTTTATATTATAAAAACAACTTATAACTTATGAGATCTAGCTTAAAATTTCACGAAATCGAGGTATTTTCAACACAAAAATCTATCGAGGATTTTATCAGTAATCGTGTTTCGAGCCTAGAGCGTTTTTAGTTCATGAACTGAAGTTGTCTGTGTTCAAATTTCAATTCATCAGACCTCACGTGTCCTGAGATCTAGATCAAAGTAATAGTCTATTTGGCGTCAGACGGACTCTTAAAAAGAGTGGCAGTGAGTTTTATTGCCAGGTTCTTTTTTCTCCAGCTCTACCTATTGCGTTGCGAATCTGGCAGTAAATGTAAATATAGAAGCCATCATTTGGACGTTCATAAGCGTTATATTGTTCTGTTGGGTGTCCTAGGACATCCTTCCGAGGGCTTACCCGGGGCTCCCAACCTTAGGCTGTTGGGCGATACGTGAGGTTTTTTAGTCGGTAGGAGTCCGGAATAATAATAATAATAAGCATCCATATTGGATTTTCCCTCACGTTAAAAAAAAACGTTACATTGTGATGAATAAAGATTTATCATTTTTAAGTCACTAAGCGAGTCGCCTGGCTTATAGCAACTAGCTGCTAACCACATAGACCTTAGCTTTATACACTTAAACCCTATTATTTAAGTCAATCTCTTACCAATAAGTATCCCAGTTTGCTCGAAGTAAGGAGCAACGAAATCGATCACTTCCTCTCTTTCTGCTGTCATTGTTAATGCAGATATGGCGAGATCGGTTTCCTATAAAATATATTAACAGTTTTAGCCTAGAAATGGTATCTTGTTCGACAATTTTGCGAAAGAACAGGCCTTAAATAAATTTTTTAAGCAAACGTGATTTTTGAAGTAAAACTTCTTTAGGTGCGACCTAGGGAGTAACTCTAGATTTTTTTCTGACGGAAATAACGCTATTTGAATTTGGAATGAATGATATTAATATAAGATTTGATGATGCCGTCAATGGCAAAGAAGTTTTACTTCAATCGCGCGTAAAGGTTACACGCACACACTTTTTTTATGATCTTTGGTATAGGTGGCTTCTGAGTGTGCGTTCGCGCAGCGGAATGTTGTTGAATTTAAAGATTTTAATTATGCAGATATTTAGTATATGACGTCGTGTAATTGTGTATGGTAAAAAGAAAATTGTGTATGCAGCCATTGTGGAGAAATTCGCCAAAAACTGATTCCGCTGGGCGAACGTTGTCCTGGCGGAACTTTTTTTAAATCCATGCACTTAAAAGAAAAAAAATGTGTCCAACAATTAGTGTGTATTTGTGTGTAATTCTGTATGTTTGAATAAAATTAGTGTATGCATTAACTTCGGAGAAATTCAAGTTTCCGCTACGCGAACGTTTGGCCATTAGCTAGTTTTCATATAAAGCGCTTATATAGAGAGCTGTAGATTTTTACATACGTTGTTTTGAATTTGTTTATATTTGTTTAATAAACAGATTTAGAAAAAAATGTAGGGTTTAAAAGATAAAAATATAAACGTAAAATACGCTTATTAGGTCGTAGTTCGTAAAGTATACACTTTGGGGTCTAGATTTTCACGTTTATAAAAACCATGTAAGTGCCTGCAACATGTTGCCAAGTATCAATGATGTTCCGTTAGTAATTAAAGGGTTTTAGGACAATTTACCATGAATAGATCACTGTTTACAAAGCAGTCAAATATCACGGCGTTCTAAAGGAATTGCATAGTAAAATGTATTCCAATAATTAGTTTATTAATTCAACTACTTACATGCAAAATTTCATCTCATCAAATTCAGTAATTAAAGAGAAACAATTAAAATACTGACAAAGCATCGAAAGCTTACATA
This sequence comes from Miltochrista miniata, assembly GCA_933228765.1. Taxonomy (NCBI): domain Eukaryota; kingdom Metazoa; phylum Arthropoda; class Insecta; order Lepidoptera; family Erebidae; genus Miltochrista; species Miltochrista miniata. The sequence continues at coordinate 19,140,497 of OW121774.1, read as the reverse complement.
ACCCGACCAAGTTCGAATGACGACAAAAAAGCGGCCGTGCAATATATTTAGGTAACATTCTAAAATTTACAGTCTAATACCGGTTTTGAATTGGTACCGGTGATAACACAATTGTTGTTTCGATATAATTTATATGTGATCAGTGATTTAAATTTTTATTGAAGCTCGAAATACATATTATCCTTACCCTCGTATTCATAATCGTTTATGAAACCTATTTTAGTTAAAACACATTTTAAGTCTATTGTTGTCTCTAACCAATGACAGAGTATGTTTAGCAAGCGTTTGTTAATGTTAAGTTTTTATAAACAAGAGACTAGTCATGACAAGCACCTCAGCTGCGCTCCCGATACGCTCAAAATACACGCGCCTGTGCGCGCACATGAGTTGTATGCCAAGTTCTGCCGTTACTAGGGCGCGCGCCCAAGGATTGTCATGATTAGTACCAAAGAGCTGAATTTTCATTCATTTTGACATTTCTGTGTCACCCACATTTCGCCATTTTTGGGTTTCTACGTAACAGGTGGCGAGAAATAAATAATAAATACATAATTATAATTTGTATACGTATCAGGTGGCGAGAAATAAATAAAAAATACATAATTATTATATGTAATTACAAATATTTTTGTACACAGATGTTTAATTAGAGAAGTACTTGTTAATAGGAGATTTATTTTTATCGTAGATGGTGGCGTTATTATTAAAAAATATTTTTCATTCAAGAAATACAATTGTTTAATTTTTCCCTAACGCTTGTGTACGCAACTGTACTATAATAATAAATACTATACTGGAAGGTTAAGAGCGTTACTTAGATATATGGCACGGCCGCTTTTTTGTAGCCATTCGAACTTGGTCGGGTTATGTAAGCTTTCGATGTTTTCTCAGTATTTTAATTGTTTCTCTTTAATTACTGAATTTAATGTGATGAAATTTTGCATGTGAGTAGTTGAATTAATAAACTAATTATTGGAATACATTTTACTATGCAATTCCTTTAGAACGCCGTGATATTTGACTGCTTTGTAAACAATGATCTGTTCATGGTAAATGGTCCTATAACCCTTTAATTACTAACCGAACATCATTGATACTTGGCAATATGTTGCAGGCACTTACATGGTTTGTATAAACGTGAAAATCTAGACCCCAAAGTGTATACTTTACGAACTACGACCTAATAAGCGTATTTTACGTTTATATTTTTATCTTTTAAACCCTACAATTTTTTCTAAATCTGTTTTTTAAACAAATATAAACAAATTCAAAACAACGTATGTAAAAATCTACAGCTCTCTATATAAGCGCTTTATATGAAAACTAGCTAATGGCCAAACGTTCGCGTAGCGGAAACTTGAATTTCTCCGAAGTTTATGCATACACTAATTTTATTCATACATACACAATTACACACAAATACACACTAATTGTTGGACACATTTTTTTCTTTTAAGTGCATGGATTTAAAAAAAAATCCGCCAGGACAACGTTCGCCCAGCGGAATCAGTTTTTGGCGAATTTCTCCACAATGGCTGCATACACAATTTTCTTTTTACCATACACAATTACACGAGGTCATATACTAAATATTTGCATAATTAAAATCTTTAAATTCAACAATATTCCGCTGCGCGAACGCACACGGCTTCTGATTCGCAGCTGGCCGACTTTTTAAAAAAAAAATTCTACTTTATTTATGAAAATTTTTTCCTACTTAATTTGTGATAAGCCGCTTGCCGTGTTGAAATGGTCAGGCGCAAGTTGTGACTGTCCATGCAATTCTATATTAATTAAATAATTCTATATTCATTTCTCGTGAAAATATGGACCTCCTCCTCCTTTTTATGCACAAGGTTAAACATGAGGCACTCACCCCCCTCATAAGATCTCCTACAATACCATCCCAAGTGCCGTTCGGCAGTTTCTTGCCGAAATCTCCATTCTTCGGACTCACAATTTCGTAGTCGAATGACATCGTCTGAAATCATTACATACAAATAGTCGCGCCACTTATATATAATTCATTGCCAAGGCACATGTGGGATTTACCATTTAAAAAATTTTGCCAGGTGTTGAAGCAATGGTTAATACAGGAAGGCATTCTATACAACCACCGATTTCCTGAATAAAAGTTCAAACCGTTACTGTGCTTACTAAAAGGTCCAAGTTAATTTGCCTACTTATATTTCCTTTATTTTCAAAATTCTATTAAGCTCCCTTTACCGACATTATTTTATTTTATTTTTATTTTATTGACATTCTTTAATTGTGTCCCTGTATTTTATTTAAATCTATTTTATAATTGTTATTGACATGTTAGTGTAAATGTTTTATCTGCTATTTATTTTATTAATATTTGACATTGTGTACCAGATTTGTATTATTTAGTTGATTATTTTTTGTTTCATTGATTTGACATGGTATACCGTCATAATACCAGAAATCATAATGCCTTTACTTAAAATGCCTGAGCCCAAAATACCCGAAATCAAAATATCAATATTCAAAAGGCAAATATTTATAATATAAATAATTTAAAATGCCTTACGGTCGAATAACCGAAACCCAAAAAACAAATTTATCAAATACCTTATCCTAAAATGTTCAAACACAAAATACCTTTTTTTTAACATGATTTAAATCCTACATGGATGCTATATATCTGTGAATGGTTAACACCCCGACTCAGAGTATCCCGACTCGGATAGGTTAGGTTAGAAGACTAAGGCGGGAGCGAAGCGAAGCGGAGCTCCCGCCTTAGCCTTCGTGGTTATTTTTTTTTTTATTTTTCGTTAGCCCACTGTAGTACTTTTGTAACTCTGAATCAAAGTGTTTTAACATGAGGTAAATCCTACATGGATACTATGCCGGACTACTACCGACTAAAAACCACACGTATCCTACATAACAGCCTACAGTTGGGAGCCCCGGGTAAGCCTTCAGAAGGATACCCAAGGACCAACAGACCTACGGCTACAACTGCGGCTTCACTTAGGTGGGGAGGGGGGGTGTAAATAAGTTAAAGCCGAATAACAAAACGTGTGAGTGACAGTGACACATTGTATTCTATTTTCGGTATTTTAAATTAAGGATATTTGAAAATTTGTATTTTGAATTCTGATATAATGATTATTTGTATTTTAAATTTAGACATTTTGCGGTAAGGTGTACTGAAATAAGGTATTTTGAATGTTAAGGTATTTCGAATTCGGGTATTTTGGTCTAATGCATTTTAAGTAAAGGCATTTTGATTTCTGGTATTTTAATATATAACCATTTGACATACTTACCTGTATTTTGTTCAAATTCGTAATTTTTAATCTATAGTGTAACATTATTTATTTGACGTTTTGTATTAAACTAAAAAGCGAATTGATTTAATGGATATGGAAAAGTTAATAATATTTAAATTAATTTAATAGACTTGAATTTGTTCATAATATTTGTTGAGGAAATTATTGGCCATCGTCATACAATTGTTCGAGTTAGTTAAGTATAACTGTTTACAATAATTTTGCATGCTTGTTTTCCAGGCGAAATATGTCTTGATCCTAATTATAGAAACATGTCATCCTGTGAACCATATTTCTAGCAAATAAAAGATATTTATTTATTTATTTATTTATAGTCACGCTTTTATCCTCAAAGGGTTAGACAGAGGTGTGGTATACGCCCATATTACATTTTTGCGACACGTAATAGGTGTTGTGAGCCTATTTGCCTTAGACAAGTGCTAAACAGAGATTAGTACTAAAATTTTTGGGTTCTTCAAGCGGAGCGTGAAGCGACAGGACTCATGAAAATCATAGGGCCGCCAACTCGAGGACCACTTTTTTTTTAACTTGAGGAATATCCTAATGGATGCTCTGCCGGACTCCTACCGACTAAAATACCTCACGTAACGCCCAACTGCCTGTGGTTGGGAGCCCCGGGTAAGCCCTCGGATGGATGTCCCAGGACTCCCAACAGACCTACGGCTACCACTGCGGCCTCGCCTAGAGGTAGAGGTGGTTCGGGTGCTATCCCGCGTTATTGGGGCGTTTCGGGTGTGATCCCGCTTCTAAGGGTGCGGCGTGCGTGAGTTGCTCACGTCACGCTGCCGTCATGGGCCTGCTTCTGTAAGGACGGTGAGCAGCCCTCTGACCGTCCTCAGGCCCCCGGTCATGGAGGCTGATAGTCTTGGGCTGTCTGTAGCCTCATAATTCCTAAGTAAGCTGATTTGAAGAGGATGGTTTTATTTGAAAGCATAATCTATGTTTTCTAGCAGAGCTTCATAGGCATGATTTATCAAAATCATTTTACTTAACATACTTAAGTTTATTTTACCGACATAAAAAAAATCTCGAAAACATAATTATATCTACTCGAAATTCTCGAATCTAGCAGAGCTTCATAGGCATGATTTATCAAAATCATTTTACTTAACATAAGTTTATTTTACCGACATACAAAAGAATTCTCGAAAACATAATTATACTCGAAATTCTCGAAAAGCTCCCTCAATTATAGCTGAAACAAATTGGTCACTAACCACTAATTTTGTATTATGTGCCTGAACCATGAATTTAATTGTTTATAGCTGTAGAATGTAAGTAATAAAATTTTTCATTTTGTAAATATCTGTGAACAATTTGCTTATTAAAATTTAATTAATACAATACACATTGTTTATTAAACGCTAACAGGTCTTTAGGCTAAGATGATAGCTTACCTCAGATAGTCTTTGAATGAGCTCAATACAATACCCTTCGAACACGGGCTGTCCCTCTTCATTTAACATTTGTTCTCCAGTCTGATGATCGATCTTTGGCAGAGTCCAGGGTATAGCCTGAAGGAGAAAATAACTCCAAATCTTCATTTATGTACAGACGAATTTGAGAATGCATGGTCAATCCGAAACGAAATTGCTTTGCACTGAGAATTGACGCCATCTCTCGGATAACATTGGAAGTCAAGTATCTAGCGTTGCCGATTTTTTTAATACCTCACACAGGAACGCGATTATTGTCAAAATAGCAACTCATTAATCTTTTGAGTAATGTAAATATGCCATCTAGTACATTTTTTGTGATTCTAAGGTGTCTATGCAATATTATATTCGAGTAAAGATGCGCCATCTAGTGGAGCTTTTGTGAATTTGGACTCAAATGTGCATGGGATTATAGATCTTAAGGGGCCCATGCAATATTGGAGGTGACTGTACGTCAAAGTAACACATATTTTAACGTCAAGATTGTTGCTTATATATTTACATTTACTGCCAGATGTGCAAAGCAATGAAGAGTTAAAAAGAAAAGAAAAATGGAAGACCTGACAATACGAACTCTCGGCTACTCTGCCATTTTTAATAGCCAGTAGATCTATACTTAATATTATAAAGAGGAAAGATTTGTTTTTTTGTTTGTTTGTAACGAATAGGCTCCGGAACTACTGGACCGATTTGAAAATACCTTTCACTGTTGGGAAGCTACACTCTTTGCGGTGAACATAGGCTATATGTTATTCCCGTATTCCCACGGGAACGGGAACTACGCGGGTGAAACCGCGTGACGTCAGCTAGTATAAAATAAAAATAAAAAACCGGCCAAGTGCGAATCGGACTCGAGCGAGGAAGGTTACGTACCAAAAAAAGGCAAAAAATCACGTTTGTTGTATGAGAGCCCCCCTAAAATATTAATATTTTTCTGTTATTAGTATTTGTTGTTACAGCGGCAACAGAAAAATCTGTGGAAATTATTAGCTCTCTAGCAATCACCGACCTACTAGGGTCGGCAGCTCGAGTATAGCGACTCTAATATTGCAAATGTTCATAGGCTACGGTGACGAACGTCCATCAGGTAAGACCGTAAGCTAGTTTCCCACCTTAGTAATAATAAAAAAAATAGATGAGTGTTCTGAACTTACCACAGCAGTACCAATTCTAAAGAACATCTTCAACGGTTCCAGTACAACATCTGGCAACAATTTGTATTCCTCGTTTGAGGACCAGGCCGCGACCGTCTGTGTGCCGATGTCTGGTTTATAGGTAGACAGGATGAATCGGGAGCGTAGGAAGAGGCCAGATCTGGTAAAAAGAGAATCATACATACATAGGCATATAATCACACCTTTATCCCTTAAGGGGTAGGCGGAGGCATAGTATACGCCCACATTTTACCTTATAGTTTTATGTCCCACGTAATAGGTGTTGAACCTATTGCCGTGTTGAAATGGACTAGGCGCAGGTCGCCGCAACCCGCAGTTGAAATTTTTCAAGCCGCCCATAAGGCCTTCAACTTGGCTTAACGATTGTCATTTTACTGAACCGGGTTTCATTTCGAGGTTTCCTTCTCTACGCAATGGATCATTTTGCGAAAGTGTTCCCTTAGTCGCCTCTTACGACACCATCGGGATGTATTGCGGTGGCGACATTTTGTACTTTTACCCGCTGCAAAACGGGACCCCGTCGCCACAAGGGGCCTGAGAGAGAATCAGAAAGAAAGAAAGAAAGTATTTATTGCGGATAATCAGTAGATATATCGTATAATAGAGGACGTCAGTTTCACCCGCGTTACTCCTGTTTCTGTGGGAATACGGAAATGAATAATAGCCTTTTTTTTACGTATGAAAATCCTACATGGATGCTATGCCGGACTCCTACCGACTAAATCCACACGATTTTTTTTTTTTTTTATACTACTTAGGTGGCAGACAAGCTTACGGCCCACCGGAAGGTTGGTAACCGTAGCCTATAGACGTTTGCAACACCAGAGGCGCTACACACGCGCTGCCGACCCGGGCGCAGGTTGTGACGACCCACAGTTGAAATTTTTCAAGCCGCCCGTAGGGCCTTCAACTTGGCTTAACGACTGCCATTTTACTGGCAACCGGGACCAACGGCTTAACGTGCCTTCCGAAGCACGGAAACGCTCGTAAATAATTGTCACAAAGTGGTCCACGTGGTGGTCACCCATCCATGTCTGGCCATAGTAAATGTTGCTTACTGCAGTGATCGTTTACAGAACACTGAGTCCGCGGGGCCACGAGCGCTTCTTTTTCTTACAACTAAGGCCGGGCGTCCCGGGTAAGCCCTCGGAAGGATGTCCTAGGGCTCTCGGCAAAGTTTTGCGAACACTTCAGCCTCGCCTGTGGGGTTCGGGTGCTATCCCGCGTCAGGGGAGTTGGTTCGGGTGTTAACCCGCTACTTGGGGGAAGGGGGGGGGGTTGATTGGGTACTGTCCTGCGACTATCACCACGATGAGGGGCAAAGAGATATTCGCCATCATCTTGGCCTGCTTCTGTAAGAGCGGCGAGCTGCCAACTTGCCGAACTCAGACCCTCGATCGTGGAGGTCGGTAGTCTTGGATGTATAGCAACCTGCGACGACCCCGCCGCCGACTGTGGAACTCGGGGGGGTTTCTCTCCCGGTCTCTCCCCGCTACCTCTTCCTGAAGCATAACTAGCTCGCAAAAAGATGCAGCGGCATCCCACTTTCTCTAGAGCCTATGTTCACCGAGAATAGTGTAGGTTTCCAACAGTGAAAGAATTTTTCAAATCGGTTCAGTAGTTTCGAAGTCTATTCGATGCAAACAAACAAACAATCAAATCTTTCCTCTGTGTGTTAGTATAAAAACCCGGCCAAATGCGAGTCGGACTCACGGACCGAGGGTTCCGTACCAAAAATCGGAAAATTATCACATTTATTTTGTTGTATGGGAGCCAACGTTGATAATAATTATTATTCTGATTTTAGTATTTATGTTGTGAAAGCGGCAAAAGAAATACATTCTTAATGACTGAGAGACGAACGAACAGCGAAGTCTCAGGACCTTAACTACCCCTAACAGAAGTTTACAGAACCCTATTAATAGGGTCCCGTTTTTACACTTCCGTAACGTACATATATACATACATATGGTCACGCGTTTATCCCCGAAGGGGTAGGCAGAGGCATATTATATGCCCACATTTCACCTTTGTATAATTTGTCCCACGTAATAGGCCATCGATTTATTTACCATTTATGTACACAATATCATATTGAATTGAATAAAGTATAATAGGTGGTGAGCCGTATTGCCGTGTTTAATTGGACAGGCGCAGGTTGTGACTGCCTGCTGTTGAAATAAAGCCTTCAACTTAGCTTAACGACTGCCATTTTACTGGCAACCGGGACCAACAGCTTAACGTGCCTCCCGAAGCACGGAAACGCTCAAATAAATGTCACAAAGTGATCACATGGATGGTCACCCATCCATGGACCGGCCATAGTGAAAGTTGCTTACTGCAGTGATCGTTTACAGAACACTGAGTCCGCGGGGCCACGAACGCTTCCGTAACGGAAGCCTAAAAATTATACAAAACTCTTTTTTTTTAACGTGAGGGAAAATCCTCATGGATGCTATGCCGAACTCCTACCGACTAAAAAATCTCACGTAACGCCCAACAGCCTGTGGTCGGGAGCCCCGGGTAAGCCCTCGGAAGGATGTCCCAGGACTCCCAACAGACCCACGGCTACCACAGCGGCCTCGCCCAGGGGGTGGTTCGGGTGCTATCCCGCGTCTTTGGGGGGTTTCGGGTGTGATCCCGCTTCTAAAGGGGGGGCTGCGTGAATTCCTCACGTCACGCTGCCCTCATATTATACAAAACTCTATCAGAAATATAAAAACTTACCGATCACCATCCCAATAGAAAATCGTCTCATTACTGATCTCAGCATCTTCAGCAAACTGCCTATACAACCTCTCCTTCGTACTATTCATGCTCGGTTGAGGATCATCACAGTCAACATTGGTAGTGATGAGGGGCAGTTCTCTATCCAACTTGTAGTAAACTTCAGATATGTAGGATATTAGAGCGTTGTTCAGGCGTTGGGGTTTCTGTGAAGTGAAGTTAGGAACGGATGAAATTAATGAAACATTCAACATAGATGCAATTTTTTTAAATCAATATATTTCAGATCCAGATACCCATAATAATGTAGGTAACCTATTACAAATTATCAAATTAATAAAATGTAAAAAAAATATGGTCACGCCTTTCTCCCGAAGGGGATTCACCTTTTTAGAACTTGTCTCACGTAGGTAGGTGGTAAGCTAACTCAAGCTGACTGCAATTTTACTGGCAACCGGGACCAACGGTTTATCTTGCCTTCCGAATCACTAGCAAATGGGGTGTTCATCCTTACACGTCGCATCCGGAGCGCTCGACCACGGTAAGATCAGATAGAGACTTTCTTCCACGTACACTTAGGTTGTGGAATGATCTCCCTGCCTCGGTTTTCCCAAACGCCTACAGTATGGGGTTCTTAAAAAGGGTTCTTAGAAGACTTTAACAGGGTCGGCAGTGCTAGTGTGACGCCTCTGGTGTTGCAAACGTCCATAGGCTGCGGTGACCACCGGTACATCTGGTGGTGCCGTATGCTTGTCTGCCACTTTAGTGGTAGGTATAAAAAAAATTGACCCAACACAAAGTGGTCACGTGATGGTCACTCATCCAAGTACCAGCCACAGTGAAAGTTGCTTACTGCAGTGATCGTTAACAAAACGCGGAGGCCGCGGGGCCACGAGCGCTTCTCTACTCCTATAGCTAACACGGTTCATAAGATAGAGCCTCGTGACAGACATACAGACAAACCGACGCGTCTTAGTAAGACGGTGTCGTTTTTTCCCTTGGTACGAAACCCTAAGAGGCAACTACAAAGTCTCATCACCTGAAAATTTTCAGGACACGAGCAATCCTCTCTCTTAAGTATTCTGCAGCATTCCCCCGGGTCCACTTGAAGAATCATCGTGGGTAGGACCAGTTGGCTCGCGTTGAAAGACGAGTAGTCAGTTAGCAGAACGATCCAGCGAAAACTGCGACGTACCAGCTTTTCTTTTACTGCCTAAGGAAAAGTTTGATATTTATTATAAGCGATGATGACTGTACAATTTTCTTTCAGCAACATTTGAAACTTAGTTGTCTGCTAGAAGTGCCTTGGAGTTCTCATGATCGAAGAAATTAATTGAAAAATTATAACAAAACTAGCTGATGCTTTGCCCGCGTAATATTTGGTTCCCGCTTCCCGTGGGAACATATTACCGGGACGAAAAGTAACCTATGTGTTATTCCAAATCTACTATAAGCTATCTCTGTACCAAATTTTAACAGAGCGTGATTAAGTAACAAACATCCAAACATCTAAACATCCAAACATCTTCACAAACTTTCACATTTATAATACCTACCATTAGTAGGATAGTAGGATCCCTCGACACGGAGACAGTATAATAAGTCCAAACATGGTATAATAAATAAATAAATATTTGTGGACCTACACACACAACATCGTCTAGCCCAAATTAAGCTGGGCTTCCTATGGGATCTAGACGACTGATATACACACTTATATATTTCTAAATACATACATATTATACATAGAAAACGCCCAACTCCGAAACAAACATTTGTGGATCACACAAATATTTGGACATCCCCAGGAATCGAACCCAGGACCTTCAGCGCCGCAGGCGGTATCACTACTGATTACGCCACAGAGGCAGTCCAAATATTTACTTATATGCTGTAATTTTCTTAGGAGTTGAATATCCCGATGCAGCAGCTAGTTTCAGTTTTGGAAATACTGTCAAAGTAACAGTAGGTAAGTACTTAGGTATACCGAATTTCAGAATAATCGCGATCCCTTTACCACCTAGGAATTGAGCTGTTGATCTTCTTTAAGGGCAATCATCACGATAATGTCGAGGTTTCAACAAAAAATCCGCTTGAAAATTGGTCCCATTCATTCGGAAGCTTTGATGCCACATGAGTATGATGACACTGTAAAACTATTTTTTATTCCGTTGGGCATTAAAATATTGTTCCATAACTAGTAAAAATCCTTAAAAATAGTATGTTTTTTCCATCCTTACTCGTCTATACGTGTCAGAAATAAATCCGTTGTCTCCAACGAGGATGAAAAAGCTCGGTTCTGGTCTCATAGTCTTCAAAGCGCGAGCTGAGTCTCTTGTCAGACCGGCGTGCACCCACACGCGAAGGTTCGACGCTCCCAGGAGCTCGTACAAGGTTTTGTCCACGTCTGAAATTAATATTATGTTTTAAACCGTTCTTAACTCAGTGTGTTATAAATTAATGCTAGCTCACTGTTCACTATTAGTCACGCTAACTCAAGTGTAGTATACAAAGCGCTTGTAACACCGCTAGCTTAGGGCTTAGGGCTCTATAAACGATCCTCCTAGCCCCGATAGTTCTATGGGCTATCTATAATCTCTCTGCTAGCTCAATATTCTAGAAACGAAGCACTCGTAACCCCGCTAGTTCTATGTGCTATGAACGAAGCGTTTTTTTTTAACGTAGGGGAAAATCCTTTACGGTTGCTATGCTGGACTCCTACCGACTAAAAAACCTCACGTAACGCCCAACAGCCTACGGTCGGGAGCCCCGGGTAAGCCCTCGGAAGGATGTCCCAGGACTTACAACACTCTCTCTGTTAGCTCATTATTCTAGAAACGAATCACTGTTAACCCCACGAGCTCTATGTGCCATAAACGAAGCGCTCTTAGCCCCGCTAGTTCTATGGGCTATAATCTCTCTGCTAGCTCAATGTTCTAGAAACTAAGCACTCGTAACCCCGCTACTTCTATGTGCTATGAGCGAAGCGCGTTTAGCCCCACTAGTTCTATGGGCTATTATCTATCTACTAGCTCATTCTTCTAGAAACGAAGCAATCGTAGCCCTGCGAGTTCTACATGCTATAAACGAAGCGCTTTTAGCCCCGCTAGTTCCATTATCTTTGTACTAGCTCATTGTTCTGGAAACAAGTCACTCTTAGCTTAGCCCCACGAGCTCTATGTGCTATAAACGAAGCGCGCTTAGCCCCGCTAGTTCTATAGGCTATTATCTTTCTGCTAGCTCATTGTTCTAGCAACGAAGCGCTCTTAGCCCCGCTTACATGGATGCTATGCCGGACTCCTACCGACTAAAAGCCACACGTTTCCTGCCTAAGGCCTACGGTTGGGAGCCCCGGTTAACCCTTAGGATGTCCCCAGGACTCCCAAAATGAGATAAGATATACCTATTTACTTCACCTTACCCAGCGAAATGGGTGGTCGTATGTACCTACTTCTGCCGATCCTTATTTATTTTAAACATGTAATTGTCTAAATTTACTCACCACGTTCACTTTCCAATATGATCGCCGCATCGGTCACATTTCTGGAATCAAGATGCTCGTTGATAGCCTTCAAGAGCTGCTGAGAACCTAGCAGTGTTCTGACGAGAGGAACTCCTGTGACCAAAGAGAGCTCTTCAGCCATATTCCAAGGAGCCCAGGACAAGTCGATAATCATAGATACACCTTTCGATACTGCTGAGCATACTGGAAAAAAGGTTCAATCAAGATTATCCAACGGCATTTCAGGGCTGAACGTAGGGCTCTTCCAATATGGCACTACACACGGTCCTGCAACTTCCGCATCCAGTTTCATCACTACCTTTTACTAAGTCTTACTTAAAACAAGGCCTGCCTCACGTATCCCAACCAAGATCTATGGAGCGCAAGTCAACCTCAAGAACAAGTTCAAGACCGAAATATTTGTATGGCGAGCGTCACATCTCAAATTCAACTTCTCATTCGGCATGGCGCTTCACTAAGTACTGCGTTCTGAAGAAGCTGGTGGATGTACCTACAATTGTACAATCGATGAGCACATACTCTCAAGAGCATCTTCGGAATGGATATTTGTTTCTTGGCTGTGACGTAAGCCATGGCCGGCAGCCAACATTGTAGAGTCATTGTGAGGCCGTCGCCTCCTTCGCCGTGGGTGCGGGAGCTGAAGCAACTGCAAGTGGTATAGCTGTTCAGGGACTAGACTCTTGCAGAGGAAGAGTAGTAGTCTGTAGTTACTTCCAAAAAACTCCAGCTATCTTTAAAAGCTAGCCCTAAATTTGCTCTTGGGCACCTTGGGGTGGTATGACAGCAAATGTGGAATATTTAACAGAAACAAATGGGATTCTTGCGAAACTGTAAAGATTTACCACTTACACATTCTGTTACTCTCCTCCTCATTCTCTCTATCCAGAAGTACAATAGCATCGTCAAGTTTAACTTCTGGTCTTCCATTCTCAGCCAGTTTCAGAGTTCTTCCGATGTTTTGTACCAAATCTTCTTCTTGGGCTTCTATGATAAATACTAAAATACAAAGAAAGGTATGACGGAAAAAGTAGGGAAAAATAATACTTGAGTAAAATCCCGCAAACTGTAAAAAATAGTGAAGTAGGTAATATAATATTACTATCTCCTAAACGGAGTCCTGGGACATACTTCCGAGGGCTTACCCGGGGCTCCCAACCATAGGCCGTTGGGCGTTACGTGAGGTTTTTTGGTCGGTAGGAATCCGGCATAGCATTCATGATGGATTTTTCCTCACTTCAATAAAAAATCTCCTAAACGGAACAGCAATGAAATATGATGTGATGAGAATGATGACTACTGAGTAATTTTGGTACTATCAAAATAAAAGTGGGCTCAATGCAGTTCCTTGGGGCACACGGGCACACCTCAGTCAATTCCTCAGTAAACATATTTCATCGCTTTTCCGTTTAGGGAATAGGTCGTCATTTTCATGACACTCTTTGCTACTTGACAGGTGAAATGCATTCAGATCCTGATCTAACCTTTTAGTCCATATTCACAAAGTCAAAAGCTTTTGTTAGGACCATCAATATCCCTTTTAAGGTTTCGTACCTCAAAGAAACGAACAGTAAAGAAAGTTATTTATAAGGGATAAATAACTTTCTTTGGTAATTCTCTCATAGGCATTTAAACAATTTTTGAGATTTATTATTTTTAGGGGTCAACCAACACCTTCGGGCCCAAGTCAACCTCACGTGCAAGCTCGTGCACCTGCTGAACAACGGACGAGGCTCTGACGGCGGCGGTCCATTTCAACACGGCGATGGGCTCACCACCTGTTACGTGGGACCGAATTGTACACGGTGAATTGTGGGCCGGTATAGGCCTCTGCCTACCCCTTCGGGGATAAAGGCGTGAGTATATGTATGTATGTATGTATGTATGTATGTATGTATTATTTTTAGGGAAATGGTTGGGACATTTTATATAAAACTAGCTGACCCGCGCAACTTCGTTTGCGTGATAAATGAAGAACCGCTCGACCGATTTTGAGCAAACTTCACATAAACCATCTACTAAATGGTCCGAATAAAACCTTAAAATTTGGTTTGGATAGGTGAGCCCGTTCTTGAGTTATAAAATTACAACGAAAAGTGGCATTGATTTTTATATATATAGATATCAAATTCGCTTAAAATAGAAAATTAAATTACGATTAGAAAAATAACTTACCAAAACGTAGACTCAGCTCAGAAAGCACACATCCCAAATTAATTAACAATATCATCAATAATAAGTAGCACATCTCCATTTTAATGTCGACAGTTGCCACAATTGCAGGTTTTCAATTTATTAATTAATATTGCGGAAATGTATTCTTGCAGTAAATATGGAATTAATAAAGTTAAGATAACATAAAATATGATTCTTAATTTCTCAAGCATCACTATAAATCATTATTATTTGTTTTTATTGGCTCAAAAGTTTAACAGAAAAGAAAATTCTTTTACAAGTTTGAAATTTTTTTTACAAGTTGAACTTAACCCACAATTGCATTTCTTGAACTCGAAATAACTGGTAGTCTATCGTTTTGGTTACAAAACTGATATATAATGATTGATAAATATGTGATTAATGGTTAATTCAAACAGTGGTTTAGTCAAAGGATAACATGTTGTTAATTTAGTTGCTAGTACAGTCGCATACAAACGACTTAAGTTTTATTTTTGTTCGACTGCGCTGCCTTTTTAAATATATAGGTAGATCTTTATTACTAAAATGTTACCTACAGCCTTACATACAAATGTTGCACAAGGTGAACACCGGTCGAGGTAAAAGAACGATATATCGGAACCCTTAACTAACCCGTCATACAGGCTCTGCGTGGTAATGCATACACGATCCTAAAATGAAACAGAGAGGCCAATATCCAGCTAAACTGTGATGGGCTGAATGATATCAGGGCGAAGCTGATTTGGGCCCCAAAGATGTAGAACCTCATTGCACCCACAAATCGAATCCCGGTTCGGATAAATTAATATTGATGAAATAACTAATTATAGATTTACAAGTTTATTTTAGTACGTTATGTTAATCCATTTACAATTTTACACGGTAAAATTTATGAAATTTGTAAAGGCTGTTCCTTATTTATTTAGAACACTACAATAAATGTAATTGCCGATATAAAAATATAACTGTTCCCAACGTACCGATTTATAGTTATAACTTTAGTCCACGAATGTACAAGCAAATAAATTATTGACGGTAATACCCGTAACATTGTAGTGATTTAACAAACGTGGGAGAATACACCTGCCGCTTTGAGCACGCGAACTTTACAAATTACAATAGTTATGCATACATACTTAAACACATTTCCGTCACGCTTTCATCCCCGAAGGGGTAGGCAGAGACATGGCAAAGAACACATCTTACTTGTAGTGTTTTCCTCCTTTTCCCATATAATAGATGGTGAGTCTATTGCTATGTTGAAATGGACATGGTGTAGGTTCTGACAACCCAATGATAACATTTTTCAAGGTGCTCATAATGGCCTTCGACTTGGCATAACAACTGCCATTTTACTGGCAATGCCATTTTAAATGGCCAACGAGTTAACGTGCCTTACGAAGCACGAAAACGCTTGCAAATTAAATGTCACATATCTAGTGGTCACCTATCCAAAGACTAGCCATAACGAGAGCTACTTACTTCAATGATCTTTTTACAGAACACCCGAGTCTGCAGGGTAACGAGGGATAGAGGGTATTTTTGTGTCTAATTCAAAAACAATGTTCAACTCTGCTATTCGAAATCATGTTCAAGTGATATAGAGATTGTGTTGGATGTACCCATTAGGTACCAACATCCAACACAATCTACCGGTGATGCCATGGGAAAGAAAGGTAGCATCTCTAAATACGAATGGGCCAAGAATGTTTCCCTGGCGTACTCCAAGGAAATAGGAGTGGGTTAAAAGGATCCCTGGTGTGCAACGGTAACTGGGAAACATTTTGTATTCCGAACCGAGGTCGGAATCTCTGAAATCATAGTTTTATGCGCAAGTTTCGTAAACCTCTTTGAAAAATGCTTCAGTACCAGATCACTAGGTACATGTTAAGCAATGGCGAATGCAGAAGCGCATTCGTTAGTAGACTGCACGCTCGATTGCTAATTTTGTAGTCAATCAATCAGATCAGCCTTTAGCAGTCCACTGCTGAACGTATGCCTTTTACTCTCTCGCTCCAGACCATGGTGCGAGCCATGATCTCCAGCGGGAGTAAGTGGGACTGAGCCGCCTCTTTCTGCGAGCAGGTCATGTGAGTGAAAGAGACGGCGGGGCGGGAACGGGTTAGAACTCTCCCACCGGAGTTCCGCAGTCGGCGGCTTGGGCACCGCCGACGAGTCTTCGCCGAGGAATATCGGCCTCCATGACCGGGGGCCTGAGGACCGTGAGAGTGTCGCTCACCGTCCTTACAGAAGCAGGCCCATGACGGCAGCGTGACGTGAGGAATTCACGCACGCCCCCCTTAGAAGCGGGATCACACCCGAAACCCCCCAAAGACGCGGGATAGCACCCGAACCACCCCCTAGACGAGTCCGCAGTGGCGGCCGTGAGTCTGTTAGGACATCCTTCCGAGGGCTTACCCGGGACTTCCAACCATAGACTGTTGGGCGTAACGTGAGGTTTTTTAGTCGGTAGGAGTCCGGCATGGCATCAATGAGGATTTTCCCTCACGTTAAAAAAATGCCTCCTTCAATTTTCTCCACAACACACGTTCCTGCGCCAAACGCATTCAGCCCTCCGTGCGACCTTTTCCAGGTCTTTGGTCTATCTGGCGGGTGAACATCTTACCTTACGTTAGCCGAGTCAGTCTTCACTTCGGATCTGGCTTAGGGTCAATTTATTTATTATTTAAATTTATTTTTATTTAAGCTGCACAATGCGCACGTATTCGCCAGAAGCTAAAGGTAAATTAATTTTTCGTCAGAGTCCATCGTGATCAACACCAACGCAGGCCAAGTTCCGACTGATGGCGCGTTGGTTCGCTTGTGGGCGCATGGATACGCAAAATGCGCGCGCACCAATCAGCGTTGGTCACGCGCAGACACGAGAAATCCGAAGAATGCGCGCGTCTTTTTAAAATCTCAGAAGTAATTTGTGCGTTTCGCTGTGAAGTTGTGGTTGAATTTGATGTGCGTTAGGACCACGGGTGTACAGCACGGAATCGAGCTGCTCCTCTACACAAAGATGGTACCTGCAGTGTACCTCAGTGTACCCTTAATGAAATCCAGTGTACCTACTTCTTTTGATAAAAAAATATATAGTACAATTTGTACACCCGCCATTCTACAGTTAAGACTGCGGGTGTGCATTTTTCCCATCAGGAGATGCGTATTTTACAAATGTTTTTTTTTTGTAAATATGTGTACCTGCAGTGTACCTTAGTATACCATTAATGAAATTCAATTTACCTTCTCGGATAAAATATTATATAATTAAGTATGTACACCCGCCATTCTAAGTTTAGAACTGCGGGTGTACATTTTTTTCGCGGCAAGCAGATGCATATTTAACTTTTTTTTATTTTTTTTATGCGTACCTACTGTGTAGCTTCATATAAAAATATTAAATATAACTAACTAGCTGTTTCCCGCGGCTTCAACCGCGTAAAAGTCGTTATCGCGTAAAATCATAACCCTCCTTTTGCGCAGTTGGTTAAAAAGTAGCCTATGTCCTTCCCAGGGCCTCGAACTATCTCTATACCAAATTTCATCTCAATCGATACAGCTGTTTAGGCGTAAAAGCGTAGCAGACAGACATACAGACCATCTCTGGAAGTTTAGAATTCCATGCTCAGACCACTCTGTTGCTGATAAAATGCTTTAAGTATATTATTTACCCGTCTGCGAAGAAGGAGGGTTATGTTTTTCTAGCCTAATAATGTATGTATAGGTACATATAGAGTATATGTATGTATATTTTTACCCTTGCTTGAGGTACCCCATTGTCTCAACATTTATTACTCGTATTTTCAACATCCCTACTAATAGTATAAATGCGAAAGTAACTCTGTCTGTCTGTCTGTTACGCTTTCACGCCTAAACAGCTGGATCGATCAAGATGAAATTTGGTATAGAGATAGTTCGAGGCCCTGGGAAGGGCATAGACTACTTTTTAACCGACTGCGCAAAAGGAGGGTTATGATTTTACGTGATAATGACTTTTACGCGGTCGAAGCCGCGGGGAACAGCTAGTTACTTATATTTAATATTTTTATATGCAGGTACACAGTAGGTACGCATAAAAAAAAGAATAAAAAAAAGTTAAATATGCATCTGCTTGCCGAGAAAAAATATGTACACCCGCAGTTCTAAACTTAAAATGGCGGGTGTACATACTTAATTATATAATATTTTATCACAGAAGGTAAATTGAATTTCATTAATGGTATACTAAGGTACACTGCAGGTACACATATTTACAAAAAAAAACATATGTAAAATACGCATCTCCTGATGGGAAAAAATGCACACCCGCAGTCCTAACTGTAGGATCGCGGGTGTACACATTGTACAATATATTTTTTTATCAAAAGAAGTACACCGGATTTCATTAAGGGTACACTGAGGTACACTGCAGGTACCATCTTTGTGTAGAGGAGCAGCTCGATTCCGTGCTGTACACCCGTGGTCCTAACGCACATTGAATTTGTTATGTTCAGTTTTGGCTAGACGCTTCGATGCGCGTCGACTCTGCGCTAGTATAAATTGACCCTTACTCCATTAACCATCGGTTCTTCTAAAGATGCATTGCCACCAATGCCGCATTGCCACCAATGCCCTTCTGCGGGCTATGTCGACCATTCTGATTCTTTGGCGAGTAACGTCGAGGAAGAAAATGCCTACGGCATTAAGTCCAAATTTTGTGTATAAAGTTTTTCAATAAATATCCTCATTTTAGATTTTATCCTTCAGCTTGTTTCATAAGTAGGTAGTTGCGCAACTTTGCCTAATACTTTTGCGCAACTTTGCCTAAAATTTCTGCGCAACTTTTCCAACTTACCCCGGATTTATCTTTTCTCGGCACTCTATGTCTAATGCTTTATGACAACCTTCATAGGGCTGACCAGGGAATCCCGCACGAGGCAGTGGTTTTAGTCGGTTGGAGACCGGCATAGCATCCATCAGGGATTTCCACAATTACAAAATATAAAATGTTGTATGGATGTTTTCTTACTCCTTCACACTTTAAGGGCTCAACGGATCTGGTCAAAATTTGGTACAGGTATAGATTATATGTTCCCATGGGAATGAGAACAGAATTTCACGCGGGAGCGAGGAAAATTAGGCTTTACTTTCTATAAATAAAACAACTATTATCTTTAATATATAATAACTATTTATGTATGTATATAAACATGACATCAATAAGATAAGAAAAAAAAATTAATTTATCTAATTCACAAAATGAACGTATTGATACACCTCACAAAAACTTTAGTTCATAATTAAAAATTATTTCATTTTTGCCAATAGATGGCGTCATTTTTATGAAGTCAATTTGGATACAACTCGCTGTTGTTATTTTCCTGCATTTTTTTTTTCAATCAGAATACCATTATATAAACAAAATAATAATAATAATCTTAATATTTTTAAAAACATTTTTGCATTATTATTGAAATCTATTTTTTGTGTATACACTAAATTCTTATATTCTAATTAATTTAACGCTGCATAATATACAATTTTTGGGTTCATTTAGTGTGGCCAGGTAACAAAATATTAATTCAAGATTAATAACAGTTTTTTTTCTAAATAAAAATTATGCCTTATAAAAATTTGATTTTATTTACACATTTTTCAATGGACAAAAGATATTATAATTAATTTACTCATTCGAGATTCAATTGATTACCAAATTTGTAAATGATTTTGGCACTAAACGAACCCAAATTTCTAAAACGCAGAGCTATGGACAGGGCAAAGCCCCATACAACTTAATAACTACCTCTCCGAAAAAATCTCTAGTAAAATCTAATTTATACAGATTTCCACACACCCCAGGAAAAAAAAATATCTATGCTACATGAAAAATACCATAATAAAAAAAACTACAACACATCACTATCTCACGGTATAAAACTTTTCTGCATAAAAATCTTCACCTCTGGCTAGGGATGTGCAAAATTATCGATATTTTACACAGAGAAAAATTTTTGGTACCAAATTGGTATCCTTCGAAATCGAAAATTTTGCACACGCCCGGCCCTATTACTAAACACAGTGGTTTACCGCGACATTTTGCAGGTCGATATAATTTATTAAACATGAATAAATGCTAGTTCCGTAGCGAAAGGAATTATTGACGCCAATATTTGGTATTAAAAATTCTGTCGCGCCCCGGAACTTGTAAAAACAGATGTGATATCACATTTGGCTACCAAACTGCTGCAAATTAAGCTTAATATTAAAAAAACATGTGATATAATGATATTAGGAGTCACAAATATACAAACTTAATAAAATGGAATGCTATACACATCGAGGATATAACCCATTGAGAGGAATTGCCGTTGCGGCTAATTTTGTGACATAATAAGCGAATCGAACAGATTCGATAAGCATCATCCGCCAATAAGATGTCGCGACAAATAATCGCAAACGTATTTAAGCCAATGAGAGCGCGGTGAGTTAAGCTGTAATTTTAGAATTAATTTCGGCATTACATCCCTTGGGGTTGAATACTCGATGATGGCCATCAAAGCTTGATATATATCCAATAAATTCCATTTTTAGGATTGAATAGTATAGGATTTGTGATATAGAAACTACCAGTTAGCCCAAATGTGTTACCATCCGCACCGATATACTGCGAGATATTCAGACACTTATAAATAAAAATACATTGCTAGGAACTTAAGAGCTTAACACAAAAATAATTCTAAATAATTTAATTTATCTTTTTTATAATCGTTCAACTCGAGGACATTTTACCGTCTTTTTATTAAGTTTTCAACTGCTCAAACAAGAGATTCACACACGGCGACGTTATGAAATAACTGATTGAAAACAATGGCGAAAGATAGATACTAGTTTTACTGCTCAAAATTTACAAGTTAAATTGGTTTAAAATATTTCTCATAAGTTCGCTGAGGACCCAATACCCTATCGTTTCACTCGTACATTGGTCTGGAGATATTTATTCTAATTCCACGAAATTGTGTAACATAATATTTCATTTGCTATAGTGAAAATAGAGATGTAGATGAGCCTATCGATAAAAATACCAAAACGAAATAAAAGTATTATTTTACATAATATTTCGGGTTGAAAATATTTGTAAGACGATTAGGGTAATGAAAGAATGGTAGATGTGTTGGCTAGTATGATATAATATTTTGCAGGTTCAAAAATCAAGCTAGCAATATTCGACCAACTGAGAAACGTCATTTCATTGAACGTGGAAGTAAGTTTATATATTAATATATAATAGATAAATTAAAACACACAGAATTAAACATCGGTGCGC
Organism: Miltochrista miniata; assembly: GCA_933228765.1. Taxonomy (NCBI): domain Eukaryota; kingdom Metazoa; phylum Arthropoda; class Insecta; order Lepidoptera; family Erebidae; genus Miltochrista; species Miltochrista miniata. The sequence continues at coordinate 19,118,841 of OW121774.1, read as the reverse complement.
TTCGTCACTCTCTTAAATTATATAAACAATGTAGCTTTAGCCATGGTTGCTCGCGGGATAAACAGATGTGGCGATGGCTTTTAGTTTTAATAAAAATAAAATTAATATTCCGAAAGAATATTAAAGGTCAATAGACGGACAAATCGAACTTACCTTTATGATGGTACTATATATTTTTTGACGTTATTTTGTAATATGAGAACTTGGGTTCACTAAAACAGTCTTCAGTATTAAATAGCTTTTATTCCAGCAACAGAATTGACCACGCCCTGCGGGTAATAAAGCATGACTATATGTATACAGGATGAATTTTTCAAAAGGTATTGGATGGCCAAATCCGAAATGATAAGAAATCGCGAAAAATGCTCAAAGGAGATCACGAGCCCGATTTTGATGAAACTTAAAACCTCATCATTCGATTTTTGAAAAACCAATAATCCTAGCTTGGAATCGAACCCATTGATTATGAAGAAAAAACACACCATATTATTACACCATACGATAGTGTTGCTATTAAGGACCTTATTCTGGGAAGTAATGACATACGGCTAATTAAAGGAAAGTGCTCATCTTTAACAAAATACAATTTATTTTTCTTACGTTAACTGATTAATTGTTCAAAATGTAGACCATTGTTTTCAATACATAGCTGGATTCGAGACCTCAAGGATCGTACTGCATTCAATATTACGTTTATTATTCAATATTACATATTATATTACTGATTCCGTTTAGAATATTCTTCAAAGAATCATTCTGAGCATGATTTAAAACTCGGTATAGTTACGATCTATTCTGGGATTTCGAACGAAACAAATTATGATACAAAAGTTAGGTACATGAAATATGAATTCTATTAAGATTCCAAACTTTCCTTAAATTTGCCGTATATCATTTCTTCGCAGAATTTGATCCTTATCACTGTCGTATGGTGTAATAATAAAGGGTGTTTTTTTTTTGTTTTTTTTCAAAATAAATGTTTTCGATTCCCAAGAATATTGGTTTTTCAAAAATGTAATGATGAGGTTTTAAGTTTTATCAAAATCGGGCTCGTGCTTCCTTTGAGCATTTTTAGCCATCCGTGCCCTTTTCAAAAAATCATCCTGTGTAGTTAAATTGTTTCTATTCCTTTTCCACTGTTTTATAAGTTCAAATTTAAAACTTACGATTAATTACTCTAAAAAAATACTAATGACGACCCTTAAAAAATCGTATTTTAGTTCTGTTAGACACTAACATCTACTGGAAGTAAGTTGGGTTATTTTTAATTAAAAGTCATCGTCAGCCAACCAATTGTTTAAGCTTAGTATGACTTATAATATCTTATAGTAGCCACTAAGTTAATCTGCTTACCCCGCCAGCCATATATAATTATTAAAAATACGCAACCATTGATCCACATAATCAAAAAAATAAAGACATTTAATAACTAATACATACATAATAATTTTTATTCGAAATAATAAAAACCTACTTATATATAACTAATTAAATATGTCGATAATACATAGTACATCACTAATAACTCATTGTATGTAACATTGTCAATAATTAATGGTTGTTAAAAACGAGTGAAACGGGGAATGCATTACAATTTCTGTACAAAAAAAGCTTACATCGAAATCACTGGCTTATCGATATATTGGTAGTGTAGTCCGCATTATTTATTAACAATGTCCTTACAAGTCATATCGATTTTTTTTATTTGTAATGTTCTGGGGTTAGTTATTTTTTGACAATTCTATTCCAAGGTCTGTCTTTAGTTTAGCGTACCAGTATAAAAAAATTATGAGGTATCTTTTTTTCTTCAAAAATTGTCACCGTTTTATTAAATATGTATTATTTAATACCACTAACATCTAATCGAAAAATTGATTTACAATATTTTGTAAGTAACAAGAATTTCATCAATTCTATCACATGCATTTCAATTATAAAATTAACGTATTCTATGTTCAAATTTTAAAATGTCCAGAAATGTAATTGTCAAAAAATTTAAAAACGAAATAACTACATCGGTCTACATTAAAAACAAAAAATAATAATAATAAATAGCTGTGCATAGGAAAACGCCGAAGAAAGTGTATTTAAGAAAATACATTTCATTTTACCATCAGATCGTTGGAAGGGGCGCACGATAATTTACCGAATCCGTAGAATTTTGAGATCATAAAAATAATAAATCAGCAAAAAATCATGACATTACGGGAGAAATTGGCTCAACAATTTCTTTTTATGTCAAAACATAATAATTTAATGTGTGTAAATAATAACCTACACGAGTCAAGTAATAAAAAAATACCATCCTGGTAAAAAAATCCGTAACCTAAATATATAATTAGTATCGAAATACTGGTACCGCAAAAACCGGGTTAAATCCCGAAAAAAGAAACGGAATTGAAACATAAAAAAAAGGATTTCGGTAATCAATCGTCGCGGGTTACTTCAAAATAAAACGTTTCACTGCATGAAATAATCCGGATGTTCTGGGTCCTTTTCAAATCTCTTGGCCTCTTCTTGCATACTTTCCTTTATTTTCAATATCGCTGCCGACTCAGTTTGGTCATTTTGATCACCGCCGGGACCCCCGAAACCTTCACGAGAAAACTTCATTGTCAAAACTACTAGGACTTCTAATTTACACATACGAATCAATGGAAACATCTGCGGACTATGCAGAAACTACGGGGACGCATAGCTATTTGGTCATTTTCACATTTTTTAACACGTAAAAATTCTATATTGAATGATTTTGCGATGACTTACCTACTCTAGAAAACATCAAGGAAGAAGTTACACATTGACAAAATTTGCTTCACCTGTCATCGAAACGAACCTAGCAAATTATAATCTTTAAAAGTTCGTAAAAGTGACCTAAAATTGGTTGGGTGAAATTTTTCTCACACGGCGTAAATTTTACCTATCAGATTTTTTTAGAAGCTACAAAGCAACGAAAGATATATAATTTTCATTTAAGCGTTAATATCCTGTTGAAATTTACAATTCCGAGCATTATCATTCAAAACCTAAGTGAAGCCTTTTCCTTCATAGTTTGTTTCTTTACGATATTATAATTTAGAATTTGATGGTCAAATTATACACTAAATTATGTAAGAAATGAACCGCTAAAATAATGACACAGTGGGTAACGAAAATGGTGAAAAACACCAATTATTCGCAAACCTTTTACAAATTCTTTGCAATAAGGATACAGTTTATTTTGCAAGTAGAAGCTATGTGATTTCAGTTGACAAATTCTGGTTACTAAAAATAAAGTCTAAGGTAACACGTGCGTATATTTAAATCAAAATCATAGCTAATTTATTTTTGTGCCTAATAAAACAACTAGCCAGAACATTACATAAAGATATTCAATATACAAAAACGCCCTAAAAGACGATAACAATTTTATTTAAAAATCGTTTTAGTAAAAATACTTTTAACAACAGGCAAAGAATTATCGACATCAAAACAACGCACGCAAGTGTACTTGCTCAATATTCGGGACAGTGAATGTGAAAACGCTCAACATGGACAATTCCAGTTCCCCAGATGTTTCCAATGACTCGTTAAGCTCAGAACACCATCACCCAATTCCGTCCCATGCAGCATCCACCTAATAGTTGTCTAGAACTTACTGTAATTACCGAATCGTCAGCGTGATTGTTGGACCTTTCTTTGGGAAAATTCTCAGAATTGAAAAGGACCTGTAATTCAAATAATAAGAATAAAATGGATCCCTCCTGATATAATGATGTTGAATGTTGTTGAAAACACTTTTGGAAATATAATGATTGAAATGTAGGAAATATTTTGACTATAACCTGTGTCAAGAATGATCTGGGTGACGGGACTAATTAAAGGTAAATGGAATTAGTTTTTGATAAGGCAAAGTTGTAGATCGAATTAGCTCTTGATAAGGCAAAGTTGTAGATCAAATTAGTTCTTGATAAGCCAAAGTTGTTGATCGAATTAGTTCTTGAGGAGGAAAAGTTGTTGATCGAATTAGTTCTTGATAAGGCAAAATTAATTTAATTAAGGTGGATGCTACATATGATTGGTACGTTTAGAAGAAAATGGGATGGTATCGGTCGGTCTAACACGCGTCAATATGACTAGAAAATTTGCGATAAATCAAAATAGATAATGATGGTGGAAATGCCTAAATAGAAAGGCGTTCAATTCTGTTTTCGATGATTCGGTTGAAATTCTTGGTCACGTGACGATGATAGCTTTTTTCGGGATAAAAAATATGTACAAATTTATCAAAGCCCTGATTGTTTTAATCGTAATCAACGTGAATAAACTACGATGACGTGTTTCCTGAAGAAAGGCTCTTCGCTGCCTTGTTAGTAAAAAATATGGAGCACATAAGTACTGACGCACAATATAGGTAAGTACATAGAAGAAACCAAGGCAGGACTAGCCAAGCATATCCTTTAGATCGGAAAAGTGATGTCACAGAATACGCATGGAGTCATCCAGGATGAACGCGTGAACCGTTATGACAAAACTCAAACCTATAATAGGCATAATTTGGAAAAAAATATTATACAGACTGACCTCCATTTAAAAGATTATCATTAAAGACAATTAGACTCGGGAGCCCAGGGGGCATCCTTCCCAGGGCTCACCCAGGGTCTCCGGACGTAGAGTGTTTTAGCTGATAGGAGTCCGGAAAGTCATATTTGCACACGTCATAAATAGGGTATGAAATGAAAAAATGAAAAAGAAAAATTGACATGAAGTTCCCATTGTATAATGAAGCTAAAATTCCTGTATTTTCTCGTCATCTTGACCTGCGTTGAACCGTCTAAGGCACTTACAGACTAAATTAAAATAGATACTCACTTAGATTGTAGTCACCCATCCCTGAACCCGAATCTTCCCGAGGCGTACCTGGCCCTCCGCCCCCCACGCCTCCTGGCGAAGACTTCATACCATCCACTCCACCCAATCCTAGGACAATACCACCTAATATAAGAACCGAGGCGAAAAATATTCAAAGTATTTTCTAGGCCAGTGGTTCCCAAAGCTGATGGGGTGCGACCCACCTTACAAAATTTTCTAATTCATGGCTGTCTTAGAGGAAAAAAATCGCGTAAGTTGTGGAGTTAATATTCACAGGTGGGTCACGACCCAAAGTTTGAGAACTACCGTTTTATATAATTAAAACTATGCTTTTATGTCAATTTCAAGACATTACTCTAAATAGAAAGAGCAAAATTTAAAATTACGCTCAATTTTTTATGTAAAATATTTTTCAAAGGATTTTACAAGTATTTAAATTTTTTAAATATTTTTTTGTAGGAACCCTGCCATGATCCAACCAGGTGGCGTTGATCAGCTCAACAATTGGTATTTAATAACAAAATCTTGGTTCATTCTCACCAAAACACACTTGGATTTATTCAAACTTGAAATACGTAATAAATATTCAGTTATTCTTATAAATATATTAAGCTTTGAAAACATTTACAACGTTAATAACTATGAGCATCATGCAAAAAATTAGGTACAGGATGGACTGTATACAATCAAATCATCAATATTTTTTACGATATTTTTTTTTTCATTTTGATCAAACTACATAAATGGTAGTTTAAATAAATCTAATTAAATATTAATATAAAATTTTATCATAATAAAAAAAAAAAATACTCAATAGTGATGGGACATTTTAAATCCGGTATTTTATGAATACCAATTTTTTAAATAATCAGAAACAGCATACGGAGCTCTGACACGCCGTCTGGAGTAATTTTTTGAAAATAAAACAATTTAAAACATATATTTAATAACGTGTATGAATAAAGGAACGGCACCGCACACCCACCGCAACCATAGATAGTTCTTTTTTTATAAATTTTGTTTTCGCAAAACGCAAGTGTCAGAGCCCCATATAGACACAAGCGCTATGAAAACACTTTTTTTTTATTTTGCTATACAACATTATTTTTTGTATACTCTTAAACTGTAACGCCAATTTTTTTCTAGTTATCAAAAAGGATCCCCTGTTCAGAATTCAATGTATGTCCCAAAAATATACATTGGGCAAAACAGATTTCTTTAGCTGCATATTTTTTTATTATTTTGTCTGATAAAAGATGGGCACATAGAGAATTCTATAGAAAAAATGGAGGCATATGTTTTTTTTTGTTTATAAACTGTCATGATGACTTTATAATGTTAAAATAACATCGGCTCTTTGATGATAACTCTACGGCAGCGTTCAAAGATTGAGTGCCACTATAATAACCGGAAAGATCATAAGTTGAAAATACTGAGAGTACAATTTCCCGCTTAAACAGTTCGGTATTGACGGAAACCCCGCACGCGTTTTAACTGGGTAACGAGTTTATGGTGCGGTATTTAATCTTTATTTATATACCACTGGGGTGGCAGACAAGCATACGGCCTACCAGGCGCACTGGTGGTCACCGTTCTTTCTTTCATTTTTTTTAATGATTGATTGCAGCTGATTCTATTCTACTCTGAGGTATTTTTAGTGATTGAATGAAACTGATTATGAATAAAGAGTTCTGACCATAATATGTTAAGAGTATTTTAGAAAAAATAGTGTCGTACATCGCGATTTTGCGAACCTTCAGAGGTGGGCGGCTGCGGCAGGTGCTGCGGTGGGGGCCCATGGTCCCCCGCGAGCGGGAACTCCGCCCCTAGGGCTCCCGCGACGACCGGTTTCATCAGGGTGTACATGCTGTCGCCCCCTATCGCGCATTAATGATATATGCGTGACATTTTTTTAGTTCTTCGCAATGCATAGACAAAATTCTTTGCAACAATCGGTTTTATATTTGATTTAAGTAAGTAAAAGTACAATTTTGTCTATGGTAGTAGTATTCTAGTTTTAAATATAACAGTTCGCTTAGAGAATTATTTAGTATGTAACTGAACTTAGAAGTCACTGCGTTATTTAAATGTATAAACTATAATTTGATTAAAATAATGTATGTTTTGACAATGTATTAAATTAATAAAATAAAGATACTAAAAAAATAACTAATGACTCCTAATCGCAGTATATGTTTCTCAAATAGAAAAAAAAATATCGAAGTTCAACTTTTTCTTAAAATAAATTCGTGATGGCACAAAATTTTAAGTTTTTGTGTTCATAAAACACATTTTAGCATTTCACCGTTTATTTTTTGTAAAAAATATAGTATAGCAAAAAAAATAATTGACAGAAGAAATTTAGCGACGTTTTCTTTTTTATATTTCTCATCCAAAATTTCTTGAAGCAGACCATGCCTACGAATGCATAATAAACATTTCCTGTTCGAGAAACGAATCCTAAACGTATTTTAGAAGAAAAAGGTTCAAAAAAAATGTAAAGAGTGTAATACAGAAGAACCAAGCGTGAACAAACCAAGATTATGCGAGAATGAAGCAAGCAAGAACGAAAATAGTAAATAAAAAATCACTTCTCTAAGGTCGGAAATTTCCTCTTGGATTTAAATGAGCATGATTGTATTCCAAGAAAAAATACATGAATCAAAAGTATCAATGAAGGATTAAACATTTTTTGATGTATCACAACAAAAAATTATGATTGCATGAAAAAAAAATTTTTTTTTTTCACTTTGTTTAGACACAAACAAATGTTGCGCATAATTTTGAATTGTTTTTTAAAAATTGACTGAGTGCTTTTTTTTGTGATCAACAATACATGCTCATTTTTTATAAAAATTGGAATTTAGTGCGTCTATTAAATACCTGGCAGAAATGGCGAGAACCTGGAAACTTCTAAATTCTGGTTAAAAATGTCTATGGTTTCTTGTTAAAAAAATGTCTGAGGCGTGTGTTATTTATTCGGCAGCTGCGAACGGCGTCAATTGAAAGAATTCGATTTCAAAAAAATTTAGAAAAATCGTACAAAATCTTTCAAATTTTAAAATAAACACCAACATGCGGGTAGTGAGATATTTGGAAAAAAGTTAGAATATAAAATTTAATGAGCCGTTTCTACCCCTGACTTTAATTTGACCCTCCACCTCAACCCTATCGTGACACTCACCAGAATTTGACGAATCTTGCGGGCTTGGCATTATCGGTGTCGGAGGTCCTGGGGGTCCATTGGACCCCGGCGGGGCCCCATACGCCCCGGGCGACCCCCCGCTGTAGTTCAATGGAGCGGAACCCCCTCCGCCCCCGCCTCCGCTTCCCCCCGCCCATCCGCTGCGGGGACCCATCCCCATGGGTGGCATACCTATGACAAAAGGGGGTTAAAGTTGGTTCTTGACTTTTTACGCACTTTTCTTCAACTGAACACGTATACATCCTGGCCTTAATTAAATTTGGACTCGTAAGTTCTCGTAGTATTGAATCGTTTATTTTGTTGAGCATAAAAAACAGCAGTTTATATTTAATTTTCTAAGAACCATTTAGACCTCAGAAATTACACTTTGGGGCCGTCCATTAATCGCGTGAGGTTTTTTTGGGCATTTTTTGGACCCCCCCTCCCCCTTGGTGATATTTGGTGAGGTTTCAGATTACCCTCCCCCCCTGGGCCGAATCACGTGTATTTTTAGTAACTACTTACAAAGTTTTTTTTAAATTTTATACATAGAAGTCTCTATTGATATTATCTATCCAAACTTCTAGCTAATCCGCGCAACTTCGTTTGCTTAACGCAAACGAATAGAGACAGATATCGTATTAAAATTTTAATATATTTCCCATTGCATTTACTCCCGTCGCGTTTCTATATAATATTCATTATTTTGGAGCTAATAAAAAAGTGTCAGTTTGTCAAGCTTAAAATCTTACGTTGGTTTGATCGCAGTTGGCTATATAGATGCGAAGTTATGAGCAAAAGTACAATAACAAGGTTGAGTTTCCATGCGATCATTATGCTTTTGGTCACGACTATCGATATCCACGTTGACTGAGCTGCGTTTCTTTTTGTTATGGGGGGAACGCGGTTACCCTCTAAACCCCACGGTGTTCCTCCTCATCCTACAGCCGGCATTGATATTCAAAGATTATTCACGTCGGCCCGGCCCGGCCGGGGGCCCCCAACACTTCGGGGTTCTCGCCCGCATCGCACCGCTCTCGAGCGCTTCTCTGGAAGCAGAGAGGGTAGAGAGCGGTGAGCGGGTGGGCTCTGAAGGCATCTCCGGAACAAGGAGAGGGGCCTTCCCCCAAATGATCATCGGTGGACGGGGTCATAGCTGCGTGCATCGGCTAGTCTAATATATTATAATATATAACTTATAATAAAGCTATAGACATAGAGAGTTTAAAATCTGTACGTCAAATATATTTGGTAATTATTTTACAAGATATTTTTTTTACTTGACATTCTATCTATGTTACTTCCATTACATACGATCCTGAAGCTAAAATTGTTTTTTTTTGTATGTCTTTCTGTATCACGTCAAAACTATGAGATTATTATTGATCGGATTGATGCCGATATTCTGCGCGGTTCCTTTGGAAGACACGATGAAAAACAAAATTATTTTTGTGTTGTATGATCAACGCCGTCATAGGTATTCCGATTTCAATTAATTTCTGATGTAAGAAAGGAATTAAGTGCTTTATAAATGATTTCATACAAGTTTTAATATTGTAGGTTTTGTTGTTCAGAAATTACTGTGCTCTCAAATTCAGGGTTGTAAAGTTGATGTTCGAAATTAATACACGTGATATCTCACTACACCCCCCACCCCCCCTGGTGATGTTTCGTGATTTTTGTCAGACCCCTCCCCCCCCTTTCGAGCCTCACGTGATTAATGGACGACCCCTATACACAAGGGAGAGAATCTTCGCCAGGGCTGAGCGATTTAAAGTAAACTATAAAAACTAGGAACGACCTGCCCTCGCACGTGTTTTCCTCATCTTACGATCCTGGGTTCTTCAAGCAGAGCGTGAAGATGCACATCACAGAGCTGCCAACTTGAGGGCCACTGTCAGAAGTCTTACGACCCCCAATTAGTAACTTACGATGGGCCACTATTAAAAGCACGGTGGGCCACAGTGGCCCGCTGTGCCTTCAATCAAAATACTTTGGCCATGTCGACCCATCATGCCTGGACCTAACCACGTACACATGTACCCAAGAGGCGTCCACCTGGTTCTTTTAAAATTTACACATCATGAACAGACTTGCTAGAGTATCAACCCGACTTGGTCTTTCTAGAGTATTGCCCATCATGTCCAGACCTGCCCACACATACACAGTAACACAAACGCACACCTAGTCTTTAAGGAAGAAGGCCACGCCTCTGCCGCGTTTTAGAAGTAACCCTTCAAATGCTCACCTGGTCCTTTCTGCGGAGGATCCAGTCTCCATCGGATCACAGACTGTTGCCTATTAAGTCCGACCCTGCCCACATACACAAGTAACCCTTTAAACACTCTCCCGGTCCTTGAGGCACTGGTTCCAGACGTGCCCATCATCACCATCCATGCACCCAACACTCAAACCTGCTCAAGTACACAAGTAACCCTTGAAACACTCACCTGGTCCATGAGACAATGATTCCAGACTTGTCCATCATACCTCGACCTGTCTGAGATTACACAATACCACTGTGAGCGCTTACCTGGTCCCTGAAGAGCTGGTTCTAGACTGTTAGCCATCACACCCAGACCTAGTCAAGTACACAATAACTCTTCATACACTCACCTGGTTTTAACGAGTGTTGCCCATTACAGCCCGGACCAAGCTGAGTACACTTCATGCCAAGTGTTGCTCATTATGCCCGAATCTAGTCAAGTGAATATGAGTTATTGCTCACCTGGTCCTTGCGGCGGAGGGCCGCGCATGCCGGCGGCGTAGGCGCCCGGGCTCATGGGCCCGCAGCCCTGCGGCCGCGGCGGCGTCATGCGCGGCCCGCCCAGGAGCCCGCCCGCGCCGCCGCCGCCGCGCTCCAGGCTGTTGCCCATCATGCCCTGACCTGCCCGGGGAATATGAATTTTAATGGAGTCTTGAGGAAAGAGGCTTGCTGGCACCCAGAGGGTAAAGCTACCCTGGTGATTGATAGACCAGGAAGTCAGTAAGTTACAAGTTTTGTCCCTGAAGTAAATTAACATGGGATGCAGGAATAGAAACGGAATTCGACAAGGGAAAGTCGTGGGTCATTTAGTATACTATCAAATATAGCTTCGTTGTATAAAAGTAAACACAGAGCCCTAAATTATAAAAAAAAAACTAGCTGATGCTCGCGGCTTCGCCCGCGTAAAATTTGGTTCTCGTACCTGCTTCCCATGGTGACATATTCCCGTAATAAAAAGTAAGTCAATGTTAAATTCCAGACTACAATCTACCTTGGTACCAAATTTCAGCTTAATCTGTTCAGACATCCAAACTATCTTCACAAAGTATCACATTTATAATATTAGTAGGATAGGATGTTTTTCCTCTACACTGAATACACCTGTCACAGATAAGAAGCTATATTTTACAGACTTTAATAGAATTTGTAGCACCACTGGCTCAGTGCGCTCTAAACATTCACTGCGTTTAAGCATAATTTGCTATTCTCAATTAGTGACCAGATGTATGAATTTTTACATTTTTTTCAATCACTCTGGTGAACCAATGTATCTATACTGTATTTATTTGGCCGTAAGACAAAACATAAAGAAAGAAAACAGTAGTTGTCAAACTTTTTAAACCGAGTGGGGCGAAAAATGTATTGTGTGTTTAATAGATATAAATGTGAAAGTAAAATAAGACTAAGTAGACATCTTCGACATGCCATCTATATTTAGTTTAGTGTGAAAAGTATTAAAACTGTAAAAAAATAATAAAATGTTTTTTACATATTGTCTCTCAGCCAAGTAAATATGGTTTACTAATTATCCATTAGAGAGAGAACATACCCGGTGGTCCATTAAAATCATTTCCCATTCCCATCCTGACAGCGCCACGAGGTCCTCCTCCGGAATACCAAGGTCCAATAAACGGTTGTCCAGTTCCCATTAGTTGTGGTTGCGGTCCGTGGGGCGAAGGCTGTGATCCGGGGTGTGGTGCTGGCGGTGACGGTCGAAGTGGGGAGTTGGGGAAGAATCCGGGCGGCATACCGCCTCCTCCCATGCCTGTAATGTGCACAATAATTGTACAGCGGGGCGACTTTATTCCGCTGGGCGACGGCACCTAACCAACTAGGTAGCTAGGCACGCCCCACTGTACTGGTGAAAGCGTGTTACCCAGATCCACACTTTCCTTGACTGGGGTTGGTGGTGGACCACACCAGGTGCGGGTTACACAGGATGCCGGGTTAGCGGCACAAAACACAAACACAAACACAAACACAAATAAAAGTCACTGTGAAAGTTCTTACCGGTCACTAGGTCGGAGGTTTATTTACTATACTGACTATAAAACAATACTGTTCCTATTCCTATCCTATTCTTCCTGGCTATCCTTTTCTTCCTGGCTATCCTTTTCTTCCTAGTATTCTTGGTTTCTTCCTGTTTTCCTGGTTTCCTTTTCTTCTTGTTGTTCCTGTAGTGCTGGACCGTCGACTGAATGTCGGTACAAAAGTGACGTCTGTATTTATACATTTTTGGCCTAAGCTGTGATTCGCTATTAATTATGTCCAATCACAGCTCCTACATAATAACCTATCAAAAAACGCGAAATTATACAAATTTAGTGCAAAATCTTTAAGGCACCTCCCGCAAACTTTACCGTAACGTGAGCCGTTACGCAACTATGAGCTTTATTGACAATGTTTCCATACATTTACTCTATAGGCACCTGTCGCGAACTTTACCGTAACGTGAGCCGTTACGCAACTATGATCTTTATTAACAATATTTCCATACATTTAGTTCTATACAAATCAAATATGTTATGGAAATTCAAAACTATTTACAAATTGCTATTACTATAAATGAAATATCGAAAATACAATTAAAAACATTCAAAATGGAATAAAAACCTAATAATTGAACGTATCCTATGCTATAAGACCTATAATATTCTATTTACAGTTTTCTATGTGCAGTCGCCGCTGTGACCCGCAGTGTTGTCCCGTACATTTCTCCCGCCGTGCAGACTATGTTGCATCAATCTTCCGGTACGGGCACGACGTCTGTAGACACTGGCAGCACCACCAGCTTCTTCACCGGCCGCCGCAGAACGCCTCCCTTGGTTGCGATGTCCACTGTTCGCACTATGTTGTCTGGACCCGGATACGTAGCGATGACTCGGCCACGGATCCACACGTTGCGAGGAAGGTTTGCGTCGACTATCTGTACGAGGTCGTTGATCTGTATGGGTTGACCTCGTCCGTGGGGCTCCCGCCGGTGTTGAAGCTCAGGCAGGTATTCTCGAATCCAGCGAAGCCAAAATAGGTCTGCTAGCCGTTGAGAAGCGCGCCAGCTTGACCTTGATGCTGTGTCTTGCTCGCTGAATGTCCCGGGCTGCGGCACTCGCCCCTGACCCCCCAGTAAGAAGTGATTGGGAGTTAGGGCTTCTGGATCTTATGGGTTCACTGACACATGCGTCAGCGGTCGACTGTTGACTGTGTACTCTGCTTCTGTTAGTAATGTTGAGAGTACTTCTTCTGTAGGTGCGCGCTCATGTAGTGTAGCTGTCAGCGCCTGTTTGACTGACCGTACTAATCTCTCCCAGGACCCACCCATGAATGGGGCCCCAGGTGGAATGTACCGCCAGTTGACTGTCTTCTTAGCTGCCTCTTCTTGTGTCGCTTCGTCGATACTGCGTCGGAGTTCTCTGTCAGCACCCTTGAGGTTGGTGCCGTTGTCTGACCAGATTTCTGTAGGACGACCACGACGAGCCATCATTCTTCTTAACGCCATCACCGCAGAGTCTGTGTTGAGTGAGGCGGCGACTTCCAGATGCACGGCCCGAGTGGTGAGACACGTGAATAGTGCTACGTATCTCTTCTGGCGACTTCTTCCGACGGTCACGGTGAGAGGCCCGAAGTAATCGACCCCTGTGTAGGTGAAGGGCCGCTTGTGGTGGGCTAGACGACACGCTGGCAGGTTTCCTGTTCTTGGTTGAGGCGGAGTCTGAGTCTTCATTCGGCAGAACAGGCAGCTTCGGAGTAGAGTGCGTGTGATGGGCCTCAGTCGTAGCACCCAGTATTGCTGTCTGCACTCGTTGACTGTAGCTTCGACACCGGCGTGATGCAGCTGACGATGTACTGCCTGGACCCAGAGTTTGACTATTGGGTGCCCGCCATCAAGGATCATGGGATTCTTCAAGTCTTCTGTAGTGTCTTGAACTGCTTGGATGCGGCTTCTCAGTCTGATAGCTCTATTTTCATTTTCTGTGTTCGATTGAAGACGGCTCTCCTTCTCCATCGGCTTGCTATTTTTCAAGTTTTCTATCTTGACGGCGAAGGAGTCTTCTTGAGAGGCACGCATCAGTAGATCTTCATCTTGTTTGGGATCTTCTGCAGAGACTCGGAGAAGTTGTCTATTTGAAGGTGATGGTAGTCTTTTCACCTTGGGCTGTTTCGTGATGGACTTAATTGACTTAGTCCACGTTGAGTCCTCTTCTGTAATCTTCTGTGAACTTTTGTAGCAGACCACCTGTTTGTTGTGTCTGCACAGGCGTATGACTTGAAGGACTCTTGCTGTGGTGTGCCGGAGTCTGTCCCAGTTAGAAATCGAGAGACATCCGGTAGGCTGTTGGAGAGCTTCTGTTTTATCATCTGGAGGCTTCGGTGGGATGCGGGCGAGGCTAAGTTTGTACGTGTCTTGCAGCTTCCAAACTACGCCCAGCACCCTTTCTGTATTTTCTTCTGTTCTGTGAAGTTCCAGATCTTCTGTATTCTGTTGTTCACCGAGTGCTTCGAGTAGAGCTGTTGAGTTCGATTTCGATTGTTTGAGCTCGAAGCCGGCCTGTAGGTGAACTTCTTTGACGCCTGTCGCGATGCGCTTGTCTGTCTTCATAGGGTTCACGACGGCGAAGTGAGGCAAGTACCAAAACTTGCCCGGCGCTGTTTTCTTCGGAGCTGGTTCGGCGTACTCCTTGGACATCAGAGCTTCCATCTGTTCTGTGTATTTCTTGGTCAGCTCTGGGTCTCTGTCTATTTTCTTCTCTGTGTTAAGGAGACGCTTCAACGAGTTGTCGTAGTTGTCAGGGAACTCAATATCTTCTTTTCGCCAGAGGAGACCGGTTTCATAATGACCTGTTGCTGTCTTCTCCGGGATATGAAGAGCCTTGACTTCAGGATCTGTCTTCAGCTTCTTGGGGTTGAGGCAGAGCGCGTCCATCTCGAAGTGCTGTTTAACCAAGTCTTCAGGTTCATCTTGCGGTTTTTCTGTGAGGTGTGACACGATGTCGATGCTTCTCCCGATGGCGTTGCTGTGAGTGCCGTGCAGGACCCAACCCAGTGGAGTAAGAGAAGCCACTGGTTGATCTTGTCGACCTCTTCTGGTTTCGGACGACAGCAGGAGATGCCAGTTGTCTTGACCGATGAGTATTCTGGGTCGCACCTCTTCATAAGTGAGCTGCTCTTGAAGGTCCTCTAAATGCTGGCATCCTTCGAGCAGACTCGCTGGGATTCGCTGCGATGAGACTTGGAGGTTGTTGATGGTACGTGCTTGAACTGTTTCTTTATGCCCGTTCAGACCTCTCAACTGTATGCTGACCCTTCTTGACGCTGTTTCTGTTGTCTTCAACTCGTTGATGGCTTCTATCTTGAGGGTTTCTGAAGGCCCTCTGGCTCCGATGCGATCTGTTATAGTGCTGTCTATCAAAGTGACCGTTGACCCGTCGTCCAGCAAGGCGAAGGTCTTCACTGTTGCTCTCGGTCCTTTGACTTCTATTGGTATGATCTTCAAGAATGATTGCTTCTTTCTGTGACGACTGTGAGTCCAGGCTGAGTTGATGGCTTCTGTAGTATCTTCACTCTTCGCTGTCGGCCCACTCGAGGTTCTGTTGTAGTGCAGCATCCTATGGTGTGAGTACTTGCACTCGTTGACACCGCACCGCTTGGCTGGACAGCTGTGAGTTCTATTCTTGTAGTGAAGACACCGGAAACAAAGGCGCTTGGCTTTGGCTATATCCCATCTTCTATTTTAATCAGCGGACTTGAACTGTTTGCAATCAGTTGAAGTGTGCCCCGTTTCTTTACATATGGGACATCTCGGCATACTCTTCTGTTTCTGTTCAATATTCTGTTCTGTACTATCTGTCACAGTGTGTATCTTCTGTGACCTCTTCTGTAGTGGAGTGTACGGTACGGCCTGTTCAGGTAATGCGTACCGTCCGCATAGCTCAGCTTCTTTTTTGAGGAATTTTTCTATTTTCATAAGTTCAGGTTCACCCATCGGCGCTGTACTGGCGAAGTCGTAGAATCTGAAGCGCAGCGTAGGTGTGAGCTTGTCGACGACTGTCTTCGCTATTTCTGGGTTGTACATGTAGTTCATACAACCCAGAGTCTTCAATGTCGCTACGCTGTTGGAGATCTTCGTCGCGAAGATGCAGATATCACGAGGCGATTCTGTTAGTCTTGGTAGGCCTCGGATTGCTTCCATCTCCACCATGGCTATAGATTCTGGTCTTCCGAATCTTGACTCCAGGGTCTTCACTATGTCGGATGGGTGCGCGCTGGTGATCAGTAAGCCTTCAACTGCTTCTTTAGCCTTCCCCTTGAGGTTCCTCCGTAGTCTGTTGGTATTTTCTACTGCAGAGAACATGTGCTCCGTCTCGTAGTAGGCGGCGCGGAAGGGTAACCACTCTTGATGTGACCCGTTGAAGAAGGGCAGCTCTATAAACTTCGGGCGCTGTGCGGCTTTGACAGCACCGGTGATTGCTGCGGCTAGTTCAGTGAAGTCTGGTTGGGCTCCCGCCGGTGCTGACCGTGGGTGCCGTGGCTGTGAGTGGCGTTCTTCTTTATGCTTCTCTGGGTTCTTCTTCAATACGGAGGGCTCGGCTGGTTGGTCCTGTTCATTGTTGACCGTAGGTTCGGGCTGCTGTTCGTGGGTCTTCAACCAGTGGTCGACCCGTTCGTTGGCTTCTGACTCGCTGCTGAGAGAGGTCTCGTCTTCCTCTTCATAAGATTCCTCGGCTTCTATTGTTTCTAGTCGTGCTGCAGCTAGCTCCACTTGAAGGCGCAGGAGGTCTTCCTTAGCTTTTGCCAGTCTGTACGTCCTGCGTTTGCTGTTAGTTGACCCATCCCCTCTTCGGCTTGAGGCGGCGCGGTCTTCATTGCTGCTGTAGGTTGACCCCTCTCGCCCCCCTCTTCGGTCGGGGGCCGGGCGGTCTTGTAGTCTGCTCGGCAATAGCAGACCCGTGCGAAGTGACCCCTCCCTACCCCCTCTTCGGTCGGGGGCCGGGCGGCTCTGTTTGCTGTGGAGTGACCCCTCCCTCCCCCCTCTTCGGTCGGGGGCAAGGCGGTCATGTTCGCTGTGGAGTGACCCCTCCCTACCCCCTCTTCGGTCGGGGGCCGGGCGGTCCTGTTCGGCGCTGTAGAGTGACCCCTCCCTCCCCTCTCTTCGGTCGGGGGGCGGGCGGTCCTGTTGTCTGCTCGGCAATAGCTGACTTGGTACACCTTTCGGCAGTGAAGGTGCGTCTATAGTGGGCACCCTCCTTTCCGCAGTCGGTTTTCTTCCGGCACGTGCGGCGAGCGGCGCGGCGATGATTGCAGTCGAAGTCAGTCGGGCGGCGGCGGCGGAGGCAGCAGTGGCGGCGGCATCGGCTAAGACGGCGGCGACACACGGCGGCGGAGTGGATTCTGGATGCATGGTGGGCTCCGATGTCACGGGGGCCCCTATCACTGTAGCACCAGTAGCGCCAGTCCTCGACGAAGCGGCAGTGTCCCTCGAAGATGGCGGTGTCTGTTCCACCCGCTTGCGGCCTCTTCCTTCTGACCGGGTGACCGGCATCCTGGTAGTGGTCCCCACAGTATCCGGCTCGCGAAGGACCAAAATGTACAGCGGGGCGACTTTATTCCGCTGGGCGACGGCACCTAACCAACTAGGTAGCTAGGCACGCCCCACTGTACTGGTCGAAAGCGTGTTACCCAGATCCACACTTTCCTTGACTGGGGTTGGTGGTGGACCACACCAGGTGCGGGTTACACAGGATGCCGGGTTAGCGGCACAAAACACAAACACAAACACAAACACAAATAAAAGTCACTGTGAAAGTTCTTACCGGTCACTAGGTCGGAGGTTTATTTACTATACTGACTATAAAACAATACTGTTCCTATTCCTATCCTATTCTTCCTGGCTATCCTTTTCTTCCTGGCTATCCTTTTCTTCCTAGTATTCTTGGTTTCTTCCTGTTTTCCTGGTTTCCTTTTCTTCTTGTTGTTCCTGTAGTGCTGGACCGTCGACTGAATGTCGGTACAAAAGTGACGTCTGTATTTATACATTTTTGGCCTAAGCTGTGATTCGCTATTAATTATGTCCAATCACAGCTCCTACATAATAACCTATCAAAAAACGCGAAATTATACAAATTTAGTGCAAAATCTTTAAGGCACCTCCCGCAAACTTTACCGTAACGTGAGCCGTTACGCAACTATGAGCTTTATTGACAATGTTTCCATACATTTACTCTATAGGCACCTGTCGCGAACTTTACCGTAACGTGAGCCGTTACGCAACTATGATCTTTATTAACAATATTTCCATACATTTAGTTCTATACAAATCAAATATGTTATGGAAATTCAAAACTATTTACAAATTGCTATTACTATAAATGAAATATCGAAAATACAATTAAAAACATTCAAAATGGAATAAAAACCTAATAATTGAACGTATCCTATGCTATAAGACCTATAATATTCTATTTACAGTTTTCTATGTGCAGTCGCCGCTGTGACCCGCAGTGTTGTCCCGTACAATAATATTGTTTTCAGTAAGAAAATTGTATATTTTATAGGAATTTTCTCACTTACACTTCCATTGCTGTGGCTTCTGCACACCAAGATCAATAGCTTGACCAAGACCAAAAAACCATACTGAACTCAAACTAAAATTAAATTATTTCCCTTTGAAATTAAAATACACTCATTTACAAAAAAACGGCGGTTTTGATTTTCATTCATCTTTAAAAAGATACAATACCAAAAAGGTTTCAATCGTTTGTACACGTTACTGGCCGGTTTTAAAAATGCTGTGGTATTTAAAAAAGTATGTTACGTTCTAAATTCAAATTTTCATTTGATGCTCATTTTTACCCCTTTTTATCCTACATTTTTGGCGCGAAGTTCCAGAAGTTAACATCGACTTTCACAACTTTTATTCAATTTTTATCGATTAATTTCATATGACTGTCAAAGCTTTATTTATTGCTGTTTGGCTGTATCAAAAATGGTAGCGCTGCTTGAGAGGGTTGCAGCCATGTTGCAGCCAATGTTTCGTGGCCAGGAGGCTAAATGTTAGTCGCTCGACGGTCCAAAGGACCTGGCAGCGATATCAGGAGACTGGTTCCGTCGAGAGAAGGCCTGGTTCTGGAAGAAAACCATGTACCCAACCACGGGATGATCGTTTTCTTGTGAGTCGCGCATTGAGAAATCGCAAATCTTCGTATGTGGATCTTAAGAACAACCTCCAAGAGGTAAGAAATGTGCATATTAGTCTATGGACGGTCAGGAGGAAGCTTCTCGCTGCCAATATACGCAGTCACCGCCCGGCCCGCGGCCCCAAATTACTCCGTGAGCACAGAGTTCACAGGCTTAGGTTCGCTAGAAATTGTGAATCATGGACTAAAGAAGATTCGAAAAGGGTTTTGCTCTCTGATGAAGCTAGGATATATCTGTTCGGTGAAGATCGACGTCGGCGAGTGCTAAGAAGACAAGGAGAATAAAGCATTCTCCTTGTCTTCTTAGCAGAGGCATGTTTCGAAGAAATCACACCTTATGGTGGGGGCTCTTTTATGTTTTGGGCAGGAATAAATTCAATGGAACGTACAGAGTTACTCTTCATTGAAAACGGCTCACTGACTTGGCATCGATACATAACGGAAGTTCTAATTCCTCATGCACAACCCGCATTGGCCGCTCTAGGTTAAGACTCGATTTTTATGGACGACAATGCTCGCGCCCACCGATCCCGCGATGTTAATGCGTATGTGCAAGAGGTCGGCATTCGTCGTTTGGATTGGCCAGCTCGAAGTCCCGACCTCAATCCCATAGAGCATGTCTGGGACGTTCTAAAACGGCGTGTGAGATCAGTACACCCGGCTTCGCAGACCATCAGAGAGCTGAAGAATGTGATTACTGCGGAGTGGGAAACTTTTTTATTTTTACTTCATGAGCATATGCACTACTATAGAACATACACTACTAGCGAGGTTTAGCATTATTTCCCATAAATTGAAACAAAATTTTATGAAATACTGATGAAAACGATTATTTTCTTATTAATTTACCAAATTGTGAGGATAAAACTACCTATAATTTTCAAACAAAGCAATATTAACATTTGAAATGGTTCATTGCTTAGGTGCCAATTTTTTTTTTGCAAATCTATACTAATAATATTATAAAGAAGTAAAGTTTGTGTGTTTGTTAAATTGTAAGGGGTAATCTCGGGATCTACTGAACCGATTTAAAAAATTCTTTCACCAATAGAAAGCTACGTTATTTTGGAGTGTCATAGGCTGTAAAGCATCACGCTACAACGAATAGGAGCGGAGCAGTAATAGTAAATGTTTCAAAAACAGGGGAAAAGTTATTACTTTTGAGAGCTTCGTTGCGTGTGCTGCGTAAATATTTATAGTAAATGCGACGGGAACAGGAGGTAATACTCTCTCTTATGTGGCGCAAACGAAGTTGCGCGGGTCAGCTAGTGAGTGTATAAAACAATATTTAGGTTTGTCAAAATTGTTGGTACTTGGCAAAGAACTAACTAGGTAAAGAATTCTGTCTATAATTAATGTTCTGTCTAAAATAACATTATAAAGCTAGCTATAGGGTTTGTTTGTTTGAATGCTAAGATCTCAGGATTTCTATTTCCGGTGGGAATGTATTCCCAGAATAATAAGTAACCTATAAGTTATTTCAGACAGTCCAATCAGCTGTCACATCCACACTCATATTCTCTTACATTCACAAGATTAGTATGATAAGTAAGGTTTAATGTAATGACAACTTGACAGGTAATATCTCATCTCTACTATTATAAAATTGTAAAGATAGCTGTGACGGTACATTAAAGATAAATTTTAAAAAATAACTGTAATCGACTAATTAAGGGCTTCCGAGTCCAAATCTGTTTCTTTGTTTATTTGTTCGGGGTTAAAGCAATTTTCAGTAACTTGATCATAACTGTACTCTTAGGATTTTGTTGGTGTTGTTCAACTTAAATATTGCTGCATATTTCATCAAAATCGGTTCAGTGGAAATGGTAAAACTACTTGACCTATGCTATGCTAGAAGCTCTATGCATTGGACAGGTGAAAGTCGATTGGTTGATAGTTAGAATCACCTCGCAAACGAAGTCGTGGGCTAAAGCGAGTTTATAATATTGCCAAGATGTATGTAAATGTGCGTTCCTGCTTGACGGTGAAAATTATTACAATTCTAACCTCAAAATACAATGTTTCATATTCTGATTTTAAACAATTCTTGAATCTATCTAGTTAAAACTATATAAAAACAAGAGATGAGCATCTCTTGTTTCACCATTCCTACAATGAATAGCGTTGTAAAATTATTTTTGCGTCTTTTATGCTCTTCTGTTGAAAATTGAAAAACATCCAAACTGGTTAGGCCATATTTGTATAAGAATAAGTTGAGGGTGAGGCCTGGTGAGGCGCTTACTGCTTCTTAGTAAGTGCAGTAATGGCCTAACCCACAACTTTTCCCAAAAATTTAATCTTTTTCTTTTTTTATATGATGAAAATGTGATTATATGTTTATTTATTATATGTGGAAATACTATATTTCCCGCTGAGTAGAGTAAATAAAATATATCGTAAGATGGGGATCCCATGATATATTTTCTAGACTAGCAATGAATTATATGACACTGAACATAATATGGTGTGTTGAGAACATTTTGTAGTTTAGTGAAAGTCGGGCCCCTCTATAGTATTGAGAGCCCATATTTTGCGAAGTGCCAGAAATATCCAATCAATAAAAAAGATTTTTTTCTAAATTTAACTTGGATTATTTTCTTCATTAAATAAAATATGTTTTTTAAAGAATTTTGACTTTTGAAGTAATTTTCTATTAGAACAAAAATCTCTAATCAATCAAATAGAATTGAAATCTTAAAGAACATTGAACTAGACAACATGTTGAAACAAACTAACTGCCTTCACAAATCTCATACATGAATGCAACTAAACTTTCTATCTTAATAACCATTTTCAGGTCACAAACTTTTTAGAAAGTTGGGCCATTTAACCTATTGAACTAGCCGCATGCTATGAAAAGCACCTTAAAATACTACAATGAAATGACTAGAATGCCTCAAAATTGCCATTTCACTTATTTACCACCCATACTTCTCTAATTAACCAATCATAAAGAAGAAAGTCAATACTATACATTATGTTCAATTTGACTATTATTATAAAAAAATATAGCTAAATGTGGAGTTAAATGCTGTAATTTCGTGAAGACAGTAACTGAGAACACAGCAAACAGAATCTAGACCACCAGAAATGAAAATGTTACTTCTATTTACTTAAAAAGATAAGAAACTGTTGGCCTAAAAACAAGTACTAAAACGTGAAATTTATAGTTTTCCGAATGACTATTCCCGTATTTAGGACACTTACCGTCGTTAGGCGGCGCCGGGCCGGCGTTGTGACCAATTCCGTTGACTCCATAGCCAGAATTAACAAATCCATAGTCGTGAAATGCTTTCGCTTCAGAAGAGTGTTCACATGTATCTCGTCTCTCTGGCGCGGCACAGTAGAGGTCCCAGAACACGCACCACCATGAGTGTAGGAACCCAGGTGGTTCGCCAAGTGTTATATTCTTCTCCCATCGTATTTCAGACAGGAATGTTTGCGCGGCTTTGGTTGCACCGACGTGTAGCAGGTACTCATATACATACAGTGCTAATTTTTCACGAGCCTGAGCGTCCGAAGGCACCGTAGAGCCCTTGCCCTTGGCATACATATCGACTGGAAGTCGACTTTTATGATGATATTGTTTATTATTTACATTAACGCTTTATATCAATAAATTCAACTACACAAAATGTCATTGATCGATGGCGACATTTGGCGTCTGTGGCATAGAGAAAACTGGTTTGTTCTCGGCGTGCACGGATCTGTCATAAAATATTGTTTATAGGTTACTACAGATAAAAAATTTAAGCCCAGCAACAATAGTGTTGGTTGATCATGGGAAATACAAAAAAAAAACTACTGGGCCCAGGAGACGGCGAGCGACGCTACTTTCATTCATATTTATTAAGGGGTCCAGACACGATCAATTGGCAATTGTCATGCACGTTAAAATATGAATGGAAGTTGCTTCAGTGTGCGTGATTTCTTTGCATGAGTGTGTGCATCGACGTATATGTACACATGATATTTAACGTGAATGACAATTGCTAATTGATCGTGTCGGGACCCCTTCAGACTTGTCAAGTGAATATTGACTGTATCAGGAGCCCACAAGAAGGAGCAGTTCACAATTATTTAACTAAGGAGAAATAGTCATGCATGAGCGTTCGCTGGGTACAAATACTTGCCCTAGAATAATAGCATACTTTAAGAAACCTCGCGATAATATGAATATTGACCAGAAACCACTTGCGGCTTACCGCGGCGATTTCTAACCTCGAAATGTCATTAAACTGTCAAAATGAATGAAATCAAGTTGTCGGAAAACAAAGAAGAAACGAAAAAAAATGGTTGATTTGTGGGGTTCTTTTATTGGGTTCATATCAATTCCGATAAATTCACTAAATGCTGTGCTGTTTACGTCCAGAGATGTTCTTGCTTGCTTTATCTGTAACAAAATAAAATAAACGTTATTCTCACGAAGAGAATTGCTTGCATTCCTATATATATAATAAAAGTACAACAGTATTGGATCCAACACCTAGATGATGTAAATCTCATGTTCACAGCCATAGACATATAACACGTTATAACACACAGGTAGGCCGCCGGGTGATACGATAACTACATTGACTCCCAACTATAGGATCATCAAACATCAGTGGCCCACACAGAGCATCGCAGCTCTAGTAACATCAAATATCATTGACTCATTATATCAAGTATCATTGACTCCAGTTATAGGACCATCAAATGTAGGTATACAGGGTCGGCTCACTTACTCATGCGTGACACTCATGACAACACAATAGTTTTATCTATTACATGGGTGAGAAATAACATGTAAAAGGAATACAAGCCTTCGTAGATGTGCTATCAGACCTCGCACACGCGGTACAGGATAAACTTGACCGTACACATAAACCTTGCGTCTTGATGTTAATAGAACAACTAAATGATGTGCAAAGAAAATTATCCATTTGACATTAGAAACGGAATCATATTCAAATTTAGATGAAAAACAAATAGACCGACGCGATAATTACCAAGGAGTATGTAACTCCAGTAGCAATCTCCTTGGAGCATAACTTCAGAACTTCGCAAGATTGGCAAATCGTCGCGACACAAGTAAAGGTTTGACATTTTGAGGTTAGAAACCGCGGCGGTAAACCGCAAGTGTGACCTCAGCCTAATTCCATTTAATTAATTGTCAAAATGGTGTCAAAGACGTCACAGAAACTACACCGTACGTCATTCGTATTTTAGCAGACTGGTCTATTCACATTGACCGTTCCTGGAGCCCATTATTCACAGATCCAAGAGACCATCAAGTCGCTTGACAAGTCCCACGTGATTGAATCAAGTCAAGTCACGTCACGCATTCATTGCTATTGCTGAGGAGACTATCAATAACTTGACAAGTCTGATATGTATGACATCGTCATCGACGTTGTCGGAGGAAATGCCAGAGGCGAATGAATCATCCGTGCCCGGCAATTATCAGTGACAAACAATATGAGAGGCTGACGTGGCCCATTTCCAATCTCGTACATGACCGGTGTGATCGCCCTGATTGTGGCGTGCATTTTGAAAAATCATGGTGAGTAAACCATGACTGTTAGAATTTCACCTTACAAGCCTCCGTAAGTTGTACAGGGGGCTGCACCTGTACAACTTACGGAGGCTTCGAATTAGGTATGTTATTCACAGAGTCAAAAGCAACACTAGAAAAGGGTTTCGTTCGACATCAATAACCTACATATTTAACGGGTGAAAAGATATGTTCCTTGGCAGTTCTTTTCAGGCGGGTCGCGTTGTGAACTGATGGTAATTCTTTGATTTATCGATACCTCTGGGCTCAAAGGTCGTAAAGGACAAAATGGGACTTTTCAGGAGAAGCAAAAATCAAAAGAAAAAAAATATTTTGTACTCTAACTTTTTTGTTTCTTGAGCTATTTTAATAAAACCAAGGAAGAAAGTGCTTAGAATTTATAGTATTTTCTAAAGCAGATTTAAAAAAATACCCTAGTGCTGTATTTACCGAGATAGATTTCCTTTACGACCATAAATTTGAAAATAAAAGTCCTTTACACCCATCAAATTTCCATCCTAAGATTTCACCGAAGGGTGTAAATCTACTTCACTGCGCAATTCTGAAGAAAATAAGGTAATAATCGACTAGTGTAATAATTTTTAGGTCATAAGGATCACTTGCTAACTCACTTTTAAGGGCTACATTATTAAATTTTATATTTTTTAATATTAAGCTCGTCAAATTGACGTCGCCACCACCCTGATGGTAAGCCGTGGTGCATCTAACGATTGGGGGCCAGTCTCACAGTCTGTAAGACTTTCGACAGTGGTTCCTCAAGTTGCCGGCCCTGTGATGTGCCTCTTCACGCTCCTCTTAATGAACCCGGGATTGTAAGATGAGGGAAAAACGTATGCGGGCAGGTCGTTCCATGTTCTTATAGTTCGACAGATGAACGATCTTTTGAAATGCTTGGTTCAGGCGAAAATTCTCTCCACTGTGTATGAGTGGCATCTCTGCCCCGGCACGCGTTGTTCGGGTTTGGAAAGGAGATGGTAGGATTAGGTTGAATCGAGCTCTTCAGAACATTCACCGTAATACATTCGGTAGAAGACAGCCAAGGACGCTATGGTTCTTCGTTGCGCTAACGGTTCGAGGCCTCCCGTCACCTCAGGACAACCAGTTATTCGGATAGCACGTCGCTGCATAGCGTTGACGCTAGTAGGTGTCTTGCGGAGTCATCCCAAATGTGAGAACAGAATTCGACGCAGGGGCGAATCTTCGTCTTGTACAGTAAACATCTCTGATGTGACGTGAAATAGTCTCAGCTTATTCAGGAATTCTAGTTTCCACGAGGCCAGCCCAATACATGTCTCTACGTAGGTTTCGTGATTGAGCTTTCTTTTAGTGGAACCGTAATGATCCGAAGACAGGGTAGGGATAGGAATGGGGACTTCTTAGCTGTAAACTGTGTTTTTCTGGCATAGAACTCGACCAGGTTGTCCGAACCCCATTGGGCAATGCGACCCAGGTTCCGGTGAAGATCCGCCACGAGTTGTCGTGTCTTTCCTTCCACGTCGCCTCGCCCCTCCGCTGGACGGTCAGAATAGCTCCCATGCCAGTATCATCCGAATAACAATGAATGCACCCAAGGGACAGCATGTCATTGATATGCAGAAGAAAGAGAGTTGGGGAAAATACCGATCTCTGTGGTACTCGGGCATATACCTGCAAAAAGCAGGAAGCCTGACCATCACAGAGGACCCGTGTACGTCGCCCGTGCAGGAAGCTGGCCAACCATCGGCATAACTGAGGCGATAGACCATATGCCGGCAGCTTGGAAAGATGCGACGCATGTCATACCCTATCAAAGGCTTTAGCCATGTCTAGGCCAATAGCCAGAGATTCACCGTGCTTCTCCATAGCCTCACCCCAGGTGTGTGTAATGTACGCTAAGTGGTCACCCGTTGATCGTTTCGGCCTAAAGCCATATTGACAATCGCTAATTAACGAGGGATCCTCCAGATAGGGCATGAGCTGTTTGTTGATATTTAGCTCGAACACTTTGCAGATTACGGTGGTTACGGCTATGGTGCGATAGTTGGCCGGATCCGACCGATCCCCTTTCTTGGGGATCGGCTGAACGTTCGCCTCCTACCAAGCCTTCGACTCTTCTCCCGACGAATAGGAAAGACGATACAGGCGTGTTAGCGTTGGACATAATTCAGCTGCACACTTCTTCAGCACCAATGCCGCACTGCCGGATTACAATATCCGGCATCGTGGTTCCACAGTCGGCGATAGTGGGAGGTTGCTTGCCACAGTCATCGACCCGGGAATTAGCCGCAAAGAGATTGGCCAGCATTTCTGATTTCTCTTGGGCTTTGTGAGCCAGTCATCCGTCAAGATAGCGCAGTGGCGCGGCGGCAGCAAGATCTTGCAAAAGTTGGCCTGCACGGCTTTGGTCAGTTGCCAGTATTCACGTCTGCTCGTTGGATGTTACGTGAGCTCCTGACCAAGCCGCGTGATGCGCTGGGCGTCCACTCTCTTGAAGGCTATCTTACTGGACCTAGTGGCTCAGTTGTACGCTGCTTTGAGGCGGGCCACTTTCTGGTCGCGCACAGACCGAGCCCTAATCCAGGCGCGGTAAGCCGCCTGTTTTTGTTGAACAGCTACGGCGCACTCACGCCCGAACAAGGGGCGGGCTTTGCGGATGCTGGCGACATCAATTTATGGAATGTAATCTCAATGACGAAACCCTCCCTGCAAAGCAGCGCTGATTCCACGGGACGGCCGACTGACTCAGGAGGACTCAGAGCAAAACGGATTTCAGGTCGTCCGTTGGCGCTGAAGAACGAAGAAATTTCATTATATTTCCGGGTTTTCGCACTCCGTTTATAAAACGATGATGTGTTTTTTAACAAGTTTTCGTCAATAATTACGCCAAGGTATTTAATGCTGTCTGTCCTTTGGATGAATTCACATTTGCAACCTTTCATTTCTTTGCAGTAGTGTAATTTGATACCAAGAGATGTGTAATGGGCCGATCTAGCTGTTTTATGAAAACATACATATTTAGTTTTACTGGCATTCAGTGTCACTAAATTATAACGCAACCATGTTGACACTTACCCCAGGCCCAACTCGGCTTTCGTAAATTTTTCAGCCCAACTTGCACCATCAAATATAACAACAGTGTCATCGGCATAACTAACTAACTATCTTCACGCCAAATCCCTTGCGGGGTAGGCAGAAAGAACCGAGCGCCACACGGCACGGTCCATACACACCTCACTTGCTTCTTCAACTTTCATTTTTCTTTTCATGCATGCACGTCGGTTCCTACGGCTCTTGACACCACCTTCAACTAACACACGATTAATTTGGTCGTGGTAGGTGTGTCGTGGCCTTCCCCGACTCCTACGTCCATCCACTTTCGCGTTGTATATCTGTTTTGTCATTCTTTCATCTCCCATTCGTTCCACATGCCCGAACCATCGTAGCATTCCCTTCCTTACTTTAACACCGACACTCTCTTTCAGACCAACTCTCTTTCTTACATCTTCATTCCGAACGCGATCTGCGAGCGTTACTCCGCAGATTTTGCGTAGCGCGCGCATCTCGACCGCGTTTATTCTACTTTCATGCGTTTCCTGCCATACCCAACTCTCGCTTCCATACGTTAGCGTAGGTATCAGCACCGCATTGTGTACTGCGAGCTGGGCCTTTTGACTTAAGCCCTTGGTACCTAAAAGTTTGCCTAACGCTCCATTCACACTATTGCCCGCAGTTACCCTCTTTTCTACATCAGCGGTGTACCGTCCATCCCTGCTAAATGCACATCCAAGATATACAAACTCATCCTGGCATTCGTTCTGTCCTCTTCTCTTTCGAATACCATCACTTTCGTTTTAGTCGCGTTCAAATGTAAGCAAAATATGTATGGTCATCGGTCAATGTAAGGTCATCGGCATAGCATATTATATTATCCATATACATTATAAAAAGCGTTGGGCCAAGCACGCTACCCTGTGGGTCTCCAAAGTCGATTGTATCTAGCTCACTTTTAAAGTTACCCACTTTAACACACTGCTACAAGTAGCAGTATGGATGTAAAGGACATCAGGACAATTCCTGATGTCCTTTACATTCATATTTTTGAGGTGACTTATAGGGAGTATAGGACCATTTAAATTTTTTATGTGTTTTACACCCAAAAATTTTCTTTATATTTTCCTTTACTACTAAAATAATTTCACTCTAGTAGGTAAGTGTTATTTACTTCCATATTTTCACGGTAAACTTGGCTTAAAGTCTCAGATTATGTGGGTCGTAAAGGCATTTTTTTTGCGAATTTCGTAAAACGGAATATACAGATCGATAGGGAATTAAAAATTTAGTAAAACTGTATCAAAAAGTCATTTTCGCCCAAATGTCCTTTACGACCTTTGAGCCCAGAGGTATCGTTATATTCGTGACGTTTTACAAGTGCATCTAACAGCAGGCGCACACTTGCTAGCTCGTTCTGTAGAATGAAATATAAACGTGGAGGCTCTTTAATTATTATTAATAAGTCAATAAAGTGTAAAGAACGTAAAGACATAGTAGCCCTCTCTGTTGAACGAGTTATTGAGATAGCCAGTATAGAGTTTGAGCGGTTCATTGTACTAAGCATATACAGTCCCCCAGATGCTCCATATGTACAGTTCGAAGAAAAACTTGAAGAAGCATTGTTTAAATGCCAAAGTACTAAAAAAACGGTCCTATTTTGTGGGGATCTCAATGTAGATGTTTTAGAAACTGCACGGGAACCTTTACAGAGAGAGAAAATGTTAAATTTGTTCAAGTCATTTGGTTTGTATAATATATTTTTGGAACCTACTCGTATAACTGCCACTATACTATTTCCATTTCTTTATTTTCTCGATGACAGGTCCATGACAGTTTCTGTGAAAACTTGTACGAGCGTCTTTTTTACATTATGTATGCATTATTTTATAAAAATATGACATTTACGCAGGTACAAGGTTATACCTGACTCTAAAAAACTGATAGGGATTGAACTATCGATAAACATAACACGATATGAGATTCGATTTTTTTTTACAAAATGTAAAAAACTAAACTACTTACCTACTGCCGGATACTTTTGTACAAATTTATTAACTAATAGATATTATATTTCAGTACAAGACGTTACACGTGTTAATTTTTGATTGATAATGCCAACTTCTCTAAAATTTTCGAAGCGTTTGTAAAATAAGTATAGGTATAGGTAGGTAGGTACTCGACCATGCAACAAAATAAGTATAATGACAGGTAATCTTTATTTATTTATTTTAAATAAAATCTGACGAATCGTCACTGTCACTTGATGAGCTCTCTCCAACATTTATTATAAGTTCCTGTACATCTACATTATCTAATGCCACATGATTATTTCCCAATCCGCAGCTATAATGTTTTGGCTTCTTCTCAAGATTTTTTCCCAGTTTTCGGCAGTAACATACGCAGATGCATTTTTTAATAAATCTAACATCTTGTTTGCCGTAAAAGGGGGATGGTTATTGTTTCGAGCGGCGTGCTATGATTTGTGCCCATATTAGTTCTTGGAAATGCACTTACCTTGAACTCTTGTTGGTAGGTAGGCGCTGCTCCCAGCTTTGCGTTCGGGGTCTTGATTCACGACCGCGAAATATGCACACAGGAGTTATAACCGTAACTCTCGAGACTGTGGCTGATGATAAGCGATGTAGCGCGATATGATGGGTAATCACAGCGGCCGATAGCGGAGCGGAGCGTTAAGAGACGGGTGCGTGCGTATCTTCCAATAGCTATGGCGGAAAGTGAATGTAGGAAGCGGGCGGGATAGTGTTGCCATAGACAATACATAAAAGTAAGATGCGTTTAGTGCGTGAGTGTTGACATATAATAATTATAATAAATACCATTAAATACATAAACTAAAAAATATGTATGCGTCGGTACTGGCGCATCCAACTTCGGGGGGCTTAGAGGATTCTTCCTCTACATTGAATAAACAAAATAAAAAATAAAAGGAATGAAAACTTATGAACTAAAAAATAATTCAAAAGCGTAGGAGTTATTGCGTGGGTAACGGGCAAAGCCGAGTTACAGGACGAATGTATTCACCAGAAGAAGTCTTAATTCTGACGACTCTAATTACACCATCCTTCCCGGGAAACACCTCTGATACAACCGCGAGTGGCCACGATAAAGGATGCGTATTGTCATCCTTAACAACAACTACTGTTCCTATCGTCACAGGTTTGGACGGCATATTCCACTTATGTCTAAGTTGGAGAGAGGTAAGATATTCTTTGCTCCAACGTGTCCAGTAACTTTGAACAATTCTATTTAATAATTGATAGCGGGTGAGTCTGTTATCTGGTAATAGGGGTTCAATGTGTTCAGCGGGTAAATATTTAAGCGGAGTAACATTAAGAAAATGATTAGGCGTTAGGGGGGTTGGATCCGATGGATCCGAAGAAAGTATGCAAATCGGACGGCTATTCAAAATGCCTTCAATTTGCACCAATATTGTACTGAATTCTTCATAGGTGAGTATTTGACTCCCGATAGCTTTAAATAAATGAGACTTAACACATTTGACATTAATTTCAGGCAACGAATTAAAATTGGGCCCGAAAGGTGGGCTGTGCTGAAACTGAATCTTATGTTGAGTTAGATATTTATTCAGATCATTTTTATAATTAGTGGACTGTATAAGCGTGTAAATTTCGTTCAATTTTCGTTTCGCACCTATGAAATTAGTGCCTCCATCGCTGTACAACACTGAAACAGGACCCCTGCGTGAGATAAAACGTTTAAAGGCAGCGAGAAATAAATCTGTACTAAGATCACTTACTAACTCTAAATGGAGCGCCTTTGTTGTGAGACAGACGAACAAGCAAATATACGCTTTATGACTTTTTACTCCACGACGCCTTATGTGAGTTACGTAAAAGGGTCCCGCGTAATCAACTGCGGTATGCACAAACGACTTTACTTGTGAAACTCTAATGGATGGAAGATCACCCATAGGTGGAGTTGTAGAACGAGGCCTAGCTTTAAAACATAAATTACATTTATGTACTCGTTGGCGAATCAAATTTCGTGCAGAAAGAATCCAATACTTTTGGCGAGTCAATGCTAACACTAGTCCAGGACCGGTGTGTAAATTGTCGGTGTGATAGTGGTCTACTAAGAGCGACACTATACGTCCTTTAGGTGATAGCAGTATTGGATATTTTGTATTGTAATTTAGTTGAGAATGAGTAAGTCGACCACCTACTCTAATTAACCCTTGTTCGTCAAGAAAAGGGTTGAGTTTTAAAATAGCCTGATTTGGACAAATTTTAGTAGCCTTAAGTGCTTGTAATTCTACCTGAAAATACTTAGACTGATCGAAGCGGACCGCATAATATTCTGCGTATTCTAAATCGTATACAGAAAGTATACCGCGGGATTTGAGAATCCTTGTGAAACGTAATACATAAACCAGTGAACGAATAAATTTTACCCAACTCGAGCAACGCTCGGCAAGTTCGTCTATCATGTGAACGTGATCGGAGACAGGTATGGTATGTGCATGGAGAGAAGCTATTTTAATTTCCGGTAATTCTGTCTTCTCGTTATGATTGATTTTATATTCCTTCACAGGCCATGCATTTATAGGTGCGGACAGCCATTTCGGCCCGTGAAACCAAAGATAGTTATTTATTAACCCTTTAGGTGTCACAGGGCGCGAGACTATATCGGCGGGATTTTCAACCCCACGAACGTGATACCAATGGGAAGCAGGCAGATATTCATTTACCTGAGCGATGCGATTAGCTACAAAAGTTTGAAACTTATGAGCGGGAGAGTGAATCCAGGTAAGGGTTACCGTAGAATCAGAGAATGCGAATATATTGTTTATTTGACACCGCTTATTAAAAACAGTGCGCACAGAATTAATTAATTTTGCGAGTAAGACCGCCGCGCAGAGTTCTAAACGCGCTAGCGTTTTATTAGAATCTGACACTTTGGATTTAGCGGTCAGTAGATTCACATTAAGAGCGTTTCCGTTCTCAGCCGTTTCTATTCGTACATAGATAACAGCACCATAACATTGCTGGCTGGCATCCGAGAAGCCTATTAGAGTAATTCGACGAGCGGATGTTAAACCTATATGTCTCGGTATTTTTATTTCAGATAAACGCGACAACTCCCTATGAAAGTGTTTCCATTTAGACAGAATGCAACCCGGGACCGTCTCGTCCCAGTCCAGTTGTAATTTCCAACATTCTTGTATAAGCAACTTCATGTATGCGACCACTGGACTGATGATTCCAAGCGGATCGAACAAGCGCGCGGTTACGGAAAGGATCGAGCGTTTAGTGCATGTTAAAGGCATGTCGATCACTATTTTAAAGTTAAAGGTGTCATCGTTAGGTTGCCATTGCATACCCACGATCTTAGTGTCAACATGAGGATCCTCATCAAACTTGACAGCGAGACAGCTCTTATGAATTGACGGGATACGTGACAATAGGGTATTGTCATTAGAGATCCACTTAGTTAAGTTAAAACCTCCAGATTTAAACATAGCGACCATTTCCCTATAGGTGTCTTCAGCTAAATCTACATTCTCTATGGAACTAACGTAGTCGTCAACATACATGTGATTGTCAGCTTCGTAAGCCGCCAGAGGATATAAAGCGCGACAGTCTGACGCGAGCTGGTTTACGACTCGCATTGCCAGGAAGGGTGAGCTGGAGACGCCAAAACAAACGCGGTTGAAATGATAGCTTTCAATAGGAGAATTGGAATCGAACCTAAATAATATTCTTTGATATGTATGATGATCTTGAGTAAGTTTCACTTGAAAGTACATTTTTTCTATGTCCGCGGTTACAGCAACCGGGTACATACGCAAATTGAGAAGCAAATGAAAGATATTGTTCTGTAATATTGGTCCCGTATAAAGCAAATCGTTAAGCGATTTACCTGACGTGGTTTTACACCCAGCGTCTAAGACCACACGCGTTTTAGAGGTTTCTTTGTCAGGGCGATAAACGGCCCGATGCGGCATATAATAAACTTGAGAGTCTAGAAAGCTATTTGACACTTTAGTGAGATAACCTTGATCAATATATGTTTGAATAATGGCATTATAATCGTTGCGTAAGTTAGAAGCGTCTAACTTTTTTTCTAAATTTAAAAACCTGCGTTTGGCGATTGTGTACGAATGCCCTAGCTCACTGGGAGGGTATTTAAAGGGAAGACTAACCGTATATCTACCGGTATCGTCGCGTGAGTACGTAGACGAGAACAGCTTTTCACATGCTGCGTCGTCCGTGCTAATGTGCTTCTTATCTGGCACCTGTTCTATCTCCCAAAAGCGTTGCGTTAATTGTTCGAGAGACACATCTTGAGTGTGACATAAGAAGGCCTTGTCGGACACGGAGGAATGAGACATGCGATCGCGGGGATGCTTGTTTGCCACTAGCGAATAAGGTAAAGCATGCGCCTTTCCCATTGCGACGTATCCGAGCGTGGTTTCTATCGCGATTACTGATGAGGTTGGGGATGTAATTTTTTGCGACCCTAAAATCATGGGGAAGAGTTCATTACCTAACAAACAATCTATACCACCCGGAGTATAGTATCGTTCGTCAGCCATAGGTAAATTTTGTAAATGGGTTAATTCCGCTGTATCAATTTCCACGTTAGGCAAAAAATCTGTAATAGTGTCTATAACCCGTGCACTAACCGAATAAGAACAGCGGGCATCAAATCGCGAATATATTTTGAAATGCGTAATTCCATAAGATTGGCTTTCAAGTTGACCTATGCCTTTAATGACAGAAGGAGCGTTAAGTATGGTTAAGTGCAAACGCTCACAACAAGACTTCGTAATAAAGTTACTCATAGACCCTGAGTCCAAAAACAAACGTATACGATCCGATTTATAATTTGCATATACACAAGCAGTCGGCAACAAAACCGTGGTCGCGCTGCTTGAATTACGCGGCGGAGGGATCACAGCCGATAACGACGCGATATTGCCACTATGTGACCGCGCCTCCCGCGAGTGCGAGCGGGACGGATCATCTGCCGATGACGCATGAGTCGACATGGAATGCTCGGACGGCGCAGTAGACGCGTTTGCCTGCCTCGATGCGTTGCCGGTAGCATGATTTCTTGTTGAATTTGATGCGTTCAAATTATTTTTATAACACAGTAAACTATGATGAGACCGATTGCAAATCGAACACCTATTAACAGATCTGCAAGCACTCACGTGATGAAAACCTAAACAATTAACACAAAAGGAATGTTTACGAACTATTTCATTTCGCGTTTCAACAGTCTCTTGAATAAAATGTTGACATTTGAACAAAGGGTGAGCGGAATTATTGTTACATACGATACAATTTTTTATGTTAGAAGTATCGACTGATTTCAAATTAGTAGGGCGGGTTTGCGTAAAAAATGACTTAGGTTTATTTAAATGAGAGGCGGTTGAACTCCGCTGAGCGCGATAATCACCTTTTTGGGAATGTGATGGTGAGCGGAGCGTTTGGAGTTTGCTTTGTTCTGTCAAAAATGTTTTGACGTCACTATATGTAGGTACACTCAAATGTCTATGAGATTGTTCAAACAATTCAAGCATAGGTTTATCAAACTTGCTTAATGCTAAATGAGTTATTATGAAATCTGATAAATTTGTGATAGGTAGACGCTGCAGAGCTGCTTCAGCTGAACAAAAGTTCTCCAAGATCTGATCAGCCGATTGCCCTGGCTTCTGGTGTAACATTTGTTCTAAATAGCACGACGCCTGAACCCTGGTATCGTGGTATTTAGCCAGAAGGGCTTGCCAAATAACATCGTAATTTTGTGCGGTAGCAGCTATGCCTGAACAAACAGTAAGTGCCTTACCCGAAAGGCAACCTATCAAATATTGAACCTTTTCGGCGTTGGTGAGACGAGTATTCGTATGTATCACACTACAGAAATTTTCATAAAATATAGGCCACTTACCATAAGTACCATCGAAACCTGTGAGTTTAAGTGGGGGTAATTTGATATTAAAATTATCACTTTTCTTTTTATCGTCGAGTTCTTGTCTCAGAGTAGTTTCCGTTTGCTTTATGAAACAGTATAATTCATCAAATGTATTAAAAACACTATAACTCGGCTGTACCTGCGGATTATCTTTTAATTGTTCAATTAACAATTTATCGATAGTTTCGATGTAATCCGATCGGGTTTTATCGATAGATTGAACCCGAGCGAGAAACATCATGCGTACTGTTTCATCGGTAACCTTGAGACTTAAGTTGTACACTTCTTGAACTATGTGAAACAAACTTTGTTTTTTGTATTCTAAAAAATTTATCATGACCTGACTTTCGTCTGAACTTTTACTATGGGATTTGTCTTTAGAAGCCATGATAATATAATTGATACGAGATACGAGTATGTATATAAGTGGGTAGGTAATAGAAATATTCAGCGAAAAAGTATAAAATTCGAACAACGATCAGCTGTTAGCTTAAATCAGCTGTTTGCGGTAAAGTATTCAGAGAACAAACCCAATATGGAGTCTGCGTAACAATCAGCTGTTAATCGTTTGAATACCGTTATGTATCGGCTGCGTTGCCCAGTACCGTCACAATAAAATAAATATATGTGGGTATAAAATTAACGTATAAATATGAGTTTTATCTACGATTACAATTCGAAAGATAATATGAAATTGTAATGAAATTGGGGAAAACTACGTTAAATTTATGACGGTTGAGAAAATTGTTAATTTTGGATTGTCCGTTTTACTTTATGCCAAAACTCCTAATTACCAAAAAATATCAAAATGATTGCCTAGAATCGGACAACCGGACTAACATGGCCAGGATGGTCCAAGTCCTGGGTAGCGATAATTTCGGGGGGCGCTACCTGCCAGCGGGTTGATTATATATAGGTAAATATGATTATGATAAATAGCGTAAATGCGTTATAGAATATGAGTACTTATGAGTAATATAAAATATGCGGTGTGAAAAGATAATTAACTTTTCTAATGCGTGCGGGTGGCGTTAAATATAATATTTGCGTTGAGTATTTATGAGTAATATACTAAATATATATATGCGTATGCGTGAATTTAATAGGAAAAGAGGTAATTAATATTATTAGTAGAAAGAATGCGTTAGATGGACTATCCGGACGGAGGACCACACTTGGAAATGCACTTACCTTGAACTCTTGTTGGTAGGTAGGCGCTGCTCCCAGCTTTGCGTTCGGGGTCTTGATTCACGACCGCGAAATATGCACACAGGAGTTATAACCGTAACTCTCGAGACTGTGGCTGATGATAAGCGATGTAGCGCGATATGATGGGTAATCACAGCGGCCGATAGCGGAGCGGAGCGTTAAGAGACGGGTGCGTGCGTATCTTCCAATAGCTATGGCGGAAAGTGAATGTAGGAAGCGGGCGGGATAGTGTTGCCATAGACAATACATAAAAGTAAGATGCGTTTAGTGCGTGAGTGTTGACATATAATAATTATAATAAATACCATTAAATACATAAACTAAAAAATATGTATGCGTCGGTACTGGCGCATCCAGTTCTATATAAATTGTACTGGCAATGATACGATATTCCATTAATTTACGATATTTGATCGATATCATTACTTATTTGGTCACAACACTAAAACTATCAAATTAGAACTGTCATCGAGAAAATAAAGAAATGGAAAGACTATAGTGCTACTTGTATTGATAATATTTATACTAATATAAATCCCATTAAAAAATGTATAGTGGACCCTGTAAAATGAGATCATCGCGGTCAGTTTGTTTCTTATCTGAGAAATAGTAGGGAAAATAAGAATATAATTAGTTTTGTCCCAGTTAACACACATCGCTTGGAAACATTCAGAAGAAACTTAGTCAAGAAAATAACAGAATTGCCCAATTACACTAGTGTAGAAGAATCCTACTCTGATTTATTTAATTTGATACATGCTGTGTTTGGGAAAATCTTTACCCCTAAGACTTTATCAATCGGAGGCAGCTCTGCTTTCAGTGACTGGGCAACACCCGGAATTTATAAGAGTCGCCATAAACTATATGAACTGTATTCTGAAAAATCGCATAATTTCAACCCAGAGTTTCAGGAATATGTTAAAAAATATTCAAAGATATTTAAGCAAGCCTGTACCTTAGCCAAGTCTAATTTCATTAGAAATAAAATTTTAGATTCTGCGAATGTCATTAAAACTACTTGGAACATTATAAATGCGGAATGTGGTAGGTGTACAGCGAATGAAAGAAAGTTTCATTTAAAGATAGACAATCGCCACGTTTCGGGGGATATGAATGTGGCGACCGAGTTCGAAAAATTTTTCAGTAATGTACCTATAGAGATTACTAACACTCTCCGGTCGTCTTCCACCTCCGCCGAGCTTTTATTAGCAGAATCTGTAGCTGCCTGTGAGGGCGCGTTCGAATTTACAGTTGTCAACTGCAACGACATCTTAAAAGCATTTAGATCTATTAATGTTAAAAAAACCGCTGACCTTAATGGGCTATCAGTAAAATCCGTATCAAGTATTATAGATGTCATTGCACCCCACTTGGCAACTGTGTTTAACGATTGCGTCTCAAGTGGTGTATTTCCTGATTTGATGAAACACAGTAAAGTTATACCACTGTTCAAGGCTGGCAGTGCTTCAGATCCGGGTAATTTCAGACCTATCTCGGTGTTGCCGACCTTGAGCAAGATATTTGAAAAACTAATACTAGAGCAGATGCTGATCTATTTTAATAGTCACAAATTGTTTCATGAGAAACAATTTGGCTTCACTAAAGGACGCTCGACTACCGATGCTGGTGTAGAGTTATTGAAATGTATTTACGAGGCCTGGGAAAATAAACAAGATGCAATTGGTGTGTTTTACGATTTGTCTAAGGCATTTGATTGCGTCCAACATGAAACATTAATCAGGAAATTACACCATTATGGCATAAGAAACAAGGCTCTCGATCTTCTGACTTCATATTTGAACAATAGAATTCAGAGGGTTGATGTTAATGGTACACGCTCAGAGGGCTCTGTAGTTACTATGGGCGTCCCACAGGGTTCAATACTCGGACCATTTTTATTCCTTATATATTTTAATGACCTACCCTTTTACGTGGGGGACAACAACAGGATTGTTTTGTTTGCAGATGATACTTCTTTGATTTTCAAAGTTAAAAGACAAATAGATAACTATGACGATGTCAACAACGCAATCTTGAAAGTGGTTCATTGGTTTAACACTAACAATCTTAGACTGAATGATAATAAAACTAAATGCATAAAATTTACCTTGCCTAATGTAACACAGTCAGAAACCAATGTTCAACTTAATGGTCGGGTGTTGGAACTCAACGACGTTCCTAGGGTTAACGGTCGATGCTGGTTTACAATGGGGTCCACATATTGTAAAACTAGCAAATAGATTAAGTTCAGCAGCATTTGCTGTACAAAAGATAAGGCACTTGACGGATGTAGATACGGCTAGAATAGTCTATTTCAGTTACTTTCATAGCATAATGTCTTACGGTATTCTACTGTGGGGCAATGCTGCAGATATAGATAAAATTTTTATTTTACAAAAGCGGGCCATAAGAGCTATATATAGATTAGGTCCAAGGGTCTCTCTGCGCGAAAAATTCAAAGAGGTTAAAATTCTTACAGTAGCATCACAATATATTTTTGAGAATCTGATGTACGTACAAAGAAATTTACATAGTTTCGCTAAGTTAAGTGATAGACACAATGTCAACACTAGAAATAAAAGTAACCTTGCTGTTTATCATAGCAGATTGCACAAAATCAGCAATTCTTTCATGGGTAACT
The DNA here is from genome assembly GCA_933228765.1 of Miltochrista miniata. Classification (NCBI taxonomy): domain Eukaryota; kingdom Metazoa; phylum Arthropoda; class Insecta; order Lepidoptera; family Erebidae; genus Miltochrista; species Miltochrista miniata. The sequence goes on along the minus strand of OW121774.1, from coordinate 19,078,950 downwards.
GTATACGCTTTTACAACAGGCTACCAGACGAAATTAAAAGTATGTCCCTTAATAAATTTAAAAAGGTTGTAAAAAGTAAATTGTACTGCAGGGGCTACTATACAATTGGTGATTATTTGTTGGATGGAGAAGCCTGGAAATGACCTGCTCTACTGGATTCTCAAAAAAATTGTAAAAATGCATAGTTTTTAGATTCATTTTGTAAATAGAGATCTAAAAAGAATAACCCGCTGAGTTTCTTGCCAGTTCTTCTCAGGTGGGTCGCGTTGTGAACTGGTGGTAGATTTTGATTTATATTCTGGACGTTTTACAAGAGCATCTGTATATGCCTATGTGAAATAAATTTATTTTTCTTTCTTTCTTTCTGGGCGACAAGTCGCCGCGACATGTAGTCGCGACTGTGTCGCCCAGTTGGCGCCACAGTCGCGACTACATGTCGTACTGTAAGTGTACGTAGGTACACGTATATGCCTAAGTGAAATTAATTAAATTTTGTTTTGTTTGTTCGTCGCTGTCTTCGCCTGCTTCTGTAAGAACAGCGAGCAGCCAACCCACCGTTCCCAGACCGTCGTTCATGAAGGCCAGTAGTCCTGTGCATACAGAAGCCTGTGACTACCCCGATGCCCGTTTGAAAGTTAGACACTGTCCCACTCGTTGACAGGTGAAGAGACAAGCCGCTGTCTTGGCCTATTTCAGGCCACGGCAGGGGTCGCTCAAGTCGTGGGTAAGTATGTCTATATGTCGTCTAGATCCCATAGCACATGCTTATATTAGCTTAATTTGGACTAGATGACTTTGTGTGTCCACAAATATTTATTATTATTATTATAACATTCTTACACTGGAGACTACGGCGAGGGCTATGGTCTTTCGGCTTAGATCATCTAACCACAGGATGCGCCTTACTTAGGCATTGTTTTCTGCCAAGCCAATAGACCATTTGGTCTTTTAAAAAAAAGCAGACCTACGGCTGCCACTGCGGCCTCGCCCAGGGGGTGGTTCGGGTGCTAGCCGCGTCTTTGGGGGGGGGGGGGGGTTCGGGTGTTATCCCGCTTCTAAGGGGGGGCGTGCGTGAGTTTCTCACGTCACGCTGCCGTCATGGGCCTGCTTCTGTAAGGACGGTGAGCGACCCTCTCACCGTCCTCAGAACCCCGGTCATGGAGGCCGATAGTCCTCGGCGAAGACACGTCGGCAGCGCCCAGGCCGCCGACTGCGGAACTCGGGTGGGAGAGTTCTCTCCCGTACCCGCCCCGCCGCCTCCTTCACGAGCATGATCTGCTCGCAGAAAGAGGCGGCGCAGTCCCACTTACTCCCGCTGGAGACCATGGCTCGCACCATGGTCTCGAGCGAGAGAGTGTCCACGTCCAGACCCACTACGAGGACCTGGCGCTGTTGCGCCCACGCCGTGCACTCCACTAGCGTATGGAGCGCTGTGTCATCGCTGCGGTCCTCGCAGTGCTGACATTCAGCCGTGGTTTCCCAGTGTCTTCGCCACAGATACCTACCGAAGCTACCGTGCCCAGTAAGTATTTGCGACAACCGGTAGGAGAGAGCACCGTGTCTTCTCTCCAGCCACTCGTCCATGACCGGTCTGACGGCTGCGATTGTGGCGAATCCCCCCTTTGGTTGCTCAAGTCACACCTTCCATGTCTCCACGGTTTCCTGGTGGAGCAAGGACCGCTGGGCCTCGATTTCTCGAGACGCAGGCCTTTTGCCCCGCTCCAGCGCTTCCTTGCGCCATCTGAACAGTGACGCAAGGGCTCTCGCTTCCAGGTCCCATGGAGGGGTTCCAGCTAGGAGACATGCCGCCTCACCAGAGATCGTGCGGTATCATCTTATCACCCCGACGGCCATCGCTCTCTGCGGGCTCAGCAATCTAGCCACATTGCTGGCCGCCAGGGTCTCCGCCCTTACGGGCGCCCCGTATAGGGCCATGCTTCGCACGATCCCCAGGTACAGTCTTCTGTAGGGAGCGTTGGGTCCCCTGATGTTGGGCATCAGCCGCGCGAGTGCGGCTGATGCTCCCCTCAGTTTTGGGACCAAACTTCGGAAGTGATGTCCGAAGTTCCACCGGCCATCGAGTACGAGCCCCAGATACTTCATTGAGGGCTCGATGGCGATGCTGACGCCCCCTACCTGTAGGCTGGATCCCGCAGGTGGCCCCATCCGAGGTCTGTGGAAGCACAGAGCCTCAGATTTATGAAGTGCGACCTCGAGACCCAGCCGCCGAATCCGACCCACGACTTGAGCGACCCCTGCCGTGGCCTGAAATAGGCCAAGACAGCGGCTTGTCTTTTCACCTGTCAACGAGTGGGACAGTGTCTAACTTTCAAACGGGCATCGGGGTAGTCACAGGCTTCTGTATGCACAGGACTACTGGCCTTCATGAACGACGGTCTGGGAACGGTGGGTTGGCTGCTCGCTGTTCTTACAGAAGCAGGCGAAGACAGCGACGAACAAACAAAACAAATTTAATTAATTTCACTTAGGCATATACGTGTACCTACGTACACTTACAGTACGACATGTAGTCGCGACTGTGGCGCCAACTGGGCGACAAGTCGCCGCGACATGTAGTCGCGACTGTGAAATTTTGTTTTGTTTGTTCGTCGCTGTCTTCGCCTGCTTCTGTAAGAACAGCGAGCAGCCAACCCACCGTTCCCAGACCGTCGTTCATGAAGGCCAGTAGTCCTGTGCATACAGAAGCCTGTGACTACCCCGATGCCCGTTTGAAAGTTAGACACTGTCCCACTCGTTGACAGGTGAAAAGACAAGCCGCTGTCTTGGCCTATTTCAGGCCACGGCAGGGGTCGCTCAAGTCGTGGGTCGGATTCGGCGGCTGGGTCTCGAGGTCGCACTTCATAAATCTGAGGCTCTGTGCTTCCACAGACCTCGGATGGGGCCACCTGCGGGATCCAGCCTACAGGTAGGGGGCGTCAGCATCGGCATCGAGCCCTCAATGAAGTATCTGGGGCTCGTACTCGATGGCCGGTGGAACTTCGGACATCACTTCCGAAGTTTGGTCCCAAAACTGAGGGGAGCATCAGCCGCACTCGCGCGGCTGATGCCCAACATCAGGGGACCCAACGCTCCCTACAGAAGACTGTACCTGGGGATCGTGCGAAGCATGGCCCTATACGGGGCGCCCGTAAGGGCGGAGACCCTGACGGCCAGCAATGTAGCTAGATTGCTGAGCCCGCAGAGAGCGATGGCCGTCAGGGTGATAAGATGATACCGCACGATCTCTGGTGAGGCGGCATGTCTCCTAGCTGGAACCCCTCCATGGGACCTGGAAGCGAGAGCCCTTGCGTCACTGTTCAGATGGCGCAAGGAAGCGCTGGAGCGGGGCAAAAGGCCTGCGTCTCGAGAAATCGAGGCCCAGCGGTCCTTGCTCCACCAGGAAACCGTGGAGACATGGAAGGTGTGACTTGAGCAACCAAAGGGGGGATTCGCCACAATCGCGGCCGTCAGACCGGTCATGGACGAGTGGCTGGAGAGAAGACACGGTGCTCTCTCCTACCGGTTGTCGCAAATACTTACTGGGCACGGTAGCTTCGGTAGGTATCTGTGGCGAAGACACTGGGAAACCACGGCTGAATGTCAGCACTGCGAGGACCGCAGCGATGACACAGCGCTCCATACGCTAGTGGAGTGCACGGCGTGGGCGCAACAGCGCCAGGTCCTCGTAGTGGGTCTGGACGTGGACACTCTCTCGCTCGAGACCATGGTGCGAGCCATGGTCTCCAGCGGGAGTAAGTGGGACTGCGCCGCCTCTTTCTGCGAGCAGATCATGCTCGTGAAGGAGGCGGCGGGGCGGGTACGGGAGAGAACTCTCCCACCCGAGTTCCGCAGTCGGCGGCCTGGGCGCTGCCGACGTGTCTTCGCCGAGGACTGTCGGCCTCCATGACCGGGGTTCTGAGGACGGTGAGAGGGTCGCTCACCGTCCTTACAGAAGCAGGCCCATGACGGCAGCGTGACGTGAGAAACTCACGCACGCCCCCCCTTAGAAGCGGGATCACACCCGAAACCCCCCCCCCCCCCCAAAGACGCGGCTAGCACCCGAACCACCCCCTGGGCGAGGCCGCAGTGGCGGCCGTAGGTCTGCTTTTTTTTAAAAGACCAAATGGTCTATTGGCTTGGCAGAAAACAATGCCTAAGTAAGGCGCATCCTGTGGTTAGATGATCTAAGCCGAAAGACCATAGCCCTCACCGTAGTCTCCAGTGTAAGAATGTTATAATAATAATAATAAATATTTGTGGACACACAAAGTCATCTAGTCCAAATTAAGCTAATATAAGCATGTGCTATGGGATCTAGACGACATATAGACATACTTATACAGGTGAATTTTTCAAAAGGTAATGGATGGCTAATTCGAAACTATAAGGAATAGCGAAAAATGCGCAAAGGAGTCACGAGCCCGATTTTGATGAAACTTAAAACCTCATCATTAGATATTTGAAAAACCAATAATCATAGCTGGAAATCAAACCCATTGATTTTGAAAAAAAAAACACACCCTATATTATTACACCATACGATAGTGTTGCTATTAAGCATCTTATTCTGGTAAGTAATGACATACGGCAAACTAAAGGGTGCCTGGTAGAGATCGCTTTTAGTGATAAGGCCGCCCATTGTATTGCTACCCGTATATAATATATGTCATCTGCAACTATGTATCCGGCGTACAATAAAGTGTATAACAAATAATAAAATAAATAAGTAATAAATAAAGGGAAGTGCACATCTTTAACAAAATACAATTTATTTTTCTTACGTTAACTGATTAATCTTTCAAAATGTAGACAGTGGTTTTCAATACATAGCTGGATTTGAGACCTCAAGGATCGTACTGCATTCAATATTATTAATTCCATTTAGAATATTCTCCAAAGAATCATTCTGAGCATGATTAGACGGAATAGTTACGATCTATTCTGGGATTTCGAACGAAACAAATTATGATACAATTTTTTTGTACATGAAATATGAATTCTATTAAAATTCCAAACTTTCCTTAAATTTGCCGTATATCATTACTTCGCAGAATTTGATCCTTATCAGCGACACTATCGTATGGTGTTATAATAAAGAGTGTGTTTTTTTTTTTCAAAATCAATAGGTTCGATTCCCAGCTAAGATTATTGGTTTTTCAAAAATCTGATGACGAGGTTTTCAGTTTTATTAAAATCGGGCTGGTGACTCCTTTGAGCATTTTTAGCTATTCCTTATAGTTTCGGATTTGGCCATTCAAGCACTTTTCAAAAATTCATCCTGTATATTTCTAAATACATATTATTATACATAGAAAACACCCAGACTCCGAAACAAACATTTGTGGATCAGACAAATATTTGGGCCGACCTAGGAATCGAACCCAGGACCTCCAGCGCCGCAGTCGGTATCACTACCAACTACGCCACAGAGGCAGTCAAATGTACACGCCCGGCCGCGCCCAGGCGCTAGGCGGTTCAGAGCAAGGTCTTGACATTCCGTCGGTTATCGCAGTGATGGCATTAGATCAGTGCTCTTAGAGGTCGGAGAATGCACTCTAGATCTCGGGCATGTTGCACCCCTTACATTCGCTCTAAACACGGTTCTATCGATGGTTTTGAATTCAAAACAAAATAATAAATTTTTAGTGAGAAGTTTCCCGTCCTAAAGGCTATTTCCACATATGCAGGCCTGGCAAGAGCTATGATAAGAAATATCTAATCTGCATTGGAAATCATTCTTAGGCACAGACATCATAATATAAGTAATAAGAAGACTAAGCATTTGCGGTAAAAAGCGTAACCATTACATAAGTAACTTTATTTATTTATTTTCTTTCACAAAGGTTTTCCATTATCACTATACAGTAACATAGTTTTGGCCACAGGTACCTTTGTGAGTGAGCTTAGTCCAGGGCCGCATAATGCTATTTTTATTATTAACTAGCTGACCCGCGCAACTTCGTTTGCGTAAGAGAGAGAGAAATAGAAAGGTCCCCCGTCGCTTCTATACTTGATGGTTGGTTGGTTTTCTGTCGCGTGTATTCCCGTTGTATTATTTTGGCACAAATTGGATTTTCATTAAAATGGTTATTGTAAACGAACCTAATTCGAAGCACTATCAGTAGGGTTACGGGAGATTTTACTTTCCCGTGACTCTACTGGATGCCAAGGGAAATATGGGTCGACATGCTGCAGCGCAACTGGTGTTGCAAACGTTCACTATGCGAATTAGTCCACTATAGTAACCAACCATCAGGTGGACCGTAAGCTTGTCTGCCGTCTTAGTGGCACAGAGGAAATAAATAAAGTTATAAGATATGAATAAAGATAGGAATAAAGTCCCTTAATGAGTTCCATTCCGAACAACGCGACACGGTTGGCTGGTTAAGTTGGTCGGAGTGGAAAGACAGAGGGTTCAGAACCAAAAAAACAGCAAAGCATCACGTTTGTTGGATGGGAGCCCCCTTAATCCCCGCCCCCTTTTCTGACGTTAGTATTTGTTGCCATAGTGGCTACAGAAATATATTTTCTGAAAATTTCAGCTCTCTAGCTATCACGATTCCTGAGATACAGCCTCATGACGGACAGATAGACAAACGGACAGCGATGTCTCATAAATAGGGTTCCGTTTAAGGGCACGCACCCTAAAAAGCGTTTCTTTGTGCGCAACTATGCCATTAATCTAATTTCAAGGTTCTAGATCTCGATCAGGTATCTAAGTCAGTTTTTATCAATAAGTATTTTTCTATCAATCAAATCACGTGTCTTCGCTGAAGACTATCGGCCTCCATGACCGGGGGCCTGAGGACGGCGCCACCATCCTTACAAAAGCAGGCCCATGACGCCCCTTTTGGGAGAGGGGATGAAAGGCAAAATGTTTTTTAAGTTGTTATTTCTCAACGCGGGGTCCGCATTATATATTTTTTAATTTTAAAAATAGCTCCTGGACGTAGGCCTCTCCTAATTTACGTCCTGCGCCTTCAGCCTCCAGCCTGCGACCTTTTCTAGGTCCTCGGTTCATCTGGCGGGTGGACCAAGTCGCGATGCCCGCTTTGGAACTCGTTTGCTCCATCTGCCGTCGTCTGTCGTCTTCTGTGGCCAGCGGGCGGCACTTTACAGTACTGTTTTTAAATGTATAGATATAATTTTGACTAAATAAATCAAAATACGTACTTTGAGTGAAGTAAGTCTATATTTTTGTAAAAATTTATACCTAATCTCTTTGTTAATTGGTTTAGAGAGCATTCTCCGCTTTCGCTAAGGAATGGATATCTTAACTTCTTTCTTTCTCGTATGTCTGGACTGTGAAGGTCTTCAGACTTTTGAGTCTGAGGCAACCCGTTCTAAAACAGTTTCCAGTGACCAGACATTTACTGTAGATTTCATCTGCTAAATGTAATGTTCATATACAAGCTGTTGATTTGGTCGTGCACAAGCCTCCTTCAGTGCGTAGTGTACTATAGGTATTATCGATTGCAAGCAACACAAACATACGTAGATAACAAAACCCCAAAAATCCTGTTTTTAGTGAAATATGATTTACGAAGAAAAAATCTTCACCCGTGTATTTAATGTTTACGTCGCCGAGCCAACGCTAAAGCGCAAGTCACACTGCCAGCGGGCGGGTGAGCGAGCTAGGCACACTGCGAGCTGCCGAATAACCTACGTGGCTGATGCGAGCGAAGCTACTCGTTTTCGTCGTTAGGCGCGCCCGCTTCGCTAGCTTAACTACCGTCCTCCCCGTTTCGGGTACTCAGACTAGTCGTCGCTTGTCATTCGAATAGCAGTGTCCACGTGTCTAGTCTCATCCGCACTACCCGGTTCGCCCTTCCGTATGTAGTTTTTGGCGTGAACCCCATAGTTTAGCTCGGCAATGTCGCGTAGTTTGCATAACTTCAATATCTCACTTCACCCGCCCGCCTAGCTCGCTCGCCCGCCCGCTGGCGGTGTGGCCTGGGCTTAAAGGTAGACAATAGTAGGTACCTAGATAATGCGGCTACGTATCGCATCTCATGGCTCCTCTACACTGCCCGCGAAGTTGAACGAAGTTAAATGAATACGATAGTGTAAAGAGGCACTTCGGCTTACCTCGTCAAAAACTATACCTCCCCTCAGGCGACTTTATTTGCTGTCGATTTTTGCGCCTCAGTCAATGGGCCCAAAGATGCGGGAAGTGCGTTCACGAAGTACCTCTCTACACTACTTGGCCGACATCGTGTGTGCCGGTGCTTTGCCGGCGCGTGATTTAAGCTATAATTAGTGCTTTGGTGTATGTGATCCAATTATCAGCGTCAAACAGTGGCCAGGAGCAAATTATGTTGTTCCTGGAAACTCTGCCACACAAATTTCTTTGTTCATTACAAACGGCGGCAATGTGCGTGCGCAGGCTACTGACACCACTGAGTGTGTAGTAACGCACTTTTTTCGAACTTAGACAAAGTTTCTAGAGTACTTCGCCTATGAACTTTGCGGGCAGTGTAGAGGAGCCATTAGTTATTAGGTTTCATGAGTTTTTAGTTCCAGCTGACAAGTTCGGTGACCTTTATGTACTTTTTTGATTTGATATTAATGATTTGATGATGAGTTTATGTTGATTTAAAAGATTCCTTCCTACTTCAAGGGCTTAGGACCGGCAGAAACACGCTATTTATCATGCAATTGCAAACAAAAACATTAAGTACTGTTAGTAAACATTAGGTATGAGAAAAGTATTCTGAAATGAAGCATTTCTGGCGTAGTTAAAAATTTTAAATCAACTTATTTACAGAATTAATTGAGAATCAAAGCTTAAATACCTATTTACAAAATCATGTAACACGCAATAATTGTTCAAAATGCTCACCCCCAGTGTCTATGCACAGATATGCGCGGCGCACTAAGTTGCGTTTTAAGCTGCGAAGCATTAGCACATTTGTTTTTATTTGTTCAAATGCCAAAACAATTCTTTCACGTAATTGTGTAACACTCACAATGTCTTCATTGTAAACAAGTCTTTTAATATCTCCCCACAAATAAAAGTCTAAGGGCGTTAGGTCGGGTGAACGCGGCGGCCAGGCTACCGGTCCACCACGGCCTATCCACTGCGTACCAAACACTTCACTTAAATATTCGCGCACTTGGCGTCCATAGTGAGGTGGCGCACCGTCCTGTTGGAAGTACAAGTCCCTATGAAATGCGAGTGGAATGTCATCGAGCATCTCATTAACCACATGTCGGAGTAGCACCAAGTATGTAGCACTGTTCAAACGACCGTCAATAAAATATGGGCCAAGTAGATGATCACCGATGATACCAGCCCACACATTCAGACTAAACCGGACCTGGAACGAGTCCCGCGTAGTAACATGTGGGTTGTGTCGTCGGTGAGCCCACCAATGTTCATTGTGGACGTTATAAACGCCCACGCGCGTAAACAATGATTCGTCAGACCACAAAATGTTCACGTCCTGATGTTCAAGGAGCCAGTGACAAAAAACTGTCCGAGCGTTATTGTCCTGCGGATGCAACTCTTGAACACGTCGGAAATGGAACGGATGCATTAGTTCGCGATTCAGCAGCTTCCACACTGTGGTATGATGAACACCGAAACGGCGACCGGCTTCACGCGTACTGGCTCGAGGTTCTTCCTCAAAATAATTGAGAATCTGCTCTTGCCGATCAGCTGATAGGCCTTGTGTACCACGACCTTGTGCATGTCGAGGAACCTCGAACTGTCGGTGATCCCTTAAGCGCTGTGTGGCGGCAAGCATCATGCGACGAGATGGTATTGGTCGGTCTGGAAACATTTCCCTGAACATGCGAATTGCATCAACAACGTTATTATTAGAAATAGCGTAAAGGCGCACCATTTCCACCAACTCAACGTTACTGTAACGCTCTGACATCGTTACCGGTGTTGTTACGGACGTTACGTACCTAGATATCGGCGCGTGCGGTTATACTCACGCTGAACGCGGGCGAGCGACTAATTAATTCAAAATTTCAAATTCACCGATCAAAGGCGCCGCCTGAGCCGCTCGCTCCTGCGCGGGGGTTGGTTGGAGGGGTAACTTACACGCGCCGCGCCGCCACCGCAGGCACTGTATACTGTAGTTTGACTCGGCCGGATTTTAGAAATAAATGCCTACAACCGCGCGGTACGTAAGCATGCGATAGGGCTGCCCACCTACAGCATCTTAATAATTTGTGCCTACTTTGACTTTCTATTTTGTATTGCGATTGTAAATATGTACATACATACATTCATATAGTCACACCTTTATCCCTGAAGGTGTAGGCAGAGGCATAGTATACGCCCACATTTTACCTTATAGTTTTACGTACGCGTAATAGATAGTGAGCCTATTGCAGTTGATTTTTTTTCAATCCGGCCACAAGGCCTTCAATTTGTATTAAGGACTAGCTGAGCCCGCAACTTCGTTTACGTCACATAAGGTGTATGAAAGGAAAGGTATTTCTTCATCAGAGTCATCAAGCAGCGTCTGAAACTGCCCTGTTTGCTTAATCATAAAAGAGATCATTAAAATAGTCATCATTAATCATTTAAATAGTCTTAAGCTCTTTTATGATTAAGCCAACACGCCAGTTTAGGTTCACTCACATTCAAAGAAACCCCTACAATTAAAATTTTCAAAATATCTGATTCTTAAAAGTGTTATAACTCTTTTATTTCTAAACCGATTTACATAAAACAAACGCTAAATGTTAACTGGAGCAAACCGCAACACAATAAAAAAACCCGCATTGCAATCGGTTGAGCGGTTACTGAGATTAGCGTGCACAACCGTACAGACAAACAGATATACATACATACAGACATACAGACAAACAGACAAAAATTCTAAAAATCATTGTTTTGGGTTCTATTGCGTTCATAAAGCCCCCCTATAATATTTTTTCTTATTTATCTTCCATGTACAGACAGCGACCTGTTACGATTTTATTATATGTATTGATATTGATTGTCGTTTTACTGACAACCGGCTTTCATTTCGATTAAATAATATGTACCTTTTTTATTTAACCCAGTAATGCCTAGCGTGTCCATATGGACACACAAATCGTGGTTAAATAAAAGAGTTGTTATGGTAGTATTTTTTGACTTTTGTAATTATTTTATTAGTCTAACTCTGTATTCAAATGTCAAATTTTAATACAGTGTTAATATCACTGTTACAATTATTTTAGTTTTCCAAGTATATTCATTTATTTGCCGCCTTTAACCAGTACGCAGAAAAAATAGACCCGAGATGAGAGTAAGTAGTTATTATTTTTAAACTATAAATTATATTCATATTATTATAGCACAAATTTATTGCGATAGTGTGTATTTATTTATATAAAAGCATAAAATACTGCCAGAATGTAATTTCCTATGTAATATATAGCACTGAACTTCATGTGTCCATATGGACACGCTAAGCTTTAGCCATAGCATTACAATATGTTTCGTTTTACTTTTAGATTGTTCGATTTTGACTAGTTTCTAGGTAGAGACACCATAAATCAAGCGTCAGATGTGAGAAGAGTAAAAAGGCGGTGGTGGTAGTGTCGTCTACAGTGATATCGGCGGTTGACAGCAAACCAAATGAGGAAAAAGTCGAGAGGTTATCATGATTTAGCCACTAGAAAATGTTTTTTGTCAAACCTTTTGGGTGTTCAACAGCTATATATAATAAAACAATAATCCCAAAAGTACCATCACATGCATGTGGCACCACCACCGTCCTTTATCCACAAGCCTTACTCTTTAGAAGAATCCAAAAATATATAGGAAAAGATAGGATTGTCTACTACTACATTACATTTATTAGACTCCTCTAAAGACTAGTGGACAAATACATACTTATAGGTACTTATATAAATATGTAGATAAATATATTAGAGAGGAAGTGGTTATTATCCCTATTTGTATGAAAGCTGGAGGCTTGTAATAATAATGCTTGTGATTTTCAAAATAAGATGCCACAGCTGAAGTTTCGTAGAGCAAGAGTATTGATATCTTACCTAAAAAACTTTTGTAGTAGGTGCCAAAGGTGCAGGTAGATCATCTACCTTCAAACTTTACGGTAGGTTTGATAAGATATATCATTATGTACGGAAAATTACGTAAAAAAGATGTACGGACCCAAATGCAAAACTATAAGTTCGATGACCTCAGGTGTTGATTGTACTGTACCTACTAAAAATAATAATAAACTTTTATATTATTATTTAAAAATGTCTCGTTTATGTTTTTAAACAAATAGCAATAAATTTAGGTTACCAATTACCAAAAAAAATCTGCTTATGTTCTTGTCTTTTCAGCTATTGCAAGTGCTTAGTGTGTCCATTTGGACACGTGATTTTTTTTAAACTTCCAAATTATTTATAAAAATAAAATTTATGATTTATGTCTAGAAATACCTCATTAAATCATATTTAATGTCTAGATTTACCAAAATCTCAAAAAAAATAATTCGGGCATTACTGGGTAACAAAAAAAATATTTTGTGAGTAATAATATAATACCCCCGCAATGGATGGCGGCGCGGGGCGGCGGCGTGGTGGCGCAGCGCCCGTTATCTACTAACGATTGAGTGAGACGGGTGTAGAAATTTGAAAACGAGTAAGCGGCGTAGACAATAATAATCGGCTCATCACATGTTTCGTCAGTGATAGAACCACGGAATTCTAGTCTTTATAATCATTGCATTAAATTTTTGATTTACAAAATTAAAACTATTTTTCGATTTGAAAGTACTAGTCAGTCTCTAGTACACTAGTACTTTTCGTACATTGTCAAGTTGTGTTAAATTTTGGAAGTTCATATTTATCTCTAAGCGTGTAATAAAAATCAAAGGTAACAAAAATGCTGTCGATCAAAGTCATACGGTGCTAAGTGTACTGTAACATCGGTCATACACAAAGAAATGAATACTCTTGAAACATACCTAAATCATTGCTTAAATAACTACGAACTGATAACGGAACTAAATGTACTACCTATACGTACTAGAGTTCTGAACTATTTTTTTTTTATTTTGGATATTGTACTATAATTATTGGATCGCACCGTTCACTGACTGACCAAGCACAAGTCTAGTTTTAAACACAAACATACCTACTTTATGTAACTACCTAGTTCACTCGTGTCAATTACTTTGTTTAACTTTAGTCAACTAGTAGAATAGTACCAATTAGTACTTAAGTAAAATCAATTTATGTAAAACTATAACTTACTAACTTTCGGAGTTTCCAGGTAATCTAAAAAACGTTATCTCTGGGTGCGTTATTGACGAATTCATGCAACCAAAACAAGCACAATAGACTCTAGTTGTCATATTAAATATTTTTAGTAAATAAAACACGCGCGGTTACTATTTAAAAAACGACACACCGTCCATTCGAATACTCGGCACAATCGCGACTGCGGACGCTGCTTGCGCGCTGAAAGGCCTGCCGAAAACGAGAATCGTAGGTATAGCTTGCGCTTCGTCCGTTTGTAGGGAGCTACAATACTGGTTAAACAACATATTTATACTGTGCCGCAGGCCTCCTTTGCCTATGCCTACACATTTGTATGTGCCTACTAAACTGTAGGCAAAGAAGAAACGGTTTTGAATGAACGGTGAAAATGTACCTATGTAGGTAATAGTATTATTAGAATATTTAGAACCGATTCATACGAGTTGCTTTTTAAATTTATTTTATTTAATAATTATTAAGAACTTAATTTTACTGCCCCATTTTTTCACATAATATTGGTTTAGTATAAGCAGTAGAGTTCCCGTAGCAAATAGAAAAGAATTTAAGCAGAAAAAAAAAAGTGTAAAAAAAGGTGTCTCGTTTTATCTCGAAATATCAACGAGTGTAGGCAGTACAGTCATGTGTGCAAGTAATGCACAAATGCAGATCAACATCCTGTATAACGCCTCTGATCATTTGTATTATCCCTGATTATAATAAGCAAGTAGGCGAAGATGGTAATAAATACTCTGTGTTATTCGGATGAACCGTGTACACCTTACCTAGAACTGATCTTTCATAATTCCTAGCCAGCCATGTACAGGTTTTCATTCTCACAAATGTATTTTTGACATACAAAATATGAAGGCAATTCCGCATATTGAAGGGCAAAAATCAATAAAATATGCACATTTAATAAAATTATTATTAGATTTTTTTTACATTTATCAAAAATTGCGACCATCTTTTTTAAATCGAATTGAGCTGTCAAACATGACAATTTGTCAAAAAATATTAAAAAAGTACCGACTACGGAGTATTAATATGAACTATGAGGCAAATCCCCCGTAAATATTTTTCAACCCCATTATAACCATGTTAAAAGATAAATTTCAATAAAATACAAAACACGTCTCCCATTAATTGAGTTAAAGATGTTTCATGCCGAATTTGAAGAAGATCGGACCAAGGAATCACGTTGTCCCATACAAACTTTGCAACTCTTGTTTACCCCCTTAGGAGTTGAATTTTCAAAAATCCCTTCTTATTGCTCGCCTACGTGACATAAGGAGCATTTGTACGAAATTTCATGGTTCTAGACCCACCGGTTTAGGCTGTGCGTTGATCGTCAGTCAGTCAATTCTTGTTTTTATATATATAGATTATTATAACATGTTCGTAGATATCTTTTATAACAACATAAAAATATCTACGAACATTGCTATATAATACTAATGATTTAAGGTCGCTAATGTAGGAGCTCCGTATCGAATCGATACAATGGTTTTTGACCGATATAGTATTGGAACCAATATCAGGCAGATATTACGGAACCGGATAATTTTGAAAGCTAATTACCACAGAGATAAAAGACTAGCAGACCCAACATTAAGGGAAAAAAAGCGTAACCATTACACACACAACAGACAGTAAGTAGGCACCGAATCCAGTATTCCTGTATGTTACTTGTGAAAAAGTAACTGCGGCTGAACAGATCTGTATGAGATTTGGTACAGGGTTTAGATTATAGTCTAAATAAACCGAGTGTGAGTCGGACTCACGCACGGAAGGTATGGTACCAAATAACGGCTTATAATCACATTCATATTTCATATTTCATATTTCATATTTATTTATTGCACACCATATGTTCATTACAGATGTTATAAACGTTAGTATCAGGTACAATATGGACCCTGTCGGGCACGGCAGAAATAGAAGAGAGGAGGAAGCGATACTTATTCATTCTATTAAATAATTATATTATTCTATTATTTATTAAATGCTCATTTAATTATGCATTTAATTACTCTTCCAATTAATTTATTTAATTTTTTGCACAAAGTAATAGGTAGTTTAATTAGATTTATCTTTATCAGATATTATGTCAATTCAGATAAAGATGTCTGTCAAATTAATTATATTATGTCCAATTAATTATTTAATTAATATTTTTATGGCTACAAGTCATATTACACGGTATAATTAGGAGATAAAGTTATGGTTCAAAAAGTAGCATTATGTAGTTGACAAGTTCAGTCTAATTTTCTCAATAATGCATTATATTTTCTAATTTTGGAAAGGATATTCTGGTAGGCTCATTATCAACTCGTCTGAACTTCGTAGTATTTTAAGGTCATTATACAAGCACTATTATTATTAAGTAAGTATACATTTATTAATATTATTATTGTCCATATTTATTCTAGTAATTCATTATAGGTAGGTATAGTTATTGGTATTCGGCATTTTTATTGGATATATATAATACAATATAAACTATTATTTTTTAATTATTATTTACATAAATATTGAATGTCACGTAGTTATTACACCTATAAAGCAAAATTATATTAACTATTTTATAGTTATCTTACAGCAATTTAATTAGCAGAACAATTTGTTAAATTATTATTATTATCATTTTTTTTTAGTCATATAAGTTATTATTATTATACATTATTATTATTATCATTTTTTTTTTTTTTTTAAGTCATATAAGTTATTATTATAATACTTAAATATACTTAGTTTTATCGTCAAGGTACTCTTGGACACTGTAATAACATTTATTTAGCAAGAACAGTTTTAACTTATTGACAAAAGGGTTAAATTTTTCCTCATTTTTTATCAACAATTTCATTGTATAGGATTCCCCCTTAAATATCTATCTTTTTCTGATTTTATCATTTTTTATTATAGCGGCAACAGAAATTCATCTCTGCTTCTGTACTAAAATTATAAAGAGGAAAGATTTGATTGTTTGTTTGTTTGCTTCGAATAGGCTCCGAAACTACAAGACCGATTTGAAAAATTCTTTCACTGTTGGGAAGCTGGACTCTTCCCGGTGAACATAGGCTATATTTTATTCCCGAAACCATGTGAAGTCATCTATAAAAATGTCAGCTCTCTAGCTATAACGGTGCCTGAGGTACAGCCTCATAACGGAACGACAGATGGACAACGAAGTCTCGCAATAATTCTTTGGGTACGCGACCTAAAAATTCGACTAAGTACGAGTCGAATTCGCGCACGAAGGTTTTCGTACCTAAAAACGATATTGTGGCGTAATTTGGGAGAAGCCCAAGTTCAGCAGTAGACTGCCATAGGCTGATTTGATTGATTGATAGATATAGATAATATCAGTCCCGTTTTAATTCTTTGGGTACGAAACCTAAAAAACCGAATAAGTATGAGTCGGACTCGCTCACGGAAGTTTCCGCACCTAAAAACAGCAAATATTGCGTTTGTTGTAGAGACCCTAATGATTATTACTTTTTTAATGTTTTTTTAAGTATTTGTTGTTATAGCGGCAAATTTACAATTTCTAGCCATCACGGTTCATGAAATACAGTCTCGTGACGGACAGACGGATGCCAGAGTAATACTGTCCCGTTTATGGCCTTTTTAAAGAAAAAATTAAGATATGTACTTGAAATAAATACAATTAATGAATTAAAAATGGTCTCATTAAATAAAATAAACTATTCAAAAAAACTCGCCCCTGACCGCTCCCGGCGCAAAAGTGCCCATTACACTTGATTGTAAATATGTACCTACTATTTAATACCTAGGTAAAAAGTAACTAACCCTGTATTTAAGTAAAGTAAAAAAAAGTCATAAAGAATTTAAAGTCGTTTTCGACGAAATATTTGGGCACCGTTTTGATAACTAACCGACTATAAAATGGAACAAACACAATTTTTTTTTTAAAGAACACGACCTCGGAACTGAGTTCGTCCCTGTATAGAACAATAGTATCTACATACATACATAACATCACGACTGTTTCCAACGGGGTAGACAGAGACTAGGGAACATGGGCATCAGTGGATCACGGGGAACAGTGGATCATTTGTTATAACTTTGTGCCTATGGCACCCACACATATACACTTCGGGTCAGCGCACATCCTCCTACACCCCGCACTACCCGACTAGTCACCGCCACAGAGTCACAAAGGAAGGCCGCGCGACAGCGCATCGGTCCGTAGGCACGTACGAAAAAAAAATATTTACGTATTATTGGAAATAGTTTTGCTACCAGGTTTTTTTTAGATATTTCAATGTCTTTGTATATTTTATTTTAGTGTGTGTGTCTGAGTATCTAAAACTGTATTATACTGTGCTGTAAAAGCTCATTATATTTAAATAAAAATATTATTTCTGTTATTGGTAAATGGGTTACAGTGAATCATACTCCAATGGGGTTCATCGGATCGTGATCCACTGTTACCCGAAGGGATTCGAATTTTATTTGATCCTTTTTTACGGGTCAATATGCCCCGTAATAGTCAAAAGAAAACACAACCAACGGGAGAATTCGCCACGATCGCGGCGGTCAGACCGGTCATGGACGAGTGGCTGGAGAGGAGCCACGATTCTCTCTCCTACCGGTTGCCACAGATGCCTCCTGGGCACGGGAGCTTCGGTAAGTATCTGTGGCGAATACACCGGGAAACCTCGGCCAAGTGCCAGAACTGCGGAGAGCGCAGCGAGGACAACAGCGCCAGGTCCTCGTGGCAGGACATTCTCTCGCTGGAGACCATGGTGCGAGCCATGATGCCCCCCTAAGAAGTGGGATAGCACCTGAACCCCCCCCCCCCACCTCTAGGTGAGGCTGCAGTGGTAGCCGTAATAGGTCTGTTGGGTGTCCTGGGGTATACTTCCGAGGGCTCACCTGAGACCGTGCGGTATCTCCTTATCACCCTTAAGGCCATCGCCCTCTGCGGGCTAAGTAATCTAGCCGCATTGCTGGCCGTCAGGATCTGTACCAATGCGGGGACACCGTATAGGGCCATGCTCCGCACGATCCTGAGGTACTGTCTTCTGTAGGGAGCGTTGGGTGGGTCCCCTGATTTCGGGCATCAGTCGCGAGAGTGCGGCTGACGCCCCCCTCAGTTTTGGGATCAAACTTCGGAAGAGGTATCCGAAGTTCCACCGGCTATCCATACTACCCCTTATGATCCACTGTAACTCAAACCCCGATTCAAGGTAACCCATACATGTGCCACAGTGGATCAATTCCCTCTCGAAGAAAAAAACGTTTTCTGATGTATATTAATTTATTAATGAGGTATTTAAAAAGAGAAACTTAAAATTTAATTATGCTTTTACGTATTACATGCAAAACTTCTGTTATTGAAGCAAAAATTTACGTCAAAAACAGCTTCAAAAAAAAAGTGATCCACTGATGCCCATGTTCCCCTATGTTCCCCTATAGCTTTCCACTTGCTACGATGCTGACAAACAACTTTCGCTTTTTCAACTTTCTTATGTGTCTTCATACATGCTCTTCGGTTAAGGGTACTCTTAACCTGTCCTTTTTACAAAAGATTGTCGATAGTATCTGGCATGTCAATATCAGTGCAAAGTGTACGTAAATTAACAAAATTCTTAGTTCTGGATAACAACTCAGTAAACAAACGATATATGGAAACAATGTTGATAACAGTCATTATCATTAACAACCTTTTCACATGTTTGCCAAGGAACTTTCAGATTTTAAGTAATATAACGTATTTTAGTCCTAACTACAACTTAAATTACGTGTGAAAAGAAAAGTTATTCCTAGTGATATATTGTGACCAAAACTTTCACAATTGTTTAAACAACACTTAACCACTTTTATTTTTAACCTTCCTTCCCTTTTTAATACAAATATGAATTAGATTTTTACTTTAAGAACTTTAAAATGTTATGAACAATGCCAAATACCGCCATTATGTTTTCAAACGTTTAACAAGTCAACTTTCTGTGTCAAATTGTGAGTTGCTGCACTTGCTGCACAGAAATCAAAGATAGCGCAATACAATAATTAGAAGAAATGAAAACGACAAAGTATTCTTAAACTTACATAAGTATAACTAGAGAAATTTGTTTCGTCTGCTTATTACTTATTTGTTTGTGTTCTTAGGTACTTTGGAATGAAGATCTGTGGGTGACTGTGTCGTGCGTGCCCGCTTGACAGCTTAAATGGCGTCAAGTCGAAATAGTCAAACACGTGAGACTTGTCAAGTGCACATTGATCGAATCTGGGACACATTTTTCAATCCAGTGTGTAGACTGCTTTATAGAGCAGTGAGTCTGTGCGATGACGAAAACATATACAACTCTAGTGTCTACATTTGTCTATGCCTATTTCCTTCCTTTCCGTGCGCCCGTGTCACCGCGTGGTTCACGTATTGTGAATTTATTCTTCTAGCGTGGTTAAAACGCATACAACATGGCAATCAGACCGGTCTATCGGCCAACTATTGTTAAAAAGAGGACGAAAAGATTTATCAGACACCAGTCTGATAGATATGACAAAATAAAACGCAACTGGCGTAAACCTAGAGGTAAGTTGTATGCTATCCCACTAACACTTGCCGTGATAACCTCACAGTTGATAAATATTAATATTTACTGGAAGAAATTACTTACAAAATGTGTTTATGGACTTGTAATCTTTATTAGTTTAGAATATTTGGTGTTTTTACAACCGTAGTGATGAGTAAAAAGTTGACATTACAATGACTGCCAGCTTCTTGAATACCCGTGCAGTAATTATTAATTTGTACCCTGTAATCAAATATGTGTGAGCTTTAACATTCAAAGATAATGTAACCCGTGTACATAGCACATTTAAATGTATTCTGGATATAAATATAACCTGTCAAAATATGTAAGTACATGTGTTTCAAACATGACCAAAAGCTGTATTACCTACGAAGTTTAGACAATGTAATACATAATCCATAGCCTATTGTCTTGAAACCACCTTGCTTTTCACAGATTATCCCATCTGGGTTTACAACAATGTTAACTCAACTGTTGCATCAATAAACTAGTTTTTTTAGTTAGTTAGACACTCGTGAACCTGCAAATGCCCAGAGCTTAATCAGTTTGGCAGTCACTCATATACCTACTCAGAAACATTATCAGCTCTTGGAAATGACCAAGGTCTAGCTATTGCAGTTTCATACTCAAATTTTACAATGAACCTGAGGGTCAAGTGCAAGTTTTTGCGTGAGCTTGTCGACATTCACGGCGCGTCAATTCGTATGGAATCGAGACCCCGCCACCTAGCTGTAAATGCGGGAACTGGTCTTGATTCCATACAAATCGGTGATAACATGCTCACCTGTAAATGTCGACAGGTGCTCGCTGAAACTCACACTTGCCCCTCAGTATTCTTAGTGTACTCTTTGTCTAATAAAGCCAATACAAACTTACGCCATGGATTCTAGGCTACTAAAAAACATACTGGTCCCTTGGGGTTACATATTATTTGTTCTAAATGGGATTTCAACATAAAACTTTAGTATCGTAGTTGCATAACTTTGATACCTCAGAGGTAGTTACTTTACACACATGATGACTGCTAATATCTTCACAATGCTTAGTAGAATTTATATAAAATCATCAAGCTTATGCAAGGGCACTCTGTGTTATACATTCTATATGATAATTACAATTTGTTACCTTGCTACAACAATTCTATCAACACCTATTCCAAGCTGGTGATTATCGCTGTTTGGTCATAGTGATAGATACATTTAGATTATAACTTTTTTTACTGTATACAAACTTTTTTATCCAAATGGCTGAATTACACTTGGTAGTTGGCCTAAATTGAATAGCCAATAGAAAACTGCCCAAAAACTAATTGTAAATGAACAGAGTCGAGTACACTCATTTTTTTAGGTTCCCCAATGCTTTTTCTGTTTAATTCTGAAGCAGAACCTTAGGGCAGGATTGTTTGCCCGTGCTCCAGTAATTGACAATGTAAATATAGCATAAAGTGACCGAATTCGAGTTACATCTTTCATCGTGCATATGTGCATCGTACAACATAATCGTGCATAAAGTCAATAAGAATTTGTTCTATTTTTTAGTATTTGTTGTTACAGCGGCAACAGAGTACAGTACCTGTGACAATTCAACTGTCTAGCTATCATGGTTTATGAGTCACAGACCATGGAGCCTCAGTGTACGTACGTAAACAGGGTTCCTTGGTTACGGGACCCTAAAAATGACATAAAATAAATCAGAGCCTGTTACAGTAGTACCACATTTGTAAGTTACACTGATGTACCTGCTCAGAAGTCACATATTCGAAACGCGCGAAAAAATCTTAACCAATCACAACATTCCGCATAGACGCGTCAAATATGGCCCTTTGTTATTGGTTGCCGCCTGCGCGCCATGTTCGATGCCCGCAGCATCGCGGCGCAATGAGGAACAATGAGCGAGATATCACTACTCTCTGGATTTATTGCATTTTCAATCTTAACGTAACGCAATAAAGTCGGTGTTTCAACAGCGTTGGCAATCGTTATTAATCGGCGCTAGCTTGCTCTCTTCTGAGCAGGCGAACTTTGTCGATGCGACTTATAAACGTGGTTCACCTGTACATCAGTTTTATTATGTTACAGGTATTGACAACAGGGTGCGCAGACGTTTCAAGGGCCAATACCTTATGCCCAACATTGGTTACGGTAGTAACAAGAAGACCCGTCACATGCTACCCAATGGTTTCCGTAAGGTTGGTATCCTTCTATATTATTTAAACTAGACGATGATGGTCACGATTTGCGCAAACTTCATCTAAAACAATTTGACAAAAGAAATTTGTCTAAATAACCATTCGACATTTAGCAATTCGACTTTTAGCAATTTGACTATTAACAATTTGACTAAAACAATTCAACTAGTACAGATTAATTCATGAGTTAATTGACGACAGAATCATTCACCAAATAAGAATTCGTTGACAAAACAAAAAAAAAGAGTTGGGGTACTCTGAGTCGGGGTGTTTTAGTTGAATTGTTTTAGACGGATTGTTACTAGTCAAATTGATTTTAGTCGAATAGTTTTTTAGACGAATTGTTTTAGTTGAATTTTCCGCAGACGGATGGTTACAGCTTGACCCATAGGGAATGTGGTTTCTGCTTCCCAAGGTAACATATTCCAGGAATAAAAGTATTAGATGTGGTATTCCTGTCTATAATCTATACCTGCACCAAATTTCAACCAGATCTGTTCAGCTGTTAGTGTACTTGTGTAACAAAAAATATCTTACTTTCACATTATTTTATAATATTAGGATGTTAGTTTGTGAAGATGTTTGAATGTTTTTTACTCAATAAGGCTCAGACAACTGCATGAATATGACTCAAATTCAGTTTATGAATAGTCTGGAATTACACTGGCTACTTTAATTCCTGGAATGTGGGAACGGAACGGGATGCCACATGGTTATTGTTTAATTGCATAAATAAAAATCCATGTTTTGTTGTCAACTCTTTCTGTATGTCTGTGGCATCATAGCTGCTCAACAAGTAGACCAGTTATAACGCCGGTTTTTTGTTTGTTTGTGAATTGAAGTGAGAGATACATTTAGAAAGATGGTGTTGTGAATATTACCATTTTCAAAATGGATTTTCAAAGCTGTTTTTAATTTACTGCAAGGGCACTCTGTGTTATACATTCTATATGATAATTACAATTTGTTACCTTGCTACAACAATTCTATCAACACCTATTCCAAGCTGGTGATTATCGCTGTTTGGTCATAGTGATAGATACATTTTTCTTTTCTAATTAGTTTTAAGAAGAACTTCCTATATCCCAGTAGCTAGTTACTAGACTAGCTGATTTGACAACTTTTTTTTATCAAAATTTTCGCAGACTAAAATGTATAGAGCTGTTTCAGAGTAATTAAACCACAAACGTAGTGACACGAGATTTTAAAAATCATTACAATGACAATCGTTAAGCCAAGTTGAAGGCCTTATGGGCGGTTTGAAAATTTTTAACTGTGGGTCGTCACCACCTGCTCCTGTCCATTTCAACACGACAATAGGCTCACCACCTATTACGTGGGAAATAAAACTATAAGGTGAAATGGGGGCGTATTCTACGCCTCTGCCTACCCATTCGGGGATAAAGGCGTGACTATATGTATGTAGAAAATCTTGAATTACCCATTTTGTACCCAAAGTTTTCCATTTGTAATTCTTCGTACTGCTCGTTCGCTCTAACTTTGCCGCTCGGCTCCATACTAAAGTCGAATTTTTAATTAGACGAAGTAAATTGACAGCAACTAATGTCACTTCTTCATACAATGTTGCGTAGTGACATTAGCTACTGTCAATTTACTTCGTCTAATTAAAAATTCGGGTATACGCCTCTACGCCAACGGCAAAGTTAGAGCGAACGGGTAGTATCTAATATGACCTGGTTTTTAAGGCTACCTATAGCAGTATAGTGTGTACTAACGTGCGTGCGTTTGTGCGTCCGCACTAGTCGGTCGCGCCGTTGTAACTCCCAAACGTCTTAGAGAATCCTTGTGATGAAGATAGAATTATAGTTAGGACAAATTGGAAGAAGGTTTATAGTCACTTAGGTCCTAGGTCAACCTGAAGTGCGTGTATATTGCTTAAATCATCTACCAATGACAAAAATGCAATTTATTTATTAATTCTTTTCCATTTTCACAGGTCCTGGTCCACAATGTACGCGAGCTGGAAATCCTCATGATGCAGAACAGGAAATACTGCGCAGAGATCGCTCACGGTGTGTCCGCTTTGAACAGGAAGGTTATAGTGCAGAGAGCACAACAACTCAGCATCAGGGTGACGAACGCTTCTGCACGTCTCCGTAGCCAGGAGAACGAATAAACTTTAAGATAAATAAAAAAATATTTAAAAAAATGTACTGGTTTTATTCATTAAATTACGGACCCCTTACTATAAATTAGTTTCCAGTTCCCGTGGGAATACGGTAATAAAAAATGGCATATATCACTCAAGGATAGTGTAGCTTCACAACAGTAAAAGATTTCCGCCTCTTTCTGCGAGCAGGTCATGCTCGTGAAGGAGACGGCGGGGCGGGAACGGGAAAGAACTCTCCCACCCGAGTTACGCAGTCGGCGGCTTCGGCGCCGCCGACGTGTCTTCGCCGAGGACTATCGGCCTCCATGACCGGGGGCCTGAGGACGGTAAGAGGGCTGCTCACCGTCCTTACAGAAGCAGGCCCATGACGGCAGCGTGACGTGAGGAATTCACGCGCCCCCCCCCCCCCCCCCTTCGGAAGCGGGATCACACCCGAAACCCCCCAAAGACGCGGGATAGCACCCAAACCACCTCCTAGGCCGCAGTGGTAGCCGTGGGTCTTTTTTTTTTTACGTGTGGAAATCCTACATGGATGCTATGTCGGACTCCTACCGACCAAAACCACACGATGCCCTACAACTGTCTACGACCGGGAGTCCCGGGTAAGCCCTCGGAAGGATGTCCCAGGGCTCTCGGCAGACTTTGGCGAACACTTCAACCTCGCCTATGGGGTTCGGGTGCTATCCCGCGTCTGGGTAGTTGGTTCGGGTGTTAACCCGCTACTTGGGGAAGGGGGGGGGGGGGGGATTTGGGTACTGTCCCGTCCCACCACTATCACCACTGTGAGGGGCAAAGAGATATTCGCCATCGTCTTGGCCTGCTTCTGTACGAACGGCGAGCAGCCAGCCCACCGTTTTCAGGCCCCCGGTCATGTCGGTAGTCTTGGGCGTATAGCAGCCTGCGACGACCTCGCCGCCGACTGCGGAACTCCGGAGGGAGATCCCTCTCACGATCCCTCCCCGCCACCTCTTTTTGAAGCATAACTTGCTCGCAAAAAGATGCAGCGGCATCCCACTTGCTTCCGCTAGAGACCATAGCTTTCACCATGGTCTCCAGTGTGAGAACGTCGACGCCCAGGCCCACTAGCCGTAGGTCTGTTACAACCAAGTCGAAAGTCTTCTGCATCAGTTCCGGGTTATCAGCGAGTTTAGTCGCGCCGACCTTCCGAGGGCTCCCAACCGTTGGCTGTTGGGCGTTACGTGAGGTTTTTTAGTCTGTAGGAGTTCGGCATAGCATCCATGAGGATTTAAAAATTACGTTAAAAAAAACAGATTTTTAAATCGGTTCATTACTTTCGGAGCCTATTAGATGCAAACAAACATACTGGTTTTACAAGGCGGGCAGCGCAAGTGTTTCAAATGTCCGATACGCTGTGAGCATTAGTTCCTGTTGCGTGACAAGCATACGGGTCCGTATGCTTGTCTGCTACCTTAGTGGAAAAGAAGAAAAGAGCAATCATATCTAAAAAATGTGGCATCATTGTAATCATGTAATCGAACCTTTACCCTTGAAGGAGTAGGCAGGGCATACTACTCGAGGCTTCTATACATCTTACTAATATTATAAATGCGAAAGTTTGTGACTGCGGATGTTGTGTAGCTAACGGCTGAACGGATCTGGCTGAGGGGTAGATATAGGTCTGGAATAACACAGGCTACTTGTTATCCCGGGAATAAGTTCTTACAAGCGGGAAAGGGAAAAAACTTGGAGCGGGCGTCAACTACTTTTGTATGAAACTGAAGCGATGTTCGCGCCCCGTCCTTTCAGTGTCCCGTCCCTCTTTACCTACATACTACGAATAATGTATCTACATAACCCAATATCGGTTGGTTATTAGGGTAAACCACCCAATTATTGGCACTTTTAGAATGAATTATTGGCACTTTAGTTAAGAGTATATTTCGAAAAATAAGGGAAACCTAGTTTATTTCAGTTCGGTGTTGCCCATTATGTAGTTGTAGGTATGCATTAAAAAGTAAAATAGCATTCTTTTTCTGTTAGAAATGGGCAAAATTACCTAAAGTGCCAATAATTGGAGGAGTGCCAACGATTGGGTGGTTTACCCTATATCCTTTATTTACTTTATTATACTTATAGAAAATTAGACTACCGTAGTGTACTACAATATTTTACGTAACCAAAACAAGTAGCTTGCTGCGTGACGGAACTGTCGCGTGACCTATGTTAATAAATTTTGCTTTGCAAACTCTGTCATTGAAGGGACGGGGTTATGCAGGTACCTGATAAAGTTCAGCCAAAAGTTTGCGGTATGTATTGAACTCAAAATTTGGAAATAGGAATTGGGAAGTTCCCATATTTTCATACATACATATGCATAGTATATACAGAGGCATAATAAGCGACCATATTTCACCTTTTTTAGGGTTCCGTACCCAAAGGGTAAAGAACGGGACCCTATTCATGAGACTTCGCTGTCCGTCTGTCTGTCTGTCTGTCCGTCACGAGGCTGTATCTCATGAACGGTGATAGCTAGAGAGTTGAAACTTTCACAGATTATGTGTTTTTGTTGCCGCTATAACAGCAAATACTAAAAACAAAAACAATAATATTTAAGGGGGGCTTCCATACAACAAACGTGTTTTTTCGCGATTTTGTCATAGATATTCGGAAATAAGGAATCATTCTCAATTTAAATACGTTAGTTAATTTAAACATTTCATCAAGATCATTCATTCCCTTTACACCATGCAAATTAAATGAATACTTTAGGAGGTATAGCACAATCAAATGTTGCTCAATGAAATTAATTTCGTGTCGCCATGATTGAACATTATACGTCACATACCTACTAACTTATTTTTCGACTTTCATCGTAAATATTTTTTCTTTAAAAAGTGAATAACGCTTTCAGCAGATTACTTTGGGTAGGTGTAATATTTCAAAGATAGCTATTTCATAGGAAATAGTAAACAAATAGTCCATATTTGAGATTTTTCTCCAGTATAAACAATTTACGTACAAACACACATTATATGTTGTAGACGTAGATATCGTGTTTATAATGTTATCATTCAAATGTCATCAATATTCTGAAAAAGAAATTAAACATAGAGTTCACAAACTCTTTTTGAAATATATAGTGTACCTACCTACCGTAGAGGATCTACCTATACCTAACCTAATAAGGATAGTTAACACTATAGAGCAGTGGTGGGCAAACTTTTTTAATGGGGGGCTAGAAAAATTAAGAAATATCAGGTGAGGGCCAGAATTATAAAAAATCGGTCAAGTGCGAGTCGGACTTATGCTCAGAGAATTCGGTACACAAAAACGAAAAAAAAAAACACTTTTTTTAAATGGGAGCCCCCCCTTAATTTTCTCTTTTTTCTGATTTTGGTATTTGTTGTAATAGCAGCAACAAAAATACATCATCTGTGCTCTCTAGCTATGACAGTTCTAGAGAAACAGCCTCGTGACGGACAGACGAATAGATAGATGGATGGCGAAGTCACATGAATAGGGCCATTCTTAGCCTTCGGGTATCGAACCCTAAAAATGTATTTTGTGCTGAAGTAAACTTAGACACGTTAAAAATTAGAATTTTACTGGTATTTGCAAGGCCCTGCCATACCATGGTAGGTGTGTAGGACGAGGGAAATCGCTTATTATGTCCCATATTTTAAATGCAAGTTCGTGTTGTGACGAAGTCACTTTAGCAGCGCTAAAAGGTGTTCAACAGTAAGTCGGTTTGCGATTAAGTTGTTCAGCAATTTCATGATCCAAAAAGTCTGTTCACTTCACCGTCTTCATATAGGTATGTGTTTATTACTCTACAAAGTAGAATCTACATAATACTTCTGGACCGTCAAAATATAATTATCGCAGGCCATTTACCAAGAACTGAAGGACCGTCGGCGGGCCGGATTAAATGCTTCCGCGGGCCGGAACTGGCCCGTGGGCCGTACTTTGCCCATCACTGCTATAGAGCAACGCGAACTGTCTAAAGACGCGCGTTGTATAACACTAGGTATAGAGCAACGCGAACTGTCTAAAGACACGCGTTATATAACTCTATACAGCAACGCGAACTGTCTAAAGACGCGCGTTGTATAACACTATAGAGCAACGCGAACTGTCTAAAGACGCGCGTTGTATAATACTATAGAGCAACGCGAACTGTCTAAAGACGCGCGTTGTATAACACTATAGAGCAACGCGAAATATCTAAGGCGCGCGTTGCTCTGTGTTAATAGGTAATGAGGGCATCCAGTAGACGCTTGAAATACTCACAGAATATAGAGCAGTGAATTTTCAGAAAAAAAAAATAATTAAAACAAAATGGACCTTTACTGGGACATCCTTTCGAGAGCTTACCCGGGGCTTCCAACCGTAGGCTGTTGGCCGTTACTTGGGGTTTTTTAGTCGGTAGAAGTCCGGCATATCATCCATTTTAAGTATTTTCCCTCTCGTTAAATAAAAAGAAATAAACCGGCCAAGTGCGAGTTGGACTCGCCCATGAAGGGTTTCGTAGCAGCAAGTAACATAATATAAAAGTTCTTCAACAAATACGACTTTTTGTTGTTTTTTGGTACGGAACCCTCCGTGCGGGAGTCCGACTCGCACTTGGCCGGTTATTTATATTTAGCTCACCAAATTGACGTTGCCACCTGTCTGATGGAAAGCCGTGGCGCATCTAGCGATTGGGGACCACTTCTGACAGTGGTCCTCAAGTTTGCAGAGTAATTGTCCTTCCAAACTGACCAGACCGGGGACGGACACCACCTGCTTCTAGGTTGGCTACTGTAATTACATTCCATCAGGTGGGCCGTAAGCTTGTCTGCTACCTTAGTAGTATGCACCGCTATGCTGTCCGCCTTTTTTATATTTTTTAACGTGAGGAAAATCCTACATGGGTGCAATGCCGGACTCCTACCGACTAAAACCACACGTATCCTACCTAACAGCCTACGCCAGGACCCCCAACGTCCGCCTAGCGCTGGATTCCCGTCGTAGCTCTTCCGAAGGATGTTCCTGGACGAGCTTAATGACTCACCCTATAGCCGGTGTGTCATATTAACTTTAAAACAAATACTTAGATTTATTTGACTTCAATTTCTTGCCATTCTTTTCTTTGCATAACACCATCCATAACGGCAGATCATTGGCGAAGCTCAGGTTATGATAATATTTTTTACGATACACGCGTCTCCGTACCAAGTACGGTCGAAAATGTCTACAGGATGGATATTTCTTTTGAAATAGCTACTTAGTTAAAGATATTTCCCTCGGCTTTACTCGATGGTAAGCTTTCCTCTGAATGGAGCACCAAAAAGCACCAAGATGACTGAAATAGGTACTTACTTAACTAAATTCAGTTCAAAAGCTGATGTTCATAGTTAAAATCAACATCAAATAATGAGTAGGTAATTATAATCAGCAAAAAATCGCGCACAGAGACCTTTATTGTATGTATATATCATATATTATATGTCCCATACAATACATTAAAGGGGGCCCCCCTTTAATGTATTGTATGGGAGCCCCCTTTAATTTATTGTATGGGGCTCCCTTTACTTTATTAGGTAGGTATCTAAGTACCTACTTATTTGTTATTAAAGCGGCAACAGAAATACATCAATTATGAAAATTTCAGCTGTCTAATCTAGCTATCATGGTTCCTGAGATAGGTACATACCTACTGCGTGGAGACAAGTGGACAGCGGAGTAGGAATCAGTAACAGGGTACCACTTATACCCTTTGGGTACCCTACGGAGGCTACGGAACCCTAAAAAGTGTAACAAATCGATAGATTTTACATAGGTAGATACTTTAACTTCCACAAAACCTATTGAATTCAAACATTATTTCAATTTCTATTCAAAATTTCACAACGGAAGTAAGAATGTAATATATTAAATGAGTTTTCTACAAAAAGGAAACACCATTTATGTATTCACTGCTTTGTGTGTCAACTTTTGTCGTAAGCAAAATATTTCTGCACAATTCGGGCAAAACAAACCTATCGATTGTATAGTTTGAACGTCTGTTTGGCTGTTTGGAGTGGGTTTCAGTGCCAGTTTTAAAAAAGTTAGTGTTTAAAAAAATCACCTAGGAAGCGAAAAGAGGTATTTTTTTAATGTTTACATAGACTGCTGTGATTTGATTATTAGTTACTAGCTGTTGCCCGCGACTTCGTAGGTACGCGTGGAAATTATGTTATAATGCCAATTTGATTGCTCTCTGCTTAGCCCCTAGGATATGTAGCGTGATAATTATAGCCTATTTGAAGACCCTACCCCTAGTTAGGTAATATTTATGCAAAATTTGAATCAAATCTATTCAGTACTTTTCGAGATCCTTCCGGACAAAGCAAAGCAAACAGACAAACACAAAAAAAATTCTAACTATATTTTCGGCTTCGGTATCTTATGTTAAACACCCAGCGAGATTTTTTTTAATATTTCCAATGTATAACTATGATTAGGTATTAATTTCCGTCAGTAAAATAACATTTCTTGAATGAAAATTCAGTAGGTAACTACTTAATTCAGTTTAAGTGACAGTTGCACATAGATTTGCCCCGCGGAAGACAGAAAACAAGCCAAGTGCGAGTTGGACTCACTTAAGGAGGATTCCGTATCTATACTCTGTTAAAACTAGGATGATAATTTTGATAGCTCACGCCTATGAAGTACCGTATTTGTTTATGTCAAGAATACCTCAAAAAATTACCGTAGCACCACTGACCTGTAATAGTATCATTACAGGTCAGTGCGTAGCACATAGACGAGTACCGCCCACTTATCGTAGTGAAGCGTCTTCCAAGAATACCGCACAATTGACCACAGACAAATGAATCGAATAAATCGAATTAAACTATATTATTTTAAATGAAAGTAAAATGATTACGTGGGAATCTACTAGTTTTTTTTTTGTAATATTAAGCATGTTTTGTAATATTAACCTAAATATTAAGCACGTTATTAAATAATAAAAATATTATAGGCGCCATATTATGCATAATATTGGATTTTCGTTCAAAAAATAGAATAAAAGAAAGATTGTTATGGAACGTACAGATATTATGCTGGCACGCATAGATTTTTTAAGGAAAAGCTAAAAAAATTACAAATTGGGACTCTGTTATTTTTCTCGATGAGACGTGGCTTAATGCCAATCACACCGTGCCGAAAGCATGGACCGATGACACAGCACTGTCTGTTTCAAAAGTACCCGAAGGCAAAGGACAGCGACTTATGTTATGATATGACACATGCAGGATCAGCAACTGGTTTTGTACCGAATTGTTTGTTAGCCTTCAAATCAACGAAAACAAATGAGTATCACGAAGAAATGAATTTTGAGAAATTCAAATAGTGGTTTTTGGTGTTACTAGAAAATTTACATGAACCACACATTATAATCATGGATAACGCGCCATACCACTCCGTGCAAAAAGACAAAGCTCCAACATCAGCCAATAACAAACTGGAATTGATATCCTGGCTCCAAAGCAAAGGAGTAGAAGCAAAGGAAACAATGTTAAAACAAGACTGCTCTGTTTAGTTAAAGAAAATAGACCAAAAAAGCCAATATTCATTTTGGACGAGATTGCTGAGCAACGTGGCCATACAGTTCTCAGATTGCCACCGTATCACTGCCACTACAATGCCATCGAACTGATTTGCGCTAATATCAAAGGTATTTTTTTCTTTATCCTAGCACCTCAATTGGTAAAAACAGATAATTTACGTTATTATTTATATTATTTATTTATGTTTTATAGGTCATGCAGCCAAACACAATACTTCTCCACCATTTACTGCCAAGAAAATGCTCACACTTTTACAAAATGCGTGTGATAATGTTACTGCGGAGGACTGGAGGAAAGTCATAGAACATACGAAAAAAATTATTGAAGAGGACAGTGAGCGCGATGTTCACGTTGATAACATCTGTGAACAGCAAGAATTTATTATTTGCCTTGGTGATGGTTCGAGTAGTGATGAAGATGATGAGGATTTAGGTTGTGCACCCCTGAAAGAATTAAAATAGTAATTTAGATTTATTTTTCGTTTCATTTCACCTAAGGCCCTTCCTCGGCAGCGGGTAGGGA
Organism: Miltochrista miniata; assembly: GCA_933228765.1. Classification (NCBI taxonomy): domain Eukaryota; kingdom Metazoa; phylum Arthropoda; class Insecta; order Lepidoptera; family Erebidae; genus Miltochrista; species Miltochrista miniata. Next base: position 19,046,766 of record OW121774.1, on the reverse strand, counting down.
GCGGGGAGAAATATCCTTCCGTAGTTCCGCAGTCGGCGACTCGGCGGCCTGAGAAAGGCGAGTTGGCTGCTCGCCGTTCTTGCTGAAGCAGGCCAAAACGGTGCCGTGTTTCTTTGCCCCTCTTAGTGGCGGATAGTACCCAACTCTCCTCCTCTTCCCCAAGTACCGAGATAACTCCCCAGACGTGGGATAGCACCTGAACCCCCTAGGCAGGCCTAAGTGGTCGCCAAAGTCTGCCGGGAGCCCCGGGACATCCTTCCGAGACAGTTGTAAGGCATCCTGTGGTCTTAGTAATTAGGATTCCATAGCATCCATGTTAGATTCCACACTTAAAAAGAGGCTCTTCCTCAACAACGATTTGGGGCTTGCGTATATTCTACTGAACAAGTTCATTAGGTACCGAAAAAATATGCGCAAGATCGTAGTCGTGAGAGGGCTTTTTTTTTTTCATTTCATGTCGCGTCCTTACGTGAATTTAATTTAAAAAGGTGTAAGGTGGCTCCTGAATTAATATGGACGCGCGGACGTCGTCAGTCAGTCAGTTCTTGTTTTTATATATATAGATAATAAAAACGAATTTGTTACAATCGATTTCAAATTTTACTGGAACGATTATCGAATAGATTCATTTACCATTATACACTATGGGGTGCACTATTCAGAGCTATCAAAATTATCAACCTAATTTTAACAGAGTATAGGTACCTACTTATTATGCCTATGTTTTTATTGCGAGAATAGAAATTTCAACTTTTAACTCTCGCGGTTCTTGAGATACAGCCTGTGACAGACAGACGGACTTAGACGTGTCAGCAGGTAAAGTTATAGAATATATTATATAATCTGTGGTAAAGGGTTCTAATCCTAATGGCTCGGAACCTCTGTGGTGAGTAGGATTCGCACTAGGTCGTTATTTTTTGTCTACTGAATTATATTTTGTAGAATAACATTTCGTCACGTCCCGTCCCGTTTTCTCATTGCAGGAGTTAAACAATGCCATCATTTCCGCCTAGCGTAGGCATTTACGTCACACCCTGACACATCAAGCCACCAATGTTTTGAAAATGTCTTTAAAGCCGTTGACTTTAAGCCAAAAGTCGCACAGGAACATTCATCACACAGTGAGGTTCACCAGTGAAGACATGCCGAAGTATAAGTCACTTGTAAGTACCCATTTAGCTGGTAGATGATCACTGCAGTAAGCAACTTTCACTATAGCCGGTCCTTGGATAGGCGAACTTGTGACATTTATTTGCGAGCGTTTCTCCACTGCATACCAGTACTTTCATTGTCGAGTTCCATGATGGAGTTGGATACTGGGACAAAAAATTCCAGTAGTTCCGTTATGGAACTACTACCACCAGTACACTGGGTGTAACAAAATTGACTCTCCAAATTTCATGAGATGACTTAGCATCGGAAATCAAATACAAATATAAATTTATTAAAAAAGGGGGGTCACTTTTTTTATTTATTTTTTTGTCGCACATTAAGAATTCGTTTTTTACCGCGGCAATTCGAGGTAGCATGGTCGCCGTGGCAAAACAAACACGGAGCACCCGTCTGGCTGTCGTTGTCGCTTTCTACTGCCGCTCAGTAGCGATAGAAAGGGTGATAATGAAAATTAATAGGACCTTTAAAACGGATTTACTGTTAAAGTATCATGGGATTTATTTTTCTTCATTTTTGTAATGTTTCTTGACTGATGCCACGTCACGTGACGAAATTTGGAGAGTCAATTTTGTTACACCCAATATAGCATGTTAAGGCGTCAGTCCCGGTTGTCAGTAACATGACGGACAATAAGCCAAGTGGGGGCTTGAAAATTTTCAACACTGGGTCGACACAACACTCACAACCTGTGCCTTTCCAATCCTTCCCTTCGGGGATAACGGTGACTTTAGAAAGTGCTTTAGAAGCTTATGACGCGATGACGTCACAAATTGTTGTTTTAAAATTCCGCTAAAATCGAATGAAAATGCCTTGAAGTTATCCGGCTTTTTTCTAAAGGTGGCGCTACAAACGCGTTGCCGGCCAGCCGCAGGCCCGCAGGTTGTGACTATCCATCATTGTTCAAATGTTTCAAGCCGCCAATGGCGTTTAACTTGACTTAACGTTCGAAGCACGAAAACGCTCTCAAAAATTGTCACAAAATGTTCACCCATAAATGGACCGGAATTTATGAAAGTTGCTTACTGCAATGATCGTTTACAGAACACTGAGTCCGCGCTACCAGTGCTTCTATAGGCTTGTACCTCGTTTCTCAATAATTCTTAACGTAGTGCGCAGTCCTCTTCGCAGGATTCTGGCGATAGCGGTCAGAACTACACGGGGCCAGCGTCGTATCCTGGACACGACTCCGGGGCCCCGAGTCCTGACTCCTGCACCTTTCAACCAGCGGCACAGCGGTTCCGAGTTAATGAGCAACGTAAGAATGGCTGACAAGTCGCGCAAAGGGTTTATTCTGTGTTGGGAGTCCTGGGGTACCTACCCTTCCGAGGGTTTACATGGGGCTCCTAACCGTAGGCAGTTAGGCAGGATACGCGAGGTTTTTTCATAAAAGACCAGCATAGCATCCAATAAGAATTTTTTAATACAGTTGCTCAAAAAGTGGCGTATTACAGGGACGTATAGCGTTCGGGATGTGGGCTATTACACACTCGTGCTTTTTCTTTACCATTCCCGCACTCGTGCGTTTTCTTTCCCAATTGTCAAAATAATGTTTGCGATTCATGCAAATATTTCTAAAAAAAGATACTAACTTGTTTCAATATCAGATTAAAAGTAATTATAATTGAAATTTAGGCGTAAACTAATATAAGTATCGGCCAAATTAAATTTATAAATATAAAAAAAAGTTGGCTGTATGAAGTGCACTGCCATAGTCTCTGCTTAGGAAGGTATATATATTCTTTTACGGTTGGCGCCATTTTGGATATTCAGGTTTATTGTGTTTTTATTATTTTATAAAATTGCTTAATTTTTTCGCAACTGTATTAAAAATAGTTGTTCAATACAACGTGTGGGGCTGTTATTTAAACTCGTTCCGACTGTCTACCCTCGCCTTCGGCTCGGGTCAACACCTGTCGTAACTCGTTGTAATAACAGAAATCCCACACTTGTATCGAAAACTGCTATTCCCGCACGTAAAAAAATCGGTTGTCTGTAAAGTCGGTTTACTGACGATAGTTGAACGTGACAACGTCATAACAAAATACTGATGGAATGGTTTCTCCTCACACGGAACACTCAAATGGAACCCGTCAGAGCGAGGTAACGCCCATGAAAAAAAAAACATCAATTGATTATAGCGCCATCTGTTGAAAACATTACTAAAATAAATGGAACGCCTCAGAGCGAGGCAGAGCGAGGTAACGCGAGGGAGGTAACGACGAATTGCGTCATCTATTTTCGTTCGTGCAGCCGGCTCCATCGAATTATAAGGCGTTGTCACGTCAAAAAACAAAATGGGTTTATTCTGTGTGTCTGTGGCATCATAGCGGGCCGATGGAGGCTTTTTAGGGTTTCGTACCCAAAAGGTAAAAAAAAATGGACCCCATTCATGACATTTTGCCGTCCGTCTGACTGTCCGTCACTAGACTGTATCTCAGGAACCGTAATAGCCGCTATAGCAACAAATACTGAAACTGCTCTATAGCGCTCCTGCAACGGCTGCAACTGGTAGTACCACGAGTAAAAAAATTACCCGTGGTACCTACTTACTACCAAGTGGTCCCAGTAGTACCTACCTACCTACCACTACCACTGGATAGGTGGCTGTCAAACTAACTGCCTTCTTGATTGTCGCCATTGTGGCGCTTAATGCAGTAGCGTTGGTTCAGAGAGCTAAAATTAGTGATGTGCCAAACTTTCTTGAACTGACTCGTATCGATAGATTTAATTTAAAATGAAAACATTAATAGTATGTTTTAAAATTAATTTTGTTTATTTTATGTAATACGATGTAAGAATATTACCAACCGAAATTACTAATATTCCCTATAACCCTACCAAGCTATAATTGCTTGTGCTGGGAGTGGCCAGGATTCGAAGCTGGGTCCTCTCGATCGCAAGACAGTCGGTCTTATTAATCACTAAGCTATCAACGCTTTAATTAATATTGCTCTTAATTTAAGGGTGGTTTAAATTAGTGTCTAGTCTAGTATACCTACCTAAATGAAATAATATTTACGCAAAATTGGAGGAAAATATTATTTTTGTTGAAGAGAAGGAGAGTTATTAAGGCGCATCTCCACTTGAGCAGCCGCTGGGCGAGCTGCCTCAATCTGAGCGTGCCGCGTGCTGCGGAAACTACATGCAACTCCACTTGAGCCACATTAATCAGCAACTAGGCAGCGTGCCTCAAGCTGAGTAACGAATTTCCGAATGTCTCTAGTTTCTTACTAGCTACCATGGGTGACGCACGCAAATTCGCTGCAGCTTTAGTAATAATTAATCAGTACAAAAAGAAAAAAAAAGGCAGAAAGACAAAGGTCATTGTGTGGTGAACCTGGATCCCATAAGTGTCTGTGACTTTCATATACTTAAGTTAATTAGATGCATTTATCATTGTCTATTTCGCCGCGAAGTGAGCGTATGTGCATCCGTCTCCACTACGCGCCTGGCTCACGCTGAGGCGCCTTTGAGCACGGACGTTTACCGACACAAAACAGCTCGCCACGAGGCCGCCGCGCCGCGGCCCGCTAGAGCATCGTCCCCACTAGAGATGGCGCGGATTGAAACCGCCGCTCAGCCCGAGGCTGCCTAGTGAAGATGCGACTTAAGATTGTATCCATGCACCATAGAAAGGGAGTATTGGAGGAAGTAGAAAAAAATAAAATTAAGTATACGTGATTTTACTTTATTGGTCACTCACAACCGCAAAACTCTTTTCCAATGGTGGTTTACCATTGTTGGTATTACATGCGTTCCGGAATAATGATTCAACCAGTAAGCAGATATTAACAACGCTTTGAGATGGTACATATATACGTATTGGAGGAAGTAGAAAAAAATAAAATTAAGTATACGTGATTTTACTTTATTGGTCACTCACAACCGCAAAACTCTTTTCCAATGGTGGTTTACCATTGTTGGTATTACATGCGTTCCGGAATAATGATTCAACCAGTAAGCAAATATTAACAACGCTTTGAGATGGTACTGTGAAGCCACCTCGTTGTTTCTGTACAATCAGTGCAATACCATTTCGGCGATCAGATAAGGCATTTTCAGGTATTGATACGCATGCAGTTAAGCAATCAATACAATTTATTCTGTTTCGGAGCGATTTAATTACAAAACCCGCAATTTTTGGGATAACCCAAAACAAGTGTAAAAATTTGTTCAACTGGTCATATAGTGATGGCTCAGTGTGGCATCGTGTTCAAAATATTGTTTATTCAGTGTAGCAAACTCAGCCTCTGCCTCTTCGTATATATTAGAATTATAAAGTTTCTAACGAATACCCAAGTCGCGAACGATGATGCAGTAGTTAATTTATTAATGTCATTCTCTTGGACATTACCTGAGTTAGCTTTTTACTTCGTGGTGTATCATTAACTGTTTATAAGCACTTACAAATTGTGTTGCTGTCGGGTTTGGGCACCATCCACCCCTACTCCGAAATGCGGAAACAATTAACTCTAATTTAATAATGTCAATATTGTCAATATTTTGAGGGAGTATACTGATATCTAACACAGTTTGTACTAGCGCAGGTATCAGGGAATTCCTATTTCATGTATCTACACAATGAATGACAATAAAGAATTTGTTTATTTATTTATATGGTCCTGACTTAATTTGTAAGTCAAGAGATAATTTACCTAGTGGTGTAAGGCAAGAGTTAACATATTTTCAGCGTTATAAAATCCTACAAAACCGGATTTTTGTCTAGTCTGACCAATTAATTGGTCGCCCATTCTAATTTGGCTCAAATATTTTATTTCCCTGATAATATTTTGTAGCCATCTGCTTTCATTATTAGTTCTCAATGGACTTTAATAACCCCAAGGATTCCTAACATTTAAAGTCCTAAATACGGTCAAGTCAAGTGGTGTCAAGAGCCGAAGGAACCGACGTGCATGCATGAAAAGAAAAATGAAGTTGAAGAAGCAAGTGAGGTGTGTATGAAACCGTGCCGTGTGGCGCTCGGTTCTTTCTGCCTACCCCGCAAGGGATTTGGCGTGAAGGTAGATAGATAGATAGATAAAATACGGTCGATGACTCGTATGAATCGGACGGTGGGCCCAGAACCTTTAAATTGCGGAAGGTTTATTACACGACGCAAAATTCGATTACGTCTGCCACGCTGCTGCTCAGCGTCTGTGCAGCAATGTAAACTTTTATAATATTTTTTTTTGTAATTGGAACGAAGTTCCTTATCGCGCGTTGTGAAAGGGGGCTAGACGGAAAAAATTCTTACGAAAAGTTGTCACGACACTTTTGGTAGTGATAGTGGTAGTGATAGTGGTAGTGATAGTGGTAGTGATAGTGGTAGTGATAGTGGTAGTGATAGTGATAGTGGTAGTGATAGTGAGAGTGGTAGTGATAGTGGTAGTGATAGTGGTAGTGATAGTGGTAGTGATAGTGGTAGTGATAGTGGTAGTGATAGTGGTAGTGATAGTGGTAGTGATAGTGGTAGTGATAGTGGTAGTGATAGTGGTAGTGATAGTGGTAGTGATAGTGGTAGTGATAGTGGTAATGATAGTGGTAGTGGTAGTGATAGTGGTATTGATAGTGATAGTGGTAGTGCTAGTGCTAGCCAGGGGATGAACATGAACTCTACGAGCAACACCAAAGCAAATAGGAGTTTCGCTCTGTTCAGTTTCAGTCGCGCGTAAAGGTTACACGCACTCACTTTTTTTTATATTTGTTTTCTTTTTGTTTTTGTTTCTGTTTTTGTTTTTGCTTACAATAAAATTTTAAAATTAAAATAAAATTTTATTACAATTCCTTCACTTTAATCGAAAGGAACTTCGTTCCATCCGGGTGTCCCTTGACACCTCTCAAGTTTTTTTTTTACGTAAATTTCTCAAACGATTACCTAACCTCAACCCATCTGATTCTTGTAAAGCAGCTAAATGTTCAATGTAATCGCACTTTATTTCATTGCCTTCATTAACCTCCTAGGACCCAGATTCGAAGAGAGCAGTTTCGAGAAAGACCCAATGTCCTATTACTAGAACTAATTGGACGTAGTTAAGCAGAAAGGATTCAGTCCACATCTAACTACTTTTGAGATAATTGACTTTAAAGTTTACATCGTATTTTTGTCATGAATGCGGTAGAATTCAGCTGCTGCTTTGATGGCAGAGGAATGGTATTTTTTTGTATTTTAATATTTGTATTATGGAATTAGGCTTACTCCATTATTACATGAGATATTATAGAAAATGTGAGATTGGATCCTTTCTGATAATTGGCACTTTTAATACTACTAGTAAAACAATGTATTTCTCAGAAAGGTAGTTAGAACCCTTTTTTTGAAAGGATTGTTCAAAAAAAGCCTTTTTATTACAAAATATAGCCAGCAGAAATAAAAATAAATGTGATTAAAAGCTTTATTAAAATAAAAAAAAACATGTGATCAAATCTATTGAGAATCAATAAACTTAAACATGGGTACTACTTATTACTTATTAATAAAACAAAAATATTTTTTTCATAAACAACCTTAATTTAAAAGTGCCTAATACTTCTAAATTTGGGAAGTGGCAACCCCGCTCGCCCAAAAACAGCCAGCGCTCCTGCTGCACCCCAGACTACCTCAAGAGAGTGTCTCTGGGAGGTGGGGGAAGCGAAGAAGAAGGCAGTGAAGGCCGCCAAGAAGGCGGCAAAAGCCGCCGCTAAAGCAGAAAAGGCCGCTGCGGCGAAGGCGCCGACGAGGCGCCCCGCTTCCCGATCCACTTCCGTCGTCATTACGGTGATGACGGAGGGCAAGGCAAAGGGCGTGGGGTACGACGAGGTCCTGAGGCAAGCGAAAGCCTCAGTCGACCTAAAGGCCCTCGAAATAGAGGTAGGGCTCCGGTGCAAGGTGACGCGCACCGGAGCACGCCTTCTTGAGATCTCTGGCGCCACCAGCGGCCCCAAGGCGGATGCCTTAGTGGCAAAGCTGCGGGAGTCGCTGGATACGGGCGACGTTCGCGTCACCAGACCCAACAATTGCGCCGGGTTGCGCATTTTGGGTCTGGATGACGCGGCAACGACGAAGGAGTTAATCTCTGCCATCGTGGAGGCGAGCGGCAGCCCTCGCGACCAGGTGAGGTCAAGCGAAATCCGCTTTGGAGCCACCGGTCACGGGTCGGCAGTCGTAAGCTGCCCAGTCGCGGCGGCTCAGAAAGTCGCGGACGGACGGAGCCTCCATATCGGGGGCTTCCTGAGGGCGCAGGCGCATCCCCTGCAGCCCCGCGAAGCCATGTGCTTTGGGTGCCTGGTCGTGGGGCATGTAAGGGGGCAATGTACAACGGAAGTTACCGTGGCAGACAGGTGCTTTCGCTGTAGCCAGCCCGGTCACACGGCCCTAGCCTGTGACGCTCCGCCACGATGTTTTAAATGCATGGCGGAGGGCAAGGAGGCCGACCACCGGGCAGGCAGTAAGGCCTGCGCTGCCTCAAGGCCGAAGCCTCGTTCGTCCGCACGATTGCACGTTCGCGGAAGGGTGCGGAAATAGATGTCTATTAATAGACACCCATATCCGCATTTTGCAGGTGAACTTGAACCACTGCCCTGGTACTCAGGATCTTCTGGTGTGTGTCAGTGGTCCATCAACATTGTTGTTCTCGCCGAGCCGTACTGGGTTCACCCGGGAAGCCTGGTGGATCTGGACGGCCTGGCGACTGTCTTTGGGGGGACCGGCGCGGACGGCTCGCACCTAGCGCTTATCGCTAGGTGCCCGGGTTGCGTCGCGGTGGAATATGAGGGTGTGGCTGTCGTGGCCGTTTACATCTCACCGACCCTCGAATAGCATCAGTTTGAGCTATCCCTGAGCTGGACGTCTTTCTTGCAAGCCGGCCTCGCCCTGCCTAGGTCCTGGGAGATTTGAATGCCTGGTCGCAGGCTTGGGGCTCCCGAAAAACCAGAGACAGGGGAGGATACTGGAGGACTGGGTCACTACACGTGGCCTAGTCATTAGTCATCCTGAACTGGGGGAATGTCGCAACCTGGACGCGGCGGGAACTCAGCTCCTCGTTTGCGACCCCTGACCTCGCCTGCCGTGTCCAAGGATGGCGTGTGGTGGAGGAGGTGGAGACGTCGTCAGATCACCGATACATTCGGTTCGACGTCTCCCCTCCACCTAACCTGCCGCCAGCAATCGGGAACCCCCGGATCCGCGTTGGGCACTCCATCGCCTTGATCGGGAGGCTCTCCTGGAGGCGGCCATCGTACAGGCCTGGATTCTGACAGCGAACAGGCCTGCCGATGTTGATGCCGTGGTGGAGTGATCCGGGAGAGTCATGTCGCACATCTGCGTTGCGGCGATGCCCAGGGCTAGGCCCAGACCGGTGAGGCAACAGGTGTACTGGTGGTCGCCGGTACACCAGGTTCCGCCGGAGGCGTCGCCACCCAATCGATGCGGCAGCCCGAGAGATGGAGCTCTACGATGGGTACAAGGAAGCCAAGAGGGCCCTCCATGCGGCCATCAAGGGGTCCAAAAAGTTGGGCCGCGAAGAGCTGATGGGGACTCTGGAGGGAAACCCGTGGAGGCACCCGTACCTTATGGTATATCCTTTCTGCGATTTCTGATAATTTTTTGGAGTTAATCATAGTATTTAACAGAAAAGGGCCAAGTGCTTTACGTCGTTTTCGTGATGAATAAATAATATAATTTTCGATTAAACTAAATTATCAGAAACGATCCACATGAATTGGATCTCTTTTGTGAAATATTTTTTTTTTAGGATCTTTATATGTCTATATCTCAGAAAAGATACAAACATGTTGGATTGTATCTGATATATTATATTAGATACTCGCCATACATGTGGGTTGGTATCTAGTGTATGTATTTATACCATAGATTTGTTTATCTGTGGGATCTTGTTGCGGTACGAAAGTATCGACTTTCGCGAACTCTTTAGTATATTTAACTCAATTTTGGTGTTGGTGTGGATTGGATCCTTTCTGCTTAACTACGTCCAATTAATAAAGTACTGAACGCCCAAACCAAAAATTGTTTGTATCTCTCTAACCGCACCATATACAGCTGTCATATTTTAGGCGTGTTATAATATTGATTTAGGCTTGTCAGACAAAAAGAAAAAACACCAATATCTTTTGTTCTTTATTTAGCACATTGGGCCGTCACATAAAATCTATAATAATAGAACAGTCTTCAAAATTCAATAAAAATTTAGTATTTAAACACTTAACACTAGCATAGATCAACAAAAATAGCTTTCAGCTTTATCAAAGTTACAATAACAGTCTTCTTTCTCATAGAAAGCTTAATACTGCCTCTGTGGCGCAGTCGGTAGTGATACCGCCTGCGGCGCTGGAGGTCGTGGGTTCGATTCCCACCGGAGACAAATATTTGTGTGACCCATAAATGTCTGTCTTAAGAGTCTGGGTGTTTCTATATATAATATGTATGTATTTAAAAGTATATAAGTATTAATATCCGTGGTCTGATACCCATAACACAAGCAGGTTATTCCTAGCTTACTTTGGGATCAGATAGCGTTGTGTGAGATGTCCGTGATTAATTTTTTTTTTAATATCACACATAGAAATTAAAAGTTTTGCTTCAAAATCAACTAAACAATAATATTTGTTACATTAAAGTTTCATAATTGTTTAAGCAACTTATGGTATACCCGCCCAGCATACTAGTACTAGTACAAATAAATTATCGTCAAAAATACACATCGAAAATGACGACATTACAGTTAAATAAAAGTATTTAGACATAAGTTACTAGTTTTTCTCAAAAACAATACAGAAAACAGTAAGTTTCAGACAAAGATTTCAAAGATATTAATAAGTAAAATTAGCCTCTTTTCGCTTCACGTGTCATTGCTGCGACGTCTCGTGACAGAAGACCGAAGATACTTCTACCCGCTCACTTTAAGCAGTGCTGCCACAATGCTAAATATATCCACAGACTAACCGGCAACGTAGACATGATAGGGCGCTTAATATAAAAATACCAGGTGGCAGTAAATATTTTGTTCTAGTACTATCACAATGGGTCATTACTTCAAGTCTCTGTTTAAATACTTGGGCTGTCACTGCAAACTGATTTTGTCCTAGTATTATCACTTTGAACCCCAGGAGGTTATCATGCAAAACTTTTAAATCCCCAAGACAATTCCGATTATTTTTCAAAATAAGGTCATGGGTCAAAAACCACATGCACTTTGTGATATATAGGATCTGTAAAAAATGGTTTAGTTGCGTCACTCATTTGAAAGCTTGCCCCTAGCTTTGATGCAGCAGAAAAATGTTCTGGGAGGTCATCAAACGTTATGGAACTAATTTCAATAAAAATGAAAAATAAATAATAGTTTTAAAACGCTTTTATAGACAAATTAAACTAAAAAGTAGAAAATAAATTTAAATAAGTTAGAATTAAGAATACTGCACCCCACGCTTTTTTCACAATAATATGCATTTATTTCTTATTTACACTATTCTCAATTCAAACTCTTTTTTTAGTTGAATTGTCAATAAAAGAGTTTTTTTTCAGTTTTTTAAACTAATATTTTTCATTTTCATGAAATGAGAATGAAAAATAATAGTTATAATATATAAGATATATTATAATAAGAGAGCAAATTAATTTTTCACCCTTTTGTTTACAGATTTCTGCTTTTTGTTTTAAACTATTGAACACCTCTTGTGAAAAACCTGAATCAGCATTTACAGTAGGTACTGTACCAGCTTCTGATTACTCGAGGTTGTGGCAATGCTAAATTAATTATTTTTCTGACATACGCATACGCTTTGGCAGAGTATAAATGGAGGGTTATTGAAAAAGCGCGTAACTGACAAATATTTTTATTCCTTTCGCTTTCAAGCATTCGGTTAAAAAGTTATGTTTGAAAATCATCATATTGATTTAACAAGTGTAAGCATTCTTCATTAACGTTTTTACTTTTCTTTAAATCGGCAATAACAATTTTAAGAGAATCTACTTTGGTTTTCAATCTTTTTACTTTCTGTGATAATTTTTTTACCCGAGTTTGTGATTGTTTCAAATGTTGTTTTGCTAGTTGCAATGCCTTCTTTAAAGATTTTGGAGAATTTTCATAGCGATGATCATGCCTAATGCTATTTTCGATTATTTGTTTCTTTAGCGTTTGAGAGGCTTGATATGCATGGTCTTGCATCAAATCATCATATTCCTTTTCGGATTTATCTGCAATAAGGGCAGCAAAAAGAAAATTGAATTTATACTGGTTGAATTTATAGTCGTTCTGGAACGAAAAGGTTTAGGCACAGTTTCGATAACAGAACCGATCGGCACTGTCAATTTGAAAATCAACGAAAAAAAATTACGAAAATGTCAAAATTTATATCGTTTGCCGAAGTCAAAATGAGAACTTGTGATTATTCCTTTAAATTTCACGGAATACGCTTACTACTATTTTCTACTATAATTTTTCATTCAATGTTTAACGTTCCAATCACTAAGACGAGCTGCCGCGTCGGGAAAATTCGACCAATCACACGCATGATCCCACCGCAGTCCACGTGGACCCGTTGCCAAGTAACGTAGGTACTCGACTAGTTACGTCTTGTTGTAGGTACGTAACGCGCTCGGCCGCTCGCTCGGCGGCGCGGCGGCGCGGCGGCGCGCAGTAACGCCGCGACTCCCGCGCAGACAGATCGTTCGTTACGATTTTCGAAAATGAGTCGTCGTCATTCAGTGCGAAATATTCAAACGAACAGTGCGTGTTTAGTAGTTAACGTGAGGAAAATCCTACATGGATGCTATGCCGGACACTTACCGACTAAAAACCACACGTTCCGTACCTATGCCTACGGTTGGGAGTCCCGCCGGGTAAGCCCTCGTAAGGATGACTCCCAGGATTCCCAACAAATCTTGGCTACCACTGCGGCTTCATGTAGGGGTTTGGATGCTAGCCCGCTTCTTTGGGGGGTTGTTCGGCTGTTGCACATCATGAGTTTCGTACTCCTGAAGTAGGAAACTTGTGATGAATTACGAATTACGCAGTGTGATAGAGTGGACCCTTCCGGACTGTTGACTGTTGGCCTTTGAAATAGTGAAGGCAATAACATAAAACGTGCCCGTTTATGTATTATAAGTTCTGGACTCCATTTTGAGCAGTCGCCGGGGTACTCGGTAGCGTAAATAAACTGTAAATAGGTAGGTCTACATTTAAGTTCATTATTTTGTTCGCGTTTATTTTCGTTACCTATTAGTACCTATTAGTACAATAGACCTTATTAATTTATCGTTTAACCGCGAAAACAGCACAATACTAAAGTATTTCCGACGGCCCTAAGCCGCCCGTGTTGAGTATGAAGAGAAATTGGAGTCCTTTATTAATCGAATCGAATGCTTTCGGTCAATGAACTAATCACATGTTCCGGCGTTTCATTCACTGAAGAATGTCAATGAATAATCGAAGCGCTACTAATGTTTCAACTCGAACGAGTGAAAATGATAACACAAAAGTTTTTTTTTTTATTATAGCCTGTACAACACTTTTGACCCCCCATAATTGTTCCATGATTGATTCTGAGTAACCCCCTTTTGGGTCCAGAACGACTATAAATTCTACCAGTATAGTATAAGTATATAAATATATATATTATTAAAACCCTCCGGCCACATTGGCAACTGAGATTCGCAACCAGTTGTTAAAAAAGAAGAAATAATATTGCTACGCAACTAGTTGCTCAAAAAGAATATCTATTCCTGTTTCACATCCAGTTGCCAATGAATAAATCATTTTGGTGTCTCTTGAAGATCGGCGCCCCCGCGCATCTTGCGAAATCCTCCTAAAACAAAGATGCGGGTAAGTCCGACCCCTCAACCAAAGGAGTCTTGGGCTTACACATTCATTCATTCTCGCAGTCAGTACTACACCAACGCCCTGACACGCTTTACTGGTTTCAGTCACACCCGACCAGTAGGCTGTGTAGGGTCCATGTGTGGTTGTGTCTGATTCACCCACAAAATATCGAGTAGTCCCTCTTTCATCATCTTGCATACTTCCTCAATTTTGTCTATCATACTATCATATCATACCAGATGTACAGGGCCTGACTTACCCATAAGCTAACTAAGCTGAAGCTTAGGGCGCCAGGATCAAGGGGGCGCCTGGCGTTGGGATCGGCGTTGGGTTGTGACTTACGGTGCTCCCAAAAAGGAGCACACAAACCATCTAGCAATTTTTAACAGATTGTAACAACTCCTAACAACATATTTAAAATTGTTATTTAACATTTTGTAACACCAAAGCACATAATAATACTTGGTAATTTAGTGAAAATACAAATTCGTGCGTTAAAATTAAATTCCTGCGCCCATCTCTCTGGCAGCGTGGTAGTAAATACGACAGCTCCACCCGTGTTGCGTTCAGGGCACCCAGGAACCAAAGTGAATGGGTGTCCAGCTTTATGGCCGGTAGAAGCATCAGGGCCGTCATTGACGGCAGCTGTTCTAAATTCACAATTTCAGGGCACAACTCTCTCCATCTCTGACAGTATATGTATCCTTGGTGTTGACATCTCCAGTGACGTTCAGTTCCGAAGTGATTTGGAGAAATAAGGCCAAGCTGGCGTCCAAGCCGCTCGGTGTGCTCAACAGGGCGCAGCGGTACTTTACTGCGGCGCAAACATTGCTTCTGTTTAAGTCGCAGGTGCGGCCGCACATGGAGTACAGCTGTCACTGCTGGGCGGGGGCACCTGAATATCAGAATGAATTGACTGAAGTCTTTCGTTCGACTCGGTGCAGAGGCGAGCCATGAGAGTGGTCAACGATCCCATGCTTGCAGGTGGTGTGGAACCTCTTCGCGACAGGAGAGACTTTGCCTCCTTGTGCGTGACCACCGGTATATATGTGGTGGGCCGCATGCTTGTCTGACACTTCGGTTGTATAAAAAAAAGTGTGAGACGGTACTGTTGAGACGGTGAAACCAGTCATGGAGGAGTGGCTGGAAAGGCACCATCGCAGCCTCACCTATCGAATGACACAGATACTTACTGGACACGAGTGCATCAGTACGAGTAAGTAACTGCGGCAGTAGTTAACATCCGAGTGTCAGCACTACGGTGATTCAGCGAGGATACGCTCAGCTTATGTACTGCAACCTCGTTGCGGGCCTGGGCGTAGATGTTCTCACGCTGGAGACCGTGGTGAGAGCCATGGTATTTAATGGGAGAAATTAGGACGCCACTGAGTCTTTTTGCGAGCAAGTCATATTTGCGATAGAGGCAGCGGGAGAGGAACTCCCTCCCGAGTACGGTGAGTTGTCATCTTGCCATTCTTACAGAAGCAGATCAGGAAGATGGTGTGACTCTTCACTCCTCGAAGAAATAGGATAGCACCTATTTCCCCTCCCCGATACACCATTCGATGGCGCACAAAGTCTACGAAACAGACTTTGTACGCCATCGCAGTTGTCCCGTGGTTTTGGGTTTTATCTGATTTCTTGGGGAGATTCGGGTTTAGTCCAGTTTAGTTCAAATTGCCGGAAGTGATCAGTAATGCCCCACCGCAAGGATAAAGCAGATTCTAGGACTGTTTGTTATTTTTCTTTTATTTCGTGACAGTCAGGAAAGTTTTTTGGAAGAAGAAATAGATGTAATTACCGGAAAAACAACAGATCACTTGTTTTATGTCGAAATGTCCGGACTGTAATCACCCGGACAAATCGAGCCGTTACATTCAGCTTACACCTAGGATTCAGCTTAGCTCTAGTAGCTTATTCGGTAGGTACCTTTCGTATTTCGTCTACCTAATTACTAACGATTTAATTAACCCCGCCAAAAAACGAGAAGTGTTATAAGTTTGACCTGTGTATCCGTGTATGTCCGGTGGCATCGTAGCAGACCAACAGATGCGCCAATTTTTCGGTTTTCTATGCTCGAAAGCCAATGTGCCGGGGCCATCCCCAGCACATCGGCTTTCGAGCCGTTCTTATCTGTAAATTGTGCATATCATCAGCTCACTTCCTGAGATAGGAAGGGATTTTACCAAGATTCACTGGTTCGATTTATCGGAAACTGGATGTACCGAGGTACTTTTAGGTACTTTGATGGTATTTTAATCACGCTTTTACTGGCTGATGATGCAAGTAGTCTGCGGAATACCCAACTCCTCAGTAAACCATGGGTCATAAGTTCATAAGAAGTCACAGGATCGGGTTTTATTTTATTTTGAAATTAACAAAGAATAACGTAGGATCAGCTTATGTAAATTGACTTTTGTAGGTAGGACTTGTAATTTAATTAGTTGCAGCTGGGGGCGCATATTCATAGCTAGCTTAGGGCGCGCGGAACCCTAAATCAGGCCCTGCAGATGTAAACAAAGATATTTATTTATTTTTTGATAACTGGTTGCGAAACAATACTCTCATCTACGCTGGTTTCCAAACAGGAATAGATATTCTTTTTGAGCGTAAAGAGAGTGCGTAGCAATATTATTTCTTCTTTTTTTACAACTGGTTGCGAATCTCAGTTGCCAATGTGGCCGGAGGGGAAATAAAGAGAATTTTAATAAGAAGTTTCAATGGCACGGGCGACTTCCGCGCCTACTCACCACACTCAGATGGATGAGTAAGGGCTGGTGGTTGCACTTCCACTTTAATTTCGTTTTCTGTTTTAAATGTTTCATTTGAAGGAGCACCTACAAGAAAAACAAACTGTTTAAATACGTCAGAAATATTCTACTGAGCCGTGTCAACGGGCATTTAGATATGACTACTTTCGTTATAATTAACTATTTTAATATATACCCTGATTCCCTGAAGCTGTTTCTTTCTTCAAATACAACTCAATGAAAGGATAAAATATGACAACTCAAACAAGAAGCAGAAAACAGTTAATAAAACTTTACTAGCAAAAAGAAAATTGAATTATATATAATTGAAATAAACAGAGTTCTAATAAGAAGTTGGAATGGCACGAGGGACTTGCGCGCCTACTCACCACACTCAGATGGATAAGTAAGGGCTGGTGGTTGCACTTCCACTTTAATTTCGTTTTCTGTTTTAAATATTTCATTTGAAGGAGCACCTACAAGAAAAACAAACTGTTTAAATACGTCAGAAATATTCTACTGAGCCGTGTCAACGGGCATTTAGACATGTAGTTTTGTTATCATTAACTATTCTAATATACGCTAATGCTGTTTCTTTCTTTAAAACGTAGCAATGGATTTTTTACACAGAATAATTGCGCCAGTTTTTTTTACCTCAAATACAACTCATTGAAAGGATAAAATATGATAACACAAACAAGAAGCAGAAAACAGTTAATAAAACTTTACTAGCAAAAAGAAAATTGAATTATATATAATTGAAATAAACAGAGTTCTAATAAGAAGTTTGAATGGCACGGGCGTCTTGCACGCCTACTCACCACACTCAGATGGATAAGTAAGGGATGGAGGTTGCATTTCCACTTTGATTTCGTTTTCTGTTTTAATTGTTTCATTTGAAGGAGCACCTACAAGAAAAACCGAACTGTTTAAATACGTCAGAAATATTCTACTGAGCCGAGTCAACGGGCATTTAGACATGACTACAGTAAAGGGCCAAAAAGAATGGGTTTACCACTGTTGACCGAAATTCATTCGATCATTTGACGTGTGACCGAAAAAACATTAAGGCATTCTACTTCTGATCGAATGAACAATTGACCAAAAGAGTTTTTATCTAACAAACATTTGGTACTTTTACTACTGATCGAATGAACGTTTGGCCGAAAAACAGTTGACTAAAGAATATTTTAATAAATAAAAGCGAAATAAGTAGAATTCGGTTCTGGTTCGTTGTGGTCGCAGTTCTAACCTAACCTAACCTAGCCATTTTGATTCAGCCCCTGTTAAAATATTATTTGGCCAACTGTTTTTCGGCCAAACGTTCATTCGATCAGTAGTAGAAATACCAAATGTTTGTTCGATAAAAACTCTTTTGGTCAATTGTTCATTCGATCAGTAGTAGAATGACCTAATGTTTTTTCGGTCACACGTTAAATGATCAAATGAATTTCAGTCAACAGTGGTAAACCGAAAAAGAATGCACATCGAGCTTTAGAAAGAGGCAATCGGCTAATTTCGACTTCGTATAGCGATATCTGTGTCGCACACACCATGACGTTTGTTTTGTCAGTCATGGTTCAAATGCGAGAGTGTGCAGTCGCTTATCTAAGCCAATATATTTGTAGAGCTGCTAAAACCCCTATAAAATTAAATTAGTACCTACTATGGCATCTATAGGGAAAAAAAGTAAGCCGTTAGTCCACCAGTCACGCGAAATTATCCATAATGTTTATAAATATTTTTTATCTGAAGCCAACCAATTTAAAAAACATAAGGATGTTAATGTAAGTAATTATTTTAAGAAGGTTCAACAGAGAGTTGCAGATGCCACTGGAATTTCAAAAAGAACTTTGAACAATATATTAAACGAAGTCGGCACTGGCACTGATAATACACATTCCAGTGGAACAAAATCCAGCTCTCGAAAAAATGGGAGACCAAAAAAACAATTTCGTTTAGATATGGACGATTTTGATTATGATGTTGTTAGAAGAATGGTGTACGATTTTCATCTGCGTTACAAACAACTGCCTACAATAAAAACATTAAAAGCTAAATTATCTGAGGCTATTAATTATATTTATTTTTATTTATTTATTTATTAGTTTATGTACACACAAATTACAACAAAAGAGAAAACATATTAAATAAAACAGCATTGTACAAGGGCCTACTTATTTCTACAGAAATCTCTTCCAGTAGGCCCGTAAGAGGAGATGTTAAGAATAGATAAAAATTAATAAGTGTGTGCAAGTTATGGACCACAATTAAAAATAAAAGATAGCATACATACTCAAATACATGTAAATTATTAAACTATACATACATACATACATATACATACACACACATACATAGGTACATACATACGTTCATATTATAAATACATAGGTACAATATTATACATATATACATAAGTTCAGATAAGTAGTTACGGCAGAGAGGAGAGGTAATGTTCTTTCAGTTTCTTTTTAAATAGTGATACAGTTTGGCAAGATTGTATCTTCGGCGGGAGAGCATTCCACAGCCTTACCGCATGAACAGTGAAAGAGTAAGAGTAGAATTCAGATTTATGGCGAGGAATAGTAAGAAGATATTTAAGGTGTGACCTACAAAGAGCGTCTGGCCCACGCATGTAAGAAAAACGCTCTCGCAGGTAGGAAGGGCAAAGGCGATTGTGAAGGATATTAAACAAAACACATAATATCCGAGTATTCCTACGAAGTCGGATTGGGAGCCACTTGAGTTTCTTGCGAAATTCTGAGACATGATCATACTTGCGTAGGTTAAAAATAAATCGAATGCATAAATTTTGCAGTCGCTCAAGTTTATTTAAAAGCTCCTCAGTAGCATCCAAGTAGCAGGAGTCTGCGTAGTCAATAATAGGTTGTATTAGTGACTGAGCAAGAGAGATTTTGATGTCCACGGGTAAGAAAGGCTGAAGATACTTGAGGGTATGGAATGTGTAATACACCTTTTTGCTAACCTGCCCGACGTGTTCATCCCAGGTCAAATTGCCATTCATAATAATGCCTAGATTTTTGGCCGTCTCAGTATACGAGATAGGTACACCATCAAGCAAGAGAGACGGTAGTAAGGCCATATCCAGTCCTGATCGCATTTGTCTGCTACCAATAACCATCGCCTGAGACTTTTTAGGGTTAACTTGAAGTCCAAATGACCTAGCCCACTCACCAATAGCATTCAGGTCGCGATTCATACCTGCAATGGCGCTTCTAAATTCATTCAATGTGAAATGACGATAAAGCTGCAAATCGTCCGCGTAGAGATGGAAGTTGGAAGAGATAACTCGAACAGCAGAGTTGATGAAAATGGAAAATAGTAAAGGAGAAAGTACGCCACCTTGAGGCACGCCAGCAATGAGATTACGCCATTCCGAGACTGACTCGTTAAGGCGAACACACTGCGAGCGCCCCCGAAGATATGTGTCAAACCAGGCCACAGCTTCCGTAGAGAGATTAAGGGATTTGAGAATACCTAGAAGGACATCAAAATCCACGGAGTTGAATGCACTACTAAAATCTAGCAGTACTAGTAGAGTGAGAGATTTATTCTCCATGGCCTGACGAACATCATCGGTTACCTTCAGAAGTGCCGTTACTGTACTGTGGCCCGGCCGAAAACCGGACTGCAAGGGGTTAAGGAGATTATTCTGCAATAGGTAACTAGATAATTGTCGATGTACTAAATGTTCAAGGACTTTGGAGAGAAATGGAAGAATGGATATAGGGCGAAACTGGGACAGAAGTGTGGGACTTGTAGTCTTAGGTAATGGAATAATAAGTGCTTGTTTCCAAGCACTGGGAAAACTGCCAGAGCTCAAGGAGAAATTGAATATATGAGTCAGGATGGGGATGACGGTAGGGAGTATGGGAGTAAACATTTTTGAACATAACTGATCGTTACCAACCGCAGAAGAAGTAATCGATAAGAGGGATCTTTTGACTTCATGTTCATCAACATTATTGAAAGTGAATGTGGGGCATTGTGGGAGAGGCAATAGAGAGAGATTGACCAGAGTGCTCGACTTAACAAGCGCGTCAAGAGATATAGGTGGAAGTGAAAAATGCTTGTTAAGTGCACTCAAGTCAATGTCATGACAATCAATTTCAGGGGACTTTCCAATGCCGTTAGATTTAAGAAATTTCCATATCTTGGAGGAGTCACGGGTGTCAAGAGATTGATGAAAGTGGCGACGTTTAGCATCTCGACACAGACGATTACAACGATTACGCCAGGATTTAAACCTAGTAAAGTTAATGTCTGTTGGATTACGTCTATACATTCTATTGGCCTTATCTCTTCTAGCCATAGCATCTTTGATATCCTTGGTAATCCAGGGTGCAGGTATCCGTTTCCATTTAACGCGGCGCTTAGGTGCATGCTGATCGTACAACGTCGTTATGATATTGTTGAAGTTCTGAACTTTTTCGTCCAAGTTATTACGATCAACAACACAGGACCAATCAATGGCTTCTGCATCTCGTCTCAAATCTTCAAGTGCGATACCCTTAAAGTTGCGAAAAACAGAAAACTGTGATTTAGACTTAGGGGGGCGCATAGACAGGGATAGATAGAGTAAGTCGTGATGTGAGAAGGAAGCAGTAAGTTGTCCATGTGTGGCAACAAGATCAAGGCAGGAGACAATAATTAAATCAAGAAGATGAGGCTGACGGTTCGGACAATGATGCGTAACAGATAGAGGTAGAAGGTGAAGATTAAATGAAGATACAAGGGATTGCAAAGAGTGGCTGCGGCTATCATCGTTGACCAAGCAAGTATTAAAATCCCCTAAAATGATTACCTGACTATAACAAGGACTTAAATCGCTAAGCAAGGTGTCAAGAGAGTGAAAGTAGTTTACGTGGAGATCAGGACTGTAAAAAACCCCGACCAGTACTTTGATATGCTGAACTGTAACCTCTAAAAAAATTTATTCCGCCGAGTGGCTGTAAGTCGACTGAGAGGTACTTAATATTTTTAAAGGAATATCTTCGCGCAAATATATACCTACTCCTCCACAGCGTTTGTCAGTCCTGTCATTGCGTATAAGCACAAATCCAGGAATTCCAAAAAGTCTCGTAGAATGAGAAGGTTTTAGAAATGTCTCAGAGACCAGTACAGCGTCAATTTGGTCACTGCTAAAGGATGCCAGAAGATCAGGATAATGGTATGGAATACTCTGAGCATTAATGTGAACTATGTTGAAATTTTTGGGAAAGCTAGTAAAGATAGAGGAAAGCTGATCATGCAGAGTAAGGGCTGCAGAACCGTCATTGCCATCGCCAGCACTAACAAAGCTTATATCTGAAAGAGAGCAAGATTGGAAGCTGTCATCACTCGATATCGAACAATTATCCATCATTTAAAATAATTAATAAATATATTAATATATTACTAATAAAAATAAAAATATAATAATAAATAAAATACAAATACTATGCAATAAAAAAAAAATACTACACAATAATAAAGTAAAAAGTATACTACAGCCAAATACCAAGCCCACCCACTCGCACACATACCAATAGATTTACACAAGAAATTCATTTAAAAAAACAATAAAAAAGAATATACTGAAGGCACAGTGTAAAGATATGGAAAATCACAACTAAAAAAACTAATACGACAATAAAATAAAAACTAGTGTAAATTAAACGCATTCAACAATGCGTCCTTGCCTACTTTTTTTTCTTTTACAATGACAGTGTCAGTTTGATGATTAGCTTAGCTTATAATGGGTCTGAAAAGACGTTGAGAAAAATTCTTTATGAAATGGGATTTGCGTTCACAAAAATAAAAGACAATAGAAAAGTTTTAATGGAAAAGCACGATGTAGCTCTCAAACGAATTGAATATCTGGACAAAAAACGCGAATTTCGCGAAGCAGGAAAAAAACATTATCTATATGGATGAGTCCTACATACATACAACCCACACTAAAGGAAAAACTTGGAGTGATGATAAGCAAATAGGGGTAAAAAAACCGATTTCATAAGGTCAACGTTTGATAATTGTTCACGCAGGTAACGAAAAGGGCTTTGTACCAGGAGCCTTTTTAACGTATAAATCCACGGACGCTAAAGGTGATTATCACAACGAAATGAATAACGAAAACTACGAGAAGTGGCTGGTTAATCAATTAATTCCAAATATACCTAATGATTCTGTTCTGGTTATCGACAACGCATCCTATCACAATAAATATGTTGAAAGACCCCCCAACTCAAACACCAATAAACCGGAAATGATCAATTGGTTACAAAGACACGAAATTTCAGTTGATCATAAATTAACAAAACCTCAGATATATAATACTAGCTGACCCGCGCAACTTCGTTTGCGTGATAAATGAAGTACCGCTTGACCGATTTTTTGCAAACTTCACATAAACCATCTAATAAATAGTCCGAACAAAGCCTAAACATTTGGTTTGGATAGGTGAGCCCGTTCTTGAGTTATAAAATTACAACGAAAAGTGGCATTGATTTTTATATATATAGATTATATGTCAGCACAAGGACAGATTTACAGAGTTTTCCGTGAACAAGATACTAGCCGAACATGGGCACACTGTGTTGCGATTGCCACCGTACCATCCGGATTTTAATCCAATTGAAAATATATGGTCTCAACTAAAAGGCAATGTAGCCGCGAGAAACGTGGATATGAATTTAAGTTCAATAAAGACATTATTAACTGAAAAATTAAACATGATCGGGGCTGATGAGTGGAAAAAGGTTTGCGATCATGCGATAAAATGCGAGAATGAATATCGAGGAATTCAACACGCTATGGACGACAAAATAGATAGATTGGATAGTCTAGTAATAAATACAGCTGATAGTGGCAGTGACACAGACCTCAATGAGACCACAGATAGTGAAATGGAAGGAATTGAATATAGATGATTTTGTTTTTATTATACTAATTCCGTATTTTTCCCCGTGCGGTGTTCTATTAGAATAAGAAAAATAATATGTCGCATAAGTCGACTAAGGGTACAGGGTTAAACCGTGTTGTGGCCGATGGCCTAGCAATTTGTCACCACAATATTACACTTTTTGTCGATCTTATATAAAATATATATTTATGAAGATTATTTGAAGATTATTTTTTCCTAACAAGAATATAGCAATAATTAAAAATAGTTACATCGTGTTTTACAGCTCTATATATTTCACGTGAAATCAAAACAAAACAACAATAAAGTACTTAGTGCTAAATTCAAATTCTGATAAACGACTAATCTAATATTGATGTACATGGAAATGAGCATTCGTTTGCATTCAGAAATGCGATGATTGCCGATGTGCATTCTTTATGGCCCCGTACTGTACTTTCGTTATAATTAACTATTTTAATATAATATATATACGCTAAAGCTGTTTCTTTCTTCAAAATGTAGCAATGGATTTTTACACAAGATAAAGGGCGCCGCTTTTTTTTCCTCAAATACAACTCAGTGAAAGGATAAAATATGACAACTCAAACAAGAAGCAGAAAACAGTTAATAAAACTTTACTAGCAAAAAGAAAATTGGATTATATATATTTGAAATAAACAGAGTTCTAATAAGAAGTTTAAATGGCACAGGTGACTTGCGCGCCTACTTACCGCACTCAGATGGATGGGTAAGGACTGGTAGTTGCACTTCAACTTTAATTTCGTTTTCTGTTTTAAATGTTTCATTTGAGGGAGCACCTACAAGAAAAACAAACTGTTTAAATACGTCAGAAATATTCTACTGAGCCGTAAATATGAATGTGAAAGGATTAAATATGACAACTCAAACAAGAAGAAGAAAACAGGTCATAAAACTTTACCATCGAATTCCCCTTCAAAAATTGTTGGGATACTATTTATTAACAGCGAAGTTCTTGTGTAATGCTTATAATAACATTTATCATCAAAATGATTAGAACACAGACGATCGCTTGTTCTTGGTGTCCAGTTATGGGCTCTCATACTGCCAAGCCATGCACTTCTGATACCTGGATCAGTTGGAAATCTGCAATAAAATAAACACCCATCAATAGAGTAAATAACATTATCTAGTAAGTATTACTATACCTACACAAGTTAATGTCAGAAAAAATATTACTAATCAGATTTTGTCTGGTTGATATCATTATTAGTCATATTTCATATAAAGACTAGCGGACGTCAGGCGGTTTCACCCTCGTAGTTCCCGTTCCCGTGGGAATACTGGAATAAAATATAGCCTATGTTCACCGCAAAGAGTGTAGCTTCCCAAGAGTGAAAGAATTTTTCAAATCGGTCCAGTAGTTCCGGAGCCTATTCGTTACAAACAAACAAACAAAAAAACAAAAGAACATAAAAACAAAAAAAAAACAGATCTTTCCTCTTTATAATATTAGTATAGAAAAGTATTAGATCACATGTCATCAGACTATGATCAAGTTTATCGATATGACAAAATGGACATCACTAAACGAAATTAAAATCCTATTTAGAGTCCTGGCACACGTACGGTTTCCTGGTCCGGTTTCCGAATAAGGAAACCGAATCAGGAAACCTGAATGCTTCGTTTTCATACAAAATGTTCTACAAGGCGCACACGTCAGGTTTTTTTCCGGACGGAAAAAAACCTGACGTTCGTTTCCGAATCGCTCCGTGCGTGAATGAGTGAATGACGTGACCGAACGCAGCACTCTCATACATTTTGTATCTATTGCTGCACACGAACGAAAACTATTCGGAATCGCGCTAGAATATGACTATATAGTCTGTGGTTAGAATTATCAAATTGTTTTGTAGCCCTCCGAATGGACGATTTTGATAAACAAAATGTGGCAGACATTTGTTATCGTCGTCGTCGTCGTCCTTAATACGTGCTTTACTTAAAGCGTCACAATTCGAACTGACCCCGTATATTATTTAATCTGTGGAACTTTACCTTATGAATTCCGAATACAAAAAACCTGACGTGTGCGATAGCACGCAGAAAAACGAATTGGAATTCCTGATTCGGAAACCGAACCAGGAAACCGTGCGTGTGCGGCCGACCTTATGGCTAAAAGGCTGAGGCTGAAGGCCGTAAAATGAATAAAAAAAATCCTATTTTTGTGCCTAAAAATAATTCAATCTCACCTGATCACCTCTATATATCATTCCTAGGCTATACCTACATATTTTGTAACCACAATCAAGCATTTTACAGGTAGGTCAGGCTGATTTAATAATAAAAATTGCGAGAATTCAACTTACCTGTGAAATGTTATGTTGCTCCCTTTTTTAAAGCTACATTTGCAAAACACACATTTCACCATGTTTATTGTTTTTTGTAACCACACAAATCACTTCAAATCAGCACTTATCTGCTCAAAAGTCCTAAAATTACTAAAATACAAGATAATCTCGGCGCGATACGGGAAGTCGTGTATTGTGCCACAGATTCCACAGAGTTGAGAGTTGTGTGTGCATTAAATTAAATGTCAGATTTAGTTCCTAGAACCAACTCGAGAGGCGTCTCAAATCGGCCCAAACAATTCGCTGTCATTTGTGTGAAATGAAACCGCCAATCCAGTGGTAACAATTTGTTTAAATAGATCAGTGACCACTTAACTTAACTGGTAATTCAATTTTGTCAAGTCAAAGTATATGGTGGGTAACTACGAGCAGTAAAGATTGAATCGATATATTATTGTATGACTAATTCACTCGAGTCACTCACTCCAGTTTTGTTAAAAGTCGCGTCACTACTTATGTCAAAAAAATCATAACAAATACGAACGAATGTGCGCTGAACACATTATTTCTATTTTATTGAAGTAGTTTTTATTCTTTTGAATAAATAATAAGTATAAATTACAACGCACGTCTTAATATTGCAGTGTCGTCGGGCAATATCGACGACAGTCCATAATAACAAACTGAATTGAATTAAATGTGCGTTTATAACCTCAAATAACAATCGAGGTTGAACAATCTGTAATAGTGTAGTGATAGTAAAATAATTCATAATGGATGATCTACAATTGAATATAACAGTATCTAAGAAGGAAAAGAAAAAGCCTAAAGCTCCTGTAAAGGATACATCGGAATACAAATTTGTTTCAAACCCAAAGTTTACTGGTAAGACTATAGCCAGAAAAAGGCCACAAAACCTGGCACAGGCGAATGAATCTGTCATCAAGAACGCTCATGGCCCTCCTAAAAAGCTGGCCAAGCCGTCAGTGACAAATAAATCTCAAGATTTGGGCGCTAAACTAAGAGATCTTAGTGAAAATAAAGGAAAATTTGAAGGGAAAAATTATCAAGACCTTAGTGATAACTTACAATTGAAACAGAAGCCTAGGAGTGGTGGTTGGATATCTTCATTATTCAAAAACAATCCTCAAGTCCCTCGGATTGGACAGAGAGCTGTGAAACCTATTGTGGAAAAAGTATTTGCAGGACAAACTTTCTCCGACTTAGATATACATCCTCACAGCATAGCAAACTTGCAACAAAACTTGGGCCTTAAAGAACTTATGACAGTACAACAAAATGCCGTACCCGTCATATTACAGGGCCGTGATATCCTTATCAGATCGCAGACAGGTTCTGGAAAGACTCTAGCATATGCTCTTCCGATCATAGAAGGTTTACAAGCAATACGACCTAAAATAAACAGACACGATGGCCTCCGAGTTATTGTAGTGGTACCGACGAGAGAATTAGCCGTCCAGACATATGAGCTCTTTGTAAAGCTAGTTAAACCTTTTACATGGATCGTACCTGGCTTGTTAAGCGGTGGTCAAAAGAGAAAAGCTGAGAAAGCGCGATTGAGAAAAGGCTTGAGCATATTGGTTGGAACTCCCGGTCGCATCAATGATCATTTGAGACATACTCAGTCATTGAATTTTGCTAAATGTGGTTGCCTAGTTTTGGATGAGGCGGATCGTTTGCTAGACATGGGCTATGAAAAAGATGTAGCAGCAATAGTAAAAGCGATTGATGATCATAAAAAAGCGGCTACCTATGATCCTATGGCTATGGTTAAGCAGAATATAGTGAAAAAAATTGTTGATGATGAAGAAGAAACTGATCCCCCTGATAATACCGAAGATAGTAGTACTATAAAGCATAACTTGACAGAGGTATTCTTATCAAAAGAGAAACAAATTATTCTTCTATCAGCCACATTGACAAAGGCAGTAGAGAATTTAGCTGGAATTACTTTAGTAAATCCAGTGTTTGTAGATACATCGGAAGGCAAAGCCGTAATCGCAGATTCTTTAAAAAGTAGTGACAGTTTGAAGAAAAATGACAAGGCGGTAATAGCAGATTCTTTAAAAGCTAATCCGGAGGATAATTCAAAGAAAAAAGATGTAAATAATAAAACTGAAGAGAAATCACCTCAAGAACCTAAACCAGTTGAAATAGAGGATGATAGAGAAGAGGAAAAGTCACCAGAAATGAAAAGAGGCTTAAAAACATTTACTGGTTTAAATCATATTGAACTTTTTAAAAAGGATGATGAAAAAGCAGAATCTTCTACAGAAGAAGATGATGTACAAAATACTGTTGATGATAGTAGCGACAGTGATTCAGATTATGAATATTTTAAAGAACAAAAGAAACTGGCAGCTAAGAATCCAAAACCTGTAAAACAAAACAATGATAGTGAGGAAGAAGAACATGAAGATACTCCCACAACCTTGCCTATAAATACTTTTGCAGATGCTATAAAATCAGCAGTCAACGAAGATGAATTAGTTCTCCCTGCTTCTGTGAATCAAACATTCCTTATAGTCCCTATGAAGTTGAGGCTAGTAACACTATGTTCATTAATAGTTGAGCATTGCGTCAATAATAAAAAAGGAGGCAAAATGATAATTTTCATGGCCACATTAGAAATGGTAGACTACCATTCTGAATTAATAGAACTGGCCTTAACTGGAAAAGATGTTAAAGTTAAAAAGAAATCTGAGAAAATTAAAAAAGCAAAGAAGAGAAAAGCCGATGAAGACAGCAATGATGGTTCCAGTAGTGATTCAGATGAATTCCAAATAGATTATGAGGAACCTACAGAAGGAGGACTAGTTCCTACTGATATAGAAATGTTTAGTCTACATGGTTCTATGCCACATGAGCAAAGGATGGAAGTTTTTAAACAGTTTCGAGTAGCTAGAAGAGGTGTTCTTATATGTACAGATGTCGCAGCCAGAGGTATAGATATTCCTCGTGTAGATTTAGTGTTACAATACTGCCCACCGGCTTCTGCCACTGATTATGTTCATAGAGTGGGACGGACTGGTCGAGCAACTCAAATAGGAGCTGCTGTTATGTTTTTGCTACCAAGTGAAGTTCATTTTATAAAATATTTAGAACAAAAACGGATTAGACTACGGCAAACTGATGAATCGCAAGCTTTAGATCCGTTGCGTACAGTAGCGCCTTCAGCCAATAGCGCTCAACGTGCTGCAGTCGCAGTTCAAGCGCGCCTTGAAAACATCGCACATACAAATAAAGACTGGCTGCTTAGAGCCAGCAGAGCTTACACGTCATGGGTTCGTTTCTACGCTGGTTACCCTCGAGATGTCCGTGAATATCTGGACTCTAAGGAACTACATTTGGGACACGCGGCTAAAGCGTTCGGACTAAGAGACGCTCCGGGTACGCTGGCTCGACGTGTGAAATCTAACCCTTCTAACAAGAAAGATAAACCAACAAACAGACTGACTATTCATGAAGATGAGGAGAAAAGGCGTCCAGGTTTCGCGAAAGTGAAGATGGGATTCAGTGGCCGTCAAATAAATGCACAGAGTTCTATGCACACAGCTAGCGAATTCGATAGTGGTTTAGCTCCACTGCACCCTTCGGAACCCAAGAAAAAGAAGATCAAATAACGTAGTAAACTAATCAAATTACTTTATTGTAATAAATATTTTTGTAATATATATTTTAATATTGTAACTACAACACTTTTTATTGCTCTCTTCTTGAAACCCTATGCAAATGCACTCTACTCCCTTAAGTGCTGGCTTAGAACTTCTCTATGAGCTCGTGACCCGTTATCGTCTTGGCCTGCTGAGGAAAGGCCCATAAAGGGACGTCCCTTTGCCGGGTCGCAGTGAAGCCAATAAATTACTCTCTGGTCTATCCTGCCACCTGGTTAAGGCAAGGCGGAACATCATGTTGGTTTAGTGGGTAATCGAGCTGGATTGTTCAGAGCTGGAAGTTGCACGACTCCCACGTAAAGATGCTCCCGCAACAGGTAAGCGAAGTATAGCTGGATAGATACCTTAAAATCGTCAAATCTGCAGTTGATTCTTTAAGTGGAGCAGGAAGAGACCCATTACCCAGTATATTGTATCATCTATGAAGAGACCCATCATTGGGTCAATCAAACAGTTGAAATTCTTCACTTTTTTATAATAAGAACCATCTATTGAGTTACTGAGCAACTGTAAAAATGAGGGGTTATAGGGTCGGATTAGGTAGTGTACCTACTGTGTACTTGATCAAGAACAGCAGTAACTATACTACAGGAGCTACAACTGGCGATGTGCGGGCATTTGATGACCGCCCACTTTTTTTCCAAAACAGGAATCAAACTGCTGACGTCAATCAACCAGATCGTACAGCAGCGAGCTGATCTTGAATCCAACAGAGTCACTCTCAGCAGTCTTCTTGACGAACTAAAGAGGAAGCTCAAAAGGAGAATCGAAGAATGCCATTTCGAAAAGAAGGAGAAATTGAGAGTAAGTTCTTTGATACTTGTTTTCAACTGATGATTGGTGTAGTTTTTAGGGGTCCATAGTCCATACCCAAAGGGTAAAAGCGGGACCCTATCACTGAGACTACACTGTCCATTTGTCTGTCGCCAAGCTGTATTTCATATATGAACCGTGATAGCTTGATAGTTGAAATTTTCGCAGATAATTTATGTCTGTTGCCGCTATAACAATACACACTAAAAGTTTGGGGCTCCCATACAACAACGAAGTTTTTGACATAGAACATTCCGCGATCATAATCAGGTAGAGAGCTGAAATTTTCACTGATGATGTAGTCGTTCACTCTTGGCAGAGTAGTCGTGGTTGATGATGCTGTATTTTCATAGGTTACAGCGCCCACAGCTGCTTTTGCGATGCGCCGCCACTTGTTCCGGTCTTCAGCGTCTCGTGAACTCTGTATTACGGTGGTTTGAGTCTTAGTCCTCACCAGGTCTGTCCAACGTGTAGATGAACGGCCGCGCGACCTTTTAGGTACCCTACACTTTTCCTGGGACCACGAGTCTCTCCATTGAGTGTTCGTTTCGAACAACGTGTCCAAAATATTTGTGGAGATTCTTGCTGTTTTGGCATGAAACCTTCCGTGATCAAATCTGACTAGCACTTTGCCAGTTTCTTACATTATACTGCCTCATTCCAGTCATTAAAGCAAGCCAACCAACGCCTGGAGAAAGAGAAATTCAACGTGATGTCAGAGATGGAACACCTCAAGCGACACCTGGAGAGAGAGGAGGCTCACCATTTGCAGCATGCGAGGGCTGCTGTGGCACAGGTTAGATGGTTCTCTATTGCATTCATAGGAGCTCTTGGCTAAACTTAAAACTACTTGGCAGTTGGCACTATTTTGTCACGACCCTGTAACTCCCGAATAGCTTAAATATTGTGGGACATTCACACACAACATGATCGAGCCAAAATTTACGCTAATGAGGTAAATCTTGTGCTATGGGGTCCAGTAGATTACTGATACTTATACCTACTTAGGTAGTACCTACATACCTACCTTTTACATAGAAAACACCTAAACTCCGAAACAAACATTTGTGAATCACACACATATTCGGTCCGACCTGGAAATCGAATTCAGGACCTCAGCGCTGCAGTCGGTTACACTACTGACTGGGCCGCCGAGGCAGTCAGTGAGACATGTCTGGGAAGGGTTCTTATGGTCATAGAGCCACTTCTTGGAAGTTTTTGTAAATTGCTAAACATTCGCTAGTGATGATCCAATAAATGCAGGAATGTGTGTTCTCCAACCCTAGCTTTTAAAATTTTACTAGCATACTTTCATTTTTGTGATTTGATATTTACAGAGAAAGGCTGTCAAGTTAATACGGGTTCTAATGCAGTACTTTTCCCC
This sequence comes from Miltochrista miniata, assembly GCA_933228765.1. Lineage (NCBI taxonomy): Eukaryota > Metazoa > Arthropoda > Insecta > Lepidoptera > Erebidae > Miltochrista > Miltochrista miniata. The sequence continues at coordinate 19,014,902 of OW121774.1, read as the reverse complement.
CAGGCTATCCAAGGTGTGGTGTCGAGATGCCCCCCACCTGACAACTTGTTCAGTCCGTGCTCAATGGCCGATTTCCCGAACGCAGTCAGCAGGAGTGTCGCTAGAAATGCTCCTTCTAGAAATGTAAGTACCGTCATTTTTTTCTTTATTTATATATTTACCTTAGTCCTTACTTTCCTCAAAACGACACTGCCTGTCTGATGGAAAGCCTTGGTGACATCTCTAATCCGTTCACAGTTTATTTACCTCTGACAGATCGTTTTCTGTATGTTGGTATTGCTGTAAAGTCCCCCTATGAGTGCCAGCTTATGACATTTTGCCGCATAAAGGGGAGATTATAAGATGTAAACGTTAGCAATAGTTATTAATTATTTTTTCTATGTAAATATCTAATACCTACATAACTTTACTAAACACGTGATTCTGATACTATAAGATTGTACTTAAAATCTATTTTTATTGATATGGATATTTAAAAAAGACACTCATTACCATCGTAATAAGTGTCTTTTTTAAATATTACGCCTCAAATATCATCTATCATCTCAAATAATATCACGCGCCCGAAAAACGCCAACAAAAAAGAAAATAAGTTTCGACTTTAAGGTAGTACATGGGATAAACAAAATCTTAGTATGGTAACACGAAAATCAAGCAAGCCAACCTCAGCGCTAGAGGTAAATTAACTATGAACGGACTATAGCTAATTGAAAGCCACTTTCTCTGGCTATAAAACTATAGACAGTGGCCCTCAATGCTGTGCCTCTTCAAGCTCCAGTCCAAGATCCTGGGGCTATAATCAGAAGGTTCGTGCACTGAGCGTTCCAAACTTCCAAATTTCTATGATTCGACAGAGAAACGATCTTTAGAATCGATCAGATCTGGCGAAGATTCTCTCCACTGTAGGTATAAGGTGACAACCCTATCCGGCACGCATTGTCGATGATCGAAAAGGAGAGAAGTTTATAATATCTAGCTCGCCAAGATGACGCCGAAATTATGAAAAGCATGGCGACGTTTAGCGCATTGGGAACTACTTGCTCAGGCTGCAAGACTATTAATAGTGACCCGCAATGCTGTGCCTCTTCACGCTTCATTTAAAGCTGGGGCAGTAGGAGGGAAAACCTTTCGTAGATTGAGGAATGATCTTCCTGCCTCGGTTTTCCCAAACGCCTACAGTATGGGGTCCTACAAAAGGGGTCTTAGAAGGTCTCTACAGGGTCGGCAGCGAGTGTGGCGCCTCTGGTGTTGCAAACGTCCATAGGCTGCGGTGACCACCGGTACATCTGGTGGGGCCGTATGCTTGTCTACCACTAAAGTAAAAAAAGAACCTTTCGGCTACGTTTACACGGCGCACGTTTTTCTTGTACACGATTTTCCCGTGCACGATGCAATCGTTCACACGACCACAGTATAAATATATGTTGTTTAACCAGTATTGCAGCTCCCTACAAACGGACGGAGCGCAAGCTATACCTACGATTCTCGTTTTCGGCAGGCCTTTCAGCACGCAAGCAGCGTCCGCACTTCCGCAGTCGCGATTGTGCCCAGTAGACGAATGGCCGGTGTGTCGTTTTTTAAATAGTAACCGCGCGTGTTTTATTTATTAAAAATATTTAATATAACAACTAGAGTCTATTGTGCTTGTTTTGGTTGCATGAATTCGTCAATAACGCACCCAGAGATAACGTTTTTTAGATTACCTGGAAACTTCGAAAGGTAAGACTATAAATTGATTTTACTTAAGTACTAATTGGTACTATACTACTAGTTGACTAAAGTTAAACAAAGTGATTGACACGAGTGAACTAGGTAGTTACATAAAGTAGGTATGTTTGTGTTTAAAACTAGACTTGTGCTTGCTCAGTCAGTGAACGGTGTGATCCAATATAGTACAATATCCAAAAAAAAAACTAGTTCAGAACTCTAGTACGTGTAGGTAGTACATTTAGTTCCGTTGTCAGTTCGTAGTTATTTAATTGAGAGCAATGATTTAGGTATGTTTCAAGAGTATTCATTTCTTTGTGGATGACCGATGTTACAGTACACTTAGCACCGTATGACTGCCTCTGTGGCGCGGTCGGTATTGATACCGCCTGCGGCGCTGGAGGTCGTAGGTTCGATTCCCACCCGAGACAAATATTTGTGTGACCCATAAATGTTTGTCTCAAGAGTCTGGTTGTTTCTATGTATAATATGAATGTATTTAAAAAGTATATTAGTATTAATATCCGTGGTCTGATACCCATAACACAAGCAGGTTATTCCTAGCTTACATGGGATCAGATAGCGTTGTGTGAAATGTCCGTGAATAAAAAAAAATTGACAGCATTTTTGTTACCTTTGATTTTTATTACACGCATAGAGACAAATATGAACTTCCAAAGTTTAACACAACTTGACAATGTACGAAAAGTACTAGTGTACTAGAGACTGACTAGTACTTTCAAATCAAAAAAAAGTTTTAATTTTGTAAATCAAAAATTTAACGCAATGATTATAAAGACTAGAATTCCGTGATTCTATCACTGACGAAACATGTGATGAGTCGATTATTATTGTCTACGCCGCTTACTCGTTTTCAAATTTCTACACCCGTCTCACTCAATCGTTAGTAGATAACAAGCGCTGCGCCGCCACGCCGCCGCCCCGCGCCGCCAGCCGTTGCGGGGATATTATATTATTACTTACAAAGTATTTTTTTGTTTAAATAAAAAAGGTAAGTACATATTTACTCGAAATGAAAGCCGGTTGTCAGTAAAACAACAATCCTTAATACAAATTGAAGGCCTTGTGGGCGGATTGAAAAAAATCAACTGCATTAGGCTCACTATCTATTACGCGTACGTAAAACTATAAGGTAAAATGTGGCCGTATACGCCTCTGCCTACACCTTCAGGGATAAAGGCGTGACTATATGAATGTATGTATGTACATATTTACAATCGCAATACTAAATAGAAAGTCAAAGTAGGCACATATTATTAAAATGCTGTAGGTGGGCAGCCCTATCGCATTCTTACGTACCGCGCGGCTGTAGGCATTTATTTCTAAAATCCGGCCGAGTCAAACTACAGTATACAGTGACACGACCATTCAACGCGTTTTTAACGTTACGATAAAATAGCATGAATGGGTTAGTCGTGTGAACGATCAATGTGTACATAAGCGCGACTACGATGCGTATTCGAGAAAATGCGACGCTCGGCGATCCTAGTGGCAACTCCGCACGGTATACGGGAAAAACGTGTCTCGTACACACGATTTTCCCGTATGGACTCCATGTGAACAGTTTCATATATTGTCTACTGCCACTACGATTTCATCGTGCACGAGAAAAACGAGCGCCGTGAAAGATCTTTACCGATTACAAACACACTTATCCTTCTCTATAAGTCTATAATAATCCGGATTTACACAAAAAATAGTTCGATCCTGATTTTGTACGCGTGGAAACGGTCAATTATGCTATGTCAATCTTCAAGCGGCTAAAACCACACGGTTCTTTACGATACGACTGCCTATGGCCGGGAGACCTGGAAAAGTCCTCGGTAGGATGTTCCAGGATTTCCGGTAGACTTTAGCTACAACTACAGCCTCGCCTTATGGTAGGGGTGCTATTCCGCGTCTTTAGGGATTGGTTCGGGTGTTATCCAGCTTGATGATGTGTGAGGCGTGCTCCAAAAAGCTAAAAAAAATCCCAGAAGTACAGTATCTTCGACATAAGCGTTCATTTTTATATCGAAGACTTCGCCAAGAACTTAAGGTAGTGACGATCACAATAGAACAGGAATGGTTGCAATGATACTAGCTCATGGGTTAGAAAAACCACTCTCTCGGGTAATATCTAATAAGAAAATCTCCAATGTCACGCCTATATCTTAGACCAGCTTCTGTCAGTACGACGAGCAGCCCTAACTCTTCTAACACCTCACCCTAGAGACAAACAAAATGGAACACACAATTTTTTATCTCCGGTGGGAATCGAACGCACGACTTTGTGATCCGCAGTCGACATTCAATTTAGACCTCTAGACCAGCGAGGCCGTTAAATTTTTCAAAACTCTTCAGTCCTTGAAACATTCGTACTTCGTATTCGTAACTTGAAACGTCGTACTTCGCAGGCTGACAACAAGCTGGCAGCCGCGCGCCTGATGCGCGACATCGCTGAGCTGAGGTCCAGAGTGGCGCAGGTGGAAGCCAGACTTGCCCATGAATTGAAGGTGAGAGGACTTGGTCTTGATCATCAGCTTTTTTAGAATTCGCTCCAGTTTCCATCTCGAGATTCTTTTACTGGAGATTGATTGATTGATGAAGACTAGACTTCATCTTTTCCCTAAGATAATATTTGTTATTATTCTCACCCCAAGAGTCTTTTATCGCTTATTGGTGTAATCAATCTTTTTAATTTCTCTCCGAATTCTTTGTTGTTTGAAATTCAAGATCCTTTTGCTATTTAGTTTTTAGAAGGTTATTAGAGTGAATTTCTTTTATTGCGATAGTAAAAGCACATCAAGCAGTTATAGAAGTAGTGAATTGAGCCAGTAGTGTTATAGCTTGTTAAAAGCCCGCGGTAGATTTCTGATCTGCGTACAACACAGCGTGACTCAATGAAAACGCACTCAAAATTGGCGTGACTATGATCAACCAATCAAAATGCAGTAGGTAACAGAGGACTTTGAACGCAACCGAGATTAAGATTCGAACGAAGACTCTTTATGTGCCGTGCTAAAACTATTTGAGAAACTCTGGAGTTCCCCAAGGATCACATTTGGGTCCAGTTCTTTCAAAGCAGTCTTGATATATTAGGTTGCCAGCACTTCTTGTTCCATTACGAGAAATAGGTCTTCCTCGTAGACCATGGAAATTTCCCTTTACTCTACTGGTAGTGTCATGGGAAAGAAAGGTATCCTGAGTTCACGAGAAGTTTTTTAGTAATTTTATGGAATCAGGGATCATAATATTTCTTATTACTAATAGATCGTTTTCAGCGTAAAAGACAGGCTGAGTTCGACATTATTCGTCTGAGAAAAGAGCTGTCTTCCACCAAGAGCGTCATAGCTTCGCTGCGGCTGCCTCCACCGCCATTGAGGAAACAGTGCTCCAAGTTCGCTTAGATGTGTTCCGAAATATATACCTAGTGTTCTTAGTCTGTGTCGTTTTATTAATAAGAAGATCACTATAAATCAACTAGCTGACGTCACCTTCACCCGCTTAGTTCCCGTTCCCGGGGGAATACGGGAATAAAATATAGCCTATTTCACCCATAGATAGTGTAGCTAGCTTGCCAACAGTGAAAGATTTTTTTCAAATCGGTTATGTAATTTCGGAGTTTATTCAATGAAAACAAACAATCAAATCTTTCCTCTTTATAACCTATTATATAAAAATAAGTCGGGTTTTCCTTCCTGACGCTATAACTCCAGAACGCACGGACCGATTTCCACGGTTTTGCATTCGTTGGAAAGGTCTCGGGCTCCGTGAGGTTTATAGCAAAGAAAATTCAGGAAAAATTGCAACAGAAAAGCGGGAAAATCATTTTTCACATACAGCGCCATCGCGGGCGAAGCTGCGGGCATCAGCTAGTATTAGTATAGATTTTCGGTTGCACGCACCAAAAAGTGTCACGTTCTGCCTGGGCTGAGCGTGCAAGCGAGAGCAAGGAACAAGCGATAGAGAGGCACGATCGGTCTAAGCGTTAAGCTTGTTACCTACCTACCTTAAAGAAATATAGACTTCATAGGTATCTACATAAGTTATTTAAGAAGTAGGTAGAAGCACAGTATGGTATTTATATTTACCCACATTTCATGAGTGGTATTTGGTATCACGTAGGTAGTGATCCTATTGTCTTATTGACACAGATATGGGCTGGTGTGTGCTGCTACCCCTGCTTAAAAAAGGCCAGTTATGATCATCACTTAAAAAGCTGTCTCTGCGTGTTTGTCCAGGGTTATCTCGTAAACGGCTCGTCAGATTTTGATGGGAATTTTACTGGCATATTTTGGGATATAACCAAAGATAATATAATAGTACCTAATAACGGATCGGCAACTCCCTGTCGCGCCACAGCTGTCAATAGAGTTGACGGTCGTGTTGGCGTACAATTTGCTTACATTTTATTGATCCCACGCACACATTCAAGCTGGAGTTTCCGCCCTGTGGTACAACTTAAACTTATATGTTTAAAAAGGAGTTAGGGTTCCGCACAAAAATAGCAAAAACTTATGAAATTGTGAATAACATTTATTGATTAACTCAAATATTAGGTACACAGTTTGTTACAAAATAAAATGAAAAAATCTCAACCAAAAAAAAGCTTTTATAAAAAACATAGTTTTATCGGTTTTATCAAAGTTTTCGTCATTACAAAAATATACCGCACAGATCTACATCAAGTTAAATATTTGAGCTAATTAACTAGCTTTTAACTTGTAACCCAGATAAGATCTATACGAGAAAAAACTTACAGTAATAAATGGTGCACGAAGGAATTGTGGGTTTCTTTTGTGACGCAGGAATGAATTTTTCAAAATTCATCCCTTAAAAGGGATGAAATGAGGTAACAAATTATTTGCAAGGAACATAGAACCTTCAAATTCAGCATACTCTCTATCTCCGTTAAAATGAATAATTACCTACATGTTTCCGGATTTACGTAAATCCTACTCATAAAGATTTAAAATAGTAGGTAGTTAAAAGCAAGTATGAAAAATATGGGGTTCGAAATAAGGAGACAGACGAAGTCGGGGTCATTACTATTGATGCTTTGTGATTAAAAAATTTGAAAATATGACAGTTAATTTGATTTTGCATATATTTCATCACATGGTGTGTTTAACACATGTTACGTATTTACAGCTTGGCAAAAAAGAGTAGAAAATAGAGGCGCCCCTGTGCAGTTATGATAGCAGCCCGAAGAACCATTTCTAAGGTAAAATTTATTACAAATGTAGTATTTAAGTATGTAAGTACTTCTTTTGATATCTTACCTAACTAAGTGACAGTTTTGACAGCATTCTGACAATGTAGTCAGCATGCAAAATATTAGTTCTATTCCTAAACTTTTTTGTCAAACTGTAGAGTGATTTTTTGACGTATGTTTTAGGAATTTACTGTATTGAGCAGAAGTGTCAATTCCTCATTTTATTAGATATCATTTTCCGTAATGTAATGACTCTCTTGGCTTGGATCTGATATTATCATAATCATGTCATCTTCAGCCGGTTTACTTTTGACATCTTCATCGCGTTCTACAAGAAATGAGGATTTATTTTTATTGAAAACTTGGTGCTGCTCACGGCTACGCCCACGTGGAATTCTATTTCCTTACCGTATCCCATGGAAACTTAATCCGGGGATAATAAGTAGTTTACAGGTTATTTCAGACTATAATCTATCCCCGTAACAATTTTCAGCCAGATCCTTTTAGCCATTGTAGTTTGAAAGGGTAACAAACATTCTTACATCCATCTACAGCTTGGCAAAAAAAGTTTAGAAACTGAACTAACATTTTACATGCTGGCTACATTATCAAAAAGCTGTCAAAAACGTCACTTATGTCAGTTAATAAAATTAAAGTAGGTATAGATATTTCAACTCATCAGTGCGCGCGGCGCTATGTGTGCGTGCGCTAGTAATTATACAGCTTTAATTTGTGTGGCAGTGACGCGGCCGTCTTCACAGAGTACATTTGTATGTTATGAGGTAGAGACGTAACTCGACTTATTGACGACACCAGCGGTGCCAAGCAGTCTTTGCAGGAAACTCTCTGCGTGGCCGCGAAATAAAAAATATAATTAACAAAAAGCATACAGCGTCATCTATCACGTTTTGAAGGCAACTCTTACGTTATTATGACACGAAATTAAATATCATGACAGGTCTCAATGTAACTGCAACGTTGACATCCTGTGTAACTTGGTTACATTATAATAATAATTCATTACACAGTGTTCAATCTAAGTGATTATACCATGGGTACAGTCGTTAAAGAAAATGTCTAGTTCTTCACGAAGAAAATGTTTAAGAAGTCAGATAAATATTTTTGATGTGTCAATTCGATGTAATTAATATTTTTTATCACTATATAAATATTATTATAAAACAAAGTCCCCGCCGCGTCTGTCTGTTCACGATAAACTTTAAAACTACTGCATTGATTTTCATGGTGAGATCACCAATGATTCTTGAGAACGGTTTGCGTATAAGAGTCTGTTGCGTTTGTTTGACATTGACTAAAATATAACGATATTAGTTGGGGATGTCGGAAAAAAATAAGGTGTGAAAGAAAGAAAGAAAGAAAAAGAAATTTATTTCACATAGGCATATACAGATGCTCTTGTAAAACGTCCAGAATATAAATGATAATTTCTACCACCAGTTCACAACGCGACCCACCTGAGAAGAACTGGCAAGAAACTCAGCGGGTTATTCTTTTTAGTGCTCTATTCACAAAATGAATCTAAAAACTATGCATTTTAACAATTGGGAATCTGGGAGCTTTTAACGAAAACGCTGCCTAAACCCTTCGAGGCATAACAAAATAATGTATGGTAAAATTGTGTAACTTATAAAGGCCTACAGAATAGTCAGAAAATGATGGAGCCCAAATTCTAATGCAAAATAAAATAGAAATGCAGAGATGGTCGACAGAAGAAAACATTGCTTATACAGCAAATATGACAAAAAATTCACTGTATGACTTGATTTAAAAAGTAAAAAGACCATACTCTATACATCTAAAAAAACTGTTAAGGGTCGAGAGTCTGTACATGGAAGATAAATTGAAAATTTTAATTGTAAAGTGTTAAATAGGTAAACTTGCAGGAATAAAATAAAACTTGAAATCACAACTTTACATTTACATTTATTTGATCAGCGTTACCGCCTATCTAAGCGTTCAGAATGAAGAGAGCTCCCAATATGATTACCCGCCATTTTATACATTTACCCCCAGAAGCTGCTAATTAGACAATACCATTTAATTTCACAATATTACACAAAACTAACTTAGCAATAATCGATAATTATAATTAATAATTTTAGTACTCGATACACCACAAAACACATAGTGTTATCATGTAAATAATTATACAACAAAATAGTGATGTTGAGTATGTTGGAGTAAGCGCCATCTATCGTGGGTTGTATTTGTAACAAAGGCGTTCTCTATTCGATTCTGAAGCCGAAAATGTAATTAAAAATTTTTTTGTTTGTCTGTCTGTATTCCGATTAAGTATCACGCTGAAACTACTGAATTGATTTAAATGAAACATGGTACAATCTGAGCTTATGATCCTAAGAAGGTGCTGGGATACTTTTGATCCCGATATTTTGCGCGGTTCCTTTGTCAGAGGGCAGGGCAGTTTTACACGCTGCTTGATGAGTCTGATGAAGAAATACCTCTCCTTTCGTACACTTTATGTGACGTAAACGAAGTTGCAAGGGTCAGCTAGTTTGTTATAAGATTTATGACATACTTCAGCCATATGGCTTAAAACTTAGGTTACCACCGTATCATCCTGAACTCAACGCAATCGAAAATGTAGGAGGAATTGAAAAAAAAAAATGCTTCGCTTAACATCGAACAAAATGTGATGGGAATAATGAAATTTAGTTTAGTTTAAATTGATGAAGAGATGTGGCGTAATACAAAGTAAGTAGAAGAATACTATGGACATTTTGATATGGAATCTGGATTTATAATTAGCGTTGTAGAGAGCAGCGAATCCTTAAATTTCTCAATTTTATTCTTCTAGCAGCGATACATATTAATATGTTTACCATACATTTCAGCCATTAAATTTTATTTTAGTTAAACAAGAGTTTTTTATTTTGTACTTCACTGTACCTCTTGTCACGCACACGAAGTCACTGTGTTTATACGAGGTTTACCCACACATAGGGCCGCGCGCACAGATGAGTTGAACTTACTATACTACAATTTGTTTAGCTATTACGCTTTACCGCAAAATAGGATATTATATGGTTATTTCTTGGCTTGCCATATGAACAGCACAGTCAATGGCGCCTTCATTATTTAATTTTCTATTCTTTTTTGCCAGGCTGTATAATATACCTGCTTAGAAACATATTTCTTTAAGGCTCCTCTACACTGTTCGCGAAGTTTCTCGGCGAAGTACTCTAGAAACTTTGGCCGAGTACGAAGTGCGTCACTACACACTCCTTCGCGATGAGCTCATTTGCTATGTGGTGCCGTGCAGACAGCCTGCGCTCGCACCGTGCCACCATTTGTAATGGACGCTGAAGTAGCAGTTCATTAGGTATAGAAATTTGTGTGGCAGAGTTTCCAGGAACAACACAATTTGCTCCTGTGATGACTGTATAACGCTATTAATTGGATCACGTACACTAAAACACTGATTTATATCTGAAATAAGGCGCGGGCAGTGCACCGGCACCACAGACTTAACCGGCACACACGAAATCAGTCGACTATTGTAGAGAGGTACTTCATGAACGCACTTCGTGCAACTTCGGGCCCTGTAACTCGGGCGCAAAAACTTACAACAAATGGAAGTCGCCCGAGGCGAGGCAGGTGAAGTTTGACGAGGTAAGCCGAAGTGCTATACTATCGTATTCGTTACGTTCAAATTCGCGAGCAGTGTAGTGGCTCTACTATAATATCAGTAAGGATTTGTATTGTAACTTACCAGGGGCGCACTTAATATATCTATGGCTGCCCGTAAGGACATTTTTCAGATGCTCCGCTGGACGATTTGTTGTCAATTTCTTGGAGCCTTTTGTGAGTTGACTGTTTAATTTCGGCAACAAGACCGTTTTTGTGTTTGACGGCGTCAATTGCCTTAATCTGGAATTTGAATATCATTATACCTATAGGATAGATGTGCTCTCTCAGATCTCGATATGATTCCATCTGCCTCTGCTCTCCTTTACATAGGTTCGTAAATCAAAATATAGTCAAGACATTAAAGTTACGTCTTTGTTAGTAAAGCCTCTTGCCGTGTTGAAATGGACAGGCGCATTGACGACTCGATGTTAAATTATTTTTTCTTGGCTTAACAATTGCAATGTTACTGACAAACGGGTACGGCTTCGGCTTTTCAAAGCATGGACACGCTTGCAAATGCCACAAAATTGGCAGGAGGACCGATCACAGCGAAAGTAGCTTACTGCTGTGATCGCTTACATATTAACACTGAGTCAGTAGGACGCGTGCTTCTTTAGAAGAACCTTGTTTACCTTGAGTAGGGCGTCCACCCACCAGATGGACTGACGACCTGAAAAAGGTCGCAGGCTGGGACTGGATGCGTTTGGACGTGTAAGACCGTGCGTTGCGGCGTGATACGGGAGAGGTCTACGTTCAGCAATAGACGTATTTGTTTTTTGATTTGAGGTACCTGTAACCTATTCTAGTTTACTTGCCTGGTTTTTGCCCTAATATCCGCCTTCACGTGCAGCTCCATGTGTGTTTTCAACAAAGAATTGGGCATCTGGATATTGCACTTCCTGCAAACGACATGTCTGATCTCTCCGTCCTTCTTACAACGGGGGCAGATGAAACCTTTGTTGAAATTGCTTGCGATGAGCATTGGGTACCTAAATAAAAAGAAAATACGGATGGTGCTCGCGAGAAAATCTGTTCCCGTTCCTGAATCCCATGGGAACTTATTCCCGGGATAGAAAGTAACCCAGTTCTATATTGACGTCTGTTACACATTCACGCTCTAACGGCTGAACAGATCTACCTGACGAGGACAGAATATAGTCTGGAATAGAACATAGGCTACTTTTTATTCCTGGAATAAATTCCCATGAGATGCAGGAACAGGCCTGTATTTCTCGCAAGCGTCATTTAGTTTATGATATTAGTAAAATAACAAGAACGATTCAAAATTCAAATTCCAAGCCTCTAGCAAAACTACCAAGCCAAGAAAGTACAAGAAAAAAAGAAAAAAAAAGGTACCTGTTTTACACCTACCTATGATTGCAAAGGTCACAATGGACTAAAGTTCTCTTCATCATTCTATCTCGTGGTTCCGTATACTTTTTCACCTCGCGTTTTCTGTGCGCATCAACTTTTTTATTAACCATCAACTGTTCTTGTTTCTCCGGCTTCGAAGGTTGTTTGGAGCCGATATTTGTAGTTTGACAGCTGTTCGTTTTTATTGTTACCAAAGTAGACGACGCTGAAAATTATTATGAAATGAATAATATCTCTGGCTGCATTCTATCGAATTTATTACGGTACCTAAATGTTGTAAAGAACTCATCTACTTAATCCCACCCTGTCCTTTCGATCTCGAAATGCAGTGGCGACAATTTCCACTAGAACTGAGCGATTCAAAAGATCATTTTCTTGTCCAACGTTGTAAAAACAGATATTAATGGGTTTAATAGGGTGTGATCGAGATAGGAGATAGCTTGCAGAATAAGCACATTAAAGTGGCAGTGGGATGGCTACATCAGCAGAATAACCGACTGCCAATGGAGCTAGCTAGTTCTGGAGTGGAGACTGCGACTTGGCAAACGTAGGGTCGCCAGATGCACCGACAACCTGGAAGAGGTTGCAGACTTGGGCTGGATGCGGAAGGCGCAGGACCGTGTGATTTGGCGTAAATTGGTAGAGGTCTACGTCCAGTAATGGATTTCCATAGGCTGATTTCATTTATTGATGGGTTTAATGGATAGGTGCTACGGTAGTCGTATATAGAGACAAAGTCCCGGAATATGGCTGTACGGCAAATACAATGAATTCACTCACCATCAGTACCCAGTGCCATGTTACTGCCACTGGTTGTCCCACCAAATGCTGCTTGGACTAATGCTCTGAACTTCTCAGTACCTCTCAATGCGCGGACGCACCAATCACATATCATGCAATCGGACGATGTAACCTGGATAAACTTAATATTAGAAGCAAGATATAAGAGAAGTGAATCCCTGGTGAGGCTGCTGTGGTAGCCAAAGTCTGACTAAAAGTCCTGAGACACCTGAGGGTATACCCGGGACTCCCGGCCATAGGAAGCTGTAGGGCTGCGTTTGGTTTTAGCTTATGGGAGTCCAGCATTGCATCCGCATGCACATTTCAACACTTTAAAAAAGAGAGTATGCTAGATTGTTAGTTTTTCGCACGCCTCAAACCACAAGTAGCGGGGTAGCACCCGAACCTACCCCCAAAGCAGCGAGCCTGGAACGTTAATCCGAAACTCGTTTGTTCGAATTATCTGTTGACAGAATCATTTTTGGCAGACGTCTCCTTTCATAGAAAGCACGGTTGGCAAAAATCACTACTCGTAGAAAGCACGGTTCCCCGAAGAATCCTTCCATAGAAAGCACGGTTGGCAGAAATCACTATTCGTAGAAAGCACGGTTCGCCGAAGTATTGGTTGATAGAATCATTGTTGCACATATCTGTGATCCGAATCCGATGTATCTGGAAAAAGTGGTTTCTATCAAAAAATCTTTCGGAATGAAGTTTTATCGATGAACAAAGGTTTCTGCCAACCGCGCTCTCTATGGACCAAGGCTTCTATGAATAATGATTCTATCAATAATTAATTCGGTGAATCGTGCTATCTATGTCCAGAGGTTTCTGCCTACAGTGCTTTCGAACAACCATGACATCTGTGCAACAATGATTCTATCAACCAATACTTCGGCAAACTGTGCTTTCTACGAATAGTGATTTCTGCCAACCTTGCTTTCTATGGAAGGATTCTTCGGCCAACCGTGCTTTCTACGAGTAGTGATTTCTGCCAACCGTGCTTTCTATGAAAGGAGACGTCTGCCAAAAAGGATTCTGTCAACAGATAATTCGAAAAAACGAGTTTCGGATTAACGTTCCAGGCTCCTAAGCAGCGGGGTACCACTCTAAACCTTAGTACAGGCCGCGGTGGCAGCCTAAGGAGTCCTGGAACATCCTTGCGAGGAGCCAGAGCTACACGCATAGGTAAGGACCGCGTGGGTCTTTAGTAGTCTACGCGATAAATAAATAAGACACACGCAAAAACACTGAATCATCCACGTAAAATTGTGGCACATTACAGAAGACTTTGGGCAATAGGCTCTTTGTCCCGGAAACCAATAATTCGTGTGGGAAATGGATTTGGGAAAACTAAACCGCGGACTCCATCTAGTTTATAATAAAAAGAGTTTAATAATCAAAGAAGTCTCTCAAAATAAAACTAGTGGTTGGACAACACACCTTAACCCCAAAACAGTCGTACAACAGCTGATCGTATCTCTCCTCAACCCCCTCCCAAACATAAGTGTCGGTGAAATACTTCAGACTGGTGTCACCTCCGCAAAGTCTACAGCATCTCACATAATCCCCGTCGCCTGATACATGGACGCTATCCTGGGTTGAGGACGAACGTGTGAATGTGGAAAATGAGGCCACACTTTCTTGGCTTACCTGGATAGAAATGGTGTGCAAATGTTAGTTAAACTCATCTGCACTGCATAAAACTAGGTTTTCTAATGGTGAATGAACTTTTAATATCAGCTGAGTAGACCTTATGAACCGAAAGGGTTCCAGATTTTATCGATTCTGGATTTGGGTATCTCAACGGCGGCGGCGCTCCGTAAAATCTTCTTGTCTGCAAGCCAACTGCTAACAACAGGTATCTGATCCATTTTCAGGTAAGTAGAAAGTTCTCCTGGATTATTCTCTCCGTTCCCAATGTTCCCATAATATACCCATCTCCCTTCTCTCAAGAATGTCGCAAGGAGTGACTAGATGCAGAAGGCGCGGGACCACGTGTTGTGACCTAATTTGGGAGAGGCATACGTCCCCCAGTGATCTGCCTTTAGCTGATTTGATGGATTGATTGATAGGTACTTTGTTGCAGGGAAAGCCCTATCTTTTTAATCATACAGTCTACTGTATGAGAGTGGCATTTCGAGCGCGCCAATTTTCGCCACAATCACAATTTACACATAAATTAGATCTGTGTATTGTGCAAGAATGAACAAAAGATCTCTTTCGAATCATTGAGAAATTTGTATAGGTACCTAGATGTAATATGTCAGCGCTTTGCTTTTGTGAACTACCTTTATATGAAAAATCGCCCCCTTCAATATTTTTTGAAGGTAGGTCCTAAGGTAAGGTAAGGTAAGGGTAGGTAAGAAGCGCTCGTGGCCCCGCGGACTCAGTGTTCTGTAAACGATCACTGCAGTAAGCAACTTTCACTATGGCCGCCCATGGATAGGTGACCATCCATGTGATCACTTTGTGACATTTATTTGAGCGTTTCCGTGCTTCGAAAAGCACGTTAAGCCGTTGGTCCCGGTTGCCAGTAAAATGGCAGTCGTTAAGCTAAGTTGAAGGCTTTATTTCAACGGCAGGCAGTCACAACCTGCGCCTGTCCATTTAAACACGGCAATACGTCTCACCACCTATTACGTGGGACAAATTATACAAAGGTGAAATGTGGGCATATAATATGCCACTGCCTACCCCTTCGGGGATAAAGGCGTGATCATATGTATGTATGTAGGTCCTAAATGAAAAGAAGAAAACTTACTTTTTGAAAACTCGCTCTTTTCTCATTCGTGTATAGGACATTCATTATGATTTTTTTCGATCAATGATTTGAAATAATGTAAACAAAATATCTCGTTATTTTATAAGTGCATGGAAACAGCAGCGTCAAAAATATTCCAACGGAAACTGAAAGAATATTTAACTTGAAAATATTGGCTTGCCCACATTCTTCGTATTTAGCATCAATCAAGCAAGCGTAGTGTTCTATAAACAATCACTGACGTTAAGCGTCTTACGCTCCGGTTGGTTCTCCGATCGTTTGTGGCTCACCGTTAATGAACGGTTCTGTGCTGAGGAAGCCATATTGGCGTTGGTAACAGCAACGAATTCAAACGTTATTGTCAGGATAGTTCTTATGTCTTCAAAGCAAGTTTGAAGACAAACTGTTTCTGGCAACTCAAACTGTCGCTTGGTGGCAGCCGCAGTGCAGAAGTCATCCCATGCCCAGATATGACATGTCCGAGAACTACACCAGCTGGGGACCTGTTCCCAACAAAATGGGCACAAAACCGTCCTTAAGAACTGCCCTTTGTTAGAAGAGGTTGTAATCGTATTGCGAGTACTGGCCGTCTGAGAGAATGACGAATGTTTGAGTTTGTGTTAGACAAGAAAATAAGAAAGAGTGTGTCAGTCAATTTCGGTGAATTTTCTCTCTACTATGATTTTGTGTATTTTACTCCAATTAATGTAAAATAAAATAAATACTTTATTTTATCACTTTACAATGCATGGTTATTATTCCAGTACCTTTATTACCATGTACTCACAGGTTATGGGCCCAGTGCGATTATTGCCTAAAAAGTGATTTATTGTGAGAAAGTATTCTTTTGTTTTTTTTTGCAAATAACAAAAAAAAAAACATGTTGGAGACTTCAGCTTCTGGAAGCGGAGGGCTATCACCAGTATACGCAGAAAAATTAGAAGGTATGCGTAACTACGGAAGTTGGAAGTTTGATATCCAGTGTCATCTGATGCATGATGATCTTTGGAAGTATGTAGAGAAGACACCGCCAGTGACCGATGAGGAAGGTCAGAGAAGAGATCAAAAGGCATTTAGTAAAATATGTATTATGGTAAACAGGGACTGCAAGGTCTATGTGAGGTCCTGTAAAACTGCAAAGCAGGCATGGGAGGCTCTGCGAAATGCTTTTGAGGACAAAGGCTTAAACAATCGATGCCGACTGCTTACAAAACTAGTGAGTCTAAAGCTAAATCAATTTAACAGTATAGGAGCGTATGTAACAGAACTATTGAATGTTGCTCAGCAACTAGGAGAGCTTGGCAAATCAATTGATGATGAACTGTTGGCTGCAATGATGCTAGCAGGATTACCTGAAGAGTACACTCCTATGAGATTAGCATTAGAAAATACCAATGTTACCTTGACAACAGACTACATTAAAACGAAACTCTTGCAAATGAGTGACTACAAAGAGAGCAGTGCAAGTTCTGAACCAGCTACTGCGCTGGCGGCTAAGAAGAAGCCTTACAAGAAGAATTTTGCAAAGACTACTAAGCAACTGAAATGCTTTATTTGTGAAGGTGCACATAAGATGATAGATTGCCCTGATAATCCTAGGAAGAAAAAGGATAATAACAAAAAGGAACGGGAACGTGCACATACTGCTACAGCATTATCCATGTCATCAACAGCGAAAGAAGAGCAATGGATTTTGGATTCGGGCGCATCTTCACATATGAGTAGTAGTAAACATTTGTTAAAAGATTTTGTAAAGCATGACGATATTGAGGTATGTTGCGCGAATGGAGGTAAGGTATATGGTAAAGGTTTTGGCAAGGTTGAGAGTGAACTTAACATAACTTTAGATGACGTTATGTTTGTACCTAAATTACATTCAAATCTTTTGAGCGTGAGTATGATTACGAAGAAAAATAAAATAGTTGTTTTTACGAGTGAAGGTTGTTCCATTTATGATGAAGATGAATGTGAAATTAAAGGGAATGCTTGCGTGAAAGGTAAGATAGATAAAGGTATCTACAAACTTATGACAACTCCACAGATTGCTACTGTAGCGTCTACAGAACCATACAACGATGAAGTGGAGCTGTGGCATAAAAGGTTAGCGCATCTTGGCATTCGTAACCTGAAACTTTTAAAAAACAAACTGGCTAATGGGGTAAGTTTTTCTTCTTCATCTACTGAGCTCAACTGTGAGGCTTGTCTATTGGGAAAACAAAAGCGTGAACCATTCCCAAAGGAAGGCGCCACGAGAGCTACTGAGATACTTCAGTTAGTACACTCGGATGTTTGTGGGCCAATGAGCGAGAGTTTTAGTAAATTCAAATATTTTTTGACGTTTATTGACGATTATTCTCGGAAAACTTTTATTTATTTTCTTAAATACAAAAGCGAGGTTTTTGAGAAAATAAAAGAATTTAAAGTTTTAGCAGAAAATCAGACGAACAAAAAACTTAAAGTCCTACGAACTGATAACGGTAGTGAATTTAAAAATAAAAATGTTACTAATTTTATGAAGCAAAATGGGATAATCCATCAGTTTACTTGTACATATACACCTGAGCAAAACGGGGTGGCTGAGCGGGCTAACCGCACTATAACAGAGAAAGCCAGATGTATGATGCAAGAGGCTGGCTTAGACCCTCGATTCTGGGCAGAAGCTGTTAATACAGCTGTCTACTTGAAGAACAGATCTCCTACAAACAAAGTCAGGGACATGACACCAGAAGAAGCATGGACTGGATCGAAAGTTGACCTCAAAGGGCTCAAAATATTTGGATGCAGAGCTTTCGTGCATGTTCCAGATGAAAAAAGGACGAAATGGGAACCGAAAGCAAAGGAAACCATCTTCGTTGGTTACAGCGAGACTACAAAAGGATACAGGCTGTTTGACCCAGAGAAGAATCATGTGTACATAGCAAGAGATGTGAAATTTTTCGAACATCAGATGTACAAGAAAACGGATAGTCCGAAAGAGCTAGTGAATCTGAAGTTTGAAGATTCAGATGAACAGAATGATTCTGAGACACCATCTGATACTGCAGATACTGATAATGACGAACATTGGGCTTCATTTGAAGGTGAAGAGGAGCAGCATAATCAGGAACAAGATACAATACTTGAAGAACCTGAAAATGAAATTGTGCAAGAGAGAAGGTATCCTTTGAGAGATAGGAAACCTGTACAGTTTCAAGATTACGTCACTTATCAAACTGAAATAAATGATCCACTTACAGTGGAAGAAGCACTGGCAAGACCGAATGCTGAACAATGGAAAGCAGCAATTCAGGAGGAGCTTGATGCTTTAAAGAAAAACAAGACTTGGGTTCTTGTGAAGCGAGATCACAGTCAGACGAATAACCTTGTTGATTCTAAATGGTTATTTAGAATAAAAAAGGAAGCGGGAAATAAGACCAGATACAAGGCTCGTCTGGTGGCACGAGGCTTCAGCCAACGTAGAGGTGTCGATTACAGTGAAACATTTTCACCTGTAGTGCGACATAGTACCCTGAGGATGTTAATGGCATTAGCGGTGCAAAAGGGACTCAAGTGCGACCATATGGATGTAAAGACAGCATTTTTGAATGGTCAACTAACCGAAAAGGTGTACATGAGACAACCACCTGGATTTGAAGAGAAAGGAAAGGAAGATCACATATGCCTCTTGAAGCGATCCATTTATGGTTTGAAACAGGCAGCACGTTCCTGGAATCAACGGTTACATAAAGAGTTAATCGATTTGAAATTCCAACAATCACAAAATGAACCATGTGTCTATTTACGTGAGAGAGATACGAAAATAATATTACTTGCAATTTACGTAGATGATATTCTTTTATTTTGGAATGATTTACAAGAAGTGAGGACGGTTAAGAGAGACCTGATGTCTAAGTTTGAGATGAAGGATCTTGGAAAGGTCGAACTAATATTGGGTATCAGAGTGACTCAAGATAATGAATCGATCAAGATTGACCAAGAGGACTATATCAGGAAGGTTCTCAAAACTTTTCAGATGGAGAACTGTAAACCGGCTTCCACTCCAATGGAACCTGGACTGAGGCTTCAGAAACCAGATGGAGAATACAAATCAAACGAGAAGATCCCCTATAGAGAACTTATAGGATCACTCATGTATATAGCAGTCTGTACCAGACCAGACATTGCTCAAGCAGTGAACTTTATGAGTCAGTTTAACAACTGTTATGAGGAAGCTCACTGGATAGCAGCAAAACGAATTCTTCGGTATCTAAAGAAAACAATAAATTTAGGACTGAAATATGTTAGAGGCAAAACATGTGAGATTGAAGGTTTTGCTGATGCTGATCATGGCGGGAACATTGTTGACCGAAAATCTTTTTCTGCATACGTGTTCAAGTTAAGTGGAGCTGCTATTTCCTGGCAAAGCTTGAAACAAAAGACTGTGGCTTTATCAACTGCTGAGGCAGAGTATGTAAGCCTATCCGAAGCTACTAAAGAAGCTGTGTACCTCAAAAGATTATTTAAAGAACTTACAGGTATACATAATACGATGCTGTATATGTACACAGATAGTCAGTCGGCTATGGCTATCGCATTAAACCCAGTGCATCATCACCAGACAAAACATATCGATGTGAGATATCATTTTGTCCGGGACACTTTGATTAGTGACTCGGAGATTGAACTCAAATATCTTGAGACAAACAAAATGACAGCAGATATCTTGACAAAAGGTTTGCTGAAAGCCAAATTTGAATTTTGTGCTAGAGAGATGGGTGAAACACCACTGAGGGTGTGAAAGGTGTGAGGGTTTGATTGTACGAGTGAGGGTAGCTGAAGAGGATGGAAGTGCGACGAATGCGATTAAGGAGGAGTGTTAGAAGAGGTTGTAATCGTATTGCGAGTACTGGCCGTCTGAGAGAATGACGAATGTTTGAGTTTGTGTTAGACAAGAAAATAAGAAAGAGTGTGTCAGTCAATTTCGGTGAATTTTCTCTCTACTATGATTTTGTGTATTTTACTCCAATTAATGTAAAATAAAATAAATACTTTATTTTATCACTTTACAATGCATGGTTATTATTCCAGTACCTTTATTACCATGTACTCACACCCTTCCCCCTATGTAGGTACGTCTGAATTCGTTGGTATCGCCTTATCGGCTACCTATTAGTAACATGGGGTGGCGTAAATTTAACAGCAGAGAGCCGCACGCAGCATTTCCCTGTTGCTTTCAGAACGGCCATAGGGTCGGCAGTGAGAGTGTAACTTGAGAGTAGCGAAAAATTCTAAATCTATGAGTGTAACACCTCCAACGTTAGCAAACGCCCAAGATCTTAGATTTTGGGCGTTTTTGGAGTCCTTTTGAATAGAAAAAGAGAGTAGCTACTTACTTTAAATAAATGATGTATTAACAAGAAAGTAAGTGGATTATTATTTTATTATAAAACGTTGACATTATAAATTTTAAAATAACCGGCACTCGTAAATTAAATATCTTGAAGTGAATAACAGTTTACAGACGATACACAGTTTTATTTGGAAATAAACCTTACATTTCACGAATTTTCAAAAAGTACACTTTTTCACTTGAAGTTTAAGACAAAGACAATAGGTACCTATTATGCGTATAGAATTTAACATAAACTACGATATAAACCTATTATAAGTAAAAAAGGTAGTATAGTAAGTAAGTTGTGTTTAAATAGACATAAATATCATAGCTATGTACCGAAGGCAAGTGACTTCTCTTCTCGCAACTTATTCTTGTGTGCTCGTACCTGAGTTGTGGTCCTGTGGTGGTGGGTGATGTTGTCTCATCGTGTGTCTTAAACTAGGACACACATAATAACGTATGTGCTGTGCTGGGTAGTAAATCAACTTCACTTGCAAGTGGCGCACCTCCTGCGACATTGATGCTAAAAGTCTAAAATTCTAAAGTCGCTAGACCAAAGTTGGCAGTATGAAATTAGCTCTTTTGCCTATTCGCCAGAAAATAACTTCAACGCCGTCATAGTCGATACGTCACAGCCACGATGTCACTAACGTCAGTCCGTCGTTTGTCAACACTGTAGGGATGGGCAAATGGAAAAAATATATCGATATATATCGAATCGATACTTTTCAAATGTATCGATAATTATTTTCAAAAAATATCGATATTCCGATATATCGATATTTTTTTGCTAAAGAAAAGATTACCTATACAATTTGTCTATAAAGTCGTGAAATTAAATGAGGGCGCTGCTGAATGCATGTATGCAACCCTATATAGTACGACCAAAATGATTTTGATACGAGGAGTTCGTTCCGAGTAAAATTTTACTAATATTATAAATGCGACAGTTTGTGAGTGTGAATGTTTATTACTCTTACACGCTCGAACGGTTAAAGGGATCTGGCTGAAATTTGGTACAGGGATACATTATAATCTGGAATAACCATGGCTACTTTTTATTCCGGGAATAAGTTCTTACGGGAAGCGGGAACGGGAACAATACAAATATTATAAATGCGAAAGCTTATGAGTGTGGATGTGAGACTCTTTCACGCTCGAACAGTTGAACTGATCTGGCTGAAATTTGGTACAGGGATACATTATAGTCTGGAATAACACATAGGCTACTTTTCATCCCGGGAATAAGTTCCTACGGGAAGCGGGAACGAGAACAAATTCGACACGGGCGAAGCTGCGGGCATCAGCTAGTGAGTTAATAAATAAAACACATTATACATGTTTAATTTTGTTTCTGTTTTATTGAATCAGATCCAGAATAAAGTTATTGAACCAGATCCAGAAGCCCCGG
Organism: Miltochrista miniata; assembly: GCA_933228765.1. Lineage (NCBI taxonomy): Eukaryota > Metazoa > Arthropoda > Insecta > Lepidoptera > Erebidae > Miltochrista > Miltochrista miniata. The sequence continues at coordinate 18,992,605 of OW121774.1, read as the reverse complement.
TCTAATAGCGTCTTACAACCCACCAGCAGGTGCCTTTTTTTTTTTTTTTTTTTTTTTTTTTTTTTTTTTTTTTTTTTTAACGTGAGGGAAAATCCTCGTATGATGCTATGCCGGACTCTTACCGACTAAAAAACGTGAGAGCCCCGGGTAAGCCCTCAGGAAGGATGTCCCGTGACACCAGCAGGTGCCTAGCAGTCCCAATTGCTTCGCCACAATCATGTAATTACATGTTTTATCTGTAACTTTCCCCCATCTGACAAGGATTTTTTTGGCGCAGTGCACAAATATTAAAATCGTCTATTTCTTTCTTTGCCAACATTTCTGTGTTTCCCAGGAGTTTCAAACTTTCCTTCATTATTAAAACCTTCGTTAAATATTCGCCTAACTGTACTCTCTGATTTTCCTGAAAAGAGTAAAAAAAGAAAATTAATTACCTAATGGAAACAAACTATTGACATGAAGCAATTAATTCAAAATAAAAAATTGGTAGAAAACCAGATTGAACTGAGTATCAAAAATGTAGGTCGGACTATAAAATTACCTACTGACAACAATGTTATTCTAACCACTGACTTACATATAGATTGTAAGGTTGTGATTCTAACCTAAAAATATGCTAATGCCTTTTTTTGTCTCCAAATCGTGAATTCAGTAAATTTGTAACTTCAGACAGATTCAAAACAAACAATAACACGATTACATACCCACCAAAGATGCTGTTCGCTCATAAACATCCTCAAAATCCCACAACAATTGTCCAGCTTAGTACTCCGCGAAACGTCACTGGAAAACTTTAAAAATCACTTCCTGCGCACCACTCCGATTTTCTTTACTCATTTCTCAAACCTTTATGCGTAGTTTGGTCTCAATTTGTTGCAGTTTAATCCAAACATTAAAGTTACGTGAGAGAGTAAACGAAATTCGACGATAGCATTGACAACTGACGTACTTATGTTTCTTGTTGCCAGTGTTGCCACACACATAACTATTTTTAGTTCCACAAACATTCATTTCACGACTTTATAGACAAACTGTACATATATTTTGCAATGTTAAAAATTTGATTATCAATAATAAAAATACACATCCGATATATTTATTATTTTATTTATTCATCATACCAACACATATACATATTCAACATATCAACACGGCAATACGGCTTACGGGGACAAATTCTAAAAAGGTGAAATGTGGGCACATAATATGCTTCTGCCTACCCCTTCGAAAGAACCGGCGTGAAAAGTCCGTAATTCATCCAAAACCTTATTGGATCTGACTTCCTATCAAGAAGTGGTTGGTCCAGATATTGCTTTAGCGCATTGGGCACAGATCCAGAGGTTGGGACCTCTTGCGTAGCTGATCTCAGAATTAAAAGATACTCATGTCTGCACCAGAGTCACCAGACTGATGACTTCTTTGTTTTTTCTGATGTTGCTCGGTCAGACCTTACATCTGGAGAACGTTGTCCTCTACGCCTATATTCTGAGCGAATATAGTCGCTTATTTTTGGTAAGGTTCGACGAAGTTGATTGATCGGTGACTTAGTAAACTAAATTTAATAGAGGAATGGCTAAGCGTTCCGTCACGTAATTGGCACTACATACTTATTTCTTCAGTAGCTTTTTTCAACGGGCCAAGAATAATAAGGTCGCGTATTATATTAAGTTGTGAAGTTATAACCATGTCGGGGGTATTTTTATTTGTTTCGCTTTTGGTAGCTAAAATTTTAACTACAAGTGCAGACAGTTTAACGAATCTCTCGAACAGAAATAATATCGTTTTCGATATCCGAAAATAAATATCGAAAATCGATATATCGATAAAATAAATATCGCCTATAAATATCGATTATTTTCTGAAAAAATATCGATATTTTGATATATCGATTTTTTTTACCCAACCCTACAACACTGACACATTCTTGTTCTCTTGAATCGTCAACATTTTTGTTTTCTGCTTGAATTTTTATTTAATTTCATTATATTTACATACTTAATAGAGATTTTCTTTTATATTATAAAGCTGAGTGTAGCTTAAACAACCTTTTTTAGTAGAACTAAACTAAAAGTTTGTGTCACCATTACGTCTTCATCATCGTCTCCTATTCTTGTGAAAGTACAGTGAATAAGTGAGTAAAAATGGGTGGAAAAGCTGAAAAAGGGACTCCAAAGTACATAGCAAATAAGATTAAAGCTAAAGGCTTACAAAAACTGCGATGGTATTGCCAAATGTGTCAGAAACAGTGTCGAGACGAGAATGGATTTAAATGCCATACTATGTCGGAGTCACATCAACGGCAGCTACTGCTGTTTGCTGATAATGCTAATAAATACATCGACGATTTCTCAAAAGAGTTCGCAGATGGATATATGGAACTCCTTCGTCGCCAGTTTGGAACTAAACGTGTGAATGCCAACAAAGTTTATCAAGATTACATTTCAAATAGGTAAGTGTCCTTCACATACAAGTTAATATTACATTAACGAGAGTAGTAAGTATAGATGTACATAACCTGTAATCCAGAGGGTAAAGGATCCTGGGGTTGGAATATTTGTCGGCTTAACTTTAGATTGTCCTCCCACGAGTTTGGGGTTCATATTTTTTTAACACAAAGCTAATATTATTAGAAGCCGCCACACGAAGTTTTAACTTGCGGAGATTAATGGTTAACGAGAAAAAAAATAATGAAAATCATAAAAATTCACCAAAAATTGTCACTTTTGACCACAGAATACCTACACTCTCAATGCTTTTGACATTCGGCTCGTCATTAAACGTTTCGTTTTACATATGGTTTACGCACTAAAATGTTTAACTTCATTTAATAATGAAATAAATAGGTATATTCAGTGACTACGTAAAATTTTATGCATATTTTATTATAATACATATATTTCGTTGACATAAATTAATGCTATTACTTAAATGTATTCTGACAATAATTTACCGACTATTGCCGCTATGTAAAATTAAACGTAAAACGCCGTCGACGCGCTGTCACTGTCACTGTCTGACAGTTATTTTTTTTTTGTAATACTTATTTTATGGCCTTTAACTTCAGCCTTTTAGCCAAACTATTGTTGATTATCCAACTACTGTTGGTTAGGTTAGGTTGGAACTGTGACCATTGACGCGCGACGGCGAGCGAGCGAAGCGAGCGTGCCGCGGTAGCGGCCGCCGAGCGCCAGAGGTGGCCTTTATAATATTATTATAACAATTTCAGACCAAGAAAATGCGAAAGTTAGGTTATAATATAAAAAAAATCGTAACTCAAAAAGGGGGGGCGTCCGCAACTTTTCCTTCAAGGGGGGGGGTTCTACACCCCCTCCCCCCTCCCCCCCACCACCTCCCAGCCCTTAAATCGTGGGAGGACAATCCGAAGTCCTACCTATTTGTCTCATAAATAGAGTGGTTTTCTAAGGAAATAATTATGTAAAATGAAAATCTACCTTGGTATGCAATAAAATTTTAAAGAAAGTACATTACAGGTTGCTCTTCAGTTATGCTGATGATATTTCATTACACAGTGAGGTCTAATAAATAAATATTTGTGGACAGTCTCACACAATATCATCTAGCCCAAATTAAGCTAATATAAGCTTGTGCTCATACTTAAATATTTCTAAATTCATACATATTATTGATAAATTGATAAATTACACCCAGACAACAAATCAATGTGCTCATCATGCAAAGAGATTTGTCCTGGGTGAGAATTGAACCCACTACCTCCGAATCCATAGTCACGCACATTAACCACTGGACCACAGACTGGCCAGTCAAATCAATATAATCAAGTTGACCACTCTTGAAAATATATTAATTACTAACCTCCACTTCCAGAGATCATCTCCACATGAATGCCACTCAATGGGAAACCCTCACCGAGTTTGTGAAGTGGCTCGGCCGTGAAGGAAAGTGTGTTGTTGACGAGACCGAGAAAGGATGGTTTGTGGCGTACATAGATAGAGATCCCGCTGCAATAGCTGCTCAAGAGGCTAAAGCTAAAAAAGAGAAGATGGATAAAGATGATCAGGTAAGGAATATAAGGCTTCATTTTATGTCTATATCAGCTCACTTATGTCATGCGGTTTCGCCTAATAGTTCCCGATTCCATGACATTACAGGAATAAATTGCAGCCTAAGCTAATAATGTAACTTTACATTGATACAAGAATTTTTCAAATCTGTCTAGTATCACAAAATAATAAGGTACAGAAAGCAATCTCATAAAAATCGTTCTTTAAAATATTAGTTTAAATGTAAACTAGACTCAGTCTAAGTCTAGTTTACATTTAAACTGTCCTGGGACATCCTTCCGAGGGCTTATCCGGGGCTCCCAACCATAGGCTGTTGGGCGTTACATGAGGTTTTTTAGTCGGTAGAAGTCATAGCATCCATGAGAATATTCCCTCACGTTAAAAAAATTATAAAAAGTTTACATTTAAACTACATGGTATATATAATAGTACTGTATGCAAAGTAATAAACTATTCAAAATAATATTGTCAATCAATAAATCAACAAGGTTTTCAAGCCAATTTTTGTTGTTTTGGGGAAGAATTTCACTTTACTGTGTTAACCGCAAAGTTCAATCTTGTCCTGCTGCATATGCGTTTTTCGTCTACCCACATTCATTTAGTGCACTTGTGTTTTTACTTGCTCCTATAAAAACTCTTTTATTTAATGTTAAAGTTACTTTTGCGGCAAAATATTATATTAATTTTGATTGTTACTGTCAATATATTGTGTGAAAGTGAAATCAGAGCTAACTTTGCTCTATTCAGTGATCTTGTTGAAAAACAACTTACGCCATACTTTACGTGTCGGGAAGTGTCGAATACGAAAATAAATATGGCTTTGTGCTTGAAGTGTGATAAAGCGATACCAAAGATTGATGAAAAGAACCCAAAAATAACATGTCACGGTTGCGAAAGGCAAATTTGTGTGAAGTGTAGTGGGTTACTTGCTACTGAGTTGCGAGTCGTGATTTTGCAATCACCAACCCTCAAATACCTGTGCCCAGATTGTCAGCTTGGACTACGTCAACTGCCAGCTCTGAGGAAACTGGTGGCGGAGCTTAAAACAGAAATTGATGCCCTGAAAACTACAAACAACCATGGGTCAAACTTGGAAACTGTCATTGGTGAAATCAACGAACGGGAAAAGCGCAGCAATAATGTAATCATGTTTGGAATACCTGAGCTATCCAGTAATGATGAATACAATATAGATATCCAAAAACAGCATGACATGACCAAAATAAACGGGGTCCTCTCCCACATCCACGGAGTTGAGGCACCTATTGCAGTGATCCGACTGGGAAGGCAGCAGGAAAACCAAAAGCCACGTCCTGTTAAGTTGATCTTCTCAAATAGAGCACTGGCCGTCCGTGTACTGAAGAATAGAAAGAGACTGAGTCCTGGAGTGAATGTGAAAAACGATCTTACACCATACCAACGTGAGTACTTAACGAAGTTACGCCAGACACTCAGCGAACGAATTGCAAATGGTGAGTCAGATCTAACTATTAAGTACATAAATAATACACCAAGAATAGTTAACACAAAAGCTGACGCTCCAAAAAACAGTTAACATTCAATGATTTAACAGAGCTTACTTTCTTCTACACAAACCTGGCATCCTTAATGGCTAAAAGAGACTGCTTAATGATTGAACTAGACAAACTTCGACCTACTTTTATAATTCTCACAGAAACCCATTTAAAACCCAGCATACCAGATAGCCTGATCAATATTAGGGGGTACTCTCTATTTAGAAGAGACAGAGACGACAATGGAGGGTGGGGTGGCGTTGCCATTTACACTGCACATGAGCATAGGGGAATACCTATACATGCCACACCACACCCAACTTACAACAACAATATTGGTGTAGAAGCCCTGTGGCTAAACATAACCTTTGGCAGCTTTAAGCTGCTTATCGCTGGTGTTTATCGCCCCACACACTATACCTTTGAGAGAACAGATAAAGTATTATTTGACACAATACGGGATGCTGATATGAAACATAGAACTTTGGTAATGGGTGATTTCAACCTACCGGACCTCAAATGGCCACTTAGTATACTCAATGGTTACAATTTGTTGCATGAGAGTTTCCTTGATATGTACATTAACAGTAACTTACACCAACTAGTCACAGGCATAACTCGTAAAAGAAATGAACAGGAATCACTTTTGGATTTAATTATGTGTAACGAGGAAAATTTATGTACTTCTGTGAGACATTTACCCAACATTGGTAAAAGTGATCATGAAGTACTTTTAGCAACAATACAGCTCCCTCATCAAGGCGAACAAAGTACTAACCGAACCCCGAGGCGAAACTTCGCCCATGCTAACTATAAACTAGTGTCCCGAGCTCTACAAGATAATCCCCTACCTGTACCTACCACCTTGGCCACTGAGGCATGGGATAATTTTAGAACAATAACACATAGCACTATAGAACAACACATTCCCTTTTGCGAAGTTAGGAAAGGACATCAATGCAATAAGCCCTGGGTCGGCCCTGACATAACTATGCTGGCCAAGGAAAAGGCTTCATTATGGAAGAAATATAAACTGTATAACTGTACTATAAGTTACAAGAAGTACAGAATAATTAATAACAAACTAATTACACAAGTACGAAAAGCAAAGAGCAAATTTGAAGAGAAAATTATCAGTAGCGGACCCAAAGCTTTCTATGGGTATATCCGTAACCAACTTGTATCCAAAGTCTCGGTGCCACTCTCACTAATTGACGATACTACAGATATTATAGTAGCAGACCATGGAAAAGTGGCTGATATATTTGCAAGACAATTTGAAAAATCATATGTTCAGGAACCTCAGGATTTGCCTATTCCACTTATAAATTCACCTAGAGTCATTAACTCCATTGATGACATAGTGATTACACCTGACCTTGTTAATAAAGCACTGATGACCTTTAAAGACGACTCTGCTATGGGGCCTGATGGAATACCTGCTGTTCTACTAAAGAGATGCAGTCGAGCTGTGGACTCCCAGTTGGCTGCTATTATGAACCTCACTCTAGCCCAAGGAATACTCCCATCTGACTGGAAGGAGGCAGTGGTGACGCCTATATATAAAAAAGGGAATAAACGAATAGCGGCTAATTATCGTCCAATAAGTCTAACTAGCATAATATGCAAAACGATGGAGAAAATCATATCCAACGAACTCAGAAGCTTTCTACACAGAGAAAATGTTGTGATGAATGAACAGCATGGATTTACTGCGGGGCGCTCGACGGTCACAAACTTGCTCTCATGTTTGGACTTGTGGACTCAAAATTGGAATTGTCATCAACCTACCGACGTCATCTATTTAGACTATGAGAAGGCGTTCGACCGAGTCCCAATTAAGCGACTAATTGCAAAGTTGGAACACTTTGGCATACGCGGAAATCTCCTAAGATGGATAGAGAACTTCCTCTCCAATCGAACATTTAAAGTTCGAGTGGGAGACACATTTTCCAAGACGCACAATGTCCATAGCGGTGTACCGCAGGGCTCTGTGCTTGGGCCAACCCTCTTTGGAATATTTATTACCGATTTAAGACAGATTGTCGAGTCTAATCTCTCGCTATTTGCAGATGACACGAAAATAATGGGTAACCCACTCATAACTTATGGCGTAATACAAAAAGACCTTGATTGTATTTATCAGTGGACACAAGAGTGGCTGTTGACTCTCAACACATCTAAATGCACAGTACTACATATTGGCACTAAAAACCCCAAAATGGTCTACACGATAAATAATAATCAATTAAATGCAGTCACAAATCAAAAAGACCTGGGTGTCAATGTTGCATTTAATTTGAAATGGGAGACGCACATTGTGGAAATCACCAAAAAAACTAACTCTGTACTATACATTATAAGAAAAGCATTCCAAAACTTGAACAAAGAACTTTTCTTAAAGTTATACAAAACCTATGTAAGGCCTCTATTGGAATATGCTTTCCAGATCTGGAACCCTCATTTCAGAAAGGACATTGATCTCCTCGAAAAAGTACAACGAAGAGCCACTAAAATGGTACCAGCACTCAAAAGGTTACCATATGAGGAACGCCTGAAGCAACTTGGACTCACAACCCTGGAACAACGAAGGCACCGTGGAGACCTAATCGAGACCTACAAAATCCTAACAGAGTACTATAACTCATCTGTGCTGCCCGGACTTTTCACCATGAATAGTAACGAACACCTTAGAGGGCATTCTCTGAAACTCCATAGGCAACTATGTGCAAGTGACCCACGCAAACACTTTTTGCCTAACCGAGTGGTGAAATCCTGGAACAAATTACCGGAAACAGTTATAAGTGCTCCCTCTGTGAACTCCTTTAAGAACAGACTGGACAAATTCTTAAACGACCAAGTGCACTAGATATGCACGCATCAGCTATAAGCTGCTAGTGCATTATATAATAATAATAATAATAATAATCTCTCAGACATATTATTTCTGGTTGTCCTCGTCTTGCCAACGGGGAGTATTTACATAGACACAACCAAGTGGCCAGGATTGTCCATCAGCAACTTGCACTAAAATATAAACTTGTTGATTCAGAGGTACCGTATTACAGGTATGTGCCCGACCCAGTTCTTGAAAATGGTCGTGTCACATTGTATTGGGATCGATCTATTATTACTGACAGGACTATTGTGGCCAATAAGCCTGATATAGTGGTAATAGATCGATCAGAGCGCCTAGCAATAATCGTTGACATTACCGTCCCACATGACGGAAATCTCGTGAAAGCAGAAAAGGAGAAACAAATAAAGTATTTGGATTTAGCTCAAGAGATTGTCGACATGTGGGATGTGGATTCAGCGATTATTGTTCCGATAGTCGTATCAGCGCATGGTCTGATTGCCAAGAGCCTCGATCAACATCTCAAGAGGCTCGCGTTAGGTAGTTGGGTCAAGAACCAGATGCAAAAGGCAGTTCTCCTAGACACGGCACGCATTGTGAGGAGGTTCCTGTCTCTGCAGCCCTAACCACCGGTAGCTTGGTCCCTGTACTCGATACCGGTGGGACACTATTTTTTTATATTTTTAAATATATTTTTTTGTTTTATACTAATGTATTTAAAAATCTAAATTAATATGTATAAAGTAGTAAATAAAGGAAATAATAATAATACATCCCATACTTCACAATCACTTAAACACTTTTATCAAGTCTCCTAATAGTATACCGAGCTACATCATGCAAGGCGTAACATACATGATCCCTAAAGACTCCGACTTACAAAATCCTGCCAAGTATCGACCCATCACCTGCCTCCAAACATTTTATAAAATAGTAACTGCGTGTATTGCCGAGTTAGTAGATAGTCACATTACAAACAACAACATACTTGCGGAAGAGCAAAAAGGATGCCGAAAGAGAAGTCAGGGATGCAAAGAACAACTTCTAATAGACAATATAGCAATGAAAAAAGCACTCAAACAAAAAAAGGATGTTACCACTATGTACATTGATTACCAGAAAGCATTTGACTCAGTCCCGCACAGCTGGCTTATTCAAATACTACATACTTATAAAATAAATCCCACACTTATCACTTTCTTAGAACAGGTCATGCAGAAATGGCGCACTAAGCTAAAAGTTGTATCTGGTACCAATCATACTGAGACACCGGATATACCAATACGCCGTGGTATTTTTCAAGGAGATGCACTTAGCCCTCTTTGGTTCTGTCTAGCTCTAAATCCACTTTCACATTTGTTAAACTCTACCAACCACGGACTCACAATTTCTACTGAGAACACTAGCGCACCTCTTACACATCTACTCTACATGGACGACATAAAACTATACAGTAACACTACTCATTCGCTCTATCAACTAGCTGACATAACTCAAAAGTTCTCAGAAGATATACGCATGCAGTTTGGGGTTGATAAGTGTAAAACTTTCGCAATCATAAAAGGACGGATTTCTCCAAATAGCTATCCACTGGAGTCAGGAGTTGCCATTGAACCACTTAACGAAAATGAATCATATAAATACCTAGGATTCCAGCAATCGAGACAAATCCATCAGAATGAAACGAAAGCTGATTTAAGACTAAGATTTAAATACAGGATTAATTTATTACTCAAGTCTCACCTTACCTCTCGCAATTTAGTAAAAGCCATAAACACTTTTGCAGTTCCGGTCCTCACATATTCTTTTGGTGTTATAAACTGGTCACAGTCAGAGCTGCAAAACCTTCAGCGAATGATCAACACCTCGCTCACAGCCCACCGCAAACATCACCCTAGATCCTGCCTCCAAAGACTTACACTTTCTCGACAGGATGGTGGCAGGGGTATCATAGACATCACTAACATGCACAATAGACAAATCACGACACTTAGACAATATTTTTCGCGCAAGTCCGAAGTTTCAGCCCTACATAAAGCAATAGTTAACGCTGACAAAAAACTAACTGCACTTAACCTCCACGACAATAGTACTCAACGAAATGAAAAAATCATAGATAAAAATCAAAAGATTGCGCTTTGGGAGCAAAAGTCTTTACATGGTAGACACTTCTCTGATCTTCAGCAGCCACATGTCGATAAAAGCGCATCGAACTCATGGCTGCTGAGTGGAGAACTCTTCCCGGAAACGGAGGCATTTATGTTGGCTATACAAGACCAGGTCATAGAAACCCGTAACTACAAAAAATTTATATACCACACACCAAATTTAGCTACAGACATGTGCCGTCGCTGCTACAGCAGCTCTGAAACCATTCAACATATCACAGGAGCTTGTAAATCTATAGTACAATCTGATTACAAACACCGCCATGACCAAGTTGCTGCAATAGTTCATATGAATTTAGCTTTTAAATACAAATTGATATCGCAAATAGTTCCCTACTACAAATATACTCCTGAGACAATTCTAGAAAATGAAAATGTGAAAATTTACTGGGACAGAACAATAATTACAGACAAGACAGTACATTTCAATAGACCGGATATAACATTATTAGACAAGATTAACCAATCAGTTCACCTAATCGATGTAGCTATTTGCAATACCCATAACCTCCAAAAAACCCACACGGAAAAGATGTCCAAATACACAGACCTTGCAATAGAAATTAAATCACAGTGGCGAGTTAATACAGTAACTACAATACCAGTCATACTTTCCACCACCGGGGTCATACCATATACACTCCACACTAGTATCAATACACTAAACCTGCACTCGAACATCTACAGACTTCTACAAAAAGCGACAATTTTAAACACATGCAGAATAGTGCGCAAATTTCTGTCCTTCAATTAAATACATTATTTAAATACTAAAGCACTTGGCTTAGGCCCGTGCAAAATGTACCTCTTCGGAGAGTTTTCAAAATGAAAGAAAGATAATAATAATAATAATAATATCACTGACATGTTATTTATTGATGGCATTCATTTTACATAAAATCAAATCAGTTTTGTATACAATTGTTCTTCAAGTGGAGCGTCAAGAGGCATTCAGCATGTTTGTATGGAGAGACAGAAGTTGTGTGCACACCTCTATTCATCATAGCGCCCGCTATGTTCGTCGGGAAGGGTGTAGCCTCCCTACAGTGAAAGAATTTTGCAAATCGGTCCAGTAGTTTCAAAGCTTATTCGATGCAAAGAAACAAACAAAGAATTAAATCTTTCCTCTTTATAATATTTGTATAATCCTACTAATATTATAAATGTGAAAGTTTGTGAAGATGTTTGGATGTTTGTTACTCAATCACGCTCTAACGGCTAAACGGATCGGGCAGAAATTTGGAACCGGGGTAGATTATAGTCCGGAATAACACATAGGCTACTTTTCACCCCGGGAAAATATTCCCACGGGAAGCGGGAACGGGAACCAAATTTTATTTATTTATTTATTATTTATTTATTTATTTTATACTTTATTGTACACCAAGAAAATAAACAAACAGAGTAAAAATATGTTACAAACATAGCAGTACAATAGGCGGCCTTATTGCTTAGAGCAATTTCTGCCAAGCAACCTTTGGATGGAAAAAAATATGTAAGTTGATAACTGGTAGTTGTTGGCGTTCAAATTTAAAAAGAAAAAGTAAAATTTTCAATAACGCATAAATAAAATGTTACTTAACACAAATAAATACTTATCACTATATCTACATAATATACATATCTAAATAATACCTATACTTATATACATAAATAATACCCATAAATAATATATATAAATAATACATAGGTACCAATAAACACATAAATAAAGTAGCAAAGGATTGCTTAACACTCATGTCAAGTAGAAGTTCTTAAGTTTAAACTTACGTAAAGTCTCAGCTCGTCTAATTTCCAAGGGTAATTTGTTCCATAGCCTTATTGCAGTTACAGTAAAAGAGCGATCAAAAAAATCTGTAGAATGCTGTGGCATATTTAGTTTTAGGTTTTCCGATGACCTCAAACATCTGTCATGTGAATTACAAAGGAACTCGAAACGTCCTTTTAAATAGGATGGTGTTGATGGGTTAAATAAAATGTTATACAAAAGCGATAAAATATGAGTATTCCGGCGAAGTCGTATACGCAACCACCTGAGCTGAGTACGAAACTGTGAAACATGATCATACTTGCGCAAGCCAAATATGAATCGTATGCAAACATTTTGGAGACGCTCAAGTTTATCTAATTGGTTTTCGGCGAGATTTGAAAAGCTGGCATCGGCATAATCAAGGATAGGAAGAAGTAGAGAGTTAGCCAGCGCAATTTTTGTAGACGTAGGAAGGAACCGTTGTAACCTCCTTATCGAACCTGCAGAAGCGAACACCCTCCTGCTAACCTCTTGAAGATGTGAGCTCCAGGATATATTAGAATCCATCATTAATCCCAAATTTTTCACAGTGTTACTAACAGGAATTGTAGTGCCATCAAATGTAATCTTCGGCAGCTGGGACCAGTCTATTCTTGAAGTATTCTTAGAACTTCCTATTATAATCACTTGAGATTTGGATGGGTTTACTCGAAGTCCATAAGATTTGCTCCAAGAAGATATACGAGCTAAATCCTCATTAATGTTATCCACCGCCTCAGATAATTGATCAAGTGGTGACTGAATGTAAATCTGGAGATCGTCTGCGTAAAGGTGGTAGGAAGAAGTAAGTTCTTTTGAGATAGAATTTATAAAAATTGTGAAGAGTAAAGGAGAGAGAACGCCTCCCTGGGGCACCCCGACGCTCGTATTGCACCAACTAGAAAAAATATCCTCTATACGAATGCGCTGTCGGCGGCCACACAGCTAACTCCGAAACCAATCCATTACCCCTGGAGATATGTTAAGAGAACGTAGAATACAGAGTAAAATATCCGAATCGACTGTGTTGAAGGCATTACTGAAATCTAATAAACAGAGAACAGTTAGCCTACCACAGTCCATACCAGCTCTGATATCTTCAGTGATATTCACTAATGCCGTGGTTGTGCTATGACCAGGGCGGAAACCTGACTGGAATGGGTTGAGGATATTATTTTTGGATACAAAGGAACTTAGTTGGTTTTTGACAAGGTGTTCAAGGACTTTAGACAGGAATGGCAATATAGATATTGGACGATAGTCGGTTAATAAAAAAGTTCGGGTGAATTGAGAAAAAGTTCAGGTAGTTGTGAAAATCAGTAACATTTTAATTTGCTCTTCATTTAAATTTTAAAAATTAATATATACCTGTACATATATTGCAGTAAATGTGCATTAACCATCTCTAGTGTGGTTCACCTGCCAGTGTGAGTGTTCTCCTACAAGTTTAACACATCAATCAGCACAATGGAGCGTAATGTAAATGAGTCCTTGTCCAGTCTCAAATCATCATTTATTGAAGGCCTTGCAAGGTTTGAATCAAGACTGCAGAATGTCGCCGCTGCTACGCCTTCTGCTGTTACTTCCAGTGTTGCGTCTGACTTTATGATATTTAAGACTTGTATGCTGGAGGCTTTGAACTTGCTTCAGCATCAGGTGGACAGGCTTGCCAGTCAAGTGGATAGCCTTGAGATGCATGGGCGGCGTAAAATACTGCTGTTTCATGGCATAGCAGAGGATAAGTCGGAGGATGTGATGGCCGTGATTGTCAGCGTTGTGAAACAGCGACTTGGTTTGAGCACATTTGTTGCCGCAGATATCAGGAGGTGTCATCGCATGGGCCGACCATCTAGTGCCCATAAACCCAGGCCTATTCTTGTTAAGTTTGCAGATGTTATTACGAGAGACAAGATCTGGTTTTCCAAAACGGCACTGAAGGGATCTGGAGTAACACTCTCTGAATTCCTCACTAAGGCTCGCCATGAGGTTTTTCTTGCTGCTCGTGAGAAGTTCGGGATCAGTAAAACTTGGACAAGAGAGGGTCACATCCATCTGATCGACTCGAAAGGTACGCGCCATCGTATAACTTCGCTTAAGGATTTATCAAGTATTCCCGATTGCGATGATAGACCACCTGAAGTCCCGAAGACTGTGAGTACCAAGTCTAGACGTGCTGTGGCTTCCAAAAAGTAGGCAATTGGTGTGTTGATATATCTTCTTTTGGTACTGCATTGATTATTAACATAAAAACACAATATTGTATCACTTTCGTATATTTCCTTTGTTTTTTATACATACATACATACATACATATACTCACGCCTTTATCCCCGAAGGGGTAGGCAGAGGCCTATAACGGCCCACATTTCACCGTGTACAATTCGGTCCCACGTGACAGGTGGTGAGCCCATCGCCGTGTTGAGATGGACCGCCGCCGTCAGAGCCTCGTCCGTTGTTCAGCAGGTGCACGAGCTTGCACGTGAGGTTGACTTGGGCCCGATGGTGTTGGTAGGGCCCCACTACACCCTGTTGTTGTTTTTTATAACCTTGTTATTGTCACTTTTTGCTACTTAAATGTAACCACTTACGGTCAATTACTGTTACTTTAATCACTATACTATTCCTTGATTTATTTTATTTATGTATCTAATCTAAATTGTTGGTACAGTTTTTTTTTTACTCAATGCAAATTGTAAAAGTAAACAACAAACATGTGTCACTGTCAGTGAGTCAGTGAATGTCAAGCTGTGCCATAGATTATATATTTTTCTACGTAGATACGTTCCGATATTTGCAAAATGATTATTTGACATGCATTGCAATAGTAAAAATGTGTACTAATGTACTAATACAGTGGTTTCTTACTAATATAAAAATATAGGTTGTATTTTTCTTTATAAAATTAAGGGCTTAGTAATTCTAATTGTTATTCGTGCAGTACCTAAATTGTTACAACTCGGACACTCGACAGGCGCTGGCGGGTGGACTTCCGGACTGATATTGTTCGTATACATACTTACTTATTTTATTATTTTTATTTATATATTTTTTTTTATATTATTTGGTGAGTTGACACCTACTTATGATGGGTTCTGAAGATGACAGTGATGACGACAGTTTTCACACGGCATCTAGTCTGAATAGTAGTTTTGTTAGCGTTCCAACACTTGCTGATAAACTAAAATATCATTTTTCCGATGTACCTGAAAGTTTTAATGTAGTCCATTTGAATGCACAGAGTATTCCTGCCCATTTTCCCGAGATGCTGGCTACTTTTGACTGTAAGAACATTCATGCGATTCTTGTTTCAGAGTCCTGGTTTAGGACAGTCCACTCATCTACCTCTTTTACACTCCCAGGTTTCCAGTTGATAAGAAATGATCGTGGGTGCGCTGAGGCTGGTGGCGGTGTTGCCATATATTTACGTGCACAAATTCCTTTTAATATCATTGATGTGTCAGCACAGCCACCGCCCTCAGATGCTGGCGAGCATCTCTTTTTAGAAGTGGAATTAAATCATTTCAAAGTCTTACTGGGTGTCTATTACTGTCCATCATCTGGTATTAACTTTTTCTCGTCTTTTGAACGTCTCTTAGAAAATTTAACCCCCTCTTACAGTCACACAATCATACTGGGAGATTTTAATACCTGCCTTGAAAAAAATGATCCTCGCTCTCTCGCACGCGCCTCTTCGTTTCGCCGTTTGGTTCAATCATGTAACCTTTCCATTCTTCCTCTTAATACTACCCATCACTTTCCTAACAAACAACCATCTCTTTTAGACCTTATCCTTGTATCATCCAAACAGCACGTCATTAAACATGGCCAATGTAATGCTGATGCCTTTTCTTTTCATGACTTAATTTTCCTTTCCTACAAACTCCGTCCTCCTAAAGCAAGATGCAAGATTCTGTGGCAGCGCAATTTTAGAGGTATGAACCTTGACAGTCTGCGCGAAGACGCTATTATGATTGACTGGGAACCTTTACTTTTGTCCGATTGTATTGACGACAAGATTAATATGTTTAATACACAAATCATTAATTTATATAACATACATGCTCCTGCCCGAGCGGTTAAAATTAAACATCTACCTGCTCCCTGGTTGACTGATGCTATTAAGGAGGTAATAGCCAAGAAAGCTGCAGCTAAATATAAATACAAGTGTAGACCCAATGCAAGCAATTATGAAAGGTATGTGGCAATACGTAATCACTGCAATAAGGTGTGTAGGAATGCACAACGCCAATATATCCATGCATCTATCGATAACGGTGATCCATCTAAAGTGTGGAAATTCCTGAGAACCATAGGAGTCGGGAAGCCTAAAGAAAACACTATTCCTAAAAATATTGACCTCGAAGCACTCAACTTGCATTTTTCTTTTTCGTCCAATTTCGGTGGGACCGTCAAGATTAATACACTTAATTATCTTTCGTCGCTTCGGACTCCTAATTATCCGCGTTTCTTCTTTGATTCATTGACTGTTAGTGATGTTAAGAAGAGCATAATGTCAATTACATCAAATGCAGTTGGGAATGACTGTGTAAGCCGTAACATGATCATACCTATCCTTGACCAAATTCTTCCTATCATAACTCACATCCTAAATTTTTCTATTATAAGGAGTCTCTTTCCATCTGCATGGAAAGAGGCACAAATTATTCCTTTACCAAAAAAGAGCAATCCATCTTCTTTTTCCCATTTCCGCCCTATATCTATACTACCTTTCCTCTCTAAAGTTCTCGAGCGCCTTGTTTATAATCAACTCAATACGTTCCTTTGTTCTAACGCTTTACTAAACCCTTTTCAGTCCGGTTTCCGTCCAGGACATAGTACTGTGACAGCCCTGGTCAATGTTACGGACGATATAAGAACAGGCATGGAGGAAGGCAAGCTCACAGTGTTGTCTTTACTTGATTTTAGCAACGCCTTCAACACTGTAGATTTTGAGATCCTGCTTGGCATACTTGGCTCTATTAACATATCTCCTACGGCGATTGACTGGTTTCAAAGTTACCTGTCTGGCCGCCGGCAACGTATACGTATAGAAGACTCTTTGTCTTCATGGTGTAATATTACAGCCGGTGTTCCGCAGGGTGGCGTTCTATCTCCCTTACTCTTCGCTATATTCGTAAATTCAATCTCTCATAAATTAGTTTCATCCTACCACCTTTACGCAGATGACTTACAGATATACACACAAGCACCATTAAGTCAGTTGCCAGATGCAGTTTCGACAATGAATATTGATTTGGAATGTGTATGTGAATGGAGCAATAACTATGGACTTCAGGTTAACCCTTCCAAGACCCAAGTCATTATCGTCGGTAGCCCTTGGACAATACCACGTATCGATTACACAAAGCTGCCCCAAGTAATTTTTAATGGTACTCCTATCTTATTAAGTGACACCGTAAGAAACTTGGGAATACACATTGATAAGACTTTGTCCTGGGATTGTCAGCTGCAAGAAGTCGGGCGGAAAATATTTACAGCTTCAGGATCGTTGCGCAGATTACGTAATTTCCTTCCTACAGCCACTAAAGTTGCGCTGGCACAATCTCTCTTACTCCCAATCCTTGATTATGCTGATGTCAGCTATCTTGATCTCACTGAGGAGCAACTTGACAGGCTTGAGCGTCTTCAAAATGTTTGCATTAGATTTATATTTGGCCTCCGCAAATATGATCATGTGTCTGATTTCAGAAAAACGCTTGAGTGGCTCCCAATTCGACTTCGAAGGAATACTCACATATTATGTTTATTATACAGTATATTGTTCAATCCTAGTACTCCCCAATATCTCAAAGAACGTTTCAAGTTCCTTCATGACACACATGCAAGATTTTTAAGGTCATCGGAGAATTTGAGACTGAGAATGCCACAGCACTCCACAAATTTCATGGACAAGTCATTTACGATACAAGCGGTTCGCCTGTGGAATTCTTTGCCGTTTTCGATAAGACGAGCGCAATCGCTGGTATCTTTTAAGAGGATGCTAAAACAACACTTTTTATCTCTCTCTGGTTAGTATCGCATATCTCCTGTTAGTGTGTGTATTATATAGTGTGGATATGTCTATTATTTACATTTATCATTTTATGTTAACTTATATATCGTATCTATGATGTATCATTTATATGTATGTGTTTATGCTTGTATGTGTGTGTTTATGTATGGTTATGGGCCTATTGTTGGTTTATACATATATATATACCATTTGTATCTATGTATGTATATGTATATATGTGTGTGTGTGAATTTAACATATTTGATTGTACACTGCCTTATCAGATCCTTGTTACTCAGTCCATCCAAAGGTTGCCTGGAAGAGATCGCTCTTAGCGATAAGGCCGCCTTTTGTACATATATTGTTAACACTTATTTTTTATAATTGTATTCTTTTGATGGTGTACAATAAAGAATATTTATTATTATTATTGTTGTTTTTTGCATTTTGCTCTCCCTGTTTATAGGGGTATAAAACTAACACACGGGCCTTAACCAAGTGTGCTAGTTGGGGAAGAAAAAAATGTTAAAATGATGATGATGATGAAGTAAGGAATTTACGTGTAAGACGACATGTATTGAGTAAGACTGCTTTTTGTATAAGTGTAAGGGTAGATTCAGGCATGAAGAGAGTGTTGAGGTTAGTTTGAAGGGTTTTTGGAACCACGCCAGTAGTGGATATGATAATGGGTACAATTTTAACTGCATCTACATGCCATTGTCTTTTTATTTCGGTAGCTAAATCTATATACTTTGCCATTTTCTCTGCATGTGTAGTGACAAGGTTGTGCGTGTTACAAACTGCAATGTCTATAATAAATACGGAGTTAGTGCCTTTATCTAATATAGTTATGTCGGGTCTATTGTAGTGTATGGTTTTGTCTGTAATGATGGTTCGGTCCCAATAAATTTTGTGGTTTGTATTTTCTAAAATGGTCATGGGTTTGTATTTATAATACGCTGTTTTTTCGGAAATTAGTGAGTATTTAAATGCTAGGTTTTGGTGAATTATGGCAGCCACTTGGTCGTGCCTGTGTTTGTAGTCTGTTTGAACAATTGCTTTACATGCACCAGTGATGTGTTGTATGGTTTCTGAACTGCTGTGGCATCGTCTGCATAGATCACTAGATGAGTTGAGGGTCCGGGTAATATGTTTTTGGTAATTTCGGGTATCTATTACTTGATCCTGAATAGCAATGACAAAAGCTTCCGTTTCTGGGAATAACTCACCTCGTTTTAGCCACTCGTTCGACGCTTCTCTGTCGACATGTGGCTGGTTGAGATCGGCAAAGTGTCTCCCGTGTAGAGCCTTTTGTGACCACAAATCTAATTTTTGATGTTTATTTATTATATTTGGTTCTTTGTTCCTGTCAGTTAAGTTAAGGGGTGTTAATTTTCTATCAATGTCTGTAATATATTTGTGTAGTGGGGAGTGTTCAGCTTTACTGTAAAAGTATTTTCGTAACTTGTCTACCAATGTGTTGTGTAAATTTTTTATGTCAATGAAGCCTCTGCCTCCATCTGGCCGTGATAGTGTGAGACGTTGTGTGCATGACCTAGGGTGGTGTTTTCGGTTGGCTGTCATATGCGTGTTAATGGTACGTTGCAATTG
The DNA here is from genome assembly GCA_933228765.1 of Miltochrista miniata. Lineage (NCBI taxonomy): Eukaryota > Metazoa > Arthropoda > Insecta > Lepidoptera > Erebidae > Miltochrista > Miltochrista miniata. The sequence continues at coordinate 18,972,610 of OW121774.1, read as the reverse complement.
CGTCAAATCACTTTGGGACCAGTTTATAATCCCAAAGGAGTAGGACAGAACTGGTATTGCATAGGTGTTAATGGCTTTTACAGAATTGCGTGCATTTAGTTGACTTTTAAGAATGTGGTTTAATCGGATCTTGAATTTTTTAGTAAGTTCTATTTTTGCTAATTTTTGATGAATTTGTTTTGATTGATGAAATCCTAAATATTTATAAGTGCTATGTTCGTCCATGGATTCTATGTGCTCACCAGTGTTTAGAGCATATGTGTTATTTTTTGTTTTACCGCGTTCAATTGAGTGTATCTTACATTTATCGACTCCAAATTGCATATGAATGTCCTTAGAAAATAACTGTGTAATATCTGCTAGTTTTATGAGTTCAGAATTGTTTGTAGCGTACAGTTTGATGTCATCCATGTACAACAAGTGTGAGATGGTATGAAATGAGTTATTGTGCTTTAGTTTAAATCCTGCGCTAGTTTCATTAAGAAGTTCAGATAGTGGATTGAGGGCTAAACAAAACCATAGTGGGCTGAGAGCATCCCCTTGAAATATGCCTCTTTGTATTTTTATCGGTTCAGTAGTTATTGACTTAAAATTAGCTAATTTTATTTTAGTTTGCCATTCAAGCATGGCTGCATTTAAGAAAGACACCAGACATGGATGGATTTTATAATGCTTCAGTATGTAAATTAACCAACTATGAGGAACTGAGTCAAAAGCCTTTTGATAATCAATATACATAGTGTAAATATTTCTGTTCTTTGTTTGAGCTTGTTTCATAACTATTGCATCTATTGTTAGTTGTTCTTTGCACCCTTGACTATTTTTTCTGCATCCCTTTTGCTGTTCTGCGAGAATGGTATGTTGTTCTAAATGTTTGTAAATTAATTTACTAATGCATCCGGTAATGATTTTATAGATAGTTTGCAAGCAGGTAATAGGACGGTAATTTGCGGGATTTTTGGGGTCAGAGCCTTTTGGGAGCATGTAAGTAACACCGTGTGAAATGAATTTTGGCATAGTATATGGGGATTGTATAAATTGGCATATATGCTTGTATAAGAGAGGGTGTGTGCAAGAAAACTTTTTATACCAGTAATTGTGTACCTTGTCGGTACCTGGCGCCTTCCAGTTATGTGTGTGGTTGATGGTTTGGATCAATGTGTCTACTGGGATGCTTTCAAATTCCATTGGGCTAATGTGTGAAGTGCTTTTGGTTTTATGTAGCCAACTATTGTCAAAATTATGTTGTACTGGCTTTTCCCAGATATCTTTCCAGAACTGCTGTACGTGTTGCGTTGAGGGGGAATCATTGTTTTGTATTTGTGGTGGTTGATTTTGACCTAGAGTCCTATAAAACTGTTTTTCATTGTTTATAAATATTGCATTCTGCTGTTTCCGCTTAGTGCAGGTTAAATATCTTTTTAATCGACTAGCAGTGGCATTTAACTTCTGTTTAAGTGTGTCTAGAAAATGTTGTGGTTCTGTATTAGGTGAAGAAGAAAAAAAGTGGGTAGTCGCAAGTAAAACACGCAAAATTTTAAGCTCTTGCATTATTATTAATATTAATTAAATTAAATAGTGTTTAGTGCATTTATATGTGCTAATTGTATTTAGTACTCACCTATACTTGCTGTCCAGTGACAATCAATTCGAAAAAGTGATCCAAGCCGTCAACAACAACGAAACAAGAATGGACCTAAAACTAGCCAACGGTCTTGAGGAGTTGGAGAAACTGTTTACGTCCAAAATGGCTGAGTATGACGAGAAATTGAAGAAGGTCTCATCCACCGATGCTGCCACAACACCGGATGCTGAGAAACTGGCACTCGATTTCAGCAACTTTAAACAGTTTGTATGGCAGACACTATCCAGCTTCAAGTCCCAGATTGAGCTGCTCACCTTGGGATTGGACCGACACGAAACCATGACGAGAAGAAAAGTGCTGCTGTTCCATGGTATCCCAGAGAGCACTGGTGAAAATCTTCATGAGGTCATTCTGCATGTCATAACTGCCGATATGAAGCTCTCTGAGGTGGGTCCACAACACCTTAATGTTTGCCACAGACTGGGTGGTGCTCGTGGGAAGATCCGCCCTATCCTCGTGAGGTTTCACGGAGTGCAGCAGCGACACACTGTGTGGGATGGTAAAGCATCACTAAAAGGTACGCATGTTACTGTGTCGGAGTTCTTGACCAAGGCGCGGCACCGTGTGTTCGCGGCTGCGAGGCTACACTTTGGCGTGAGGAACTGTTGGTCTGTTGAGGGCAGGATTAACATCATCACTCCAGGGAAGGTCCGCCGGAAAATCGAGACACAGGCTGAACTCGACAACTTAATTAGCCAGCATCCCAACCCCGTGATAGAGGCCAGCAAATCTCCACTGCCGGTTGCCGTCGCATCTGCGAGGACTGTTGAGGCTCCGAAGATACAGAAAGCAGGCAAGTCCAGTCGTCGACGAGTGTGAAATTCGGCCACGGCTCTCATGGCATAGTCACGCTTAGCCCCTCGCTGCTGCATTGTTTGCGTCACTAAGCCTCTAGTGTGTATCCGGGTCTTAAGTCTTTTGTTTACTCACTATTAACACTATTAAATTTACGGAAGTACATACGTCATTAAAATATAATCTTGGTTATGATGAGTAATGCACGCACACAAAATGAAATGTAAACACTAGAAGTATGTAATTGAGTTTGACAATTAACGTGCGTCGATGGCATTGACATGACATTGACACTTTGCTTCATTTCAAGCTAGTGCCGTCTTCACACTTTCGCATACTCATTATAGCACCTATTTATTTAACATCTTGATTAACATTGTTTTAAAATATTTACCTGCTCGGGCGAAACAGCAGCAGCAATCACGAACTTTTTAATTTTGGTTTTTTCTTTTCGTAACTTGAGGGTTTTAAAAATTGTACGTTGTTTTTTTTTTTTTTCAGCACTGTCCCTGTGTAATTTTTCTGTAAAATTGTTAATAGTTTTTTTTTTTTTGTATTCATTCCTTTCTTTCGGTGACAATGTCTTGTCAAAATTTCTACCACTATACCAGCGAGTTGGTGAAATTCAAGACATTTTGTTCTTGAAATTTTTGTGATATTAACGTAGTTATATTTATATTATATTTATAAAATTATACATATTTATTTACTCCCCTACATGCAAAATACGGATGACCTTTGTGACTTACATAGTAGTTTTTTCTCATGCTCTTCTGCCTCTGACAGTTTCCACAGTGCAGATGATGATGAAGTAACATCATCAGTTGCACCATCACCTGCTGCATCATCACTAGCTGCTGCTCTGACCCTGCACAACCACCTCTCCTCTTTTTCTTCAAACTATCCTAAAAATTTCAATCTAGCACATATTAATGCACAGAGTGTTAAGGGCCATTATTCCGATCTTCTGGCGTCCTTTAGCAACTCCTCTCTTGACGCTATCCTCATCTCTGAAACCTTTTTAAAGCCTTCTCTTCCTTCAACTCAGTACTCACTTCCAGGTTACGTACTGATACGTAATGATAGAACAGGTATACGTTGTGGCGGTGTAGGAATATACCTGCGTGCTGACATCCCGCATAAGGTTGTCAGCGCATCTCCTTCCGCCTACACGGAATCTGCCGAACATCTTTTCCTGGAAATTTCTCTTCTGAATACTAAACTTCTACTCGGAGTTTATTACAGCCCTGACTTGACGATAGACTATTTCAGCTCTTTTGATGAATTATTACATGACCTCACTCCATCCTACAACCACGTAGTCATAATGGGTGACTTCAATACTTGTTTGTTAAAAAATGATTCCCGCTCTTCCAAACTATTATCTTTGTTGTCAGCCTATAACCTACATGTTCTGCCTCTCTCTTCAACTCACCATGTGCCTAATCGCAATCCCTCATTACTTGACCTGGTCATTGTTTCTTCACCCAATGATGTGTGCACTCATGGTCAGTTGACCGCTCCTTTCTCCTGTCACGACTTACTTTACGTTTCTTTACATGTTCGTCCCCCCAAACGTAAGCCACAAATCTGCTTTCTTCGCAATTTCAGGGGTATGGATTTGGAGGCACTACAGATTGATGCGGCTTCTGCTGACTGGTCGCTGGTCTTCAACTCTTCTGATGTCAATGATATGGTTAGCTTCTTCAATTCCACTGTTGTGACGTTGTTCGACCGACATGCCCCCGTCAAACGAGTACGCATCAAGCATTACCCGGCTCCATGGTTGAACGAAACTATTAAAAATCTTATGGCTCGTAGAGACAAAGCGAAAAGGCGACTTAGAAATAGCCCCTCGGAGCAAAACTTGGTAGCGTTTAAGTCACTGCGGAATCGTTGCAGTCGGATGTGTAGAGATGCAAGGAGACGCCATTTCTATGATTCTCTTAACAGTCGGAATTCTGCTGATACCTGGAGGTTCCTGAGGTCTGTTGGCATAGGTAAATCTCCAGTCTCTGACACAAGGGACATTGATATCAATGCGCTAAACAAGCATTTTTCACGGCCACCTGTCTCCTTAGATGTAAATGTGAAAGGTGCCACTTTACTACGACTACTGGGAGAACCTGTGCCTCAGACCTCTTCTTTTCAGTTTCACTCGGTCTCCGAGTCCGACGTTAGGAGATCCCTACTGTCCATTTCTTCAACTGCTTCGGGAAACGATGGCATATGCTCAAGGATGATCCTCCCTATTCTCCCTATTATACTTCCTGTCATCACTCACATCTTCAATTATTCATTATTTTCTTGCTCCTTCCCTGAGGTCTGGAAGTCAGCGTTTGTTGTGCCTCTGCCTAAAAAAACGAACCCCTGTTTGCTGACTGATTACCGACCAATTTCCATTCTTCCTTTTCTCTCTAAAGTTCTTGAGCATATTGTTCATCGGCAGTTCTCCCACTTCTTATCCTCTTCTAACTCCCTCAGCCCTTTTCAGTCGGGATTTCGCGCTGGGCACAGCACTGTCACTGCACTTGTAAAAGTGACGGATGACATTCGCTGGGCTATGGAGCGGAAACAGTTAACCCTACTAGTCTTACTTGACTTTAGCAGCGCTTTCAACTCTGTGGATTTTGATGTACTGCTAGGTACATTAAGGTCTATAAATGTCTCTTCTTCTGCTATCTCTTGGTTTGATTCATACCTTCGAGGACGCTCTCAGTGCGTTCGAATCGGTCAGACATCGTCTGACTGGTGCGAGCTATCTGCGGGTGTTCCTCAGGGTGGCGTGCTATCTCCTCTTTTATTTTCTGTCTTCATTAATTCTGCTACTAGTCTTATTACCAATAACTTCCATCTCTATGCTGATGACTTGCAACTGTACCGTCATTTTTCGGCTACCGATCCCCTCCCCGCGATATCATCCATAAACCAGGATTTGGATACACTGAATGGCTGGGCTGATTCGGTCGGATTGCGTATTAACCCTTCGAAGTCGCAAGCCATTATCATTGGTAGTAAATACTACTGCGACATTCTTTCGGAGTCTCAACCTTCTCCTGTTCTTTTAGCCGGTATTCAAATACCTTACGCAGACTCCGTGAAGAACCTAGGAGTGATAATGGATACCACTCTATCTTGGAGCGCCCACATAAATGATGTCAGCAAGAAGGTGCATTTTTCCTTCCACTCTTTGAAGTGCCTCCAAACTCTACTACCCTTGAGGACGAAAATTAGTCTTGCCCAAACTATTATTCAACCCATTATTGACTACGCTGATTCTTGCTATTTGGACGCTACAGAGGAGCTTTTAGATAAACTTGAGAGATTGCAAAATTTATGTATACGCTTCATATTCAATCTTAGAAAGTTTGATCATGTTTCCCACCTTCGCAAAGAACTCAAGTGGCTCCCAATCCGCCTTCGCCGAAACACTCGAATCCTCTGCCTTCTTTTCAATATCCTCCACAACCCTTCTTCTCCTTCCTATCTCAGGGAGCGGTTCGCATTTTTTCGCTCTCCTGATGCTCCCTGCAGAACACACCTACGCTCGAATCTTAGATTTCCTAAGCATAAAACTGATTTCTACTCCAATTCCTTCACAGTGCATGCGGTCAGACTGTGGAACTCACTCCCACCTGTCATCAGAGATAGCAAAACTGTTTCTACTTTTAAAAGGAAAGTCCGTGGATACTATTTATCAACTTTGTAACTTATGTATCTATTTATTTATGTAATTATATACCTATACCTATTTATGTATTTGTTTATAAAGTATTTATTTAAATATTTATTATTATATTTATATAGTTAAAACTGCCTCTGTTCTTTTGTATGTGTTTTATATCAATTCTCTCCTGTTCTTTTCAATTACACACTTTTAATTGTTCTTTTCCTACTTCATGTTCTCCTCTCGCCGGTCTGCTGGGAGATATTTCTTCTAGAAATAAGCAGTACCATTGTACCTAAGTTTCCTGCTATACCTATAATTATTATATACTAGTGTGTGCATAAATAAATAAATAAATAAAATAGGTTCTTCGTGTTGAGAGTGAGTTTTGTATGTTGTTTTAATTTTTTCCATGGTGTTTAGTATTCCCTGACTTCTATTTCCTTGCATGTATTGTGTCAATCGTCCTATTTCTAGTCTATACTTTTTTATTCTTCTTTCCATTCTTTGCTGCCATTTGGGTATTTTCTTCGGCTTGGCTATGATTTCATTCCGCTCTATCTCAAACTTTGTGCCATTGCAGGATGATGCTGTGAAGGCTGCTGAATATATTAATGTATGCAAGGTACTAAAGTCTAGATCTTCGTTTAAATATTTAGGAAGAACTTCACTGTTCAGATACTGTACAATTTGAGCAAACTTTCTTGATGTCTTTTGTTTTGGGATGTATGGTCGCGTTTCAGGATCACTAGTGTTAAATCGCGCAAGAGCACTTACTAAGGTAGATTCTATTCTGTTCATTTCTTCTTGTACATGAATTTGTGTTTGGCCTAAGTCATTATTTCTAGTGTAATTATCTGTGTTGCTTGTTTCTGTGTGTAAGCAATTACTGTCTAAAGTACTATGGGATAAGGTGTGTAATGTAGGAGCTGTGTGATGAGAAAAATGCTGTTCTATTTCTGTTATATTTTGGTGCTGTATATTATTAATTTCTATTAACTTCAATTCTGCTTCTCTTCTGATTTGATTGATCTTATTGCTATATTTCTTGTTATTGAATATTAACCTTCTTTGATCTGCGATTCTTTGTTCAGTCAGGTGAGATAAGTGTGGAAGTCTTTCTGTAACTAATTTATGGAGGTTTTGTCTGTATGCAGTCTTGTTGGTTTCTATTGCAGTTATTTCAAAATAACATCTAATAATTTCTTCATTAGTCTCGTCCGACCATTTCATTCTGGTATTTCTGCTTGCACCTACAAGCACATTAAATTCAAGTAATTGGTCATGGTTATCAACTTTTAGATGTTCTTTAACTTCATTGCTTATTTCTTCTATTGTATGCTGTGGTAAAAGATTTCTTCTCAGTATAGCTCGTTTTTGGTCCCCTAATCGTTGTCGAGTAGTTTGCATTTCGGGATATGTATGAGTAAATTGTTGGTGTAAAGGTTCGAGGTAGTTGTTAAGTCTACATGTTTCAAGTTTGGTTATAATTAGATATGTGCGCCAGATAAATCGGTTCATATCTTCAGTCCATTTCTTTCGCGCACGCCGCGTGTCTTCAGTGGGTGCAGGGTCAGTGGCTAATGCCTCCTGCACAACAGCTGACGACCTTGTAGAATATCTAGAATAGGTGGATGAGGGTGAGGAATTTAGGGATCGGGTAAAGCTGTGACTGGATGTTGGGGAAGGAATGTTGGAAAAAAGTGAGTGTTCTGAAGATGAATTGTGAGAAGGTGATTGCGTCGATTCGGCTGTAGTATTTTTTTCGAGGGGAACCCGCCTGTTCAGTCCCCCGTCGCCCACGGTTCGCATGCTGTGGCACCCAGCGTCGGCTCCAGGTGCGCCCCGGCGGCCCCCGGGAAGCGGCCGTAAATTATACTTTATTTTTCTTTCCATTTTCATAAGTCTCCGTTCAAAGGGTTTGGGATCGTTAGTTTGGGTAGGTAGTAATTATAATGGTCAGTTTTTAATACCTTCAAGTCCAGTGCCTGGTACCCGTTAGGGTAGGTGATGAATATAATGGTTAGTTGTTAAAACCTAGGGTCCAGTACCTAATACCCGTAAGCCCCCCCACCACGACAAGGTGATCCCTCGGGGGGGTTATTATTATTATTATTAATAACAAGGGATTTCTATTTTTAGGTAAAGGAGTGATTAGGGCATCTTTCCATGACGATGGAAAAATGCCACTAGTTAAGGAAAAGTTAAGGATATAACAAATGATTGGTAGGATTTCATCTAGGATAGGAAGTATCATGTTCCGCCCTATACAGTCAACTCCAACAGCTTTGGATGTAATTGTCATTATACTTCTCCCAACATCACTGGCGGTAAGTAGATTAAAAACAAAAGATGAATGGTTAGGGGTTGGTACAGATGAAAGATAATCAATAGTCTGTGCCTTTAAAGTCCTATCAAAATTGGACATGGCAGTGAAGTGCTGGTTTAGAGCTTCAACATTCAGATCCTTTGGAATTACTTCTTGTCGAGTTTTGCCAACCCCTAATGTTTTTAGGAAAGTCCAAACCTTAGAAGGTTCGCTATTTTGAATTGAATCATGGATATACTGGCGTTGTGCTTTCCTACACGCCTTGCCGCAGCGATTCCGGGCTGAAACATATTTCTGTAAATTTAACTCGTTTAGATTAATTTTGTATCGAAACTTTGCAGAAGCTTTCCGGGAGATTAATGCTTTTATATCTTCAGTCAACCATGGAGACGGTGGATGCTTTATTTTAACTGCCCGAACAGGGGCATGTTTGTCGTACAAAGTGATGAGGTTCGTTTCAAAAATGGAAACGTGTTCATCTACTGTTCCCGAAGTAACCAATGGTGTCCAGTCAATATTGCCGGCGTCTTCTCTCAGGCTATCAAGATTCATTCTACAAAAATTACGCTGTAAGAGGACCTTAGGCTTTGCCTTAGGAGGACGGATTTTAAAAGAAAGGAATAGTAGGTCGTGATAAGAGAACTGATCTGCTGGGTATTGCCCATGAATCCATGATCAGCAACTTGGTCTATTGAAGAAACTATAGTTAAGTCTATGAGTGTAGGTTTACAGTTAGGAAAGTGGTGTGTGACATTCGAAGGCAGAATGTTTAGGTTACAAGATTTAACGAGATTTACAAATTTCACGCGGGCGAAGCCGCGCGCATCAGCTAGTCTAATATATAAAATTCTCGTGTCACAGTTTTCGTTGCCATACTCCTCCGAAACGGCTTGACCGATTCTCATGAAATTTTGTGAGCATATTGAGTAGGTCTGAGAATCGGCCAACATCTATTTTTCATACCCCTAAGTGACCGGGAATAACATTCCACGCGGGCATAGCCGCGGGCAACAGCTAGTATTAGTATAGATAGGGCCATCAACTTGAAAGCCAAATTTCGGTTTCGAAGTCTTTGGATCTAATCAGCAGTGGCGAATTGTCCATAGAAGCCCATTCCTTGTGGCTTCCCTTTTCAGATCAGGCAGTGACATGTAATATTTACTCATAACTAATAAACACAATTATATATTCTCGAACACTCATTCAAATATAAAAATATTTGCAAATTTACATGGTAAGTCGGCATTTTCGTCTCAACCCCTGCTACAAAAGTCATAGCAATAAATTTTCGAGTCAAAGTTCAAAGACCCTATCTCTGACATCACGCGGTAAGCCCGGCTTCCTGATCATTTTGCGTCTGCTTCGTTAGTACTACGCAAATGTATATATGCGTCCTATTCTCTCACATTTTTTCAAGATTTGATTCGTGGATTTTCGCCTAAAGTAAGCCATGAGTTCGTGGCTTACACCTGAGACAGTCATATTAATAGAAAAGGACAACGTATTTGACTTGAAAACTCGACCAATTTAAATGCACCTAACGCACGTCGAAACGTTTTGCATCGAAGTGTGTTTTTAATTTGATGTGTTGTTATTACTTCATTTCACATGCGTTTCCCGTGAATAATAATTAGTGACCGACCGAAGTTTCGGTTTCGGCCAGTTTCGGCCAAAAAATCGAGTTTCGGCTGCAGTTTCGGTTTCGGCCAAAATGGGCCGAAACTTTCGGCCGGGCCGAAACTCACGTGTTCTTGAATTTTGAGTGCCTGGCTCTGCTTGTCACGTGGTTGGGGTCAGCCCAAGCAGTTAATATGTTACTTACTTATGATTTACAGATTTACAAACGACTTCCAAACAATAGTTACAATAATAAAATTTTATTCAAATGACAAGCAATTACAATAATTGAGAAGTATTTGACAGTTACCCCTGTGTTATGTCTTAGACCACCTTTTTAGAGTCCCGTTTTTACTTTTTGGCTACCTAATCCTAAAAACGTGATCTAGGACATTACATGAACCTACGTCTTTGTAGTCGGTTCTGTACAAAAAGGGTAAAAACAGAGCCCCATTACTATATACTACCAGTTTTAGTTAGAGTTAGTAGTAGTAGCAGGGCACCGTGTGGTTTAAGTTGGCAGGAGTTCGCAATAGCATCTATGGGTAATTCCACACGTAAAAGAAAGAAACCCATCTTTAGGTAAAGATATTTCTAAAATGAACACTTGAAAATATTAATACCGTTGATTAATGACACTTAGTGGAAATTGATGCGCTTATTGAAAAAAAAAAACTGGCCAAGTGCGAGACGGACTTACGCACTGAGGGTTTAAAGCGGGATCCCATGAACGAGACATGGGACTTAGCTATCTGTCTGTCTATTAGTCACGAGGTTGTATCGCTGAAGCCGTTATAGGTAGAGACCTAAAATTTTCACAGATAATATTTCTGGTGCCGCTTTTTTTAACGTGAGGAAAATCTTACAAGGATGCTATGCCGGACTCCTACCGACTAAAAACCACACGTATCTTACCTAACACCCTACGGTTGGGTGCAACGGGTATGCCCTCTTAAGGATGTCCGCAGGACTCCCAATAGACCGATGGTTCGTGTGTTGTTCTAGCCCGGTAAGCATCTGTGACCACCGGTAGGAGATAGCGTCGTCGTGGCTCCTCTCCAACCACTCGACCATGACCGGTCTGACCGCTTCAATTGTGGTGATTCCCTCTCTTGGTTGCTCAAGTCGCACCTCAGGTCTCCTTGTTTTCTGGTGGAGCTGGGACCGCCGAGCCTCGATTTCTTGAGACGCAGGCCTATGGCCCCGCTCCAGCGCCTCCTTACGTCATTTAAATAATGACGTAGCAACCTACCAATTTAAAGGGCCCTCGCTTCCATGTCCCATGGAGAGATCGCGGCTAGGAGACATGCCGCCTCAACTGACTTCGTGCGGTATCCCCTTATCACCCTGATGGCCATCACCTTCTGCAGGCTAAGCAATCTAGCCGCATTGCTCTCCGTCGGGTTCTCCGCCCATACAGGGCCCCTGGTATAGGGAGCATCCGCATGATCCCCAGGTACAGTCTCCTGCAGGGAGCGTCGGGTCCTATGATGTTGGGCAACAATCGCGAGAGTGCGGCTGATGCCCGCCTCAGTTGTGGGTTCAAACTTCGGAAGTGGTATCCGAAGTTCCACCGACTATCGAGTACGAGCCCCAGGTACTTCCACGGTCCGTGAAAGCACAGAGCCTTAATTTGTGAAGGGTGACCTCAAGACCTAGCTCCCGTATTCGACCCAAGATTTGAGCAATCCCTGCCTTGGCCTTTAGGACTACGTCTCGGTGCGTTGCTCGTCGCGCTGTAACGAGGGTGCCGTAACATCCCTGAGCAATGGACCACGCAGCACCCAATCGTAACCGATGTTCCACAGAAGTGGTCCTAAAACCGATCCCTGTGGAAGTGTGACCGATCCCGGCCTTAGCCAGCTCGGGTAAGTTATGGCCCTCTCGGAAAGATAAGCCCGTACAATTCGACGGAGGTTTCCTACCTCCGTCGAATTGTATGCGCCTATTTACCATGGAATGCCTTCCGGCATTCCATGGTAAATAGGCGCATCCCTAACGCATCTCCAGGGCAGGGTGTTGAAGGCGTTGGCGAAGAGACACTGCCACCACCACCACCTTTCCCTGTTCTGTTGCCACTAAAACAAAAAATACTTTCTAAATCAGAAAAAATATCCACACACAAGAAACGTAATTTTTGTGCCCAATTTTTCTACATAACCCTCTGTGCGAGAATCCGACTCGCACTTGGCTGGATTTTTTTTTCAATATGAACACGTGAGTTTCGGTTTCGGTTTCGGCCGAAACTGACCCTGGGGCCGAAAGTTCGGTTTCGGTTTCGGTTTCGGCTGGAAAACCAGTTTCGGTCGGACACTAATAATAATATAACATAACATAGTTTCAATTGACTTTATAAAGTATTGTGCTGTTTATTAGTTAATTATAAATAATTATCTACTTCAAGTACTAAATACATCGTGAAAGTGTGTAAAATTGTGTTTTGTGTTCTGTGTTTTGTTGTGATTTCTGTACACATGATTATTGTTTTGGAGTCACATACAATGCTCACTGATGGACGTAGGCCTTCGGTATTACGGGTTCGATAAAAAATAAAGGTCAGTTTTTTTATAGTTATCAAGTAGGTATCTCAGAATACGCTAGTGATATTAGTTCAATGGCTTGGGATACCTAATAATCTTTATTTTGGCTGAATGTTTCATTAATAGTTTATAACATAATAAAGCAGTTTTGTTCCATAGAATCACTTTGTCAGATATTTTTGAAAAAATAGATAAGAAGTATGTTTTTATTTCAATTTTGTATTGTAAAATATCGCGGTTTTTAATACTCTATAGGTACTTGAAATCTTACTAATATTATAAATGTGAAAGTTTGTGAGTGTGAATGTGGATGTTTGTTACTCTTTCAGGCTCGAACGGCTGAACGGATCGGGCTGAAATTTGATACAGATATCCATTATAGTCTGGAATAACACATAGGCTACTTTTTATCCCGGGAGTAACTTCCCACGGGAACTAATTTTACGCGGGTGAAACTGCGGGCATTAGCTAGTACATGCATATTATTAAAAACATTAGAAGTACCTATACCTATTTCGCGTCTAAGTCCCAAATTTATGAATTATTTTCAATTAACTTCAATCGAGACAATTTGAAATAGGTAGGTATGAGCTTGCAGAGAGTAGTAGAATAATTTCAAAACATGGTTAGTGTAAATTTGAATATCTTTTTAGTCATCAGTAGATAATTTATGATACTTTTTTATAAGCCAATTTATCATGCACGTAAGACATTGTTTTAAATTAAGTACATGGATCTTACGAGTATAGTACAGGTGGCAAACAAAACACAAAAGGCATTTCACCGCCGCGCGCCACCATTTAATAAATACGCAAAATACCTACACTACAGGTGTGACCAACTGGATAATATTTTTTTCACCGGCTTTCCTTTTGAAAAAATTCAGCCTTCGCCGCTGCTAATCAGTCATGTGTTTTTATTTCCAGGAAAGAATGCTAGACTTCATCCAGAAGCAGGTGGAACGCGGCAAGAAAGAAAGTGCAGCTGAAGAACCTTCATACTCAGAGTTTAAACGGGAGAGTAGCCAGGAGAGAGTCACTCTTAGCTTAAAGAGGAAAGCTGAAGGTGAGTTTCAGTTCTGTTCAGACTGCCTCTGTGGCGTAGTCGGTAGTGATACCGCCTGTGGCGCTGGAGGTCCCGGGTTCGATTATTTCCGGGTTCGGTTCAAATATTTGTGTGATCCACAAATGTTTGTTTCGGAGTTTGGGTGTTTTCTATGTATAATACCTATGTATGTATTTAGAAATATATAAGTATGTATATCAGTCGTCTAGATCCCATAGCACAAGCTTATATTAGCTTAATTTGGGCTAGATGATGTTGTGTGAATGTCCGTAAAAAAATGTTATTGAGAACAGAGAATTTTGGTCAATTTTCGAAAAAAAATCCCTGTCACTCCTTTCAATGTAATGACGACTCACAGTGTTTTATAATCGCTCAGTAGCGGTCACTCTTTTTTTATGGCCAATAACGATAGATATAAACGTAGTACAGCATAATATGACACACCAAAAATTTTAAAAAAATTAGTTTTGAAATTATGAAGCTTTTCTTAAAAGGTCATTGAACTTTGACAAAAACATTTTTACAGATTTTGCTCGAAATAATCAAAATTTATGGTGGTTAAAATTAGCAATGAATGGAGGAATAAATTCGTAATGATGTGTAGAAATTACAAGTCTGCACCTTCCCTAGCACACGAAATAAAAATTCATTTTCAAATTTTAGAAAAATAAATATAAAAACTTTTCTAGTGAACAGTCGCATTTTTTTCACTATCTAACTAATGTCCAGTTATGTAGCTTCCTACTCATAAATTTTTAATTTTTTTCAATGCAGGACAGCTGAGATAAGACGTTTCTAAGTTTTTTACAATTTTCTATGGAAATAGGGTTGTCACAAAAAATTTTGATGTCTGAAATTTATAATATTTAGAATGATGATACAATTGAGATATAATTGAAATGAAATTAAATTTTGGCTTGAAAGTTTTGGAATGGGTTAGTGATATTGTAGGTAACAATTAATATAAAAAGTGTAAGGTCAATACGGGGAAGTGTGTCATACTTTTTACGAAGTTTACTTTGAACTTAAAAATCACGTAATTTAAGGTATAATTTTTAACTCTCTGTGCAAACAAAACATGATAAGGTTCATAATTGGCTGAAAACAAAGTGTTTTAGTCAATAATATTCATAAGGAATTAGTTTTTAACGTCTAACTGTAAATTGCTATGGAAGACACACTTTCCCAACAAAGTGAGGCAAGTGTGACTATATGTTTAGTGTACAATAGACAATATTTTTTTATTTAGAAATGCAATGTTTAAGCTACTCGATCGCGTGGACGAATTAAATGATGATAATTCTACGTAATATACTGTGTGCGAATCGTTCAAGGGTGTAAAAGTTATGGGGTAAGTGTGTCATATTACGTTGGGCAGGGATAGAAAACATTTTTAGGTAAAAGTCATAAGCATAACTGGCGGATAATCTTCACTTTTATTTAGAGTTTAATATCAATAATATTCAAAGGTAAGTATTCAAATGAAATATAAAGGTAAATTTTCTTGTACCAAATTTAAAATTGTTTATTTTTTTCGTAGTTTTGTTTTTCTTGTTTGTTTCTTGTAATTCAAATCGTCGTGTTAAGGAACTTCGTTGCAAAAATGTTATTTGACATTTTTTTCAAATACTCTATAATAAAAAATATTAATTACAATTAAAATTGAACATTGGTGAATAATTTAAACTACATAATTTAAGCTGGTGGAAGAATTTTAAAAATCAGTTCAGTAGTACCAGAGATAAATTATCCCTTCAAATACAATGTAAAATTGTTAACGAATTATATAAATAAGATTACTGCCTACAAACAAAATTACAAACTACAAACTTTGCCTTAGAAATTATCTAATTAATTAAATCAAACACCTTGTTTATAACCTCTGACTTGAGGCAAGTGTGTCATATAGACACACTTGCCTCATGGAAGGTAGACACACTTTCCCAGTCACTTGATTTAGAGGTTGATTTTTTTTAATGGACGTAATTCTCTCACTTTCAACAATTCCAACAATATTATACGAGTAATAATAAGTTTAATTAGTATAATAACTACTCCCGGGTACAAAATACACAGATTTACACAAAATACCAAGATTTTTATCGATTGAAATCTGTGATGTGAACTCTAATTCGTCTTACAAAATGTGACATATTTAAAAATGGCGACAACTTCATAAATACTTGACGGTGCCATCTAGTTTTAAATTATGTAAATAAATATTTGTTTCCACACAACAACAGATGGCACTGTCAACAAAAGCTCTAATAGTTTTCGTAATATAAAGGGCATCTACACTTGCCCCATAGCTACACTTCCCCACACTGACAGTACTTGTTTATTTTAGCGAGATTTTTAAAATTATATTTTTTTTTTTCATAGGTATTCCTTGACGGCCGCATTTTTTAAAAATGTTTTTTGTTAATTGCGCTGATGAGTACTACCACAAAAAAAATTACGCGCTACAAGCACAGGACAGCTGCTATATTCAGTTTTTAAGATTTGAGTTAGTGTTGTATCTCAAGTCAATGATATTGTTCAGTTGTGGTCTTTATATTTTTATGTGTTAGGAATCAAAAAGATATCCAAATTTATTCATTGATATTACACTTATCTTCTTGCGATATGGCAAACTGAACTATACCATAGAAATGAGTAACAACCCTTACCCCTCAAAACTTTAAAATTGAATTTCAGAGCTATCCTGGGCTTGTAGCGTCTAATTTTTTTTTTGGTAGTAGTACTATCCACAATTAACAATTCGGCATCTAAAAAAAATGCGACCGTCAAGGGATGCTCCTAGAAAAAAATAAATAAAATAATTACAAAAAAAAATATTTTCGCTAAAATAGACAACATTCGTTCATTTTTTTTTATAAAAATTCTCTCTAAAATAGTTTCGCATTATACACCATTGCGGTTATACACCATTAAAATCGTTACTACTTAGTTTCTTTTGATAAACGTTTTATTTAATTGAATCTACGAAATGTTTGTATGCGCATAACTTCAGAACGGCTGGACCGATTTTGCTAATTCTTTTTTATTTGTGATAGTTATAGCCAGGGCAAAGTTTGTATCCAAAAAAAACTTATATCTTATGTCGGGTCAGATTTATCTTATAGGTATATAAAATTCTCGTGTCACTATGTTCGTTCCCGTACTCCTCCGAAACGGCTTGACCGATTCTCATGAAATTTTGTGAGCATATTGAGTAGGTCTGAGAATCGGCCAACATCTATTTTACCCCTAAGTGACCGGGAATAATATTCCACGCGGGCGTAGCCGCGGGCATCAGCTAGTAGTTTATAATCTTAGGAAGTTTCTCCCCTCCAAATTTCAGATAGAATAGTGAAATAATTCCAGCCTTGGTTATTAACAGTACTTCGGTTACCTGAACACCAAAGACACAGGATAGTACCCGTACCTCTATGTGAGGCTGTGGTGGTAGCTAAAATCTGTCGGGAAACTTGGGACATCCTTCCAAGAGCTTACCCAGGGTAGGCAGTGACAGGGTGTTGTTTTAGTTAATAAATAAATATTCACGGACATTTCACACAACGCTATCTGATCCCAAAGTAAGCTAGGAAAAACCTGCATGTGTTATGGGTATCACACCACGGATATTAATACTTATATACTTTTAAATACATACATATTATACATAGAAACACCCAGACTCTTGAGACAAACATTTATGGGTCACACAAATATTTGTCTCCGGTAGGAATCGAACCCACGACCTCCAGCGCCGCAAGCGGTATCACTACCGACTGCGCCACAGAGGCAGTTGTTAGGAGTCCAGCTCAGGTTACCTACATAAAGTATTTCCATAAGTAAAAAAATTAACCTATCTACATAATAATTTATAATTCATTTATTCAAAACACAATAGTTAGTGTAGAATGGTAAATAGGACAGACCAGTACCTAACAAACAAAAAATTAAATAAACTTGAAATAAATTTTAAAGCGAGTATACATTGCAAAT
Source organism: Miltochrista miniata (assembly GCA_933228765.1). Classification (NCBI taxonomy): domain Eukaryota; kingdom Metazoa; phylum Arthropoda; class Insecta; order Lepidoptera; family Erebidae; genus Miltochrista; species Miltochrista miniata. Next base: position 18,954,962 of record OW121774.1, on the reverse strand, counting down.
ATCTTAATTAATTCAAACAAAATAATAATCAACAAATATAGACGACTGTCAAAATCTAAAATCAAATAATAAATATCATAAAAACATACCAATCCTCAAATCGCAAAATGTCCCAATAAAAATTCAAATAAACTAATTAAAAACAAACAATAAACAGAATGTCAACATAAATAGACCAATGTCAAGATTAAAAAATTTGCACTAAAATAATATACATACATGTCATACACATACATATGGTCACGCCTTTATCCCCGAAGGGGTAGGCAGAGGCATATTATATGCCCACATTTCACCTTTGTATAATTTGTCCCACGTAATAGGTGGTGAGCCGTATTGCCGTGTTTAAAATGGACAGGCGCAGGTAGTGACTGCCTGCTGTTGAAATAAAGCCTTCAACTTAGGTTAACGATTGCCATTTTACTGGCAACCGGGACCAACGGCTTAACGTGCCTTCCGAAGCACGGAAACGCTCAAATAAATGTCACAAAGTGATCACATGGGTGGTCACCCATCCATGGACCGGCCATAGTGAAAGTTGCTTCCTGCAGTGATCGTTTACAGAACACTGAGTCCGCGGGGCCACGAGCGCTTCATAAAATAATATGTCATAAAATAATGTATTTATTTCTTATTTTTAGCCAAAAAAGCGGAAGCCCTACAAATGTCAGCTCTCAAATTGAAAGGCAAAGACAAAACAGAGGATGTTAAAGAAGAATCCAGCAGCAAAAAGCAGAAAACAGAAGAAGCAAGAAGTAAACAGTCCGCGTTGGATGACATTATGAAAATGGAGGAGCGCGCGAAAGAGAGAGCTAATAGGTAATCTTGTAATATATATCTTTATTTATAAAACTAATTGTGCCCTTGGTTTTGCGGAACTCTATCTTTTTCTAAAACATTTAAAAGTAGCTTAAGTTGCTCCATAATCTTACTTCTTACTTAATATTATAAACGCGAAAGTTTGTGAGTGTGGATGTTTGTTACTCTTTCACACTTAAATGGCTGAACGAATCTGGATTTAATAAGTTCCCACGGGAAGCGGGACCGGGTACCGAATTTTACGCGGGCGAAGCTGCCAGCGTCGTCTAGTATATATTATATAATGTATTTCTCTTTCCAGAAAAGACTACTGGCTATGTGAAGATATTCTAGTAAAAATAACAACAAAGTCATTGGGCGACAAGTACTACAAACGCAAGGCGGTCGTCGAGAGGGTGGTCGAAAAATATTGTGCACATGTCAAATTGGTTGACGACAATGTCAAACTCAAATTAGACCAGGTGAGATTTTTTCACCTATACCGATTATAGATAAAATACTTAAGGCTATTACTGCTCGTTCGCTCTAAGTTTGCCGCTCGGCTCCATACTAAAGTCGAATTTTTAATTAGACGAAGTAAATTTACAGCAACTTATGTCACTTCTTCATACAATGTTGCTTATTTTCAATGACGAAGTGACATTAGCTACTGTCAATTTATTTCGTCTAATAAAAATTCGGGTATACGCCTCTACGCCAACGGCAAACATAGAGCGAACTGGTAGTAGTATGCTAACTTTTTTATAATATTTTATTATAAAGTGAAAAAAGAAAAACTTGGCTCAGGATTTGAACACGCAACCTTTGCCTAAACCAGGGCACTACAGGAATCGTACTGAAACAAGATGAATTTCTTCACCCTATTTTAACTGCTATTTAAAATACTATTATATTATTACACCGAATATTGAAAACTGTCTCACACCCAATTGTGGTCCTCTCATAAAGGACTCTACAAATAAAATTTAGTTCCTCTTACTCAATTGTCAACCAATTTGACATGTTGCGCTTATGTCAAATTGATTGACGACAATGTCAAACTCAAATTGAACCAGCTGAGAATTTACACCCCTATGGTGGAGGTTAGGAGAATTTTAAAACATTATGTTTAAAACATTAGGGTTCCGTAACCAAAGTGTAAGGAACTCTATTCATGAGGCTTCCATGTCCGTCTTTCTGTGCATCTTGAGGCTGTATCTCCGAAACTGTGATAGCTGGAGAGCTGAAATTTTCGCAGATGATAATATTTCCGTTGCCGCTATTACAACAAAAACCAGAAAAAAAAAAATTTAACAACCGAGGGCCGTATTTTTTTGCCGTTTTTAGGGTTCTATACCTCAAAGGAAAAAACGGAACCTTTATTTATAGGATCACCATGTTGTCCGTCCGTCTGTATGTCAAGAATTTTTATTTCTTGTAACAAGAAGTTCAAGAGTGTCCGAAACGCTCCTCCGCGCGCATGTCCGACTCGCACTTGGCCGATTTTTCAAGTTCACGATGGCTTTTGTTCCAGAACCACCTAGAAACAGTGATACCGTCCGCGGGTAGACAGGTTCGATTCGTGAACGGCGCTTATAGAGGTTCCACCGGCGTGCTCCGGAGTATTAACATTGAGCAGTACTGCTGTGATGTCGAGGTAATAAAAAATTAAGTCCTAAAATGTATTCATCAAAAAATTTGGGTGTGACTCTACGACCGTTTTACACATTATGTATAATTAGTATACAATTTACAACAAAACCATATTTTGAAACACATATCTTGTAGATTAATAATCTACTTTTGGCTATAATTTTCCGTCCACTTTGCAGACAAAAAACGCTTTCATTTGCTCCTCTTTTTCGTCATTTTCTAAACCAGTTCCCTTAAACATCTTGTAATTTGTAGTTGCAAGACGTATAAGGCGCTTATACGTCATGTTGGTTTAAGTTGCAAGACGTATAAGGTGAAAGAAGTATACTATACATACAAATAGTCACGCCTTTATCTCCGGAGGGGTAGGCAGTATACGCCCGCATTTCACCTTATAGTTTTATGTCCCACGTAATAGGTGGTGAGCCTATTGCCGTGTTGAAATGGAGGGGTGCAGGTCGCCGCGACCCGCAGTTGAAATTTTTCAAGCCGCCCTTAAGGCCTTCAACTTGGCTCAACGATTGTCATTTTACTTACAACCGGGTTTCATTTCGAGTTTTCCTTCTCTACGCAATGGATCTTTTTGCGAAAGTGTTCCCTTAGTCGCCTCTTACGACACCCTTACGATAGTATACCAATTACTTTAATTGATAATGTTGTTCCTTGCAGATATCCGAGGGTCCCCGAACCGGCAGACTAGTAAAAGGCGTGCAATACGAAGATATAAGCAAGCTGGCCTCGTGACACTAGTTATTGCCATACATAAAGCGACCAGTACAAGGGGAGTAGACATAGCATGTTTGCTCTATACAGATCTCTCTGTCATAATTGTTGCGGGGGGAAATTGTATTTATATCTTCGATCAACAATATACTAGATAACGGGTCACGAACAAAAGCGAAGCAAAAAAGCGTCACGTGTTGCTAGGTACATAGGTTCGGTTTATTAGCAATCCTGATAAAATTGGCCAAAACAGTATCAAATTTCAACGTAAAATATAACTTACTCTATACAAAATAGAGCATAAAATACCACAGCGCTGATATATCAGTAACGTCGTTTTGTTCTTCATACGTTGGCGCCAACGATTGGTTAGGAAATTATTGACGACGCCAACGTTTTGATCCAACATTTATAACCTAACTTTAGAATTCGTATAATGACATTTTTTATTTGTTTAATGATTAAAATGTAACGTAATATATTGGGTGTAACAAAATTGACTCTCCAAATTTCGTCACGTGACGTGGCATCAGTCAAGAAACATTACAAAAATGAAGAAAAAAAAGAGTCCACGTCATTACATATAAATAATCTGGCCGACCCTCAAAATTCCGAACGCTCATTTCGCCGATGATAAATTCAACGAATGGTTGTGTGGTCGACTGTTAAAACTCCGAATGGTCATTTCGCCGATGATCAGTTTTACGAATGATTGTATGAAATTGATGTTGGTGTTGGATGGTTATAAAAAAAAAAATAACCACGAAGGCTAAGGCGGGAGCTCCGCTCCACTTCGCTACCGCCTTAGCCTTCTAACCTAACCTATCCGAGTCGAGGTGTTAACCATAATAAGTGAATGGTTAACACCCCGACTCAGAGTACCCCGATACAATCATTCGTAAAACTGATCATCGGCGAAATGACCATTCGGAGTTTTAACAGTCGACCATACAACCATTCGTTGAATTTATCATCGGCGAAATGAGCGTTCGGAATTTTGAAGGTCGGCCAGATTATTTCGAAATTATGACATACGCCCGGAAAAAAAATCACATGAATACTTTAACCGTATATCCGTTTAAAAGGTCCTATAAATTTTCATTATCACCCTTTCTATCGCTACTGAGCGGCAGTAGAAAGCGACAACGACAGCCAGACGGGTGCTCCGTGTTTGTTTTGCCACGGCGACCATGTTACCTCGAATTGCCGCTGTAAAAACGAATTCTTAATGTGCGACAAAAAGAAAAATACCCCCCTTTTTTATTAAATATTTGTATTTGATTTCCGATGCCAAGTCATCTCATGAAATTTGGAGAGTCAATTTTGTTACACCCAGTATATGTAATTATTGAAAGTTAGTCATTTCATTTGAAACTTTATACTTTCGATAGTTATTTTAGCATGTTTTAAATGCGCATTGCGGCTTAACATTAGCAGTGTTTGGACCGAACTAAACTAAAGATACGGGCCCCCTCAAAAGCCCTCCGGCACAGAATGACCACATCTCAAAATGACTACTTCTCAAAATGACTACTTCTCAAAATGACTACTTCTCAAAATGACTACTTCTCAAAATGACTACTTCTCAAAAGTGAGCCGATTTATGATGGTGCCGCCTTTTGCGTCGACACGATATCTAATATATTGTTGATCGAAGATTCATATACATCACTACAAAAGTTATCGACTGTCACTATGGAACTTACACAAAACAATTAATACAATACACAGATATATCTACTGTACAATTTGGAGTATGTATTGCCAGAGAAGAAAGTTCTATGTAATAGATAGATCTAGTTTTAAGAATATTTTGTACAAATAAACGTTTTAGTTTATTAAAGGTTTTTTTATTATTTAACAGAATCTTGCAGTTTTCACAAGAAGTTCAGGAATCGAATCTCGGAGTTTTAAGTTATACAACAGGTTTCAGACATGGTTTTAGGCAATGTTCTTGGTTTTTAGTTGGATTTTCTATAAAACGTTTTTTTTAGTTTTTCAAACTATTATTTATCATATTTCACAGTTGCACTGTAATCCGTAAATTGACAGAAAATTTGTCAAAATACACCAAGGTATGTATTTCACGACTTTTCTTTATGAACCGAATGAAAAACGCTGCTAATAGTATTTTCACCAAGCTTAGAGTCGCGGCCCTGGTTGGTGCCTAAATAAACAATCTATGGACTTGCGGTGTTTCGGAAACGTCTCTAAAGTTTTTATGTATCACTAGCGGACGTCAGGCGGTTTCACCCTCGTAGTTCCCGTTCCCGTGGGAATACTGGAATAAAATATAGCCTATGTTCACCGCAAAGAGTGTAGCTTCCCAACAGTGAAAGAATTTTTCAAATCGGTCCCGTAGTTCCGGAGCCTATTCGTTACAAACAAACAAAAAAATATCTTTCCTCTTTATAATATTACTAGCCGATGCTCGCGGCTTCGCCCGCGTGAAATTTGGTTCCCGCTCCCGCTTCCCATGGGAACATATTCCCGAGATGCAATGAAGCCTATGTGTTATTCCAGACTATAGTCTACCCCAGTTCCAAATTTCAGCCCGATCCGTTCAGCCGTTAGAGCGTGATTGAGTAACAAACATCCAAACATCTTTACAAACTTTCACATTTATAATATTAGTAGGATTATACTGAAGAAATAAACATTTTTATTATTTACTAGCTGAGCCCGCAACTTCGTTTACGTCACATAAGGTGTATGAAAGGAAAGGTATTTCTTCATCAGAGTCATCAAGCTGCGTCTGAAACTGCCCTGTTTGCTTAATCATAAAAGAGCTTAATGATCTCTCTCTTGCTCTTTTATGATTAAGCCAACACGCCAGTTTAGGTTCACTCACATTCAAAGAAACCCCTACAATTAAAATTTTCAAAATATCTGATTCTTAAAAGTGTTATAACTCTTTTATTTCAAAACCGATTTACATAAAACAAACGCTAAATGTTAACTGGAGCAAACCTCAACACAATAAAAAAAACCGCATTGCAATCGGTTGAGCGGTTACTGAGATTAGCGTGCACAACCGTACAGACAAACAGAAATACAGACATACAGACATACAGACAAACAGACAAAAATTCTAAAAATCATTGTTTTGGGTTCTATTGCGTTCATAAAGCCCCCCTATAATATTTTTTCTTATTTATCTTCCATGTACAGACAGCGACCTGTTACGATTTTATTATATGTATTGATTTATTTTATTATAAAGTCAATATACACACATAGTCTTACATTTAATTTAAAATTAACTATAATTAATTTATTAACCCGTCTCTCATCGTATCCGGTGCAAATGTACCCATCACACAGGCGGCATTGCCTCGCTGAATAGCGATGGCCAACCTTTGCACCAGATACGAACCGGAACGGGAGTCACTGGTCTTATCCCTCAACCGATGCCCCAATTCTTTAATTAGGTTCTTGGCGTCTGTACCCCAACTGCCCATCGTCTCTACAGCGAACGGAACAAAGAAATATTGTTTTGCTAAGACCGCATATTTATACTTTTTTCTTTCTGCTGCATCTTCAGCAGCAGCTGCTGGAGAACGGACGGTACGCCTAAGGTGACTAGGAGCGACTGTACTTACGCACGTAGCATCCCACAGGAGACATTTGCCCCTTTTCCACGGCACCAGAGTCATGCCGTCCGGTCTCTTGCCGTCTGCTCTACTGAGGCCGGGTGGCTCCAACAGGCATGGGACAGCTACTGAAATAAAGGCTCTTCGGATGATATCGTTAAGAGCATGGTGACGCGGAAATCTACCTTTGCCCCTACGACAACTCAGCGCGTGGTGACCATCCTCCTCCACCATGGAACCGCAGGTGCATCTATGGGATTCACACACCTTGCAGCCCAGGCGGAGAGGCGAAGGCAGCGCGTGCAACCATGCTCCTGATTCTGGCTGCGATACAGCCTGCAGCCTGGCCAGATCGGGCACTGAGGCGCCCTCCATTAACTGCTCTCTAACAGTCTTAATAATGCCGTCATCCCAAACGCGTTGGATGTGAGGAACGGCAGGCCTCGACGCTGCAGAACTGCGGACAAACCAAGCTGCCTCGGCATCGGCTGCAAAGGGCACGGTCACTCCGCCACCATTAGAGTGAAGAATTGAAGTGACGAGGTCCGCTACCCCATGCGCCGACGCCAGAAAAGCCGGCAAACCCACATCCCGAGCACATCGCACTCCTATGCCTCCGTGGCGGATGGGAAGCGTTGCCTGAGTCCACTGTGACTCGTTCAAAGATACATTTAAAATCGACTCAACTGTATGTTAGAAACAATCATCAAAAGTTGCGACTTCCACTGGATAGAGCCAGGAAGGTGCTGTTCGCAAAAGATATGTCATCTTCGGGAGGGCGAAACATGTGCGCAGTAATACTATGGCTATATGAGACGAAAGAGCTTTGAGACGCTCTCGAGTGGTAAGAAGAAGTGTATTATGTGAGGAAAGAGCATCTGGCACTCCATCAGGAAAGATGGGAGACCCTAAAAGGGTGAAAGAGTGAGAAGAGATTTCCTTTAGGCCAGGCAAAAGGGAATTGTATTGTGGAAAGCTACCGCGAGCTTCGGGACCGCATGGGTAAAATTCACATTTAGAGGGATTCACTTCCAGACCCAGGTCTCTAAAACGAGGAATCAAAGTGTTCAGATCCTGGTAGACGTCTTCCGGTGAACCCCCAAGAGTCCCGTCGTCCAGATACCATAAATTCAGTTTAGACTTTAGCTCCGTGATGATATTATGGATCGCTAAACTGAAAACGAGGGGCCCCAGCGGATCCCCCTGCTGCGCTCCCACTTGAGAAGAAATCAAACTATTATTGAAGAAGAGATTAGAGGGATAATAGTATACTTGAAAAAGAAACGGGTAGAGAGAGGGAATCTGTTCCTTAACGTTACACAAAAGAGCGTCTCTTTCTAGCGTGTTGAATGCATTTCGAATATCAAGCTTAAGCACCACGCTGTCTGACCGCGCGGGGTCCATAACGAACGCACGTGTCGCATGGATAGCGGCCTCGCAACCACGCCGCGTCCCAAATCCCAGCTGGTGTGGTTTCAGATACTCCGCCATCGCCTCTCTCACGGACCGGCACGCTAGCTTGGCCGTCAACCTACGAAACACACTCCCGACCGCTATAGGCCTGACCCCACCATCTTTCTTTTTGAGAGCACAAAGGGAGGCACCGTACAAATAAGGGCAGATCGCGGGATTTAACTTCCCACCTAATAAAAAATTGGCCAGTCTTGTCAAGCACTCCAATAGCCGTTGCCCACTCTCGCCCGCAGATCCAGATGTGAGCTCCTTCAAATGGCCAGGACGTAAGCCGTCTAAGCCCGCCGCCGAACCGCTATAAAAAGTGCTTAATGCAATTGTCACGTCCTTCTCCGAAACCGTAGCCACCGACAAGGAAGTTTCCGGCATCGGTGGAAAGTTGAGCGGACGTGATGGGCCCTATGGATTATACTTATAATATATAATTTAATATATAATATAGATTAGGCATAACCTTAGACCTTATAATATATTATATACTAAAATGTATATCTTATTTCAACAATTTGGCGTCTGGTAGGGTGGATTTTTTCTCTATAAACTGTGGTTTTAGTAAAGTTAAGTATAATTATGACATGAAATACAAAACTCTGTGCTAACGGTTGGATGTTATAATTTCCACTAATATTCGGTAATAATGTCATCAATGTATGCTTAGGCGATGCTACTGCAATGCCAAGCCAACACAGAAAACGATAGACAAGCTGTTTAGCTGTCAAGGTAAATTAATAAGTGAACGGATTGTAAAGGGTGTTTTTTTTCGAGGTATAGAACTTTGAAATGGAATAAAACGAAAGTGATTGTTTTTATTGATATGGAAATGACTTTATTCGAAAGGAAATCTTCTGGCATTATAATTTAAATATGATTTCTGGCATATAACCGCCAGGGCTGGCTCGGACGTACCTAGTCTAATCTAGAGGTCCAATTTTCGATGACTTTCCCAACATTTGTGGCCGTATAGCGACAATATCGCGCCGAATGTTATCCTCCAAGTGGTCAATCGTTTCGGGCTTATCGGCGTAGACGAGCGACTTCACATATCTCCACAGAAAATAGTCAAGTGGCGTAAAATCGCACGACTCTGGAGGTCAATCCACGTGTCCAAAAAGTGAAACTATGCGGTAACCAAACGTTTCCTTCAATAAATCAATTGTGGCACGAGCTATGTGACATGTTGCGCCGTCTTGTTGAAACTACTACTCCTGCACATCATGGTTGTTCAATTGATGAACGAAAAAGTCAGTAATCTTCGCTCTATAGCAGTCACGATTGACTGTAACATTCTGGTCAGCATCGTTTCTGAAGAAGTACGGACCAATTATTCCACCAGCCTATAAAGCACACCACACAGTCAGTTTTACTGGATGTAACGGTGTCTCAACATACACTTGAGGATCATCATCACCCCAAATATGGCAATTTTGTTTATTGATGTATCCATTCAACCAAAAGTGAGCTGCACCGCTAAAGAAAATTCGCTTATGAAAATCACGATACGCATTTCGGACAGAACCATGATTTTCAAAATAAATTTGCACAATTTGGAAGCATTGTTCAGGCTTCAGTCTATTTATGTTAAAATGCCAAACCATACTAAACATAAATCACTTTACAGCTGACAAAAATACCGCCGGTTAAAACAGCTAGGCCAACTTAAAGTTCTATACCTCTAAAAAAAACACCCGTTATAAATAAAATGCTCAGAATGCTCTAATTAATACCCCTGTGATTGATAAAGTCACCATCTTGTGGGGCACCACAAGTAGGTTGACTTCAAAAATTAGTTTTGAGTTCTCGTCCAATAATAAGGATAACTCGTTTTAGGGTGTCTATCAGAGTACAGTCGGTAGCTAAAAGTCACGTAATGAACCTCAGTGTGTAACGAAACCATAGCGGGGTTCAGGTTTAAGCACAGCGCCATCTATCGAGAGTATAGAAAGTAATAGACGATACTCGCGGCTCAGCCCGCGTGGTACCTAACTGTTTCATGTTCCCGCGGCGCTCCCCATGGGAACATAATTCCCAGTATGATATGTATTGTGTTATCCCCTTTTTTTCGGCATGTATTTAAATCTTAGATCATCTAACCACAGGATGCGCCTTACTTAAGCATTGTTTTCTGCCATTGCACATGACCATTTGGTCTTTTGGCTTTATGAAAAGCCTGTACATCAATACAACATTTTATATGATTAAACTAGTACATTACATTGTAGTTGACTGTACAATAACAATTAACACACAACAGCCATTACGCGTTTGTCGATTAATACATTTTTAAATGCAATGAAATTTTATATGTCTTTGTGTTTCCCCCTTCACTTGTATGAAAACTGGCAGAATATTTTTGTATGCGGTGGTTCGCAAAGGCTAGTCCCGTGTTATATGGTCTAAGATTTAAATCGATACCTATCTGTTTATTCCCTTTTTCCGAACAAAATATTTCAAAGTTAAACCAAAAATACTGACTTGCTTAGTATTCTTAGCTTGCACACTATACCAGATTCATTATACTGTTTAATGGTATTTGCAGAACTGTTTTACTGAACGAATAACTATTATAAGAATAGTATATCAAAAAATTCCATTGTTCAACAAAAATATTAAAACTTTTTTAAGGAAATCTATCGCCTAATTTACTTTTAGGAACATCGTTTATTCTAAGTAAAACCTCAATTTAATCAGTCACCTCTACAAAATTAAATTTTATTGATCAAAAAAAATAAAAGTTTAATCTAACCTAACCTGGTCCTATTCCGTTATATTATAAGATAGTACTATTTAGAGTGCAAGTTAGTATTTTTGATATGCAATTCGTATTTCTGTTTCACAAATCATAAATTCGATGTACGAACCACATTTTTGGTGTAAATTCGATTAAAAAGGTCATCTCGTTCTGAGTAATATTTAAATTTTTAAGTAGGACATGTTTAGTTTATCAATTGTTTTTTTTGCACAGAATGCATAATTTCGTATAAAATGGTTACTTTAGCTAGTATGATAAAACTATGTAGGTATCTGCCTTGCCATAACCTGGATTTGGTAAAAAGGATAGATATTGCTGGTTAAAATTTAATAATGAAGGATAGATAATGCTGGTTAACGATTAGTAAGGCGAAAGATATTGCTGGTTAATTCAATTAGTACTTTTCATCTAACAGTATGCTGAGTTTTGCCAAGTGATGGGAAAATGGGCCGTTAGGTATTACCTACATGGTAGCACAGATTTCACAGACATGAAGTCAAAGAATTTGCAAAGTAATTTCGATACTGGTTTGTACGCCAGTGCGCGTAGCCGAGGGTAGGTTTGGAAAAGGTAAGAAACGGTACATACATGAGTTTGCGTTCTGTACCTTGTTGTTTTATGCTAGTAGTTTAAAAAAAAAAGTGTCGCGATCCTGTTAATAATAGTAGTTTATGACACTGTTGCATAATGAGGGTTCTTATAACACGAGTGTGTTTTAAAAAAACGAGCCGTAGGCGAGTTTTTTTATAGTATCACACGAGTGTTATAAGACCAAGTTATGTACAGTGTCATACACTACTTTATCTACTCTCATACTATAATACCTGATTTCATTTTGTTGTGATATATAGTTGCTCCTTGATTTCGCCGGTAACAGGTTCATGGTCATGTTTGACGCAGTTTCCAGAATGTCTGGTGGTGTACAATTACCACCATCCTCGCTTTAAGACATGTTTTTACACAAAAACTAATTTATTTTACAAACAAAACCAAACTTTGTTTAATTTAAATGTAAAATGTTGGCGCCAAGGCGCAAACATCGATTGCGCATGCGTGTTTCTTTTTTTTTTTTAGGCTGCGGAGACCATAGATTTAGGATTTTTCGCTACTCTGGAGACATAATTTTTTTTTAAAGTAGAGGTTCAAACTTATTTTTCAGCTGGAGATTGTTTATGGTGTATCGTAATGATTAAAAAGTTTTATTATGATATAGGTGTCCATACAAGACCTGTATCGTAATAAAACTTTTTTTTTGGCCTGTGCGTAATGTTTGTCATAATAGTATTGATTTCAATTTTATAATCTTTGTATTATAGTATCAGAGTAGATAAAAGAAAAAAAGGAACAGGTGGGTAAAAAAAAAGTGCAAGTTTAGTGATTAGGTTTATTGTGTAGATTCGGTACTAATGAAATTGAATACATTATCGAATCATGAAGTGAATATTCAGATCCTTAATTGGGTGTTGGGTGTTTGGTGTAAAAGTTGGGTTCTACAATGGATTTCGCAGTTAACATGTGCTGGTCGCCTAGTACTCAGTCACGCTTTCACGTTTTTTTTTTTGTAATTTTAGTGTTGTTTAAGAGTGTATTGGGTGTATGAAGGCCAAGCGTTATAGTATCGGGAGGGAGTGTGAAAACAACTTGTGGTACCTACTGCGTTGAGAGGCTAACAAATACGTATCTTATTGATAATGTGACTGGTTAAAAGTAGGCATCCGCCCTATTAAGGTTGTGTGTATTGGAAACCAAGGTTCAGGGGGCCAGCCAGCCGTGTTATACGACGACATTGAGAGGCTCCTCTTGTACAGTATGATACAGGGTTCATAGGTGATCCTGGTTAGCTAGCGCCATGTCGTTGAGTGGTCTTATAGTGAGTAATACAACGGCGTGCCAGGTTTTCCTACTTCGTTATATTGGGTTCTATTGTAGTTGTGCTTTTGGTGTGACTGTTAAGGCGTGAGCGTGACCGTGACCCACGTGTTTATATTTCTCACTGTGGTGTTTCATTGAGCTGTTGGCGTAGATGGTTGACAAGATTGTGGCTATGGCAAAATAAATAGCTCTGAACGCTAGTACCTACTGTTCGAAATCATAATGAGATTTTTCTAGTTTAGGTTTGTCAGACCTATTGGGATACTGATGGCAGTCGTTAGAAAGATTTGTAATATAAAAGAAAAGAGGGTTAACTTAGTTGGTATGAATGCTTATATGGGAAAGTGAAAGCTCAGTTACAGGTTATTTATATATATTAAATAAACGGATCGCATGTAGTTTTTGAGGGTTTCCGATGCTGTTAGCCCCTGAAATGTTTCATAGTGAAAATTTTCAATATCTCAGTTACAGATGTTTAACGAAGAACTACGTTTTTGTATAGGTGTGATAATAATATTAAAGCGAAACCAGTTAGAATTAGTATGATCTACAATGTAGATGAGTGTTCTAGAACGGGTGCATCCAAGTCCGGGTTTTATTTTAAGTATAGTTTTGCAACAGATTAAGAGAGCCAGCCAGAGGTCTAGATCTATGGTTCGGTTAAAGGTTTTGGTTAAAAGAATATATATCTACCTACGTATGTTGGTTGGGGATATGAAAAGGTCCGTTAGTTACCCTGTACTATACTGATATGAAAGTGGTTCTGGTTGTGTCAGCTTAAACGTTTTCAGGTTCAAACGATCAGGAGGTAATTCGATGCGATAACTAAACTCGGCTGTGATGAGTGTGTCTGTGTGTATGTGATCATATTTTGTGAGAATTGTTGAATTTCAGTTAAGTTGGAAGTAAAAGTGAATTTTTCTAATTTACCTTCCGACGGAATCTTCGTTGATACCTGCGTGATATTTTTTTGTTAACATTGGGTGGCCTTCGATGGTTTGAATCAGTCTCAGCCCGGCGGATGGTGCTGCAGTCGGTATTTAGGTTGTCTATTGATGTAGACGAGGTTGATCAGGTTAACTAGAGTTTTCTAATTGTGGTTACATTTTTATTGACCGAACGTGATTGGGATGGACTCCAGAAGGCAATCCTCAAATGACTGATGTTATCTAATCGTAATTCCCTTAGAAAATAATAATATAATTCATTAGGTTAGAAGATATCAGACTAAGTAGTGATTAGAGTTGTAACGTTGTTGGGTATAGATAGGAAATGTAGGTATGAGCCACCGTCGCTTATATCATGGACGGGATTAATCTGTTCAGGGAATGGTGTGGCCACTGCCATGCCATTCCTCATAACGTTTTTGTGGAAGACATGTACAGTAACTGGCTACCGGTGTACTTTAACTCAGAATTTTGTAAACTTTCATGTGACGAGTTCCGGAAAATGATCTGGAGAGTGCCGAGGCCTCGGTAACCTTCACCGTGAGCGGTTGTGCTGTAGCCGCTGTGGGTACTCCATCGCCGGCGTAGCGGAGAAGCAGAGCGCGGGTCGACGGCGGCTTGCGCGGGCGCTGTGGACACACAGCGTGAGCACAAGCGGCGCCGGCGTGGTCACGCGTTGTGTCGGAGCTACGAGAGGAGTAGCGTCATTGAGCTGCTGAGTAGTTATGAAAATCGACGTGCTACGATGATGGACATTGGACATTACAGGTCACGTAGTCTTTTTCCATTAAGTAGGATACTCAAATGATGAAGTTCCTAGACCCTTTACCATCTCAGCTATTAAGTTTCAATGGATTTGTATTAGTTTGGAACAAATTTGATTTCTACTAGACGGATTATTGTGTCCAAACGTTTAAGAATAGACTAATGCTATCACGGATTACTTTGTGGAGCTTTTCGGGTGAACAATTTCATCACACATGATTGTTGCGGGTAGAGCGTAGCTCGCTTTCTGTTACTGAGTTAGTCTGTTAGTAGTAACGGAGTGTTTGGAACAAGATTCCTAACACAATGGGCTAACCTCGTGGATAAACTTGTTCTCATGCTTGACAATTTGATAGGGAGACTGAAATTTCACACGGATGCGAGATTTGATTTGACTTTGCTGCAATTCAAGGATTCCATCGCGTCCAGTGGCGTCTTACCTTCTGTGGATTAAAGAAACTTGCTGTAAATTGGTTACTTCGTGGAAGATGGTTTAAAATGGTACTACCTCCAATAATCTGCATTACATTTGTTTCAAAAATACCTACTAATTTTTACTCTGATAGAATCGCGAGATAGTAGTTTTAACCATAGATTTAGAATTTTTCGCTAGTTTGAACAGAAGTTTGACGGTTAGGTAAACTGGTTGGGTCTAAAGGTGTCATGTCGGTTAGTTATCGGATTTGTCTATTGTGTCGGATGTATTTTTGTCTGTGATATTAGTATTTATCACACCTCGTAAAGGTAAAGAAAAAAAAAGAAAAAAAACAAATTTCGTTTTTGCTAGTAAATTATACCCTCGAAGTTAGCGTACACATAAAGCAACATTTTACGAGTTAATAACCGAGTTTTTCGGTAAATTTTGGACGAGTACCTAGATCCAAATTGATGAATGATAACAATGTTTTTTTATTGCGCGAATTTACATGGTTTTCTCTTTTGGTTTATCTTTTGATTTCAGGTCAAGACATTACATGAAACGGTGTCACGCCTGACAAGACTTGGTTGACATTAAAGCACCCTGAGAAACGGATTGGTTTTTTTTGGACGGAAATGGAAACGAATTGGATGAGATCCCTGGATGATAGATACGAGTAATAGGCAGTTTTAGTTAAAGAGTCAGTTTAGTTAAGTTGCTTTAAAATTATGTTCCTCAACGTCGATAGATAGCGTTGTACGGCTTTGTGAACCGCGATATGGTTTCGTTCACACATTTGCGTAACTGTTTGGCGAGTTACTAAATAGTTGCAGTTCTTCTATAGTACATACATTAGTTAGAGTTTAAATAAGCAGATATTCCATGGATATTGGTTAAGTTTGAGCAATCTGTCGACGGGTTTCTAGATGATAATCGTTTTGTGTATTAACTGGTTATTAGGTATGTCGATGTTTAGTGTGACAGTGTTAAAGTGTTATAATGTTGAGTGGTTCAGCAGTACTGTTGGTTTTTAAATACATAATGGTTACCGTTGTTAAGATTGATACCTGGTTACCACGCGTAGTCAAGCGAAAGTTAAGATTTCCCACTGGTCAGATACCTAAATAGTTTGGTATTGTTTAAGCGAATTGTTTTAAAGATTTGCCATTGTTCAGATATAATTTTTTTGCCACTGTCCAGATAGATAGTTTGATCGAATAGTTACAGATTTAGGACGGCAAACATTTAAGATTGTAAAACGTAGTTTTTAGTGATTTAAGTATAGTGATGTATTAGGTAGGATGTGAAAAATGATTGTAAATTATTGAGTACATAGGTACGTATGCGTGTGTATTAGCGATTGATGAGGGATTTAAATCATAAAATTGAATTGAGCCTGAATAATGTATCTACCTATTAGCTAATTTCGGCGAAGACACTGCTACTTGCTCTTCAACTGTAAACAGTGTCAATGAGTAATTGTAATTTAATGATATGAGATTGAATAGTTACAGATTTAGGACGACAAACATTAATGATTGTAAAACGGAGTGAATGCATAATTTTAGTGATTTAAGTATAGTGATGTATGTAGGCAGGATGTGAAAAATGATTGTAAATTATCGAGTACATATGTATGCGTGTGTATAAGTGATTGATGAGGGATTTAAATCATAAAATTGAATTGAGCCTGAGTAATTTACTTATCATCTAATTTTGACGAAGACAGTGCTACTTGCTCTTCAACTGTAAACAGTGTCAATGAGTAATTGTAATTTGATAATATGAGATTGAATAGTTACCGATTTAGGACGACAAACATTAATGATTGTAAAACGGAGTGAACGCATAATTTTAGAGTGATTGAAATATAGTTATAGTGAGGGTGCTCTCGAGCCGGGCAAGATTGGCGTAAACGACCTCGCCGCCCACGATTGGTAAGAGACATCGCAGTTGTGTGTCGTTCTGGTGAAAGAAGTAACCTTTGCGGCCGGCTATACCATAGTAGTGACGGGTGTTCTCGAGCCGGGCAAGATTGGCGTAAACGACCTCGCCGCCCACGATTGGTAAGAGACATCGCAGTTGTGTGTCGTTCTGGTGAAAGAAGTAACCTTTGCGGCCGGCTATACCATAGTAGTGACGGGTGTTCTCGAGCCGGGCAAGATTGGCGTAAACGACCTCGCCGCCCACGATTGGTAAGAGACATCGCAGTTGTGTGTCGTTCTGGTGAAAGAAGTAACCTTTGCGGCCGGCTATACCATAGTAGTGACGGGTGTTCTCGAGCCGGGCAAGATTGGCGTAAACGACCTCGCCGCCCACGATTGGTAAGAGACATCGCAGTTGTGTGTCGTTCTGGTGAAAGAAGTAACCTTTGCGGCCGGCTATACCATAGTAGTGACGGGTGTTCTCGAGCCGGGCAAGATTGGCGTAAACGACCTCGCCGCCCACGATTGGTAAGAGACATCGCAGTTGTGTGTCGTTCTGGTGAAAGAAGTAACCTTTGCGGCCGGCTATACCATAGTAGTGACGGGTGTTCTCGAGCCGGGCAAGATTGGCGTAAACGACCTCGCCGCCCACGATTGGTAAGAGACATCGCAGTTGTGTGTCGTTCTGGTGAAAGAAGTAACCTTTGCGGCCGGCTATACCATAGTAGTGACGGGTGTTCTCGAGCCGGGCAAGATTGGCGTAAACGACCTCGCCGCCCACGATTGGTAAGAGACATCGCAGTTGTGTGACTTACTGGTGAAAGAAGTAACCTTTAAGCCACGCAGCTATACCATAGTCGAAGAATCTGTATTAGTTTAAGTGTATGTAATTATACACGTACAGTAAAAATCTTAATATAGATGATTATAAGAGTGATGCGAGGGATACGTTCAATTATTTAACAAAACAATGTTTAATAGAAATATAAATTATAGTTAATTAGAACGAAGGGACTCGTTGCCATAGGATGGCCGACTGTTACAGAATTATTAGCATATGTAAGGCCCGGCTACTTTCTGCAGTGGCAACACTAAATAATGACCGGGTGGGGAATGTTACGCCATATTGTGGGGCTCAGTCTTAAGGGGCGGTTAACCCGCACAAGTAGGCATTTGGCGCTCCCCTCGCCCCGGGCGCAAGACACACCGCGCGCCGGCAGCGGCAGTCAACTCTCATGCCACAGTATATAGTATAGTAGAAAGAAACAGCATGCTAACTTTGTTTGACGTAGTAAATGCATCTAACTTTATCAAGTGTAGTGATTTATTAGTTTCGTAAAAAAAAAACAAAAGAGTTAGTCGTAAATAAATTATGTATATTATACTATTATTTTTAAGCTAAAGAGTTTGTTTGTTTGTTTAGTTGTTCTAACTCTAGAGTCTAAGTGACTGCTAGTTGAATTTCAAGAGTTTCTTAACAGAATGTCCGTTTTTGAAAAATACCAAAATATATAACATCACGCTAAGGCGAATAAGAGCTTAGCAGCAACGAACCATTTTTCGACAACTAGGATATTTCATTTCTTTTGAGAGTTTCCGTTGCGTACGTTTGCTACAGTTGCATAAAAAATGTAAATTACATAATAGCTGGTCATAAAAACATCTAAAGTTTTCTAAAGTTGGTATGCTAAGTATGAATCACGGGATCATTGTGCAATCCAAAATGGCCGCCGCGGTGTAATCACAAAATTTCATGATGGGTGTCGTTTAAAGGGTTTTTTGGTATGCTGAGTACGAATCACGTACTAATTTTGCAATCCAATATGGACGCCGCGCCGTAATCACAAAATGTCATGATGGGTATCGTTTAAGGGGTTTCTTGGTATGCTGAGTATGAATCACGTGATAATTTTGCAATCCAATATGGGCGCCGCGCCGTAATCACAAAATTTCATGATGGGTATAGTTTAAGGGGTTTCTTGGTATGCTGAGTACGAATCACGTGATAATTTTGCAATCCAAAATGGCGGCCACGGTGTAATCACAAAAATTCATGATGGGTATCGTTTAAAGGGTTTTTTGGTATGCTGAGTACGAATTACGTACTAATTTTGCAATCCAATATGGCCACCGCGCCGTAATCACAAAATTTCATGATGGGTATAGTTTAAGGGAATTCTTGGTATGCTAAGTATGAATCACATGATAATTTTGCAATCCAATATGGCCACCGCGGTGTGATCACAAAATTTCATGATGGGTATCGTTTAAGGGGTTTTTTGGTATGCTGAGTACGAATCACATGATAATTTTGCAATCCAATATGGGCGCCGCGCCGTAATCACAAAATTTCATGATGGGTATCGTTTAAGGGGTTTCTTGGTATGCTGAGTACGAATCACGTGATAATTTTGCAATCCAAAATGGCGGCCGCGGTGTAATCACAATAATTCATGATGGGTATCGTTTAAAGGGTTTTTTGGTATGCTGAGTACGAATTACGTACTAATTTTGCAATCCAATATGGCCACCGCGCCGTAATCACACAATTTCATGATGGGTATAGTTGAAGGGAATTCTTGGTATGCTAAGTATGAATCACATGATAATTTTGCAATCCAATATGGGCGCCGCGCCGTAATCACAAAATTTCATGATGGGTATCGTTTAAAGGGTTTTTGGTATGCTGAGTACGAATTACGTGATAATTTTGCAATACAATATGGCCGCCGCGCCGTAATCACAAAATATCATGATGGGTATCGTTTAAGGGGTGTATTGGTATGATGAGTACGAATCCTGTGATAATTTTGAAATGCAATATGGCCGCCGCGCCGTAATTGCAAAAATCCATGATGGTTATCGTTTAAGGGGTTTTTTGGTATGCTGAGTACGAATAACATGATCATTTTGGAATTCAATTTGGCCGCCTAAGCTATTTAGGCCCACTTGCGCGAAGAGTCGAGTTAAATATATAAATATAGAGTTATGTTCGAGCGTCATCGATATCATCCAGCCCTAGTAATTACGTTTAGAGTGTACGCGCATCACTAGTTTTAAGTTAATTGTTTAAGCACTATACGTCACTTCAAATATACTAGCCTTGAAGCTCAGTACTCGCACAAAATTTATTGGTTTTATTTCTGAAATCTTCAAATCCCTTCTGCGCTGGAACATGGTCCACCGACCCGGATATACAGCAGAACATAAGCAGCACAATTAAGTATTGAAGAGGATAATAAATACGAAGAACCAAAACTTGCTATTTGTACTACGTACTTACCTACATTGAAAAGGTGAACTAGAGGTGAAAGAGGATGGAACTTGGAATAAAACAAGCGAAATATTTGTAAATCTTTATTAATATAAATTAAATTATAGTTCACCCAACACTCGTAAGGTAATATTTAAATTAGAGTATCTGTAGCAGACATAAGGTTAGTACTTATAAATTTACAACTTGACTTTAATTCTGATTTTTAGGTATTACAATGCTTTAAAGTGTAATTTCTAAGTTTGAAAGTAATATTGTTTGTAATCTTTGTGGAAATAGTTATCCGTGCTTAGATACAGCACAGTAATTTACTTACATCGATAGCTACTTACCTACATCTACATTGATTAATTAATTTCAACTTAGTTTTAATTTTATTTGTCTAAAGCTTAATTAAATTGTTATTTACCTCTTTAACAATACATAATAATTATTTACATTGTTAATTAATCAGAAATCGTATTTTAATACTTAAAGTTGTAAAGTTTTTGAAGTCCTGTATTTCAGTAAATAATATAATGGTGTAATAAGATAGTATCAATAGGTATTTAACTACAGTTAAATTTGTTAGTTTAAGAGGTAACCTTATAAATTGTAAATTTCCAGGTCGAAGCACTCGTCTCCCATAATGGCAAATTTTATACAACTTAAAAAGAAACGTAGCAGTTGTAAAGGGAGACTCACTGTATTTGGGAATTATATATCGAGTTTACAGGATGCCAGATTAACCCCCTGTCAGGTAACGGAGTTACAATTGCGTTCTGATAAATTCGAAACAGTTTATGATGAATTTAATGACGTTCAACTACAGCTCGAATATTTGGCTGATAATATCGACGAGGAAATAGTCGAGAGGTCGGCTATGGAATCGCAATATTACTCTGTACTTGCTAAAGCAAAAGATATGATTAGCACTTTTTCTAAATCACAACAAAACGATTCATTCCATAATTGTAGCACAAGTTCTAAGCGTCAGTTCGTCAAGTTACCTACTATCAATTTACCAAAGTTTTCTGGTTCTTATAACAATTGGCTCGAGTTTCGAGATACATTTTCTAGTCTGATCCACGAAAATGACGACATAGATAAGGTTAATAAATTCCACTATTTACGAACCTCCTTGGAAGGGACTGCTGCTGTCGTGATCCAATCTATCGAATTTTCTGCTCAGAACTATATAGTGGCCTGGGATCTCTTGTGTGTGAGATTCGATAACAAACGCTTATTAATACAAAATCATGTGTCAGTTTTGTTTGATATCGAGTCAATCACAAAAGAGTCCTCAGTATCATTAAAGGGTCTTATTGATAAAATAAATAAAAATATACGAGCACTAAGTACCTTAGGTGAGCCCGTCAGTACTTGGGACACTTTATTGATACACATTATCACACAGAAATTAGATAGTAAAACTTTCAGAGAGTGGGAAGAACACAAAGGGTCATTAGACAAAACCAAGTCCATTTCTTTTATTAGCTTCATGGAATTTATGAAAAACCGCGCTGATTTAATTGAAACTTTGGAACTTTCTCATCACTCTGGTCACTCAAGTAATTCAAACACAAAACAACACACAAAGTTAAAGGCGATGGTTTCTCTTAATGGTAGTTTTTCTTCATCAAGTACTTGTCCACTATGCAAGGGCGATCATAACCTCAACACTTGCGCTCAATTCTTGGCTTTAAGTATCAATGACCGTATAGCTGCATTACCTCACTTTAAGGTTTGTTATAACTGCTTTCGTCGTGGTCATTATGCGAACAATTGCAGGAAACAAGGGTGTACGCTATGCCATAGGAGACATAACCATTTAATTCACAAACAACAAAAATCTGCATCAAATTCGTCAACAGATAACTGTAAGACTACTGATAACGACGTCACAGGCACGAGTAATAGAAGCGAGTCCTCGGCGACCGCGCCAGCGGCGTGCATCGTTGCACCCAACATAGATAGCCATAATATAACTTTATCTGCTAATATCAGTGCGCACACTGTGAGCGATGTTCTGTTATCGACTGCATTGATTAGGTGTTATGACGTTAATAATAAGGTACATATTGCACGCGCACTCCTTGACTCGGGCAGCACGTCTTGTTTGATGACAGAAAACCTATTTAACAAACTTGGCTTACCATTTACATCTACAAATGAATCTATACAAAGTATAAATAATTCGTTGTCACACGTAGATAAACTGTGTCATGTTACCATTAAGTCTCTTTGTGAATCATATTCTGATAATTTAACTTGTTTTGTTTTACCTACCATAGCGGATAATGTGCCCTCTAGACGAATTCAATTACATACGAGTATACCTACCGATATTAATTTAGCTGATCCTTATTTTTACATACCACAGGCCATAGATATTGTAATAGGGGCCGATATATTTTGGAATTTGTTAGGTTCTGAAAGAATAGTATTAGGGGATAAGAAACCTATTTTGTTTCAAACTAGGCTCGGTTGGCTAGTTTGTGGCCCAATTAATAGCGGCTGTAAGGTGAAATATCCGTCTAATATTACATGTGATTTTCATATTTTTAACATACAAGGTACTTCGCAGGTAGATGATGTCCAAACACAATTAATGCGGTTTAGGCAAATTGAGAAGATTTGCCATGACTCATCTATTTACGCAACCGAACAAAATACCTGTAGTATGTCTTTTGGTCGCTTCTGTGTGAAGTTACCATTGAAGGAGTCTTCGAATACGTTTGGCGATTCATTTTCTCATCTAAAACGTTGTGTTTTATCTCTTATTCGTAGAAATATGGATTTCCCTTCACTCGACAATGTGTACAAGGACTTAATATCTAAGTCCATTTCTTTAGGGCATATGTCCGAGTGCCGTATTAATGAAGATACTCCGTTATATTATCTTATCCCTCACTATGGAGTGTTGAGGAAGGGCAGCACCACTACCAAATTAAGTGTAGTTTTTAATGCAGGTGCTCCCATATCGTCAGGAATATATAAAAGGAATATTCAAATGGTTTTCCCGACCATTCAGTACGCCTTAATTTCTATTCCTTTTAGATTTAGGATGTATAAGTACGTAAGCTCGACTAACGTCGAGATAATGTACATGTTTTACATTTACAATTTTATACATCCAGCTAATATACATTTATTAAAATTCATTGAACGTTATCATTCGTCTGAGCCACTCAAAGCTTCTTCTTTATGCATTGTAAATTACGGCACTGTTAGTGTCCCCTATTTAGTAACGAGGTGTCTTCTCAAGCAAATGGGACTCAAATGTATTGATTTAAAGATCGCTAAAGTTATTTTACACATTTTCATGGTGGATACTCTTCTTACTGGTGCTGATCAGTTTGGGGGAGCCTACCATGTAGGTCGCGAGGTCACTAAAGTTCTTGCTTCTGCTTGCATGCTTGTCAGGAAGTGGAAGTCCAATGAGCTCACCTTACTTGTCAGACAGTCGAAACAGTCCCTCGTCGATTTAAATATCGACGGTGGTGAACTAAACCAGACGATAAGGCTGTGTTGGCGACCTCAGACTGATCACATAAGCGTTTCAATCAATACATTTGATGAGGGTCAAAGTGATAACCGAGATATTCTCGCAGCAGTTGCTGTAATCTTTGATCTCTTTGTGCTTCAGAAGTTTTGGCTTAAACCCCTACTTTGGGATGAACATTTACCACCTGAAACCATTACTGCTTGGGTTGATTTAATGAAAACTTTGTCTACATTGCTATATATTAATGTTTCTCGTCGTGTAATATGTGAGTTACACAATATTGTTCATTTTCACCAATTTTCTGACGCCTCAGATTATGCTCTTACAGCTTATTATGGTGTTTATGTAAATATTTGCAGTGTGGATACTGCTATACCCAATCGTGAATGGTGGTAGCACGGTCCATACGTTTTACAAAGATATAGTTCATGGCCCAGGGCTCCAAATTCGATGATTCATTTACCCTGGATAAAATCAGATGTATGTTATTATTGGAATAGAATAATTAATTTATCCAAGTGATAAACTTACAGGTACAGGAGCGTTCTGTAATCAAGTAATCTTACAACGTGTTATGCCATGTCTTACTAAATGTGTCAAACAATGCAGCAATCGCATTAATTCTTATCTTTCTCATTTTTCAGTAAAGAATTTTATAAATTATGAATTTCATTTAGTTGAGTCGCAAAGACAGGCTTTCCTAGAATACAACATAAATTTATTAATTATATTAAACATAATATTTTAGAGGATCATAAAGTGATTCGTGTAGGTCGTAGAATTCATGTTTCTGAACATTAATTTAATAAATACAGTCCACACATCTTTTCGAAGTTTGTTCAGATCATACGAGCATTTGGCATTAATGCACGCAGATCCTCAATTATAACTATTAGTCACAATATGAGAGATTTACTGGCCACCCGATGGGAGCAACTTAGCTAGGGTCTAGTAACGTGTAATCTATGTAATGTTTACTTTTTATTTTCTTTCTAACAATCATAGAACTTATTAATTCTCTCTGTTGTCAAGGACGTGGATATAGACTAGTTATAGTGCACATCGTCATTTTTGAACTATTGGGTGATTTGACAGGTAGCAATTATAATTATTATGCTTTGCGCCGATTCATTTACCGTATAGACGCTGCAAACCTTTAAGTACTTATACCAACTGTGACTCCGTATCTAACAATATAGCTCGAGATGGTGTAAAGTTTCACTTTTAATCAATTTTGCCACACCATGGGAGGCGAGCGTGACTGTCGATCAAGCATCAGTTAATTCGAGTGTTGGGCAATTGTAACATAACTTAGATATGTATACTTTATTATGAAGGAATTTTTAACTTAGGTTAGTTACACATATTTCGCTGTCCTGAATCATCGAAGACCTTTGCCTCTCACTCCAGGACACTTTATGAATCATTGTATGGCTTGTCACCTCACTACCAGCCAAGGAACTTCGTTATTTATCCTGTTGATTGATGGCACTTGGTGGAACTGGCTGAACATATTGAAAACGACACTTGATCTTCGTAATCACTCCAGATTATGCTCGACTCACCATCAACACATCCTACAATACGGCTACATTTGGATGAGGTGGAGCAGGGATTACCCTATATTAATTTGAGCAGCGAGTCCTATGTTACACATACAAAGGTTCCGTACAATTGGCTCCCTCGTCCTTATTTAACATGAAAATTTGCCGCCCTTAAGTGGAAGATGGGTAAATGGTCGCTCTTTTAATCCAGACTGCGACAACATCAGCAGACGAGCTGATAGTAACTCAGCAAACGGAGTGGTCCGGCGTGCTGTATCAAAGCTTGTTGCCCTATGATGAATTGATTCTCCATGGTTGAAAGTCCAGCTTTCAACGGCTGGGGGCATGTTCGAGCGTCATCGATATCATCCAGCCCTAGAATTACTAGGGTACGTTTAGAGTGTACGCGCATCACTAGTTTTAAGTTAATTGTTTAAGCACTATACGTCACTTCAAATATACTAGCCTTGAAGCTCAGTACTCGCACAAAATTTATTGGTTTTATTTCTGAAATCTTCAAATCCCTTCTGCGCTGGAACAAGTTAGTAAGCTCTGAGTTAAATAAATAACTTCTGAACTCTGACCACGTCTTGCACAATTGCAAATTGGCACGCGGTTAACTAACTCACAGTAAACCGAACAAGTTTTTTTAGTCTGTGTCGTTCCATGCAATCCAACCACACACAAATGTTAGAACGAAGAATGGAACATGTGTCTCTATCTCTTTTACACTACAGTCTGCTACGTATGATTTACGATACTACCATTTACGATACCAATCATAAAATTTTCTGATTACGGCGCGGCGGGCATATTGGATTGCAAAATTATCACGTGATTCGTACTCAGCATACCAAAAAACCCCTTAAACGATACCCATCATGAAATTTTGTGATTATGGCACGGCGGCCATATTGGATTGCAAAATTATCACGTGATTCGTACTCAGCATACCAAAAAACCCCTTAAACGATACCCATCATGAAATTTTGTGATTACGGCGCGGCGGCCATCTTGTATTGCAAAATTAGTACGCGATTCGTACTCAGCATACCAAAAAACCCCTTAAACGATACCCATCATAAAATTTTCTGATTACGGCGCGGCGGGCATATTGGATTGCAAAATTATCACGTGATTCGTACTCAGCATACCAAAAAACCCCTTAAACGATACCCATCATGAAGTTTTGTGATTATGGCACGGCGGCCATATTGGATTGCAAAATTATCACGTGATTCGTACTCAGCATACCAAAAAACCCCTTAAACGATACCCATCATGAAATTTTGTGATTACGGCGCGGCGGCCATCTTGTATTGCAAAATTAGTACGCGATTCGTACTCAGCATACCAAAAAACCCCTTAAACGATACCCATCATGAAATTTTGTGATTAAGGCGCGGCGGCTATATTCGATTGCAAAAATATCACGTGATTCGTACTCAGCATACCAAAAAACCCCTTAAACGATACCCATCATGAAATTTTGTGATTACGGCGCGGCGACCATATTGGATTGCAAAATTATCACGTACTTCGTACTCAGCGTACCAAAAAACCCCTTAAACGATACCCATCATGAAATTTTGTGATTACGGCGTGGCCGCCATGTTGGATTGCGAAATTATCATGTAATTCGTAGACATTTTAATGCATTAGGTAGCTGGTTACCATGTCGTGAAAACACTTAAAAAATAAAAGATCACCACATTTTTACCATGAGTCGCGTATGTATTTGTAACGGTTAATCTAATTACATTTTGCCCATTACTGATATTTTTATACTGTGGCGCGATTTCAACGTAATTTGGCATAATAATTACGAAATAGTTGCGAAAAAAACTGACACAGGTCCTGCCTCCACAAGCGCCAGGGCGAGACTGATCGGCCGTCAGCGGCGCAATTCTATTGCGTTTGGTAGATATTCGTACATGATAACTATGTAAATAGTTGTTTATAGAAAAACGCTCGGAAAATGTGTATAAAAACTGAATACCTTTAATTGAGTCCAAAAAAAATATATAAAATGTTAATAGTTTAGCCACAGTATTGAAAAAACTTTTCTGAGAGAGTCAACTTTGGGATTAATTTATTGCATCGTGTAACGGGCTCGGAATATGTTTAGCTTATATCCTTAACTATTATATATATATTTTTCAGATTTAAAAACCCTTTACTTTTTGACTAGGATTGTTTCAAAAAACTCAAAATCTGACCCACGCGGCCTTAAACTAGACGTCGGTAGATAAAGTATAATAATACGGGCAATGGGGAGCATTGTTAGCAGTGGAAGGTGAGCATTTATGCGCATAGTAAAAGCGGCCGCTTCAAACCTGCAGATTGGGTTGCAAGTCCCAGACGCTGTTACAATGTTCCTCCTTGTGCCACGCGGTATTAGGTTTCCTAGTTTTTAAATTGATTAATTGTATAGTTGAGAATAAACGAGTGTGCTGTCATCTCCGTGTTTTCTTCTGAGGTCTAACATAAGTGAATGGTTAACACCCCGACTCAGAGTACCCCGATACAATCATTCGTAAAACTGATCATCGGCGAAATGACCATTCGGAGTTTTAACAGTCGACCATACAACCATTCGTTGAATTTATCATCGGCGAAATGAGCGTTCGGAATTTTGAAGGTCGGCCAGATTATTTCGAAATTATGACATACGCCCGGAAAAAAAATCACATGAATACTTTAACCGTATATCCGTTTAAAAGGTCCTATAAATTTTCATTATCACCCTTTCTATCGCTACTGAGCGGCAGTAGAAAGCGACAACGACAGCCAGACGGGTGCTCCGTGTTTGTTTTGCCACGGCGACCATGTTACCTCGAATTGCCGCTGTAAAAACGAATTCTTAATGTGCGACAAAAAGAAAAATACCCCCCTTTTTTATTAAATATTTGTATTTGATTTCCGATGCCAAGTCATCTCATGAAATTTGGAGAGTCAATTTTGTTACACCCAGTATATGTAATTATTGAAAGTTAGTCATTTCATTTGAAACTTTATACTTTCGATAGTTATTTTAGCATGTTTTAAATGCGCATTGCGGCTTAACATTAGCAGTGTTTGGACCGAACTAAACTAAAGATACGGGCCCCCTCAAAAGCCCTCCGGCACAGAATGACCACATCTCAAAATGACTACTTCTCAAAATGACTACTTCTCAAAATGACTACTTCTCAAAATGACTACTTCTCAAAATGACTACTTCTCAAAAGTGAGCCGATTTATGATGGTGCCGCCTTTTGCGTCGACACGATATCTAATATATTGTTGATCGAAGATTCATATACATCACTACAAAAGTTATCGACTGTCACTATGGAACTTACACAAAACAATTAATACAATACACAGATATATCTACTGTACAATTTGGAGTATGTATTGCCAGAGAAGAAAGTTCTATGTAATAGATAGATCTAGTTTTAAGAATATTTTGTACAAATAAACGTTTTAGTTTATTAAAGGTTTTTTTATTATTTAACAGAATCTTGCAGTTTTCACAAGAAGTTCAGGAATCGAATCTCGGAGTTTTAAGTTATACAACAGGTTTCAGACATGGTTTTAGGCAATGTTCTTGGTTTTTAGTTGGATTTTCTATAAAACGTTTTTTTTAGTTTTTCAAACTATTATTTATCATATTTCACAGTTGCACTGTAATCCGTAAATTGACAGAAAATTTGTCAAAATACACCAAGGTATGTATTTCACGACTTTTCTTTATGAACCGAATGAAAAACGCTGCTAATAGTATTTTCACCAAGCTTAGAGTCGCGGCCCTGGTTGGTGCCTAAATAAACAATCTATGGACTTGCGGTGTTTCGGAAACGTCTCTAAAGTTTTTATGTATCACTAGCGGACGTCAGGCGGTTTCACCCTCGTAGTTCCCGTTCCCGTGGGAATACTGGAATAAAATATAGCCTATGTTCACCGCAAAGAGTGTAGCTTCCCAACAGTGAAAGAATTTTTCAAATCGGTCCCGTAGTTCCGGAGCCTATTCGTTACAAACAAACAAAAAAATATCTTTCCTCTTTATAATATTACTAGCCGATGCTCGCGGCTTCGCCCGCGTGAAATTTGGTTCCCGCTCCCGCTTCCCATGGGAACATATTCCCGAGATGCAATGAAGCCTATGTGTTATTCCAGACTATAGTCTACCCCAGTTCCAAATTTCAGCCCGATCCGTTCAGCCGTTAGAGCGTGATTGAGTAACAAACATCCAAACATCTTTACAAACTTTCACATTTATAATATTAGTAGGATTATACTGAAGAAATAAACATTTTTATTATTTACTAGCTGAGCCCGCAACTTCGTTTACGTCACATAAGGTGTATGAAAGGAAAGGTATTTCTTCATCAGAGTCATCAAGCTGCGTCTGAAACTGCCCTGTTTGCTTAATCATAAAAGAGCTTAATGATCTCTCTCTTGCTCTTTTATGATTAAGCCAACACGCCAGTTTAGGTTCACTCACATTCAAAGAAACCCCTACAATTAAAATTTTCAAAATATCTGATTCTTAAAAGTGTTATAACTCTTTTATTTCAAAACCGATTTACATAAAACAAACGCTAAATGTTAACTGGAGCAAACCTCAACACAATAAAAAAAACCGCATTGCAATCGGTTGAGCGGTTACTGAGATTAGCGTGCACAACCGTACAGACAAACAGAAATACAGACATACAGACATACAGACAAACAGACAAAAATTCTAAAAATCATTGTTTTGGGTTCTATTGCGTTCATAAAGCCCCCCTATAATATTTTTTCTTATTTATCTTCCATGTACAGACAGCGACCTGTTACGATTTTATTATATGTATTGATTTATTTTATTATAAAGTCAATATACACACATAGTCTTACATTTAATTTAAAATTAACTATAATTAATTTATTAACCCGTCTCTCATCGTATCCGGTGCAAATGTACCCATCACACAGGCGGCATTGCCTCGCTGAATAGCGATGGCCAACCTTTGCACCAGATACGAACCGGAACGGGAGTCACTGGTCTTATCCCTCAACCGATGCCCCAATTCTTTAATTAGGTTCTTGGCGTCTGTACCCCAACTGCCCATCGTCTCTACAGCGAACGGAACAAAGAAATATTGTTTTGCTAAGACCGCATATTTATACTTTTTTCTTTCTGCTGCATCTTCAGCAGCAGCTGCTGGAGAACGGACGGTACGCCTAAGGTGACTAGGAGCGACTGTACTTACGCACGTAGCATCCCACAGGAGACATTTGCCCCTTTTCCACGGCACCAGAGTCATGCCGTCCGGTCTCTTGCCGTCTGCTCTACTGAGGCCGGGTGGCTCCAACAGGCATGGGACAGCTACTGAAATAAAGGCTCTTCGGATGATATCGTTAAGAGCATGGTGACGCGGAAATCTACCTTTGCCCCTACGACAACTCAGCGCGTGGTGACCATCCTCCTCCACCATGGAACCGCAGGTGCATCTATGGGATTCACACACCTTGCAGCCCAGGCGGAGAGGCGAAGGCAGCGCGTGCAACCATGCTCCTGATTCTGGCTGCGATACAGCCTGCAGCCTGGCCAGATCGGGCACTGAGGCGCCCTCCATTAACTGCTCTCTAACAGTCTTAATAATGCCGTCATCCCAAACGCGTTGGATGTGAGGAACGGCAGGCCTCGACGCTGCAGAACTGCGGACAAACCAAGCTGCCTCGGCATCGGCTGCAAAGGGCACGGTCACTCCGCCACCATTAGAGTGAAGAATTGAAGTGACGAGGTCCGCTACCCCATGCGCCGACGCCAGAAAAGCCGGCAAACCCACATCCCGAGCACATCGCACTCCTATGCCTCCGTGGCGGATGGGAAGCGTTGCCTGAGTCCACTGTGACTCGTTCAAAGATACATTTAAAATCGACTCAACTGTATGTTAGAAACAATCATCAAAAGTTGCGACTTCCACTGGATAGAGCCAGGAAGGTGCTGTTCGCAAAAGATATGTCATCTTCGGGAGGGCGAAACATGTGCGCAGTAATACTATGGCTATATGAGACGAAAGAGCTTTGAGACGCTCTCGAGTGGTAAGAAGAAGTGTATTATGTGAGGAAAGAGCATCTGGCACTCCATCAGGAAAGATGGGAGACCCTAAAAGGGTGAAAGAGTGAGAAGAGATTTCCTTTAGGCCAGGCAAAAGGGAATTGTATTGTGGAAAGCTACCGCGAGCTTCGGGACCGCATGGGTAAAATTCACATTTAGAGGGATTCACTTCCAGACCCAGGTCTCTAAAACGAGGAATCAAAGTGTTCAGATCCTGGTAGACGTCTTCCGGTGAACCCCCAAGAGTCCCGTCGTCCAGATACCATAAATTCAGTTTAGACTTTAGCTCCGTGATGATATTATGGATCGCTAAACTGAAAACGAGGGGCCCCAGCGGATCCCCCTGCTGCGCTCCCACTTGAGAAGAAATCAAACTATTATTGAAGAAGAGATTAGAGGGATAATAGTATACTTGAAAAAGAAACGGGTAGAGAGAGGGAATCTGTTCCTTAACGTTACACAAAAGAGCGTCTCTTTCTAGCGTGTTGAATGCATTTCGAATATCAAGCTTAAGCACCACGCTGTCTGACCGCGCGGGGTCCATAACGAACGCACGTGTCGCATGGATAGCGGCCTCGCAACCACGCCGCGTCCCAAATCCCAGCTGGTGTGGTTTCAGATACTCCGCCATCGCCTCTCTCACGGACCGGCACGCTAGCTTGGCCGTCAACCTACGAAACACACTCCCGACCGCTATAGGCCTGACCCCACCATCTTTCTTTTTGAGAGCACAAAGGGAGGCACCGTACAAATAAGGGCAGATCGCGGGATTTAACTTCCCACCTAATAAAAAATTGGCCAGTCTTGTCAAGCACTCCAATAGCCGTTGCCCACTCTCGCCCGCAGATCCAGATGTGAGCTCCTTCAAATGGCCAGGACGTAAGCCGTCTAAGCCCGCCGCCGAACCGCTATAAAAAGTGCTTAATGCAATTGTCACGTCCTTCTCCGAAACCGTAGCCACCGACAAGGAAGTTTCCGGCATCGGTGGAAAGTTGAGCGGACGTGATGGGCCCTATGGATTATACTTATAATATATAATTTAATATATAATATAGATTAGGCATAACCTTAGACCTTATAATATATTATATACTAAAATGTATATCTTATTTCAACAATTTGGCGTCTGGTAGGGTGGATTTTTTCTCTATAAACTGTGGTTTTAGTAAAGTTAAGTATAATTATGACATGAAATACAAAACTCTGTGCTAACGGTTGGATGTTATAATTTCCACTAATATTCGGTAATAATGTCATCAATGTATGCTTAGGCGATGCTACTGCAATGCCAAGCCAACACAGAAAACGATAGACAAGCTGTTTAGCTGTCAAGGTAAATTAATAAGTGAACGGATTGTAAAGGGTGTTTTTTTTCGAGGTATAGAACTTTGAAATGGAATAAAACGAAAGTGATTGTTTTTATTGATATGGAAATGACTTTATTCGAAAGGAAATCTTCTGGCATTATAATTTAAATATGATTTCTGGCATATAACCGCCAGGGCTGGCTCGGACGTAGTCTAATCTAGAGGTCCAATTTTCGATGACTTTCCCAACATTTGTGGCCGTATAGCGACAATATCGCGCCGAATGTTATCCTCCAAGTGGTCAATCGTTTCGGGCTTATCGGCGTAGACGAGCGACTTCACATATCTCCACAGAAAATAGTCAAGTGGCGTAAAATCGCACGACTCTGGAGGTCAATCCACGTGTCCAAAAAGTGAAACTATGCGGTAACCAAACGTTTCCTTCAATAAATCAATTGTGGCACGAGCTATGTGACATGTTGCGCCGTCTTGTTGAAACTACTACTCCTGCACATCATGGTTGTTCAATTGATGAACGAAAAAGTCAGTAATCTTCGCTCTATAGCAGTCACGATTGACTGTAACATTCTGGTCAGCATCGTTTCTGAAGAAGTACGGACCAATTATTCCACCAGCCTATAAAGCACACCACACAGTCAGTTTTACTGGATGTAACGGTGTCTCAACATACACTTGAGGATCATCATCACCCCAAATATGGCAATTTTGTTTATTGATGTATCCATTCAACCAAAAGTGAGCTGCACCGCTAAAGAAAATTCGCTTATGAAAATCACGATACGCATTTCGGACAGAACCATGATTTTCAAAATAAATTTGCACAATTTGGAAGCATTGTTCAGGCTTCAGTCTATTTATGTTAAAATGCCAAACCATACTAAACATAAATCACTTTACAGCTGACAAAAATACCGCCGGTTAAAACAGCTAGGCCAACTTAAAGTTCTATACCTCTAAAAAAAACACCCGTTATAAATAAAATGCTCAGAATGCTCTAATTAATACCCCTGTGATTGATAAAGTCACCATCTTGTGGGGCACCACAAGTAGGTTGACTTCAAAAATTAGTTTTGAGTTCTCGTCCAATAATAAGGATAACTCGTTTTAGGGTGTCTATCAGAGTACAGTCGGTAGCTAAAAGTCACGTAATGAACCTCAGTGTGTAACGAAACCATAGCGGGGTTCAGGTTTAAGCACAGCGCCATCTATCGAGAGTATAGAAAGTAATAGACGATACTCGCGGCTCAGCCCGCGTGGTACCTAACTGTTTCATGTTCCCGCGGCGCTCCCCATGGGAACATAATTCCCAGTATGATATGTATTGTGTTATCCCCTTTTTTTCGGCATGTATTTAAATCTTAGATCATCTAACCACAGGATGCGCCTTACTTAAGCATTGTTTTCTGCCATTGCACATGACCATTTGGTCTTTTGGCTTTATGAAAAGCCTGTACATCAATACAACATTTTATATGATTAAACTAGTACATTACATTGTAGTTGACTGTACAATAACAATTAACACACAACAGCCATTACGCGTTTGTCGATTAATACATTTTTAAATGCAATGAAATTTTATATGTCTTTGTGTTTCCCCCTTCACTTGTATGAAAACTGGCAGAATATTTTTGTATGCGGTGGTTCGCAAAGGCTAGTCCCGTGTTATATGGTCTAAGATTTAAATCGATACCTATCTGTTTATTCCCTTTTTCCGAACAAAATATTTCAAAGTTAAACCAAAAATACTGACTTGCTTAGTATTCTTAGCTTGCACACTATACCAGATTCATTATACTGTTTAATGGTATTTGCAGAACTGTTTTACTGAACGAATAACTATTATAAGAATAGTATATCAAAAAATTCCATTGTTCAACAAAAATATTAAAACTTTTTTAAGGAAATCTATCGCCTAATTTACTTTTAGGAACATCGTTTATTCTAAGTAAAACCTCAATTTAATCAGTCACCTCTACAAAATTAAATTTTATTGATCAAAAAAAATAAAAGTTTAATCTAACCTAACCTGGTCCTATTCCGTTATATTATAAGATAGTACTATTTAGAGTGCAAGTTAGTATTTTTGATATGCAATTCGTATTTCTGTTTCACAAATCATAAATTCGATGTACGAACCACATTTTTGGTGTAAATTCGATTAAAAAGGTCATCTCGTTCTGAGTAATATTTAAATTTTTAAGTAGGACATGTTTAGTTTATCAATTGGTTTTTTTGCACAGCATTTAATTTTCTGGTTTGCATTCAGTAAATTAGTGGAGTTACCTAGTGTGCAGAAAAATTAAACAGAGGTGCATTTAAAAATATCCCTTTTTTTTCCAACGTGAGGGAAAATCCATCATGGATGCTATGCCGGACTCGGCGGACTCTTACCGACTAAAAAACCTCACGTAACGCCCAACAGCCTATTGGTCTAAGAGCCCATGAACATCTACCAGTATGTATTTGACCAGACCTGAGGTTTTGTACACTGAGACTCCTATACCTACCATGCATTATGCAGTGACTCACTAAACTCTAAGTGAGTCACGCGACGACTGCGCAGCCAGAACAGGTATCGATTTTTGACTAGTTTTAAATGCATTTGACCACGTTTGCCGTTTTAAAAAAATGAAAATATATTATTATTATAATCGGAAAATAAGAATGGCAGACCATTATCGTGAGTTTTACTTAGTGGCAGACGATTTTGAAAATGCCTAAAAAATTTTTTTTTTGAAAGTATTTGACCAGATCTGCCATTGAAACATTTAATTGATTATGGTCTTAAAAGCTTATATTCAAAAAGGCAGACGTCGACATAGAGCATTTACATAAAAAAATAATAAAATATTACTCACTACTCGGTCAGATGAATACGCATTCCGTTCGCTGTTTTAAATTAATATCAATATAAATACTGTGGGACATTCACACACAACGCCATCTAGCCCAAACCAAGATAATATAAGCTTTTGCTATGAGATTTAGACAACTGACAAACATACTTAGATCTTTCTTAATAGATATAGGTACACATTATACCTAGAAGTTACATAGAAACACCTGAACTCCGAAAAACTATTAAATATGACTGCCTCGTTGGTCTAGAGATCGTAAAGCCCAAATGAGGATCACGAAGTCGTGGATTGTTTCCCAACATGCCACAAAAAATTATGTGAGCCACAAATATAATTTGTCTACAGTCTGGGTGTTTCTATGTAGGTATTAACAAAAAAAAATGATTCAAGTATTAATATCCTGTTGTCTGATTTCCATAACACAATAAAGGTAATCGTAGTTTACTTTGGGATCACATTATAAGTACTGTGTAAAAATTGTACGCATCTGTAAATAATTTGTCTTTCTAAAGTTTTATAAATTCTAATTTTATATATTTTACTATTATAATTTTAATATGAAAGAATCATAAATAATGCGGTATACGCTGATAAATCACATAGATTACCTACTATTTATATTTTGTTATTATTTCGACATGTCAAAATATTAAGTGTTAAATGAGTTAAGAGGGAACAAGGGCTCAGAGAAATTTGCAAAATAGGTATTTGAATTTAGATGTTGCCATCGCAGTGCACCTAATAACAACCCCGTAATGTGCGATAAGAAAAACTTTAGTTCAGATGGATTTTATTTGGACGAGTAGATTCGTAGTTAGAGGACTAACAGGCAAATTCAAAACAATTTTTCAGATATTTGCATTTGACATACAAGAAATTTTACAACACCAAGAAAATGCAAGCACCGCAATAACAGATTATCAAAAAACAAAACTTCAATTCAAACGCAAAGTTTTCGATGTTAAAGGAGTAAAAATTTCTTTTAAAAATATAAATCTCTAGTTTAGAAAGATCAAATAAGTTTTAAAGTACTGCTTATTTAAATTCAGTTTCTTAGGAATATTAAGAAACTACTCGTTGCATTTGCCTGATAATTCCGTATAAAAATTCATGTGCATGTATTACTTATGTATTGCCCGGTTTGAACATTATTTCCGTACAGATACGGACAAATCCGTATATATGGCAAGACTGAATATGCATGCGGCTACAACGAGTACCAGCACGCGCCGTACGCGCCGCATTATGACGCATTTTACGAAAAACGGAGTGTGCAGTGCGGTTGAAATGCGAGGTTTCATATCATTACCTACATACAACGAAATCTAAAATGCAGCGCGGTCGGCGCGTACGGAGCGTACGTTGCTAACAAATGTGCGATCAGCTTTAGAGAACATACTAACTGTCAAACAAAAAAAGATCAAACCTGACGTATGGTTTAGTCTTAAAAATTAATTTATTAAAATGAGGCGTTATTGAAACCCTTTTTTGTGTTCTGGTTTAATCTGCAATCAGTATTTTTCTTTTCTTGAACTATAAGCAGATTATGTTGGGTAGATATATTGACATGTGAAGTGTGCCTCTCAGCAGAGACATCTACTCCTTAGGTCCACAGCTCAGTCACTCGCAAGATGTAGGCTCAATATGTCCCTTCTTTCTATTTGGATTTTCTTCTTCTTATTGAAATCTGAAAACTATTGCTCAAGAGTCTGTATGACGCTAAATAGACTATCATCTTGATCTAGATCACAGGAGTCGTAAGGTGTACTAAATTAACTCTTTTTTTAGTCAAAAATGTCGTGAATTTTAAGCTGGATCTTCTATACTCAATGTCTGGTTTAAAATGTATTTTATAATTACCAGAAAGACAATAGTAAATCTTAATTAACTCGAACCACATGTTGTTTTTTAATTATTACAGTTCTTTTAATTAATTTATTTCGTTAAAACGCATAGAACTGAACGTATCTACCACTTTCTTGCACGCTGAAATTAATATCATCTGTTATCTTCTTTAAACTGATTAGCGTCAGGGGGGCTCTTAACAGGTAATTTTAAGTAATCATTTGCTGTTCTAAATTACTCAGGAACATTTATAGATACTGTGTCTATAGCATTGAAATATATACGTGGAGGTATAAGTAGTAGGTAATATATTCGTCGTGACAAATTTAAAGAGTAAAAAAGCACTATTTTAAAACATTGCTTTAAAATTCAAAATAAATACAGTGACATAGGTACTCGCAAGTAAAATATATGCGTTGGTGCGGGCGTTAGTGAAACAGACTGTCGCTCTGAGATCTTGGGTTCGATTCATGGGTCGGACAAATATTTGTTTGACCCACAAATAGTTGTTTCAGGGTTTAGGTGTCTCTATCTATAATGTGTAAGTACCTACCTATGTATTAAGAAAGATCTAAGTATGTTTGTCAGTTGTCTAAATCTCATAGCAAAAGCTTTTATTATCTTAGTTTAGGCTAGATAGCATTGTGTGTGAATGTCCCACAGTATTTATATTGAAATTAATGTAAAACAGCGAACGGAATGCGTATTCATCTGACCAAGTAGTGAGTAATATTTTATTATTTTTTTATGTAAATACTCTATGTAGACGTCTGCCTTTTTGAATATAAGCTTTTAAGACCATAATCAATCAAATGTTTCAATGGCAGATCTGGTCAAATACTTTCAAAAAAAAATTTTTTGGGCATTTTCAAAATCGTCTGCCATTAAGTAAAACTCACGATAATGGTCTGCCATTCTTATTTTCCGATAATAATAATAATATATTTTCATTTTTTTAAAACGGCAAACGTGGTCAAATGCATTTAAAACTAGTCAAAAATCGACACCTGTCCTGGCTGCGCAGTCGTCGCGTGACTCACTTAGAGTTTAGTGAGTCACTGCATAATGCATGGTAGGTATAGGAGTCTCAGTGTACAAAACCTCAGGTCTGGTCAAATACATACTGGTAGATGTTCATGGGCTCTTAGACCATATGGTTGGGAGCCACTGGCAAGCCCTCGGAAGGATGTCTATAATGAAATTTGGAACTGGGGTAGACTATAGTCTGGAATAACACATAGGCTTCATTGCATCTCGGGAATATGTTCCCATGGGAAGAGGGAGCGGGAACCAAATTTCACGCGGGCAAAGCCGCGAGCATCGGCTAGTCTATACTTCTATACTAATATTATAAAGAAGTAAAGTTTGTGTGTTTGTTAAATTGTAAGGGGTAATCTCGGGATCTACTGAACCGATTTTAAAAAATCCTTCACCAATAGAAAGCTACGTTATTGTAGAGTGTCATAGGCTATTTATAGCATTACGCTACAACGAATAGGAGCGGAGCAGTAATAGTAAATGTTTAAAAAACGGGGGAAAAGTTATTTCTTTTGAGAGCTTCGTTGCGTGTGCTGCGTAAATATTTATAGTTATGCAAAAAATATGTACTACAAAATTGTTTCCCCTTTAAAAAAAGTTCTAAAAAAATTGTTCGATAGCATGTGTCTATCTTTGGGTTGGTGTACAATAAACATTTTAACGGCAATCAATTTCTTTCTACAATAATGCCACGGGATGGGATGCGGGGTCCTACTAACATCTTAAGGACCCCAATGGGTCGGATCCTCCTCGTGGTGCATCCTGGGCAACGGAGTAACGACCACTCCCCTTCCTCTGTGGGGGAGTTCTGCTACTCTGGCTAATTCCGACCGAGGCGGGAGTAGGGTTACCATTACTGAAGAAATGTAAGCCTGATTTACATGGTAAAAACGCCTGATTTTCACAAAAAATGCCTGATTTTCTTGAAAATTGCCGCATAATGAAAGAAATACCTATTTAATAATAAGTAAAACACATTGCTTGAATGAATTTTTAATTTGAAAACATTTATTTTCAGACACGTTAGAGTAGGTAATCAGCCAAATATATGATTTGTTCTTTGTATGAGTTGTTTAGAAAAGAATTTCACTGTAGGTACGTTTTCTTACTTCTAATGATAATTATCTGATGACGCCATTTTTAACAAGTCTTTTTGAGTTTAAATACATATCATATGTACAAAACTCTTTACAATTAATCATTTCGCCTGACATAGAACAATGCCGGCCGGGCGCCTGATCAAGTGCTAAAATGCCTGGCAAATCAGGCGAAAGCCTGGCATATGGTAACCCTAGGCGGGAGTAACCCACCTGTGGGTTGCTCGGTGGTGTGTGTTGCTGCCGACCGCGCCGTTATTCACGGCCGACAGCAGCAATACTGGGTCGCCGTCGCTTCGCCACCTTTGCTGGCGTGACGACGGCGGCAAAGTGGGAGAGGCACTGCGTGGGGGGCGGGAGTTTGGGTAAATGCTCCGCCCTGCCATGCAGTTCGGGCTGCCGGCCAGTGTGACCATTTGTGGCAGATTTCTGCCATTTTGGCAGATTTTGCTCCTAAATTTTGTCTGTGGCAGATCATGCTGACGATTTACTAAAGTGGCAGATTTCGGCAGATTTAAAATATTTTAAGAAAATTCACATTACCTTATATTAATTTTCAATGAATTCATCTTTTTTAAAAGTAATAACATCAGGTTTCATATAAAATTAAATTACACATTATTTTATCAAACTGAAAACTTCTATTTCATGGCCAAATTATACGGGAATTTTCCCGCTTTTACTGTTTATAAACAAATGAATCTTATGATTATGAACTTGTAATTAAACCGAAATAGAGTTCATATTTTTTATTGATTTGGTGTCCAATCAACTTTCGATTTTATTTCTTTCTCTTTTGATGTGTATCGTGAGCGGTTCTGTGTAACGAATTATTAACATTAATTAACTATTTCATTATATTATTATTTTATTATAAAGTGAAAAAAGAGAACTTGGCCCAGACGGGACTTGAACCCGCAACCTTTGCCTAATCCAGGGCAAAGCTCTAACTAATTGAGCTACGGGAGCCGTACCGATACAAGTTGAAATTCTCCACCTTATTGTAACCGCCATTTAAGATTTTGTGAAAAAATTAGCATACTAATTGTTTTAAATATTTTATCTATTAATTAACTAATCTAAAATTTCAATGAATTCATCTTATTAAAAGTATTACATCAGGTTTCACATAAAAATATGAAACCTGATGTAATTACGTTAACTTTAAACTTAGCATATATTTTTCCAACGTAGTAGCCGAAAACAACATTCAAAGAGTTGATGTCAAACTTCGACAAATTAAATTTAATTAAAATGTAAGAAACTTGTTAGAGTCAGGTGGAAATAGCCACCACCAGCACCATTTTGAGTGTAGACAAATTTTGGGGAGCGATTGGAAAATTTCTGAACGCGAATGGGGCTACAAAATATTCAAACATAACGAATCTCGCGTAAGCGTTAATATGTTTGCGGATGTCCAACGCTTCGTGCGAAAGAATATTCTCTCAGGTGAATTACATATTTTTGGCAGTTTTGGCTACAAGTGTGGCAGATTTTGGCAGATTTTTTGCCCAGTCTGTGGCAGATTCGCCATTTCTGATATGGTCACACTGCTGCCGGCCGTGAATAACGGCGCGACCGGCGGCAACAGTGCTGGGCCGCTGTCACCTCGCCAGTTGACGAGGTGATGGCAGCAAAGCCTCCCGCTTTGATTGCACTGTGCGGGGGAGCGGGAGTAACGGATAATGCTCCCGCTCTGCCGTGCAGTTCGGGGGCGCCGCGGTCAGGAATCACTGCGTGCCCCCGATTGTTTCTTGACCGTGGGCGTAAGGTCGGGGGACCCCGCCCACCAACGGTCACATGGCGGTGGGCACCTTCCCCGTGTTCCGGGGGTGCCCATTAGCGCACGCCTGCGCCTGCCGCTCTCTGTCTCCTCTATTACAGAGGGGCGCTCGAGAGCGATGCAGGCGTGGTCTTCAGCTCCTTAGGGAGCTTTAGGGAGCCGCCCATCTGGCTCCCCCGAGGAGAGCCCCAAATATACGGGGCGCCCCTAGCCGGGTCGACGTGAATAATCTTTTGATATCCCTCGGCCCGGCTAAAGGGTGAGGAGGAACACCGCGGGGTTTAGTGGGTAGGACGGTCCATACCGGACCGGGCCGGGAGTCCCACACACCATCCCAGCTGCCCACGCAGCTGGGATGAAGGCGCGTAAAGGCGTTCCCCGCGTCAACAAAAAAAAAAAAATGCCACGGGAGACCTCTTTCATAAACGAAATTGTTCTTAAAAATAATGCGACGGGAATACACGCGACGAGAAACCTTTCTCTCTCTCTCTCTCTCTCTCACGTAGTATTAATTATTAACGACAAGACGCTACGGGAGCAAACGCAACGCGACGGGAGTAAATGCGACGGGAACAGGTAATACTCTCTCTTATGTGGCGCAAACGAAGTTGCGCGGGTCAGCTAGTAATATTATAAAGAGGAAAGATTTGTTTTTTTGTTTGTTTGTAACGAATAGACTCCGGAACTACTGGACCGATTTGAAAAATTCTTTCACTGTTGGGAAGCTACACTCTTTGCGGTGAACATAGGCTATATTTTATTCCAGTATTCCCACGGGAACGGGAACTACGAGGGTGAGACCGCGTGACCATAGTAGAATTATATATAATAAGGTATCTCCGACCCCGACCGCACGATACTTACCTACAGTATCAGGGCTGTCACTTTTAGTTAATTCAATCGTCATAAATGACAGGTTAGGTTAAACAATTGGACATTCTCATACAACATCATCTAGTCCAAATTAGGCCAGTTTAAGCTTGTGCTATGGGATCTAGACAACTGATGGACATTATGTACTTACATATTTCTAAATACATGCATAGTAGGTATACAAAAACATCAAAACTTTGATAAAAAACTTTGAGGAACACACAATTTATTCGATTTCATCCGAATCCAACCTGGGACCTCAGCACAGCATTCCCATATTAATGATGGCAACAGTTTTATGGATCACACAAATAATTGGACCGACCCAGGAATAATACTAGAACTACACTACCGACTGCGCCTCAGAGGCAATTAGAATCAAAATAAATAATCTGTGAAAATTTCAGCTTTCTAACTATCACGGTTCCTGAGATACAGCCCCATGACGGACGGACAGACAAAGTTCAAAGTTCAAAGACAGACAGACGGACAGACAGACAGACAGACGGACAACGTAGTCTCATAAATAGACTTCCGTTTTTATCCTTTAGGTAGGGAACCTTAAAATCGACCGAAATTCTAGAATATTTTAGCTTTTTCTTAATTCATACACTTAACACTATTTGCATTCTTTTGAAGGTTCTATATTCGTTTGAAGTGCCATAAAGTTTCGATTATCAGTCAGTCAGTTCACTCACTGCATACATACATATAGTCACGCCTTTATCCCAAAAGGGGTAGTCAGAGGCGTAATATACGCCCACATCTCACCTTATAGTTGTATGTCCCACGAAATACGTGGTGAGCCTATTGCCGTGTTGAAATGGACGGGTAGTGTTTTGTTGAAAGGTATTAAAGATACTTCAAACTTCTAGTTTAATCCACAAAGAAATTATAAGGGGTCGAAAATGAACTGAGTGGGTTCGAAGCAGTACCCAAGGGTAAGAGGTGACTAAGGGAACACCTTCGCAAAAAGATCTATTGCGTAGAGAAGGAAAACTCAAAATGAAACCCGATTGTCAGTAAAATGACAATCGTTAAGCCAAGTTGAAGGCCTTATGCTTGGCTTGAAAATTTTCAACTGCGGGTCGTGGCGACCTGCGCCTGTCCATTCCGACACGGCAATAGGCTCACCACCTATTACGTGGGACATAAAACTAAAATGTGAAATGGGGCGTATACTATGTCGCTGTCTACTCCTTCGGGGATAAAGGCGTGATTATATGTATGTATGTAAGTAAAGATAGCGGGCATATGACACATACATTTTACGTAATCACGCGCACGCGGTTCGCGGCAACACTGATTGAACACTTGGTTTACCAGCTGGGAGCTTTACGACTTGTACTGATTTTTAAATGTGTGCGTGACGCGCGGCTCGTTCTGACGCGACGCGCTCGTAGGCACTGCGCACGCACACAAGTATACCGCGCTCGGTACCTTTGATATCATTTTGTTTGAAGATGCCTAAGGGCTTGTTTAAGGAGAGGCGGCGCGTCGAGCGG
Source organism: Miltochrista miniata (assembly GCA_933228765.1). Classification (NCBI taxonomy): domain Eukaryota; kingdom Metazoa; phylum Arthropoda; class Insecta; order Lepidoptera; family Erebidae; genus Miltochrista; species Miltochrista miniata. Next base: position 18,911,320 of record OW121774.1, on the reverse strand, counting down.
TGCGGTCCGCCGAGCGGGCCGCCAGAAACACAAACGTATGGAAATGTTCAGAGCGTTCAAGGAGAAGCGTTTTTGCAAGCGTTTGTTTGAGTTGTAGCTGCCGCAGCGGCGAGTGTCGTCGCGTCGGACGCGGCAATTGAAGCGACGGGTGACGCCGCGGAGGACGCGGCGGCTAAACCAGCGAGTCTCGCAATGGAGGAACGCGGCGGATGAAGCTGCGGGTGACGCCGCGAAGGACGCTTCAAGGAAGGGGTGGGAGAGGTGCGGTGTATGCGTTAGGTAGGAATGTCGGGCAATATCGTTCATAGAAAATATCGATATTAAAATAAAAATATTTATCAAAATAAAATATCGATATTTTATTTTGAAAATGTAATCGATGTTTATAACCCTCTGGAGCAGAACGTCGATACTTATGAAAGATTGGCGTTCAATTCCATACGTCGAACTCGAACATTTCCATACGTTTCAGGGTGGCGTTCTATCTCCTCTTTTATTCTGTATCTTCATCAACTCGGCTACGAGTCTTATTTCCAGTAACTTCCATCTCTACGCTGACGACTTGCAGCTGTACCGACATTTTTCGGCCACTGACGCCCCATTTGGCATATCGTGCATTAACCGCGACTTAGTTAGACTAAGCGATTGCCTACGGATTTTTAGTTTTTGAATAATTTAATTTACTTTTTATTTATTTGAATATTTTGTTGATTCAATGTGAAAAACATTTAAATTTCAACCTTATTGTTCTAAAACATTAATTTGTGTTGATTATTAAGAACTTACTATTTCTATTGTTTATTTTAATATTTTGAACCTGTTATAATTTGATTGTTCTAAAACTTTAATTTGTGTTGATTATGTAAGAACTTACTATTTCTGTTGTTTATTATTAATGAATAAAACTTGATATGGTATTTATTTTATAAAATATTAAATGTCAAATTAGGAAAAAATGGATTAATTTAAAAAAAATCGATTATTTTCTTGAGAAAAATCGATAATTTACAAATCGATTTTTCATTCTAAAGAAAAAATCGATTAACTAAAAATCGATATTTTATGTACAATGTCACATCCCTATGTCGCACTGAACGACGCCGTATATGAAGCTGCGTGCAACGCGGCGGATGCAGCGCCGAGAGAAGCCACGCCACTCGCGTCGCTCGACGCCCCGCTTGTCCTTAAACGAGCTCCTACATTTCCATATGTTTGAGTTTGGGCGTGACGCGACGCGGGCCGCTTTACGCGCCGCCTCACCATAAACGGTCAAATCGCTTGACGCGCCGCTGCAGCTGCAAGCCACGCCAACTCTGGCGTGACGTCCGCTAGTGATGGTTTTCCGGCCGAAACCGAAACCGAACTTTCGGCCCCAGGGTCAGTTTCGGCCGAAACCGAAACCGAAACCGAAACTCACGTGTTCATATTGAAAAGAAAAAAACCAGCCAAGTGCGAGTCGGGTTCCCGCACAGGGAGTTCCGTAACAAAAATTGGGCACAAAAATTACGTTTGTTGTGTGTGGATGTTTTTTTATACAAGCTGTAGATTTAGTAGTGTGCAATACTTGCACACGTGACTCTACTGCCTACACTCGTTAATACTTCGTGATAAAAAAAAAACATTTTTTTTAGTCTTTTTTCATATTGAATTCGTTTTTTAATTCCAACGGGAACTCTGCCTAACCTCCACTGACGAATAATACGTGAACCTATGAAACAGAAAAACCGGTCAAGGGCGAGTTCCGTACCAAAAAACGGCAAAAAGTAAGCAGTGAACGCTCGAACGCAGCCAGTATGCCTAATACCTACAAACGATCAGCTGGACGCTAGAGGTCATAGCACTGGGTAATAAATAGGCATTATGCGAGTATCATTTACAATCTTTCGCTTTTTAGATTTATTAATAATTATTAAGTACTTACTTAAATTTAAGTTCACGTATTATTGGCCAGTGGGTACAGGCAGAGGTTCTTTGCAAATAAAATCAAATTTGACATGAAAAAAAAAAAACATTTTGTTTATCACGAAATATTTACGAGTGTAGGCAGTAGAGTCACGTGTGCAAGTATTGCACACTACTAAATCTACAGCCGGTATATGACCTTTAGTAGGTATTTTTTGTTATAGCGGCTACAGAACAGGGCGAGGTGGTGGTGGCAGTGTCTTGACATCGCCAACGCCTTCAACACCTTGCCCTAGAGCTGCGTTATGGGAGGTGCTTATTCACCATGGTATGCCTTCCTACCTCCTTCGAATTGTTTGGGCCTATCTTTCCGGGAAGGTCAAAACTTAGCCGAGCTGGCTAGGACTGGATCGGCGATATGTGTCGTTTGGTGTTCCACAGGGGTCGGTCTTAGGACTGCATCTCTGGAACATCGGTTACGATTGGCGCTGCGGTCTGTTGCTCAGATTTTTCGGCGTAACGTGTTACGCCGAAGACACCCTCGTTACAGCGCGAGGAGCAAACATCGCTATGCAGTCATGTGGTGGGTTGAATACGGTGTTTGGGTCTTTAGGTCGCCCTTGACAAATCCGAGGCTCTGTTCAAACCTTGGAAGGGGCCACCTGTCGGATTCAGCTTACATATAGGGGGTTTTAGCATCGGCATTGAGCCCTCGATGACGTATTTGGGGCTCGTACTCGATGGAATTTTGGATACCAATTCTGAAGTTTGGTCCCAAAACTGAAACAGGGCATCAGTCACATTCCCGCGGTTATTGCCCAACATCAGGAGACCCAACGCTCGAGTCTCCTGGGGAGCGTCTGACGTCTGAGCGGACACTGTACCTTGGGATAGTGCAGTGCCCTATACGGGGCCTCCGTATGGGAGGAGATCCCGACAGCGAGCAATGCGGCTAGATTGCTTGGTCCGCAGAAGGCGATGGCCGTGAGGGTGATAAGGGGATACCTTACGATCTCAGTTGAGGCGGTATGTCTCTTACCGGAGACCCCACCATGGGACCTGGGAGCGAGGGCCCTTGCGTCATTGTTTAAATGGCACCAGGAAGAGCTGGTGTGGGGCCATGGGCCTGCGTCTCGAGAAATTGAGTCTCTTCGGTCTGAACTCTACCAGAAAACCAAGAAGACCTGGAAGGTGCGACTCGAGCAACCAAGAGGTGGAATCGCCACAATTGAGGCAGTCAGACTGGTAATGGACGAGTGGTTGAAGTAGAGCCATGGTGCTCTCTCCTACCGGTTGTCACAGATGCTTACCGAGCACGGAAGTTTCGTTAATTATCTGTGGCGAATACGCCGGGAAACCACGGCTGAGTGCCAACACTGCGAGGAGCGAAGCGGGAACACAGCGCGGCAAAGCCTCGTAGCAGGTCTGAACGTGGACATTCTCTCTCTGAAGACTATGGTGCGAGCCATGATCTTCAGCTGGAGTAGGTGGGAGTCCGCTGCCTCTTTCTGCGTGCGAGCAGCTCCTAGACGACAGCGCGACGTGAGATTCATGCACGCTCCCCCAAGAAGCGGGATAACTCTTGAACAACGATAGGGATAGTGCCCGAACCCCCCCCCCCCCACCCCCCACAGGTGAGGCCGCAGTAGTAGACATCGGTCTGTTGGTAATCTTCTGGACATTCTTGCGAGGGTATACCCGGGGCTCCCAACCATAGGCTGTTAGGTAGAATCCCTGTAGGATTTTCCTCATGTTAAAAAAACAGCAACAGAAATACATCATCTCTGAGAATTTCAGGTCTCCATCTGTCACGATTTCAGCGATAAAACCTCGTGACTAACAGACAGACGGACGGCTAAGTCTCATGTCTCGTTCATAGGCTCCCGCTTTTACCCCTCCGTGCGTGAATCCGACTCGCACTTGACTGTGCTTTGTTTTTCTTCAATAGGTGCAGCAAGTTCCACCAAGTGCTATCAATCAACTGATTATATCATCTCAAGTGTTCATTTTAGAAATATCTCCACCTAAAGATGGGTTTCTTTCTATTAAGTACATGTGGAATTACTCATAGATGCTATTGCGAACTCGTACCGACTAAAACTACCCGGTGCCCTTCTACAGTTACTAGCTCTTGACCAGTTTTGGTTACATTCAGTATATTAATAAAACTGGACAAGAGCATGCCGGACTCGCTTAAGTAGGATTCCATACAAGAAAAGCGGTAATAAATCACGTTCGATATACGGGCTCCTTTTAATAATTTATTTTGTCCGTTTCTATTATTTGTTGCTATAGCAGCAACAGAAAAACATCATCTGTAAAAATTTTAAGTTGTAGGTACTATCACGGTGCATGAGTTGCAGCCTGCTGACAGACACACAGACGACCAACGAAGTCTTAGGAATGATGCCCAGTTTTAACCCTTTTTGTACGCAACCGACTACTAAGGGGTAGGTTCATGGATCACTTTTTTAGGATTCCGTAACGAAAAAGTAAGGACAGGACCCTAAAAAGGTGGTCAAAGACATAACACAGGAGTAATTGTCTAATACATGTCAATGATTGTAATTGCTTGTAGTTTGAATAGAATTGTATTATTGTAACTATTGATTGGAATTCATTTGTAAGGTTCTAAATCTTAGTTTAGTAACATATTAACTGGTTGGGCTGTCCTCAACCACGTCACAAGCAGAGCCAGGCTTTTAAAAATTCACGAACACGTGAGTTTCGCCCCGGCCGAAAGTTTCGGCCCATTTTGGCCGAAACCGAAACTGCGGCCGAAACTCGATTTTTTGGCCGAAACTGGCCGAAACCGAAACCGAAACCGAAACTTCGGTCGGTCACTAATAAAAACTATAGATACGTTTCCGAAACACCGCAAGTCCATAGATTGTTTATTTAGGCACCAACCAGGGTCGCGACTCTAAGCTTGGTGAAAATACTATTAGCAGCGTTTTTCATTCAGTTCATAAAGAAAAGTCGTGAAATACATACCTTGGTGTATTTTGACTAATTTTCTGTCAATTTACGGATTACAGTGCAACTGTGAAATATGATAAATAATAGTTTGAAAAACTAAAAAACGTTTTATAGAAAATCCAACTAAAAACCAAGAACATTGCCTAAAACCATGTCTGAAACCTGTTGTATAACTTAAAACTCCGAGATTCGATTCCTGAACTTCTTGTGACAACTGCAAGATTCTGTTACATAATAAAAAAACCTTTAATAAACTAAAACGTTTATTTGTACAAAATATTCTTAAAACTAGATCTATCTATTACATAGAACTTTCTTCTCTGGCAATACATACTCCAAATTGTACAGTAGATATATCTGTGTATTGTATTAATTGTTTTGTGTAAGTTCCATAGTGACAGTCGATAGTTTTTGTAGCATAAATATGAATCTTCGATCAACAATATACTAGATATCGTGTCGACGCAAAAAGCGGCATAAAATAAATAAAAAAATAAAATAAATAAAATAAATCGGCTCACTTTTGTGGGGGCCCGTATCTTTAGTTTAGTTCGGTCCAAACACTGCTAATGTTAAGCCGCAATGCGCATTTAAAACATGCTAAAATAACTATCGAAAGTATAAAGTTTCAAATGAAAATGTCTAACTTTCAATAATTATCTACATATACTGGGTGTAACAAAATTGACTCTCCAAATTTCATAAGATGACTTGGCATCGGAAATCAAATACAAATATTTAATAAATAATTAATAGTTTAAAAAACTAAAAAACACGCTTTTAGCACGCACATTTTTTTTTTTATTTTATACTTTTTCCATATTCCTGACAGCAAACCCTTTCATGTGATACCCATATCATGGAGGCGCATTTCAATAGCCTGTCCGCCATCTTGGACGTCCGCCATATTGGATTTAAGTCACGTGACAATTTTTTTTTGTATTCTTGACAGCAAACCCTTTCATTCGATACCCATATTATGGGGGTGGATTTCAAACAGTCAGTCCGCCATTTTGGGGAGGCCGCCATATTGGATTTGTAATGACGCTTTTTAGCTAGTCATGTATTGTCATCAGAACTCAGAGCGTGTGCAAAATTTCAGCCTGATCGAAGGACGGGAAGTGGGTCAAATTAACATTCCAAGATCTTCTTACATACATAGTTACGGACTTACATACATAGATACTTTCTTACATACATAGTTCGGATTCCCGCACAGAAGCTTCCGTAACAAAAATTACGTTTGTGAGGATGCTTTTTTCTGAACTTAGGTACTAGCTGACCCTCGCAACTTCGTTTACGTCACACATGATGTATAAAAGGAGGTGAATTTCTTCATCAGACTCATCAAGCAGCGTATGAAACTGCCCTGTTTGCTTAATCATAAAAGAGCTTAAAGATTAAGTTATTAAGTCTATTCTAATCTAGCTCTTTTATGATTAAGCCAACACGCCACTTTAGATTTACCCACAAATTCGAAGGAACCGTTGAATTCTAGGTTTTGCGATAGTTGAGATGTCTCTAATTCCTGAACTACAAAACCCTCAACATTGAAACTCGTGTGAAACAATCCTTAAAGTACTCCCTTTATGACACTAAAAAAATTTTTGGAATCGGACCACGCATTGGGAACTTACGACGAAAAAACCATTTCCTCTTTTATCCCCTCTCCCAAAGGAACCGCGCTAAATATCGGGATCAAAAGTATCCTAGAACCTTTCTCGGTTTATAAGCTCGGATTGTACTAAGTTTCATTCAAATCGATTCAGTAGTTTTGGCGTGATACTTATTCGGGATACAGACAGACAGACAGACATGAAAATTTTTAATAACATTTTCGGCTTCAGTATCGATTAGAAAACGCCCTACAATTAAAATTTTCAAAATATCTTCCATGTACAGACTCTCGACCCTCTTCAGTTTTATTATAAGTTTAGATATAGATTTTTGTTATAGTGGCAACAGAACAGGGTGAGGTGGTGGTGGCAGTGTCGCCAACGCTTTCAACACCTTGCCCTGGAGCTGCGTTTGGGAGGCGCTTATTTACCATGGATTGCCTCCATGCCTCCGTCCAATTGCCGGGGTCTATCTTTCCGAGAGGGCCATAACTTACCCGAGCTGACTAGGGCAGGGGTCGGCAACCCGCGGCTCGCGAGCCACTTGCGGCCAAAGACTTCTATATAAAATGAGGTAGACATGCCCTACGCACCGATTTTTGAAACCTATAAACTGCGCTCATTAGCAGCGTTGTTCGCACTGTTGTGAGTCAAAACTTCGAGAGTAGGTACTCGACTTGCAATTGGAGTCCATACGCCTTCTCTTTTACGCTTGTTCTATCCGTATATTGCTATTGTGTGTGGTGACAATTACGTAAATAGTATTTATAAGTGAGTGTAGTCTTAGCAATGTGTGTGTTTGAGGATTACTTTTGAAATCTCGCTTGTTAGAGTACGCCGCGTCTACCTTAGTTTATATAGAAGTCTTTGCTTGCGGCTCTTTGGGTCTGAAGCTGCGGCTCTTTAGTTTCTGACACAATTGCTTCTTATATTAAAAAAAAGTCGCTTTGAACTGAATTGATTAATAATGATCAAGAAGATGTGATCTAAGAAGTCCTTCATTTAACATGAATCGATAACGAGGACAACTAAAATGATTAACTAGCTGTTTTTTTTACGGTTACTCTGATAACTTAGCTTTAAACAACTACAATTTTGTCCTACTATTCTAGTAATAAAGAACAAATCAAAATATTTTATCCCTTCTACCCATGTTGGCTACCACAATCAAGAATTTTTGTAGGAGAAATGTTGGGCGTCTCATCAAACTGACAATTTAAAGGAAAAGTTATCTTGATTGATAGTAATCAAGTAAAAACCTTGGATCAGGAATTCTATTACAGCCGCCGGGTAAAACTACCAGTTGACTGTACTTACTAGGATCACATTTTCAAAACTTCTGGTAAATTTTCCAGCTAAAACCACTTACAAAGCTTACCGAAAGCTTTTAAATTAAGCATTTTTATTGATTCTGATAAGAAGAAGAATTCTGATAAGAAGCTTATCAGAATCAATAAAAATGCTTAATTTAAAAGCTTTCGGTAAGCTTTGTAAGTGGTTTTAGCTGTATGAGGTGGCGTGACTAACTGGCAGTCTGCGGTTGAACCTGAACTGTAGAGGCTGAAGTTCTGGCAGAAATTTAGCAGCGGAATGCTTTGGTGCGTCAAAATGGCAACCATCTTCGGAAGAGATCAAGAACTGGCATGCTAGGGCGCGTGATAATCTCTTTCATAAATGTGCGACATTTATGAAAAAGATTATCATATACTTATTGGCCAGGCTATATAGCCAGGCCGTTAAGTATTGAGCTCGACTCAGCTATCCGGCCTATTCTGAGGTAGAAAGGCGGCACGGTCTCCGACATACCACTTCACGAAGCTGCACACGGGGCACGGATCTTTTGGTAAATATCTGTGTGAGGTAGTAGACATTGAGCTTAAGACGATGTGCCGCCCGTCAGTGCGAGAACAGCGCCGTGCATAAGGTCCTGGACACGCTCGCCTTTTATACAGAGTGAATTGATAATTGCGCCACTCTAGAGACCCTAATAGTCCCAGTCGCTTCGCTTTTTGATTGGTCTTATACTTCCACTCGCCAACCTCGCACTCGTGGTTGACGATGCTACGGCATGAAGCTTTATGCCAGCCTTGCAACTGACTAAGGCGCACTCCTCCTGTTTTGGTGTCGTAGTCCGTTGAGTTTCGGGGGTAACTTTTAGATCCCCCAGAGTCGAACCAGTTGCAGGTAGCGCTAGTTGGGTTGCGGAAGTAGAACGGTGAACGGTTGTCTTTCCTCTGATTCAACAATAGCGACAAGAAGGAAAACTTCAGGAGTTTTGTAGGTATACTAATTTTGGGGATTGGAGAGTCCCACATAATTACTTTGCTCATGTACGGTGTGGTATCCATAAAAGGTTTCCCTAAATAAATAAAAAAAATCGAACACGCCTAGGTATACAAATTTATTGTGAACGTTGGACCACCGAGATACTATAATCGACCATCAAATTCTTTCACCTCATTACGTCATGGGGCGACGCCTATATACTCGAAGAGGTACAAATGCTACGTTACCTAATACCTACGTGTGAACAACGAAAACTTTTTGTGTCTCTTTAAAAATCTAGAAATTTAAAATTACAAGTTTTTGGCTCTTCTGGCTCAAAAGGTTGCCGACCCCTGGACTAGGGCAGGGTCGACGAGATGTGTCGTTCGGTGTTCCATAGGGATCGGTCCTAGGACCGCTTTTGTGGAACATCGGTTACGATTGGGTGCTGCGTGGTCCGTTGCTCAGAGGTATCGGCGTAACATGTTACGACGACACCCTCATTACAGCGCGAGGAGCAACGCACCAAGACGCAGCCCTATGCTCGTGAAAGAGACGGCGGTGAGAAAGCGGGAGAGAACTCTCCCACCCGAGTTCCACAGTCTGCGGCGACGCGGCGACGCCTCATATTATCAGCCTCCATGACCGGGGGCCTGAGGACGGTGAAGGGGCTGCTCACCGTCCTTACAGAAGCAGGCCTTAGACGATAGCGTGACGTGAGAGATTCATGCACGCCTCCTCAAGAAGCGGAATAACAACTGAACAACCCCTCAAAGACGCGGCCGCAGTATGCATCATTCTGAGGGCATACTCGGGGCTCCCAACCGCAGGCTGTTAGGTAGGATACACGTGGTTTTTATTCGGTAGGACTACTGTACAGTAAAAATTTTAGGTCTCTATTTGGCACGGTTCCAGCGATACAACCTCGTGACTAATAGCCAGACGGACGGCAACAGCAATTTCCACCAAGTGCCATCAATCAACGGCATAAATCTTCTCAAGTGTTCATTTTAGAAACATCACCTAAAGAGGAGTTTCTTTCTTTTACGTGTGGACTTACTCATAGATGCTATTGCGAACTCCTACCGACTAAAACCACACGGTGCCCTGAGCTCTTGGCTGGATTTGGTTACATTCTAGAAGTATTCTAGAAGTAAAAAAAATTAACTGTCTAACTATCACGGTGCATGAGTTACAGTCAACGAAACCGACAACAAAGTTGTAGAGTTATGTAATGTCCTAGATCACCTTTTTAGGATTCCGTAAAAAAAATATTATTATAACTAGGTATTGATTGGAAGTCCTTTGTAAATCTTCGGTTAGTAACATATTAACTTGTTGGACTGCCTCAAACACGTCACAAGAGGAGCCAGGCACTGAAAGTTTCGGCCTATTTTGGGCGAAACCGTAACTTCGGTCGGTCACTAATTAAATTTCATCAAAAGCTGACGAGCTTTTGTGTAAAAACAACGGGGGAGACGTAGTAACTTACATTAAATTTCACCATTCGGTGTGTGGGTTCCCCGGCCTTGGAGCATAGGCCCTGCGACAGCAACGTACACACACACATTTACATCACACGTACCTAACTAGCCTACCTATGAAAAGTCAAAACTGTACATCGGAAGTATTTAAAAAAAAATATTCGCTGGGTGTTAAACTTAAGACCGAAGCCGAAAATATAGTTGGAAAAATTTTTGTCTGTTTGCTTTGCTTTGTCCGAAAGGATTTCGAAAAGTACCTACTCAGGAAAGGATGCTTCTAACACTCTTAGCTCTAAGGTTTTAAATAAAACAAAACAAATCAATAAGAAAATCATTTATTTACGAAAAATTCGAAATAAATGCTCAAATAAAATCATGTTTAAAAAAAGAATTAAAAACTTTTTAATTAAATAAAAAGAAACATGGAGCTATTATCTACTACTACATTTGATTTGCGAATAACAAATGTTGCTACACGCTAATACATAATATAAGTACATTATTTTATTTATTACTTGGCAACACACAACGAAGCAATTTTTTTTCTACATATGATTTAATATTGGCAGTGCTACTAAGGCTTTTACGATTGGAATTCACTTAATCAATCACTATTTATTGGACGAATGTAGGTTGTGTTTTGAAAAGTACAGTTCGACTTCAAATAACTACCTATAAGCTCTTTTTACACTAAATTAACGAATGTATTCACTGTTTTGGATTTTACCACATTTCGGCTGCCGAAACAGGTTTTTTTTTGTAATAAGTATAGCTTTTTTACACTAACGTGGAAAACAAGCATATGGCTGACCTGATAGTTAGTGGTTACCATGACTTAAGGAAGTTAGTAACACCAGAGATCTGATTGGCTATTATAGGTGAAAATAAAATAATATTTTGATGAACTTAGTGAATTCCAACCCTTGTTTTTGAGAATATATTGTGATGCTAATGTATTTATTATACATATCGGCTTATACATTTTTGATAAAACTTTATTCTATAATAAAAATAAACAATGTTTTATATGATTTATACTCCGTATAATATGGTAAGCGAGCACCTTCAGTTAAAAATTGTGTGCTGTGTTAAATGTATAAAAAATGTAATATACAGGTTGAATTATGCAAATGTATAGTTAAATGTAAGATATAGAAAATATTTGATTGCTCGGGAATCGAACCCGTTACGTAAATAGCACCATTTTTAGAACCGATATCTGTGATAATTCAACCTGTATATTATTTTTGTCTAGTGTCAATTCGCCGCTGTCTACCCTCACGAAGATGTATGCGTAATTGTGTGCTATGTCATAAATTATTTCATAATACACATTTTTATAAATCTATATAAAACATTTTTGTTCCTAAACATTATTCGAAGGCACGACGATGTTAATATTGTATAATAAAATGTTTTACCTAAAATTACAATAACATACAAATTGATATTTAATATATATAATTCGTAATATTTTTTGTACCGAATAACTTTTTCACTCAACATATCGGCCAACAAGTCAGCCGACATGTCAGCGAGCAAGTTCGCCAAGATATCAGAACTTATTTAACAACTGTAAAAGTATCTCAAATATTTTTAACTTGCGTAAATATTGGGAAGCATTTTATCTATTTAAATGATTTTTATAGTAGTACGAGGTTAGTACGGAAGACAAAATCTTTCCAATCGATATGTCGCAGAGAAATCAGGAAAACAGAGGTTTCGTGAAATACCGAGAATAATAAATTTAAGGACTATCTCGTTCTCGAAATGATTGGGAGGAAATCCAGGAATGGACTATGTTAGGCTGATTTGATTGATGGAATATGAATTAAACACTAATTATAATAGCCTACATAAATGTAGACAAGTTATTAATGAAATAATTTAAACTGAAGCTAAAGAAACGTTCATAGCCTCGGCTGTTCACCATTATTCGGCGAAGTCTAAAGTGGGTACCGATGGATGATCAGTTGTGGTTTTTTCCAGTTGCCAACGACGAGTAAGCTGGTGATCCTGGTTGCCAATAACACGGCGTGGTGATCGAGAAGCCAAGAGTTTCAAGAGCAGCCAGGGTTTAGCTGCCTCGGCTGTACCATACTGGATCAACTTAATAGGATCCGAATCCCTCACGCCTAAGTTGTAAGAAAGATTCTTAGTCCGATATTTTAGTAAGAGGACGAATTAAAAATGATTTAATTTCTAGGAATTTCACAAAGTGTCTGATATCCTTATTTCTCAGCGAAAGTTATAAATTTGACAAAGCATTCTACTAAATGTCATTTTGTTAATCAGAATAACAAAATTCTGTCAAACATACGCACAGATTTGCTTAAAATTATTTAAGTTTTTGTATCATGCATAACTATTGGTTGCACCAAATTCATACGCAAGCGTATTCGATACGATTATAACTATGCTTTCACTTAACAAAACCTAACCAACAAGTTAGCTAACAAGTTGTATGACATGCTGGCTCATGAATAGCCGCTTAATTTTTACCCGACTACGAGATTGAAGAAAGGTATTGTGTTTATCAGACTCAGCACGTTTTGTCTTTATTAGAGGCCAAACGCATGAACCGATTTAGACGATTCTTGACTTAATCGATTAATCTCGAACTCGCGAGTTTCATTACAGTGGGGTATTTTGGAGAAGTTAAATAAATTTACTTGTTAATGGATATATTTTTTTCTTTTTGTATTCGTCAATTCTTTCTTCTTGATGAGACAGAAGAGTCGTGTCTCCTTCTAAAAGATGGAGAAGTTACTTTTTGAGTAACTTTTCTTCTTCAGGATTGTCTTTGTCGCCAGATTTGAAGGTTGCGTTCGTATGGGGGCTGGCAGATGTCGGAACGAACTGTGGAAAAACATACAAAATATTAATACTTATAAAGAAACTAGTGTACGTCACGCAGTTTCACCCGCGTAGTTCCCGTTCCCGTGGGAATACGGGAATAAATTATAACCTATGCTCACCGGGAATAGTATACCTTTCCAAAAAAGAAAGGATTTTTCGAATCGGTCCAGTAGTTTCGGAGCCTATTCGATGCAAACAAACAAGCAAACAACCATTGTCTTTCCTCTTTATAATATTACTAGCTTTTACCCGCGACTTCAGTCGCGACTCAAGCCCAAGGAGCTACATGTCATCATCTGTCCCTCAGAATAGTAGGCGATCTTTTGATACGCCAGCCGTCTCTTTCATTGGCATGGAGGAATGCACTGACTCACTCCGCACCTCACTGGGTACGGCTGCTTCACGAAGTACCACTAAGAGCTGATGGGTGCAGAGTTGTATTCTATACTGTATTTCAATAGCTTTGCGCAAAAATGTAAACAAACACATTTGATCATATATATCCATAGTTACTTGCAATTGAGTATTCACCCGGTTTATATTCCAGTATCCAGGAGTCATACCTACAGTGTTCTAATAATCATTTCGACACCTAATAACTTCTTTATGATAGTTTATTTTCATTTAAATACCTACTCAGGATAGTTAAAAATTTAATGATTTGTCATACTATATTTTTCTACTCATCTGTCTAGACAACGATTGTCAAAACATGACATGATTACATTATTGCCAGATCGGGCAGGATTGGACTATACATACCGCCACTCTCCGAACACGCTTGCGTGTGATCAACGTGATATAAGCGGCCAACTTTGTCGGTCTTCCCTAATGCTAGCCTTAATGCAAGCCGTAGTTTGCTCTTCTGAGTGTTAGGTCACCGTCACCTCGTTCACCACTGAACGTTAAACAAGCCGATGGCCGCGACTATCACCAAATACTGTACCAAATTTCAGACAGGCCCGTTCAGCCCTTAGAGGCTTAGAGCGTAAATAAGTAGGTAAACATCATCCAAACGTCTTCACAAACTTTCACATTTATAATATTAGTGGGATAACTATTTGTTGCACCTAATTCAATCGAAGCCATATTTGACACAACAAAAAAAAAATTCACGTAACAGAACCTAACCAACAAGTTGGATGACAAGTTGGTTTATGAATAGTCGTTTTATTTCTAATCAATCGTGTAATAGGATTGATGTATTTCTCAAACATTTACTTGCTGCATGTGTTTTTATTAGCCCCTCTCTATAAAATAGAGTGCAGAGGGGCTTATGTCGAGAATTTGTCTGTAACTGTGACTCTGTTGCATAATATTACATCACTAGGTCACGTGGATCATCTGTTCAAAGTTTGAAATAAAACAAAACTGACAACGTCAATCGGATTGAACTTTCACTTTCACAATAAACGTGTTAGAGAGAGCAGTCTGTCTTTGTTATTATATGTGTAGATAATAATACTTATATACTAGTTAAATACTTACGAAACACGATCTTAATATCTAATTCTAGCGACTTCCAAAGTCTAGCGGCGTGCAAATAAAATTACAAATTACTTATAAGCAAGAATAAGGCATATTGCTTAATTAATTTAGCATTTTAAGCCGTTAGACTGTAACATTTTCTTATATCACTAAGGCGGCAGACAAGCATACGGCCTGACCAATAGTGGCCACCGCTACCGTAGTGTATGGAACGTTTGAAACCGCAAGTTGTGATTGTGACAGTCCATTGTTGAAATTTTCTAAGTCAGCAATAAGGTCTTATACGTAGCTTAATGCCTGAAGGCCTAATGGGCGGCTTGAAAAATTTCAAAAGTGGGTTGTAAATTACAACTTTAAGCTGATGATCCCAATTGTCAGTAACATTAACGGCTTAACGTGCTCGGAGACGTTCACAAATAAATGTCACAAAGTGGTAATCCTGGCCTTTTTAGTCTGGCCCCCAATCGTTAGATGCGCCACGGCTTACCATCAGGCTGGTGGCGACGTCAATTTGGCGAGCTAAATATAAAAAAAAACTATCCATCCAAGCACCGACCATAGCGAATATTGCTTACTGCAGTGATCGTTTACAGAACTCTGTCTCCGCGGGGTCAAGAGCACTTCAAAAACATGATACATCATGATAGACAAGCTAATTTGAAGGTCATAGAAGCAGCTTATAGGCTTCAGAAAGCTCGCTAAGCCGTGGTGGAAGATCCAGCGTTAAATGCTGAAAAACTAAATCAATGCCTTAAGGAAGGAATAGCCCCGATAGTATTAAAGGGCCCCACTCACTAACAGTTTACCGGACGATATCAATCTGTCAGTTAATCGCAATAGCCCACACACTAACAGTTCTGTTGAAGGTTTTGGACGGACGACTAATACGAACTGATAGTGTGTGGCCGCTCGACGATTCCGTTCAGCGCCGACAGATATCGGCCGGACAGTTTAAAACCTGGCGCGCGATTGACCACACATTAGCAGGTAGCCGGCCGGCGGCCTGTCGACCGACGTCTTGTATCAGTTGCAGGCCGACAGTTTTAAGATTTTCGACTTGTTCAATTTTACCGTCAAAATGGACAGCAAACCTCAATTTGTATCTACGTTTATTGAGTTATATAGAAGTTTCCCATGTTTATGGAAGGTGAAAGATGATTATCATCACAATAAACGATTGAAGGAAGAACGAAGGATGCTTAAAACAAATTATTAGCATCTTATCAAACCACAATACCTTCAGCAACAATTGAAAATGTGAAAAAAAAATCTTAAAAGCACATTCAGTAAAGATCTATAAAAGGTAATTTTGATTTTACTCTTATATGAAAATGCTAAATACGCTTTTTGGTAGGTAGCTATCTAGAGGGATAACCCTATATATCTTATACCTATCTATAATTTATACAGATTAAAAGTACCTACGTACTTTTAAATTATGTATTATAAAATTTAAATATATATTTATTATTGTTATCCAGATTATAATAGTTTATAACACAGTGATGATCAGTGTTACTCACCAACTAGCGCGAGGTAGCTATGCAGAGAACTCTTTCCCAGGGCGCCTTACTACAGAGATTCCAGTGTGCGTGCAAGGGTAGGCCAGGGCTCTGACGAAAACAGTCAGGTAGGGTGTACACACATATATTTATATAACACAGAGATACACAGAGACACACAGAGAGCTTATTCACTGATAGACACAAATATCACAGGTACACAGAAGTATAGTCAGTGCTTAGGTACTTATGCTACTAAGCTACACATAAGTAGTGGATTTACTGGCCTGCAGAGTGAGCTGAGTGAGAGTGACTGCCTGTTGTTACTGCCAGGTGATGACGGCAGATACCTCTCACATGAGAAGCTCGTGTAGTCCGCACTTCCACGTTGTCGTACCACGTGCAGCCCACTAACTTATAGGTGCGGCACCAAATATCTCATCTGGCAACTAGCCCCGTAGTAAAAAACCCTGTCATGAAAGAAACGACAAATTAAGATCTTGGCTGCGCGACAGACGACAATCGACCCGCTTTGCAAAAGAAGAAGTGACTCACCAGTTTTCTGGGTTAAATGTAGCAAGATGCAATGCAGCAACCCAATCACAGCCCGTTAGGCCACGCGAGGTAACAAATAATCGCGCTTGAGCGAAAAACTGATTCGCGGCACAGTCTCAGAGCAAAAGCCAAAGGACCTCCAACTACCCCAAAGCAAGTCTCGGTCAAAAGTCCTGTCTTTCACGAAAAATCTTAACCAAACCCCGTTCCTTTAAATGCGAAACGCTTCGTCACCGAACTTATGACATCCTGTCATTCTGACAGCAGAAATGTCACCACTGACAACCGATTAAAAAAAGATAACTCGATAAGGCTGCTTTCACATCCTAAATACTGCATCTATAGAAAATAAATGCTACAACCACCCCCCCTTTAATAGTATTTCCTGCGGATATGACACGCTGGAAATACACAATAAAGAAAACAGAAAAGTACTGACTAATAAACAAAGACAACCAGCTAGGTCCTTCAAACACCAGCTGACTACGACCATTACAATACCAAAGAAAGATCCTCCTTTGTACCTAACTAGACACTGACTCGTGTACCGGTTAGGCTAAGTAACTAGAGTCTAATGCCCTTCATAGAAAACGAATGCTCCCTTTACTCACTGCCGATACCCTAACACTACCCAAGCTCTCAGGATAATGTAGAGTACTAAGAAGCGAATGAGAGAAAAACGCTCGGTGCGGTGCATAGAAGAAACTACAACGTGACAATTTAAAGTCACGTACACATATAGAAATACAAACAAAAGATTAAAATAGTCTTACATAATGATCACATAGCACTGGTTTAATAAACTAGAGAAACAGTGCTATGTAGTTACGTTAGGTATTGGAGACTGCTCCTCCTGATACTTCAGGATGTCCTTGATATGGTACTCCCCAAGATCCTTACCGTCCAGATCTGACAGCCTATATACTAAAGGGGATCGTTTAGCAGTCACCACACATTTAAGGAACTTAGGAGCTAGCTTAGCAGTAAAATTCTTGGCCTTGTTGGACAGGTAGAACGTGCGTTTGTAAACTATCTGTCCCACTTTCAGCTCTACATGCCTTTTTCTGAGGTTGTAATACTTTTCATTACGCTGGTGGGCAACGTTCAAATGTTTCCTCACCTGGTCGTAAATGCGTTGTATTTCTCTCAGCTTGACACCGAAGGCTGATGGATCGTCTACAGAGACTGAAGTAGGATGGCACGCGATATCTGTCTGCCTGTACAGCACTCCATCCCCAATAAATTCCCTACCATGTACCAAAAAGTAAGGGGTGAAACGAGTTGCTTCGTTAACTGCAGTGTTTAAAGCACACTGTATCTCAACCAAGAACTGATCCCAAGACTTGTGTTGTGACTTCACATAGCATGAGATCGCTTGAACCACATTGCGAATAGCTCGTTCCGCCTGATTAGTTTGGGCATGATACCTAGGGTTATAATATATATTAGGTACATTGTATTTAGCCAACAGATCCTTAAATGGCTTACTCACAAACTGAGGGCCATTATCCATGTAAATAGTCTTGCAGACTCCGTGCACGAGAAACACACTCTTTTCTATGAACCTCGCGACTACAGCGCCTGTGGCCACCCGAACAGGGCACAACATGACGTATTTGCTAAAGTAGTCGGAGACCACGATCAGGTGTACGTTTCTATTGCTCGAAGTGGGAAAGGGACCAAGCAGATCGACAGAGATAGCTTCGAATGGCTTCGAAACCCGCTTCGGGCTACCCATTAGGCCGGGACGAGACGTATTTACGGGTTTGTACTGCTTGCATGTTTCGCAATTCCCAACATATTCTTTGACGTCCTCGTACATCTTGGGCCAGTAATAATTTAGGGCTAACCTTTTATGCGTCTTCCAAACGCCACCATGGGCACTAAGTGTGTCATCGTGGTACTTAGAGAGCAGGGGCAAGCGATCCTCCTGAGGTACCACCAGCTTCCAGTCAAAGTCTGAAGTCAAAGAATATTTATTTTTAGTTAACCTATATAGAAGGTTGTCACGAATGTCATAATTTGGTGACTTCCTAGGGTTCTTCCGAACACTATTCATGGTGTGGTCATACCACGGGTCTTTAGTGGGTACTGCATCGAGGGAATCAATTTTGATACGAGACAGAGCATCAGGTACAACGTGGTCTTTACCTTTTCGATGCTCTATGTCAAAATCGAATTGACTGAGCCTCATGCTCCAACGTGCTAGACGACCCGTGGGATTTTTTAGCTTATGGAACCACAGAAGAGATGAATGATCCGTGACGACCGTACATTTTTGGCCTTCGACGTACTGTCGAAATTGTTCCAAAGCGAAAATCACGGCCAGAAGTTCTCGCTCAGTTGTGCTGTAGTTCACCTCGTTCTTGTTGAGAGAACGGCTACAGTAGGCGATAGGGTGCTCAACACCATCGTGAGTTTGTGTCAGTACAGCAGCAACTGAGTAAGCTGACGCGTCACTAAGAATGCGGAAGGGCATCTCAAAGTTAGGCATTTTTAATATAGGGGCAGAAACCAAGGCTGACTTTAGCAGGTTAAAGGACTGTTCAGCCTCAGGGGTCCATTCGAACTTAAGGTTCGTAGAAGTGAGTTTGCACAGAGGTTTACTAATCTTCGAGAAGTTGTTAACAAAGCGACGATACCAGCCGGCCATTCCCAGAAATCTCTTAACCTCCTTAGGGTTAGAAGGGGTGGGATAGTTGAGGATAACCTCAACTTTACCCGGGTCTGTCCGTAAGCCATGTTTGTCCACATAATACCCCAGGTATTTGAGTTCACTCCGACAAAAGTGGGATTTTTTCATATTAATAGTTAGGCCAGCATCCTTGAGTTGCTGATAGACTCTATGTAAGAGCTCTACATGCTCCTCAAAGGTGCTGGACACACAGACTATGTCATCCTGAAACGCAAATACCTTGTTGTCGAACTCGGGACCAAACAGACGGTCCATGAGGCGTTGCATCGTGGCACTGGCACCGACAAGACCGAAGCACATGGAATTGTAATGGAACAATCCTCTCCGGGGAACCGTAAAAGCAGTCTTCTCAGCAGACTGGAGTGAGTCGAATGGAATCTGCCAGTAGGCCGCACTCAGATCTACAGAGGTTAAATACTTAGCATTATTAAGATGGTCTAAGATTTGATTGATATAGGGTAAGGGGTAGGCGTCACTCTTAGACACAGAGTTCAGCTTGCGAGAGTCCAAGCACAATCTGAGGTCGCCGTTCGCCTTCTCCACCATGACCACTGGAGAGTTCCAGGCGGACTGAGACGGGGACACTACTCCCATCTCCAGCATTCGGTCCAGCTCGGCTTCCAGGGCCTTCTGCTTAAGGGGAGAGAGCGGATAATAACGCTGCTTGATCGGCTTGCTGTCACCAGTGTCAATGACATGGTGCACAAGTGAGGTCCGACCTAAACCCACCTTATCAGTGTTCAACGAGTCGAATTTTTCAATGACCTCGTTGATTACACACCTTTGTTTAGTTGTCAAGTTGTCGTAATCCTCGAGGCCACCGTTAAGGGACACAGACTCGATAGGATTATTATCACTAAAGCTATCAAGACTAATATTTTGTAAAATTAACTTATCACTTAACTTAAATTGTTGCCAGAAATCCACTCCAAATATCATGGAGGTGGTTATACCTGGGACAACATAGAACTTGACAACTCGGATAACCGAATTGTACTCAATTGGCAAAGAGATACAACCCAGACATTGCAAGTGAGTGCTGTCTGCAGTTGTAATACGAAAAGTAGGATTGATACTCACAAGATCAAAACCCAGTTCCAAGAAGATGCGGTGCGCTCCCTTACCTAGTATAGAGCAGGAGGCACCGGAATCTAGAAGGCCTAAGACATTTAAATTTAAAACCTTAACAACTAGATACGGTCTAATGTCACTATCCCGTTTAGGAAACAGGACCTTATCAGAAATAGACTCAGATACAGAGTGATGCACAGAGTTCCTAATAAGGCCCTGGCCTACGCGTTTTTTGACTTGCTAGTACAGTGTGAGCAGTCTGGGGTCTTGACTCCTTTGAGACCACACCGGAAACACACCAGCTCCCTTGACTGTGTGCAGCTGTATGCAGTGTGACCGCCCCCGCCGCAACGAAAGCATTTGCGATCGTGGGGGGTAACCGGCGTCTCCACTGCAGACACCTGCTTAGCGGGCTTTTGTACACCTTTGTTCTTAAGCTGGTGTAAGTCAGATGTAATCTCAAACTTGTCAAGAGCAGGCTCATGGAAAGCGTCTGCCCTAGTACGCGCAAGCTCCAAGCGCTTACCCAAACGTCTCAAGTCATCTACAGAGTTGACATCATGCAAGGCCAGTTCCTTCATGTAGTCAGGTCTAATGTTGTGCATGAGAATGTCCAGCTGTTCCTCACTGGGCATCTTACATGACAACCTTGAGAACATGGCTTGCATTGTACATATATAGTTAACCAAGGACTCAGAGCGGGCTTGTGTACGCTGTCTTATCTCGTTCCTGAGGCGGTAATCATAATCAGGAATATCGAAGGTATCTCTAAGCTCACTAATAAGATCCTCATATGAGATGAAGTTAGCTTTGTTTGTACGGAACCAAGACAAAGCCGGTCCATCCAACAGGTCGGAGAAAGCCATAAGGAGTCTAGGCTTAGTAACCTCCCGAGCACATCTAAGTTCCTCTAATCTCTCTAAAAACACACGTACACAAGTAGAACCATCATATTTTAAGTTAAATGAACATAAGTTAAGGGGACGTTCTTTATACACTATGTTACATGTAGAACTATTCCTACTTGAACTAGCTCGCACCGAGCGGTCCTCTCTCACTACTGGTGAAGTATATTCCACCTGGTCACGACCCGAAGGATCATCACCATCATCATCCGAACCTTCGGATTCAGAATCACTACTGGGTTCAGCCCTAGCGATGATCTTCACTAGCCTACCACGAATATCCACCAGGTCGGGGCAATCCAGACCACAACGAGCTAACCTACTCAATAAGTAGTTGGCCCTGAGGGACACCCTAAGACGACTACCCTTATTAATGAAGATGTCACCTGACTGAATAGCCTCCTCCAGCTCGGACACCTTCGGGAGGCAGATCGAGAGCTCAGCCGATGCATCAGCGGGTACCGGAGCACTCGCTTTGATGCTACCTCGACGGACGAGTCGGTGTGCCGCTCTTAGCTCACTCCGAAGGCCAGACACTGTCGTTTCCGGTTCCACTGAAATACCCATGTGGGACAGCTCGTTAGCAAGTTCATCCTTTCTTAAATAATTAATATGTTTTTTCATCTGTGCCATTATGTAAAAATTTACTTACAACAATTATAAAGATAAAATGGCACAGATAGGGATCAATTACAAAGTAAAAATGTAAATTGAGTTACAACAAAGTGTACTAAGTTAGGTAATTATGTTTCAAATTGACTTTTAGAATTTAACAAAGATTAAGGGTATATTAAGAGAGAAAAGTTTCTAAATTTTCTGATAACACAGTTCAGGTTAACATTCAAAATTACAAGGTATGTACACACCTTATAAAAAAGTTTTAAGTTACACAGAGAAATTCACTAAGTTAACACAGAGAGATTCACTAAGTTTACCTTACAAGGTGAAACTATAGGATAATATATATTATATATTAATCTACACTAATAATATAATAAATATATGTGTGCACCATAAAAAAGAACATAAAGAAGAAAAAAAACACAATAAGAAAAGAAGTGGGTATTCCAAATAAAATCAAAAAGTTTTTCCAAAATCACAGCTATTTTAAATTTTTGAATTTAGAATTTTGTGTCTTTTCCAGCCAAAGATGTAGGAAGCTGGAAGAAGACGAAAGGGAAGGTTTTGTGCTTAGCTGCTAGCACCACCAATTAACGTCCTGGAGCGTCTCGGACGATTCACCAGGATGGTTTCGCCAGAGGTAACCACCTATGCACACACACTAGACTGAGGCTACCGCAGAGTAGACCCAGAGATTTGCCCCACGTTGGGCGCCAATTTATAACACAGTGATGATCAGTGTTACTCACCAACTAGCGCGAGGTAGCTATGCAGAGAACTCTTTCCCAGGGCGCCTTACTACAGAGATTCCAGTGTGCGTGCAAGGGTAGGCCAGGGCTCTGACGAAAACAGTCAGGTAGGGTGTACACACATATATTTATATAACACAGAGATACACAGAGACACACAGAGAGCTTATTCACTGATAGACACAAATATCACAGGTACACAGAAGTATAGTCAGTGCTTAGGTACTTATGCTACTAAGCTACACATAAGTAGTGGATTTACTGGCCTGCAGAGTGAGCTGAGTGAGAGTGACTGCCTGTTGTTACTGCCAGGTGATGACGGCAGATACCTCTCACATGAGAAGCTCGTGTAGTCCGCACTTCCACGTTGTCGTACCACGTGCAGCCCACTAACTTATAGGTGCGGCACCAAATATCTCATCTGGCAACTAGCCCCGTAGTAAAAAACCCTGTCATGAAAGAAACGACAAATTAAGATCTTGGCTGCGCGACAGACGACAATCGACCCGCTTTGCAAAAGAAGAAGTGACTCACCAGTTTTCTGGGTAAAATGTAGCAAGATGCAATGCAGCAACCCAATCACAGCCCGTTAGGCCACGCGAGGTAACAAATAATCGCGCTTGAGCGAAAAACTGATTCGCGGCACAGTCTCAGAGCAAAAGCCAAAGGACCTCCAACTACCCCAAAGCAAGTCTCGGTCAAAAGTCCTGTCTTTCACGAAAAATCTTAACCAAACCCCGTTCCTTTAAATGCGAAACGCTTCGTCACCGAACTTATGACATCCTGTCATTCTGACAGCAGAAATGTCACCACTGACAACCGATTAAAAAAAGATAACTCGATAAGGCTGCTTTCACATCCTAAATACTGCATCTATAGAAAATAAATGCTACAAGTTTTGTCAAAAATTTTGAATAAAAATATTTATGGTACGGTATTATTATTCATTAAATATCCATCTACCTACTTTCAGATCGATGAATCTACGTAATAACATGTTGACTTGTGATAATAATTCATTTATTCATTACAAAATAATTTGTGTAGAATAGCAAATAGGTGACCATTTGCTGTATGTAGTGTATGGGCCCTCAAACCGATATCAGACCATGGCCGACGGGCGATCGTACGGTGGAAAACTGCCGACTCCCGACTGTTAGTGTGTGGTCGCAAGACTGACAGCAGGCCCTTGCCGGCAGGCCAAAATCGCTTTAGTGTGTTGGCGCTATTGGTCTAGGACGGCAGGCCGTCCGATAGGACCAGAGACTGCAGGCGGACTGTTAGTGAGTGGGGCCCTTAGTCACGAGGTTGTATCGCTGGAACCACGCCGGATAGAGGCCTATTTTCACTGATGATGTATTTCTGTTTTTTTTTATACCACTAAGGTGGCAGACAAGCATACGGCCCACCAGGAGGACTGGTGGTCACCGCAGCCTATGAACGTTTGCAAAACCTTCTTAGACCCCTTTTGAAGAACCCCATACTGTCGGCGTTTGGGAAAACCGAGGCAGGGAGATCATTCCACAACCTAAGCGTGCGCGGATGAAAACCCCTATCGGATCTAACCGTGCTCGAACGCTCCGGACGTAGGGTGTGAGGATGAAATCCCAGTCTATGGCGAGTGGTGATAAAACGTAGCCGTGGGCATCGTGTCAAACAATTCCGTTGCCGCTATTTTTTACTCTTAAATCCTACAGAGATGCTATGCCGGAGTCCTACCGACTAAAAACTACGAATTGGGAGCCCCGAATATGCCCTCGGAATGATACATACTGCAGCCGCGTCTTTGGGGGGTTGTTCAGTTGTTATCCTGCTACTTGAGGGGGGCATGCATGAATCTCAAACTTCATGCTATCGTCTAGGGCCTGCTTCTATAAGGACGGTGAGCAGACGTCCTCAGTCCTCTGGTCAGAGGCTGATAGTATAGGGCGCGCCGTCGCAGACTGTGCAACTTGGGTGGGAGAGTTCTCTCCCGCTTCCTCCCCGGCGCCGTCTCTTTCACGAGCATGACCTGTTCATAGGAAGGCGCCTTCTTGCGCCATTGAAACAATGACAATGAATGCGGTATTCCCTTATCCTTACCCTGACAGCCATCGCTTTCTGCAGGCTAAGCAATCTAGCCGCATTGCTGGCCATCAGGATCTCCGCCCATACGGCGGCCTCATATAGGGCCCTGCTCCGCATGATGCCAAGGTACAGTCTCCTACAGGGAGCGTTGGGTCCCCTGATATTGGGCAACAATCGCGAGAGTGCGGCTGATGCCCCTCCCTCAGTTTTGGGACCAAACTTCGGAAGTGGTATCCGATGTTACACTGACTATCGAGTACGATCCCCTGATACGTCATCGAGAGCTCGAGGCCGATGCTGACGCCCCCTATATGTGAGCTGGATCCCGCAGGTGTCCTTTAGGGCTGCGTCTCGTTGCATTGCTCCTCGCGCCGCGCTGTCATTAGGGTGTCGTCGTAACACGTTACGCACGTAACAGGTTACCCCGACACCTTTGAGCAACGGACCACAGAAGGATGTTCCACAGAAGCGGTCCAAGAACGATCCCTGTGGAACACCGAACGACACATCTCGCCGACCCTCTCTCGGGTAAGTTATGGCCCTCTCGGAAAAATAGGCCCCGACAATTCGACGAAGGTATTGAGGCATTCCATGGTAAATAAGCGCCTCCCAAACGCAGCTCCAGGGCAAGGTGTTGAAAGCGTTGGAGATTTCACCATGTGCTGTCGCCGCTATAACAAAAAATATCTACTAAAATCAGAAAAAAACATCCACACAACAAACGTAATTTTTGTAACGGATTTCTCTGTGCGGGAATCCGACTCGCACTTGGCTGGTTTATTTTTTTTGAATATGAACACGTGAGTTTCGGTTTCGGTTTCGGCCGAAACTGACCCAGGGGCCGAAAGTTCGGTTTCGGTTTCGGTTTCGGCCGGAAAACCAGTTTCGGTCGGACACTACTTTAGATTTACCCATAAATTCGAAGGAACCGTTGAATTCTAGGTTTTGCGATAGTTGAGATGTCTCTAATTCCTGAACTACAAAATCCTCAACATTGAAACTCGTGTGAAACAATCCTTATAGTACTCCCTTTATGACACTGAAATTTTTTTTGGAATCGGACCACGCATTGGGAACTTACGACGAAAAAACCATTTCCTCTTTTATCCCCTCTCCCAAAGGAACCGCGCTAAATATCGGGATCAAAAGTATCCTAGAACCTTTCTCGGTTTATAAGCTCGGATTGTACTAAGTTTCATTCAAATCGATTCAGTAGTTTTGGCGTGATACTTATTCGGGATACAGACAGACAGACAGACATGAAAATTTTTAATTACATTTTCGGCTTCAGTATCAATTAGAAAACAATTAAAATTTTCAAAATATCTTCCATGTACAGACTCTCGACCCTCTTCAGTTTTATTATAAGTTTAGATATAGATTTTTGTTATAGTGGCATGGCAACAGAACAGGGTGAGGTGGTGGTGGCAGTGTCGCCAACGCTTTCAACACCTTGCCCTGGAGCTGCGTTTCGGAGGCGCTTATTTACCATGGATTGCCTCCATGCCTCCGTCCAATTGCCGGGGTCTATCTTTCCGAGAGGGCCATAACTTACCCGAGCTGACTAGGGCAGGGGTCGCCAACCCGCGGCTCGCGAGCCACTTGCGGCCAAAGACTTCTATATAAAATGTTCAGTTTATATAGAAGTCTTTGCTTGCGGCTCTTTGGGTCTGAAGCTGCGGCTCTTTAGTTTCTGACACAATTGCTCCTTATATTAAAAAAAAGTCGCTTTGAACTGAATTGATTAATAATGATCAAGAAGATGTGATCTAAGAAGTCCTTCATTTAACATGAATCGATAACGAGGACAACTAAAATGATTAACTAGCTGTTTTTTTTACGGTTACTCTGATAACTTAGCTTTAAACAACTACAATTTTGTCCTACTATTCTAGTAATAAAGAACAAATCAAAATATTTTATCCCTTCTACCCATGTTGGCTACCACAATCAAGAATTTTTGTAGGAGAAATGTTGGGCGTCTCATCAAACTGACAATTTAAAGGAAAATTATCTTGATTGATAGTAATCAAGTAAAAACCTTGGACCAGGAATCCTAGTACAGCCGTCTGGTAAAACTACCTGTTGACTGTAGGTACTTACTAGGATCACATTTTCAAAACTTCTGGTAAATTTTCCAGCTAAAACCACTTACAAAGCTTACCGAAAGCTTTTAAATTAAGCATTTTTATTGATTCTGATAAGAAGAAGAATTCTGATAAGAAGCTTATCAGAATCAATAAAAATGCTTAATTTAAAAGCTTTCGGTAAGCTTTGTAAGTGGTTTTAGCTTTATGAGGTGGCGTGACTAACTGGCAGTCTGCGGTTGAACCTGAACTGTAGAGGCTGAAGTTCTGGCAGAAATTTAGCAGCGGAATGCTTTGGTGCGTCAAAATGGCAACCATCTTCGGAAGAGATCAAGAACTGGCATGCTAGGGCGCGTGATAATCTCTTTCATAAATGTGCGACATTTATGAAAAAGATTATCATATACTTATTGGCCAGGCTATATAGCCAGGCCGTTAAGTATTGAGCTCGACTCAGCTATCCGGCCTATTCTGAGGTAGAAAGGCGGCACGGTCTCCGACATACCACTTCACGAAGCTGCACACGGGGCACGGATCTTTTGGTAAAT
The DNA here is from genome assembly GCA_933228765.1 of Miltochrista miniata. NCBI lineage: Eukaryota > Metazoa > Arthropoda > Insecta > Lepidoptera > Erebidae > Miltochrista > Miltochrista miniata. Next base: position 18,883,927 of record OW121774.1, on the reverse strand, counting down.
ATCTGTGTGAGGTAGTAGACATTGAGCTTAAGACGATGTGCCGCCCGTCAGTGCGAGAACAGCGCCGTGCATAAGGTCCTGGACACGCTCGCCTTTTATACAGAGTGAATTGGTAATTGCGCCACTCTAGAGACCCTAATAGTCCCAGTCGCTTCGCTTTTTGATTGGTCTTATACTTCCACTCGCCAACCTCGCACTCGTGGTTGACGACGCTACGGCATGAAGCTTTATGCCAGCCGTGCAACTGACTAAGGCGCACTCCTCCTGTTTTGGTGTCGTAGTCCGTTGAGTTTCGGGGGTAACTTTTAGATCCCCCAGAGTCGAACCAGTTGCAGGTAGCGCTAGTTGGGTTGCGGAAGTAGAACGGTTGTCTTTCCTCTGATTCAACAATAGCGACAAGAAGGAAAACTTCAGGAGTTTTGTAGGTATACTAATTTTGGGGATTGGAGAGTCCCACATAATTACTTTGCTCATGTACGGTGTGGTATCCATAAAAGGTTTCCCTAAATAAATAAAAAAAATCGAACACGCCTAGGTATACAAATTTATTGTGAACGTTGGACCACCGAGATACTATTATCGACCATCAAATTCTTTCCCCTCATTACGTCATGGGGCGACGCCTATATACTCGAAGAGGTACAAATGCTACGTTACCTAATACCTACGTGTGAACAACGAAAACTTTTTGTGGCTCTTTAAAAATCTAGAAATTTAAAATTACAAGTTGTTGGCTCTTCTGGCTCAAAAGGTTGCCGACCCCTGGACTAGGGCAGGGTCGACGAGATGTGTCGTTCGGTGTTCCATAGGGATCGGTCCTAGGACCGCTTTTTTGCTCAGAGGTATCGGCGTAACATGTTACGACGACACCCTCATTACAGCGCGAGGAGCAACGCACCAAGACGCAGCCCTATGCTCGTGAAAGAGACGGCGGTGAGAAAGCGGGAGAGAACTCTCCCACCCGAGTTCCACAGTCTGCGGCGACGCGGCGACGCCTCATATTATCAGCCTCCATGACCGGGGGCCTGAGGACGGTGACGGGGCTGCTCACCGTCCTTACAGAAGCAGGCCTTAGACGATAGCGTGACGTGAGAGATTCATGCACGCCCCCTCAAGAAGCGGAATAACAACTGAACAACCCCTCAAAGACGCGGCCGCAGTATGCATCATTCTGAGGGCATACTCGGGGCTCCCAACCGCAGGCTGTTAGGTAGGATACACGTGGTTTTTATTCGGTAGGACTACTGTACAGTGAAAATTTTAGGCCTCTATTTGGCACGGTTCCAGCGATACAACCTCGTGACTAATAGCCAGACGGACGGCAACAGCAATTTCCACCAAGTGCCATCAATCAACGGCATAAATCTTCTCAAGTGTTCATTTTAGAAATATCTCCACCTAAAGAGTAGTTTCTTTCTTTTACGTTTGGAATTACTCATAGATGCTATTGCGAACTCCTACCGACTAAAACCACACGGTGCCCTGAGCTCTTGGCTGGATTTGGTTACATTCTAGAAGTAAAAAAAAATAACTGTCTAACTATCACGGTGCATGAGTTACAGTCTGCTGATGCTGACAGACAAGACAGACGACCAACGAAGTCAACGAAACCGACAACAATGTTGTAGAGTTATGTAATGTCCTAGATCACCTTTTTAATATTCCGTAAAAAAAAAATATTATAACTAGGTATTGATTGGAAGTCCTTTGTAAATCTTCGGTTAGTAACATATTAACTTGTTGGACTGCCTCAAACACGTCACAAGAGGAGCCAGGCACTGAAAGTTTCGGCCTATTTTGGGCGAAACCGAAACTTCGGTCGGTCACTAATTAAATTTCATCAAAAGCTGACGAGCTTTTGTGTAAAAACAACGGGGGAGACGTAGTAACTTACATTAAATTTCACCATTCGGTGTGTGGGTTCCCCGGCCTTGGAGCATAGGCCCTGCGACAGCAACGTACACACACACACGTTTACATCACACGTAACTAGCCTACCTATGAAAAGTCAAAACTGTACATCGGAAGTATTTAAAAAAAAAAAATTCGCTGGGTGTTAAACTTAAGACCGAAGCCGAAAATATAGTTGGAAAATTTTTGTCTGTTTGCTTTGCGTTGTCCGGAAGGATCTCGAGAAGTACCTACTCAGGAAAGGGTGCTTCTATTCTAACACTCTTAGCTCTAAGGTTTTAAATAAAACAAAACAAACCAATAAGAAAATCATTTATTTACGAAAAATTCGAAATAAATGCTCAAATAAAATCATGTTTAAAAAAAGAATTAAAAACTTTTTAATTAAATAAAAAGAAACATGGAGCTATTATCTACTACTACATTTGATTTGCGAATAACAAATGTTGCTACACGCTAATACATAATATAAGTACATTATTTCATTTATTACTTGGCAACACACAACGAAGCAATTTTTTTTCTACATATGATTTAATATTGGCAGTGTTACTAAGGCTTTTACGATTGGAATTCACTTAATCAATCACTATTTATTGGACGAATGTAGGTTGTGTTTTGAAAAGTACAGTTCGACTTCAAATAACTACCTATAAGCTCTTTTTACACTAAATTAACGAATGTATTCACTGTTTTGGATTTTACCACATTTCGGCCGCCGAAACAGGTTTTTTTTTGTAATAAGTATAGCTTTTTTACACTAACGTGGAAAACAAGCATATGGCTGACCTGATAGTTAGTGGTTACCATGACTTAAGGAAGTTAGTAACACCAGAGATCTGATTGGCTATTATAGGTGAAAATAAAATAATATTTTGATGAACTTAGTGAATTCCAACCCTTGTTTTTGTCAATATATTGTGATGCTAATGTATTTATTATACATATCGGCTTATACATTTTTGATAAAACTTTATTCTATAATAAAAATAAACAATGTTTTATATGATTTATACGGAGCCGTAGAAGTAGGAACAAAGGGAATACCAGCTAAATCTCTATATAACCTATTTAAAGACCTAGGATCGTCAAAAGCTTCAGTACCTAAACTCTTCATTAAAACGAATATCCAAAGCGGCATTGTTAGGATCTTATCAAATCAGGTTAGGCAGGAAACATTGTAAATGTTTATGCGTATCGAAAGGTGGTAACCCTAAACCTACTCAAATGGATCGCAAGTCCCAGAGCCTTCACAGTATTTCCCTCTGTACCACGCTATGGACCCGGCACGGCGCGGCGCCCGCACTGTGAATCCATGGAATGCCCACATGGACGTGTTTTTCGTTAGGTCCCTTGAACTTAAAAATTGTATTTTTACTGTATTATAATCATTTCAAATACAATTTTCAGAAACATCACATGTTACTTGGTTACTTTTGGTACTCATACTTTTCATCGAAAACAGTTCACCGAAAAGACACTTCATCGAAAACACTTCATCGAAAACACTTCGCCGAAAACAGTTCATCGAAAACACTTCATCGAAAAACACTTTATCGAAAACATTTTACCGAAAAAGCATTTCCTCGAAAAACACTTTTCCGAAATAACACTTCACCGAAAATCATTTATCCGAAAGACAGATCATCGAAAACACTTCCTCGAAAAGCAGATCGCCGAAAACACTTCTCCGAAAGACAGATCACCGAAGACACTTCTTCGAAAGGCAGATCACCGAAAACACTTCTCCGAAAGGCAGATCGCCGAAAACACTTCTCCGAAAAGTGACAGAGAGTTGTTCACACGCAAACACTTCCCCGATGATAGCTTCCCAAACGAAACATCCCGATAAAGAAATTCCATAGCGAAGACCAGATGTTGATTTACGAAAAGCAGTAATCACAAAGTCATCCCCAAGACTTCAGAACTAATTCATGAATTTTCTGTCAGAAAAGTTGCTTTATATTAGTAACCTTTAAATTCTAAGAAAAAGATTGAATCATCTTGAATATATATTAAAAAATACATTGTGAAATACCTCAACCTCAACATTTCAGCTGATTGACGCCCTTCGGGAAGGATACCGAGGAAGTGTTTCCGTGTAAAAGTCGTTCGACATCTTTTTCGGTGAAAAGTCATTCGAAGAAATGTTTTCGGTGAAGTGTCGAAGATTTATGAGAGAATCAGAACAATAATTTGGAGCACTTCTGCTATAACCGCACAGCATAGTGTGTAATCAAGTCTGACCTGAGGCGCGCTGGTAGCGGGTACGAAACCTGGATTTCTTTTTTCTTTTTGTTTTTATTTTACTTTCTGTGATTTCTGTAGTTTTTAAAGTATTATTATTCATTTTTTGTAGTGTGTTAATTTTTTTTTAATCTATCCTTTTTTTGAACGAATCGCTCATTTTTCAATAGTCACTACACTACTTTGGACTAGATGGCGTTGTGTGCCATTTCACTCATTTAATATTATGTATGTGTATCATTTTTGATTGATGGGTATTTAAGTAATTATGAAACAATTGTATTTAATGACCTAATATTGTCAAGTTTTCGAGGTGTTATTCTTAGTGTTTTCTACCTGCGAGGACGATATTATAATTTCCGTAGAAATGGACAATAGGGTCTGCAGGTAAGATTATATAATGTTTCTGTAGAAAATTATGAAACCAATTTGTTTGTTTTTTTCAACGTTAATAACAAGATTTTAGTTGTTGCAAAAGTTTAGGTATCAGTTGGTAAGTAGGTAATCCATTCATGAACTTGCCTTGACAACAGTACCTACCTACCTAGCTGAACTCAACCCCGTGAGGTTTAGCAATTTATCGATTTTCCACCTAATGTAGGTACCAAGTCACATTATTACACCTAATTTCCTCTTCCTCAGCTGCGCTGTGGTACCTATTGTAAACGGTATAAAAGAGTCTTAATTAATGCAATATGATCTGCTATTATGATAGATAAATAATATCTTAACATAGTTTAATAAAATTAAAAGTAGTGCCATCTATCTATTAATTACTTAATAAGTTTTAAACGTGTGCCACAAGATGGCGATAATCACAATGTCCTCCTAGTGATAAAATTGCGATAATTACGTTGATGCCGCATAGATGGCATTAGTATTAAATTAATTTCGATTATTTAATCTAGTTTCTTGCTTTTTAAATTAATATAACTAATCAGTGAAGCTTAGGTAATGTAGGGGAAACTGCGACTGGTCACTGAAGTACTACGGATATTATAATATCGTCCTCGCAGGTAGAAAACACTGGGAATAATACCTCGAAAACTTGACAATATTAGGTCATTATATAATAATCAATCAATCAATACATATAATAAAATCGTAACAGGTCGCTGTCTGTACATGGAAGATAAATAAGAAAAAATATTATAGGGGGGCTTTATGAACGCAATAGAACCCAAAACAATGATTTTTAGAATTTTTGTCTGTTTGTCTGTATGTCTGTATGTCTGTATATCTGTTTGTCTGTACGGTTGTGCACGCTAATCTCAGTAACCGCTCAACCGATTGCAATGCGGTTTTTTGTATTGTGTTGAGGTTTGCTCCAGTTAACATTTAGCGTTTGTTTTATGTAAATCGGTTTAGAAATAAAAGAGTTATAACACTTTTAAGGATCAGATATTTTGAAAATTTTAATTGTAGGGGTTTCTTTGAATGTGAGTGAACCTAAACTGGCGTGTTGGCTTAATCATAAAAGAGCTTAATGATTAAGACTATTTTTAAACAATTCAGTCCACGCCTTCGGCGCGGACAGAATTGTTTAAAAATAGTCTTAATCATTAAGCTCTTTTATGATTAAGCAAACAGGGCAGTTTCAGACGCTGCTTGATGACTCTGATGAAGAAATACCTTTCCTTTCATACACCTTATGTGACGTAAACGAAGTTGCGGGCTCAGCTAGTAATAAATATTCACGGACATTTCACACAACGCTATCTGATCCCAAAGTAAGCCAGGGCGCCGATTCTCGACCACACGACGTGAATGCGTGGACGCAAATTTACGGGTGAAACGTCGTCCGTCTCATGTTCGCCGTTCCTAAACATGAGACAGGCGACGCGTCACCCGCCGATTTCCGTCCACGCATTCATGTCGTGTGAAGCAAGAATCGGTGTCCAGTGAATAACATGCTTGTGTTATGGGTATCAAACCACGGATAGTAATACTTTATACTTACTTTTAAATACATACATAATATACGTATTATCCATACAACACACCCAGACTCTTGAGACAAAAAAAATATGGCTCTCACAAATATTTGTCTCCGGTGGGAATCGAACCCACGACCTCCAGCGCCGCAGGCGGTATCACTACCGACTGCGCCACAGAGGCAGTCAAAAATACAATTGTTTCATAAAATACCTACCTACCTTACAATCAAAAATGATTGAATCTATTTTATAACTTTACAGACTTTACCAGATAAATAAGTGAAATGGCACACAACGCCATCTAGTCCAAAGTAGTGTAGTGGCTATTGAAAATGAAAAATTGAAAAATGAAACATGATTCGGAGCTAATTCGTGCAAAAAAAGTATTGATTAAAAATATTATTTCATGCAATACAAAAAATTATTATACTATTACTACACTATCTTCACAAAAAAAATGAATATAATAATACCTTCAAAAACTATAGAAAACACAAAAAGTGAAATAAAAACAAAAAGAAACAGTACCTGGATTCGTACCCGCTACCAGCGCGCCTCAGGTCAGACTTAATACACACTATGCTGTGCGGTTGTTGTACAGGTGCTTCAAATTATTGTTCTAATTCCCTCATAAAACTTCGACACTTTACCGAAAACATTTCTTCGAATGACATTTCACCGAAAAAAACTGTCGAACGACTTTTACACGGAAGCATTACATTTTTCCGAAGAGCGTTAACCAGCTGAAATGTTGAGGTTGAGATTTGTAGGTAGGTTGAAGAAGGGGGGGGGGGGCACAGAAATGGCAAACTTTAAGAAGGAATCTTTTTATCCATTACCGACCGATCCGTTGTTGGGTTATCAGGTTAGGTTAGATTCGATAAAATGTTAATCGAGGAACTGGTACCTAAATAATAAAGTTGTTCCGCGTATTTGTGTTATAAGAACAGCCATTCGTAGAAATGTTTTCGGTGAAGTAAATAAATATTCACGGACATTTCACACAACGCTATCTGATCCCAAAGTAAGCTAGGAATAACCTGCTTGTGTTATGGGTATCAGACCACGGATATTAATACTTATATAATTTTAAATACATACTTATTATACATAGAAACACCCAGACTCTTGAGACAAACATTTATGGGTCACACAAATATTTGTCTCCAGTGGGAATCGAACCCACGACCAACCGCGCCACAGAGGCAAGTGTTTTCGATTAAATGTCATTCGATGAAGTGTCTTTTTCGGCGAACTGATTTTCGTTGAAGTGTTTTCGGTAAAATGCAGTTTCGATAAAGTGTTTTCGACAAAGTGTTTTCGATGAAATGTCTTTCGGGGAAGTGCCTTTCGATAAAATGTCATTTCGGTGAACTGTCTTTCGACGAAGTGTCTTTTCGGGGAAATGTTTTCGATGAAGTGTTTTCGATGAAAAGTCGTTTCGACGAAGTGTTTTCGACGAAGTGTTTTCGACGAAATGTCGTTCGGGAAAGTGTTTTTCGGTGAAGTGTTTTCGATGAAGTGTAATGATACGGTTACTTTTTATTGTAAAGGTAGCTAAAAACTCAAAATATCTTTTGCGCCCCCCCCTTGAGATTTTTCTGTATCCGCCACTGAGGGATAGTTCGAGGACCTAGGAAGGACATAGGCTACTTTTTAACCGACTGTGCAAAAGGAGGGTTTATTTTACGATATAACGACTCTTATATGCAAAAGAATAATAATTTCACGGAAATTCAACCTTCTTAATTCTATTTTCATCATAACTCCAATTTTACTTAATAAATTGCGATGAAATAAACGTAAGATTTTTAATTGTGATTAAGATCTCTCTAATAAAAAAAACCGTGTCAAAATTCGTTTCGTACTTAGATTTTGCGTCCATTGGAAATAAACAGACAATGTACCAAAAAAAATTGTTTTCAAAGGGCTTAAATAGGCAACGTTATATGTTTCAATTCATATAATTTGAAATACATAACATAACATGCAAATTTTATGTTTCACTAGCTGTGCCCGCGACTTCGTCCGCGTGGAATTTAATTTTTAAAAAAGTAGCCTAAGTTACTCCTTATTACAAAAGCTATCTACCAGTGAAAGTCCCGTCCAAATCGGTCCAGCCGTTCCAGAGATTAGCTGGAACAAACAGACGGACAGACAAAAATTTTAAAAATATATATTTTCGTATGTGTACCGTATACATATACATTCATATGCATGTAGAAGAAAGCGGTTATTTTAATATTACAAACAGACGGACTCCGATTTTATTTATTTATATAAATATTATGTTTCATGATATTACATACATTATAATATACACTCGCTCGAAGCGCTCGTGGCCCCGCGGACTCAGTGTTCTGTAAACGATCACTGCAGTAAGCAACTTTCACTATGGCCGGTCCATGGATGGGTGACCATTCATGTGATCACTTTGTGACATTTATTTGAGCGCTTCCGTGCTTCGGAAGGCACGTTAAGCCGTTGGTCCCGGTTGCCAGTAAAATGGCAGTCGTTAAGCTAAGTTGAAGGCTTTATTTCAACAGCAGGCAGTCACAACCTGCGCCGGTCCATTTAAACACGGCAATACGGCTCACCACCTATTACGTGGGACAAATTATACGAAGGTGAAATGTGGGCATATAATATGCCTCTGCCTACCCCTTCGGGGATAAAGGCGTGACCATATGTATGTATGTATGTATAATATACACACAATGAAACATAATAATAAACGTAAAATTTGCATGTTTCGTATTTCAAATTAGGTATATGAATTGAAACGCATATAACGTTGCCTTTTTAGGTCCGCAGAGGTTTACATTAAGCGGGCACGTGGTGTCATTTTGACGAGCTGAATGTTTTCTGAACGGGTACCGAATTTTACGCGGGCGAAGCCGCGCGCGTCGCCTAGTATATTATATAATATATAATGTATTTCTCTTTTCAGAAAAGACTACTGGCTATGTGAAGATATTCTAGTAAAAATAACAACAAAGTCATTGGGCGACAAGTACTACAAACGCAAGGCGGTCGTCGAGAGAGTGGTCGAAAAATATTGTGCGCATGTCAAATTGGTTGACGACAATGTCAAACTCAAATTGGACCAGGTGAGATATTTTACATTATATCGATTATAGATAAAATATTGAGGGCAATTAGTATGCTGACTTTTTCATAATAGTATATTGATTCTAGATTTTCTGACGACAAAATTTATATTTTTTCTAAACAGCTGCTATTGTATACCTATATGTGAGTACATTATAATTCAAGACTCTCCCGCCCTCCCCGCAACCTGCGTCACCCCTCCCCACCCCTTGAAAAGTGTCCCATTTTACAGATTTTCTAAATTTTCAAGAAAACTATACAAGATAGGACCAAATGGTTAAAGACTAAATTGTTTATTAATAAATTACCTACAAATAAGGTCTAACATTCATTTTGATACGAGTTACAGTTTTCAAGCTATGGTGCATCAAAGATTACGAAAAATGTGCCCTTAACAAAAATTTAACATTCAACACAGGAAAAATAATATTTATTTCTTACAAACGTACATACATCAAATATGATCACGTCTGTATCCCTTGTGGGGTAGACAGAGCCCAAAGGCCACATTTAGCATGTAGGTAGGCGTAAAGATGGTAAAAGAAATCATAATAGTGATGGTTTGCTTGCCGAATCGCCTAGTGATATAATATAAAAAATGTTTCCATTAAAAAATAAAAATAGTTTTTACAACAAATGCGTTTATGTTTACTTATTATCTAAAACAAATCAGTATGTTCATCGTCTTCTAGAGTTTTATTCAAGCTAAACATTGATTTTAGTATTGACTGTGGGGCAGGTGACTCTATATTCTTACTGAAAGAGTATTACAGTATACGTACAATATTGCTTTAGAAATTTGCTTTCGTTTCCGTTATATGACTGTGCTCATTAAATACGATTTGCGATGCGATGCGACCCACTTAACGTGCAGGCACTTCTTCAGGTGCAGCTCATCAGCATTCAAGGCGTACTTTTCATCAAGTGCAATTATGGCGAGGAAATGCAATGAGCCCAGAAAATTGGGACTGGAATAAAAATAATAACTTTTTATCACCCATGTATACCACTGAGTCACCAGCCCCACAGTCAATACTAACAATAGTATCATTACCTGCAAAAAAAGATGTGGATGTGTCAGAGCTGGATTGCGTTGCTCTACCATATATGTAAACATTGTTAGGGCCTTAGTAGCTTGAATAAAACTCTAGAAGACGATGAACATAGTGATTTGTTTTAGATAATAAGTAAACATAAACGCATTTGTTGTAAAAACTATTTTTATTTTTTAATGGAAACATTTTTTAATCATATCACTAGGCGATTCGGCAAGCAAACCATCACTATTTTGATTTCTTTTACAATCTTTACGGCTAAATGTGGCCTTTGGGCTCTGTCTACCCCACAAGGGATACATACGTGATCATTATGTGATGTATGTACGTTTGTAAGAAATAAATATTATATTTTCCTGTGTTGAATGTTAAATTTTTGTTAAGGGCACATTTTTCGTAATCTTTGATGCACCATAGCTTGAAAACTGTAACTCGTATCAAAATGAATGTTAGACCTTATTTGTAGGTAATTTATTAATAAACAATTTAGTCTTTTACCATTTGGTCCTATCTTGTATAGTTTTCTTGAAAATTTAGAAAATCTGTAAAATGGGACACTTTTCAAGGGGGGGAGGGGTGACGCAGGTTGCGGGGAGGGCGGGAGAGTCTTGAATTATAATGTACTCACATATAGGTATACAATAGCAGCTGTTTAAAAAAATTATAAATTTTGCCGTTTTCCCCATACATTGAAATCTAGAAGGAATATACTATAATATTTTATTATAAAGTAAAAAGAGAACAAGGCCCAGGATTTGAACCGGCAACCTTTGCCTAAACCAGGGCACTACAGGAATCGTACTGAAACAAGATGAATTTCTTCACCCTATTTTAACTGCTATTTAAAATACTATTATATTATTACACCGAATATTGAAAACTGTCTCACACCCAATTGTGGTCCTCTCATAAAGGACTCTACAAATAAAATTTAGTTCCTCTTACTCAATTGTCAACCAATTTGACATGTTGCGCTTATGTCAAATTGATTGACGACAATGTCAAACTCAAATTGAACCAGCTGAGAATTTACACCCCTATGGTGGAGGTTAGGAGAATTTTAAAACATTATGTTTAAAACATTAGGGTTCCGTAACCAAAGTGTAAGGAACTCTATTCATGAGGCTTCCATGTCCGTCTTTCTGTGCATCTTGAGGCTGTATCTCCGAAACTGTGATAGCTGGAGAGCTGAAATTTTCGCAGATGATAATATTTCCGTTGCCGCTATTACAACAAAAACCAGAAAAAAAAAATTTAACAACCGAGGGCCGTATTTTTTTGCCGTTTTTAGGGTTCTATACCTCAAAGGAAAAAACGGAACCTTTATTTATAAGATCACCATGTTGTCCGTCCGTCTGTATGTCAAGAATTTTTATTTCTTGTAACAAGAAGTTCAAGAGTGTCCGAAACGCTCCGCCGCGCGCATGTCCGACTCGCACTTGGCCGATTTTTCAAGTTTACGATGGCTTTTGTTCCAGAACCACCTAGAAACAGTGATACCGTCCGCGGGTAGACAGGTTCGATTCGTGAACGGCGCTTATAGAGGTTCCACCGGCGTGCTCCGGAGTATTAACATTGAGCAGTACTGCTGTGATGTCGAGGTAATAAAAATTTAAGTCCTAAAATGTATTCATCAAAAAATTTGGGTGTGACTCTACGACCGTTTTACACATTATGTATAATTAGTATACAATTTACAACAAAACTATATTTTGAAACCCATCTTGTAGATTAATAATCTACTTTTGGCTATAATTTTCCGTCCACTTTGCAGACAAAAAACGCTTTCATTTGCTCCTCTTTTTCGTCATTTTCTAAACCAGTTCCCTTAAACATCTTGTAATTTGTAGTTGCAAGACGTATAAGGCGCTTATACGTCATGTTGGTTTAAGTTGCAAGACGTATAAGGTGAAAGAAGTATACTATACATACAAATAGTCACGCCTTTATCTCCGGAGGGGTAGGCAGTATACGCCCGCATTTCACTTTATAGTTTAGTCCCACGTAATATCTGGTGAGCCGTATTGCTGTGTTGAGATGGACAGGCGCAGGTTGTGACTGCTGCTGTAAAATTTTTCAAGCCGCCCATAAGGCCTTCAAATTGGCTTAACGATTGTCATTTATTGACAACCGGGTTTCATTTCGAGTTTTCCTTCTCTACGCAATGGATCTTTTTGTGAAGGTGTTCCCTTAGTCGCCTCTTACGACACCCTTACGATAGTATACCAATTGCTTTAATTGATAATGTGTTCCTTGCAGATATCCGAGGGTCCCCGGACCGGGAGACTAGTTAAAGGTGTTCAATACGAAGATATAAGCAAGCTGGCCTCGTGACACTAATTATTGCCATACATAAAGCGACCAGTACAAGGGGAGTAGACATAGCATGTTTGCTCTATACAGATCTCTCTGTCATAATTGTTGCGGGGGGAAATTGTATTTATATCTTCGATCAACAATATACTAGATAACGGGTCACGAACAAAAGCGAAGCAAAAAGCGTCACGTGTTGCTAGGTACATAGGTTTGGTTTATTAGCAATCCTGATAAAATTGGCCAAAACAGTATCAAATTTCTATGTAAAATATAACTTACTCTATACAAAATAGAGCATAAAATACCACAGCGCTGATATATCAGTAACGTCGTTTTGTTCTTCATACGTTGGCGCCAACGATTGGTTAGGAAATTATTGACGACGCCAACGTTTTGATCCAACATTTATAACCTAACTTTAGAATTCGTATAATGACATTTTTTATTTGTTTAATGATTAAAATGTAACTTAATATATTGGGTGTAACAAAATTGACTCTCCAAATTTCGTCACGTGACGTGGCATCAGTCAAGAAACATTACAAAAATGAAGAAAAAAAAGAGTCCACGTCATTACATATAAATAATCTGGCCGACCCTCAAAATTCCGAACGCTCATTTCGCCGATGATAAATTCAACGAATGGTTGTGTGGTCGACTGTTAAAACTCCGAATGGTCATTTCGCCGATGATCAGTTTTACGAATGATTGTATGAAATTGATGTTGGTGTTGGATGGTTATAAAAAAAAAAATAACCACGAAGGCTAAGGCGGGAGCTCCGCTCCACTTCGCTACCGCCTTAGCCTTCTAACCTAACCTATCCGAGTCGAGGTGTTAACCATAATAAGTGAATGGTTAACACCCCGACTCAGAGTACCCCGATACAATCATTCGTAAAACTGATCATCGGCGAAATGACCATTCGGAGTTTTAACAGTCGACCATACAACCATTCGTTGAATTTATCATCGGCGAAATGAGCGTTCGGAATTTTGAAGGTCGGCCAGATTATTTCGAAATTATGACAAACGCCCGGAAAAAAAAATCACATGAATACTTTAACCGTATATCCGTTTAAAAGGTCCTATAAATTTTCATTATCACCCTTTCTATCGCTACTGAGCGGCAGTAGAAAGCGACAACGACAGCCAGACGGGTGCTCCGTGTTTGTTTTGCCACGGCGACCATGTTACCTCGAATTGCCGCTGTAAAAACGAATTCTTAATGTGCGACAAAAAGAAAAATACCCCCCTTTTTTATTAAATATTTGTATTTGATTTCCGATGCCAAGTCATCTCATGAAATTTGGAGAGTCAATTTTGTTACACCCAGTATATGTAATTATTGAAAGTTAGTCATTTCATTTGAAACTTTATACTTTCGATAGTTATTTTGGCATGTTTTAAATGCGCATTGCGGCTTAACATTAGCAGTGTTTGGACCGAACTAAACTAAAGATACGGGCTCCCTCAAAAGCCCTCCGGCACAGAATGACCACATCTCAAAATGACTACTTCTCAAAATGACTACTTCTCAAAATGACTACTTCTCAAAATGACTACTTCTCAAAAGTGAGCCGATTTATGATGATGCCGCTTTTTGCGTCGACACGATATCTAGTATATTGTTGATCGAAGATTCATATACATCACTACAAAAGTTATCGACTGTCACTATGGAACTTACACAAAACAATTAATACAACAGATATATCTACTGTACAATTTGGAGTATGTATTGCCAGAGAAGAAAGTTCTATGTAATAGATAGATCTAGTTTTAAGAATATTTTGTACAAATAAACGTTTTAGTTTATTAAAGGTTTTTTTATTATTTAACAGAATCTTGCAGTTTTCACAAGAAGTTCAGGAATCGAATCTCGGAGTTTTAAGTTATACAACAGGTTTCAGACATGGTTTTAGGCAATGTTCTTGGTTTTTAGTTGGATTTTCTATAAAACGTTTTTTTTAGTTTTTCAAACTATTATTTATCATATTTCACAGTTGCACTGTAATCCGTAAATTGACAGAAAATTTGTCAAAATACACCAAGGTATGTATTTCACGACTTTTCTTTATGAACTGAATGAAAAACGCTGCTAATAGTATTTTCACCAAGCTTAGAGTCGCGACCCTGGTCGGTGCCTAAATAAACAATCTATGGACTTGCGGTGTTTCGGAAACGTCTCTAAAGTTTTTATGTATCACTAGCGGACGTCAGGCGGTTTCACCCTCGTAGTTCCCGTTCCCGTGGGAATACTGGAATAAAATATAGCCTATGTTCACCGCAAAGAGTGTAGCTTCCCAACAGTGAAAGAATTTTTCAAATCGGTCCCGTAGTTCCGGAGCCTATTCGTTACAAACAAACAAAAAAACATCTTTCCTCTTTATAATACTACTAGCCGATGCTCGCGGCTTCGCCCGCGTGAAATTTGGTTCCCGCTCCCGCTTCCCATGGGAACATATTCCCAGGATGAAATGGAGCCTATGTGTTATTCCAGACTATAGTCTACCCCAGTTCCAAATTTCAGCCCGATGCGTTCAGCCGTTAGAGCGTGATTGAGCATCCAAACATCTTTACAAACTTTCACATTTATAATATTAGTAGGATTATACTGAAGAAATAAACATTTTTATTATTTATTTATTTTATTATAAAGTCAATATACACACATAGTCTTACATTTAATTTAAAATTAACTATAATTAATTTATTAACCCGTCTCTCATCGTATCCGGTGCAAATGTACCCATCACACAGGCGGCATTGCCTCGCTGAATAGCGATGGCCAACCTTTGCACCAGATACGAACCGGAACGGGAGTCACTGGTCTTATCCCTCAACCGATGCCCCAATTCTTTAATTAGGTTCTTGGCGTCTGTACCCCAACTGCCCATCGTCTCTACAGCGAACGGAACAAAGAAATATTGTTTTGCTAAGACCGCATATTTATACTTTTTTCTTTCTGCTGCATCTTCAGCAGCAGCTGCTGGAGAACGGACGGTACGCCTAAGGTGACTAGGAGCGACTGTACTTACGCACGTAGCATCCCACAGGAGACATTTGCCCCTTTTCCACGGCACCAGAGTCATACCGTCCGGTCTCTTGCCGTCTGCTCTACTGAGGCCGGGTGGCTCCAACAGGCATGGGACAGCTACTGAAATAAAGGCTCTTCGGATGATATCGTTAAGAGCATGGTGACGCGGAAATCTACCTTTGCCCCTACGACAACTCAGCGCGTGGTGACCATCCTCCTCCACCATGGAACCGCAGGTGCATCTATGGGATTCACACACCTTGCAGCCCAGGCGGAGAGCCACAGCCACCCGCAATGAATTGTCATCCAGAAGTGTGCCCAGGTGAGGCGAAGGCAGCGCGTGCAACCATGCTCCTGATTCTGGCTGCGATACAGCCTGCAGCCTGGCCAGATCGGGCACTGAGGCGCCCTCCATTAACTGCTCTCTAACAGTCTTAATAATGCCGTCATCCCAAACGCGTTGGATGTGAGGAACGGCAGGCCTCGACGCTGCAGAACTGCGGACAAACCAAGCTGCCTCGGCATCGGCTGCAAAGGGCACGGTCACTCCGCCACCATTAGAGTGAAGAATTGAAGTGACGAGGTCCGCTACCCCATGCGCCGACGCCAGAAAAGCCGGCAAACCCACATCCCGAGCACATCGCACTCCTATGCCTCCGTGGCGGATGGGAAGCGTTGCCTGAGTCCACTGTGACTCGTTCAAAGATACATTTAAAATCGACTCAACTGTATGTTAGAAACAATCATCAAAAGTTGCGACTTCCACTGGATAGAGCCAGGTAGGTGCTGTTCGCAAAAGATATGTCATCTTCGGGAGGGCGAAACATGTGCGCAGCCTAATACTATGGCTATATGAGACGAAAGAGCTTTGAGACGCTCTCGAGTGGTAAGAAGAAGTGTATTATGTGAGGAAAGAGCATCTGGCACTCCATCAGGAAAGATGGGAGACCCTAAAAGGGTGAAAGAGTGAGAAGAGATTTCCTTTAGGCCAGGCAAAAGGGAATTGTATTGTGGAAAGCTACCGCGAGCTTCGGGACCGCATGGGTAAAATTCACATTTAGAGGGATTCACTTCCAGACCCAGGTCTCTAAAACGAGGAATCAAAGTGTTCAGATCCTGGTAGACGTCTTCCGGTGAACCCCCAAGAGTCCCGTCGTCCAGATACCATAAATTCAGTTTAGACTTTAGCTCCGTGATGATATTATGGATCGCTAAACTGAAAACGAGGGGCCCCAGCGGATCCCCCTGCTGCGCTCCCACTTGAGAAGAAATCAAACTATTATTGAAGAAGAGATTAGAGGGAAAAAGAAACGGGTAGAGAGAGGGAATCTGTTCCTTAACGTTACACAAAAGAGCGTCTCTTTCTAGCGTGTTGAATGCATTTCGAATATCAAGCTTAAGCACCACGCTGTCTGACCGCGCGGGGTCCATAACGAACGCACGTGTCGCATGGATAGCGGCCTCGCAACCCCGCCGCGTCCCAAATCCCAGCTGGTGTGGTTTCAGATACTCCGCCATCGCCTCTCTCACGGACCGGCACGCTAGCTTGGCCGTCAACCTACGAAACACACTCCCGACCGCTATAGGCCTGACCCCACCATCTTTCTTTTTGAGAGCACAAAGGGAGGCACCGTACAAATAAGGGCAGATCGCGGGATTTAACTTCCCACCTAATAAAAAATTGGCCAGTCTTGTCAAGCACTCCAATAGCCGTTGCCCACTCTCGCCCGCAGATCCAGATGTGAGCTCCTTCAAATGGCCAGGACGTAAGCCGTCTAAACCCGCCGCCGAACCGCTATAAAAAGTGCTTAATGCAATTGTCACGTCCTTCTCCGAAACCGTAGCCACCGACAAGGAAGTTTCCGGCATCGGTGGAAAGTTGAGCGGACGTGATGGGCCCTATGGATTATACTTATAATATATAATTTAATATATAATATAGATTAGGCATAACCTTAGACCTTATAATATATTATATACTAAAATGTATATCTTATTTCAACAATTTGGCGTCTGGTAGGGTGGATTTTTTCTCTATAAACTGTGGTTTTAGTAAAGTTAAGTATAATTATGACATGAAATACAAAACTCTGTGCTAACGGTTGGATGTTATAATTTCCACTAATATTCGGTAATAATGTCATCAATGTATGCTTAGGCGATGCTACTGCAATGCCAAGCCAACACAGAAAACCATGGAGCAACCATGCAGAAAACGATAGACAAGCTGTTTAGCTGTCAAGGTAAATATTAATAAGTGAACGGATTGTATAAATAAAATGCTCAGAATGCTCTAAATAGTACCCCTGTGATTGATAAAGTCACCAACTTGTGGGGCACCACAAGTAGTTTGACTTCAAAAATTAGTTTTGAGTTCTCGTCCAATAATAAGGATAACTCGCTTTAGGGTGTCTATCAGAGCACAGTCGGTAGCTAAAAGTCACGTAATGAACCTCAGTGTGTAACGAAACCATAGCGGGGTTCAGGTTTAAGCACAGCGCCATCTATCGAGAGTATAGAAAGTAATAGACGATACTCGCGGCTCAGCCCGCGTGGTACCTAACTGTTTCATGTTCCCGCGGCGCTCCCCATGGGAACATAATTCCCAGTATGATATGTATTGTGTTATCCCCTTTTTTTCGGCATGTATTTAAATCGATACCTATCTGTTTATTCCCTTTTTCCGAACAAAATATTTCAAAGTTAAACCAAAAATACTGACTGGCTTAGTATTCTTAGCTTGCACACTATACCAGATTCATTATACTGTTTAATGGTATTTGCAGAACTGTTTTACTGAACGAATAACTATTATCAGAATAGTATATCAAAAAATTCCATTGTTCAACAAAAATATTAAAACTTTTTTAAGGAAATCTATCGCCTAATTTACTTTTAGGAACATCGTTTATTTTAAGTAAAACCTCAATTTAATCAGTCACCTCTACAAAATTAAATTTTATTGATCAAAAAAAATAAAAGTTTAATCTAACCTAACCGGTCCTATTCCGTTATATTATAAGATAGTACTATTTAGAGTGCAAGTTAGTATTTTTGATATGCAATTCGTATTTCTGTTTCACAAATCATGAATTCGATGTACGAACCACATTTTTGGTGTAAATTCGATTAAAAAGGTCATCTCGTTCTGAGTAATATTTAAATTTTTACGTAGGACATGTTTAGTTTATCAATTGGTTTTTTTGCACAGCATTTAATTTTCTGGTTTGCATTCAGTAAATTAGTGGAGTTACCTAGTGTGCAGAAAAATTAAACAGAGGTGCATTTAAAAATATCCCTTTTTTTTCCAACGTGAGGGAAAATCCATCATGGATGCTATGCCGGACTCGGCGGACTCTTACCGACTAAAAAACCTCACGTAACGCCCAACAGCCTATGGTTGGGAGCCACTGGCAAGCCCTCGGAAGGATGTCTATAATGAAATTTGGAACTGGGGTAGACTATAGTCTGGAATAACACATAGGCTACATTGCATCTCGGGAATATGTTCCCATGGGAAGCGGGAGCGGGAACCAAATTTCACGCGGGCGAAGCCGCGAGCATCGGCTAGTCTATACTTCTATACTAATATTATAAAGAAGTCAAGTTTGTGTGTTTGTTAAATTGTAAGGGGTAATCTCGGGATCTACTGAACCGATTTTAAAAAATCTTTCACCAATAGAAAGCTACGTTATTGTAGAGTGTCATAGGCTATTTATAGCATTACGCTACAACGAATAGGAGCGGAGCAGTAATAGTAAATGTTTAAAAAACGGGGGAAAAGTTATTTCTTTTGAGAGCTTCGTTGCGTGTGCTGCGTAAATATTTATAGTTATGCAAAAAATATGTACTACAAAATTGTTTCCCCTTTAAAAAAAGTTCTAAAAAAATTGTTCGATAGCATGTGTCTATCTTTGGGTTGGTGTACAATAAACATTTTAACGGCAATCAATTTCTTTCTACAATAATGCCACGGGATGGGATGCGGGGTCCTACTAACATCTTAAGGACCCCAATGGGTCGGATCCTCCTCGTGGTGCATCCTGGGCAACGGAGTAACGACCACTCCCCTTCCTCTGTGGGGGAGTTCTGCTACTCTGGCTAATTCCGACCGAGGCGGGAGTAACCCACCTGTGGGTTGCTCGGTGGTGTGTGTTGCTGCCGACCGCGCCGTTATTCACGGCCGACAGCAGCAATACTGGGTCGCCGTCGCTTCGCCACCTTTGCTGGCGTGGCGATGGCGGCAAAGTGGGAGAGGCACTGCGTGGGGGGCGGGAGTTTGGGTAAATGCTTCCGCCCTGCCATGCAGTTCGGGCTGCCGGCCGTGAATAACGGCGCGACCGGCGGCAACAGTGCTGGGCCGCTGTCACCTCGCCAGTTGACGAGGTGATGGCAGCAAAGCCTCCCGCTTTGATTGCACTGTGCGGGGGAGCGGGAGTAACGGATAATGCTCCCGCTCTGCCGTGCAGTTCGGGGGCGCCGCGGTGAGGAATCACTGCGTGCCCCCGATTGTTTCTTGACCGTGGGCGTAAGGTCGGGGGACCCCGCCCACCAACGGTCACATGGCGGTGGGCACCTTCCCCGTGTTCCGGGGGTGCCCATTAGCGCACGCCTGCGCCTGCCGCTCTCTGTCTCCTCTATTACAGAGGGGCGCTCGAGAGCGATGCAGGCGTGGTCTTCAGCTCCTTAGGGAGCTTTAGGGAGCCGCCCATCTGGCTCCCCTGAGGAGAGCCCCAAATATACGGGGCGCCCCTAGCCGGGTCGACGTGAATAATCTTTTGATATCCCTCGGCCCGGCTAAAGGGTGAGGAGGAACACCGCGGGGTTTAGTGGGTAGGACGGTCCATACCGGACCGGGCCGGGAGTCCCACACACCATCCCAGCTGCCCACGCAGCTGGGATGAAGGCGCGTAAAGGCGTTCCCCGCGTCAACAAAAAAAAAAAAAATGCCACGGGAGACCTCTTTCATAAACGAAATTGTTCTTAAAAATAATGCGACGGGAATACACGCGACGAGAAACCTTTCTCTCTCTCTCTCTCTCTCTCTCTCTCTCTATCTCTCACGTAGTATTAATTATTAACGACAAGACGCTACGGGAGCAAACGCAACGCGACGGGAGTAAATGCGACGGGAACAGGTAATACTCTCTCTTATGTGGCGCAAACGAAGTTGCGCGGGTCAGCTAGTAATATTATAAAGAGGAAAGATTTGTTTTTTTGTTTGTTTGTAACGAATAGACTCCGGAACTACTGGACCGATTTGAAAAATTCTTTCACTGTTGGGAAGCTACACTCTTTGCGGTGAACATAGGCTATATTTTATTCCAGTATTCCCACGGGAACGGGAACTACGAGGGTGAGACCGCGTGACCATAGTAGAATTATATATAATAAGGTATCTCCGACCCCGACCGCACGATACTTACCTACAGTATCAGGGCTGTCACTTTTAGTTAATTCAATCGTCATAAATGACAGGTTAGGTTAAACAATTGGACATTCTCATACAACATCATCTAGTCCAAATTAGGCCAGTTTAAGCTTGTGCTATGGGATCTAGACAACTGATGGACATTATGTACTTACATATTTCTAAATACATGCATAGTAGGTATACAAAAACATCAAAACTTTGATAAAAAACTTTGAGGAACACACAATTTATTCGATTTCATCCGAATCCAACCTGGGACCTCAGCACAGCATTCCCATATTAATGATGGCAACAGTTTTATGGATCACACAAATAATTGGACCGACCCAGGAATAATACTAGAACTACACTACCGACTGCGCCTCAGAGGCAATTAGAATCAAAATAAATAATCTGTGAAAATTTCAGCTTTCTAACTATCACGGTTCCTGAGATACAGCCCCATGACGGACGGACAGACAAAGTTCAAAGTTCAAAGACAGACAGACGGACAGACAGACAGACAGACGGACAACGTAGTCTCATAAATAGACTTCCGTTTTTATCCTTTAGGTAGGGAACCTTAAAATCGACCGAAATTCTAGAATATTTTAGCTTTTTCTTAATTCATACACTTAACACTATTTGCATTCTTTTGAAGGTTCTATATTCGTTTGAAGTGCCATAAAGTTTCGATTATCAGTCAGTCAGTTCACTCACTGCATACATACATATAGTCACGCCTTTATCCCAAAAGGGGTAGTCAGAGGCGTAATATACGCCCACATCTCACCTTATAGTTGTATGTCCCACGAA
Source organism: Miltochrista miniata (assembly GCA_933228765.1). NCBI lineage: Eukaryota > Metazoa > Arthropoda > Insecta > Lepidoptera > Erebidae > Miltochrista > Miltochrista miniata. The sequence goes on along the minus strand of OW121774.1, from coordinate 18,862,084 downwards.
ATACGTGGTGAGCCTATTGCCGTGTTGAAATGGACGGGTAGTGTTTTGTTGAAAGGTATTAAAGATACTTCAAACTTCTAGTTTAATCCACAAAGAAATTATAAGGGGTCGAAAATGAACTGAGTGGGTTCGAAGCAGTACCCAAGGGTAAGAGGTGACTAAGGGAACACCTTCGCAAAAAGATCTATTGCGTAGAGAAGGAAAACTCAAAATGAAACCCGATTGTCAGTAAAATGACAATCGTTAAGCCAAGTTGAAGGCCTTATGCTTGGCTTGAAAATTTTCAACTGCGGGTCGTGGCGACCTGCGCCTGTCCATTCCGACACGGCAATAGGCTCACCACCTATTACGTGGGACATAAAACTAAAATGTGAAATGGGGCGTATACTATGTCGCTGTCTACTCCTTCGGGGATAAAGGCGTGATTATATGTATGTATGTAAGTAAAGATAGCGGGCATATGACACATACATTTTACGTAATCACGCGCACGCGGTTCGCGGCAACACTGATTGAACACTTGGTTTACCAGCTGGGAGCTTTACGACTTGTACTGATTTTTAAATGTGTGCGTGACGCGCGGCTCGTTCTGACGCGACGCGCTCGTAGGCACTGCGCACGCACACAAGTATACCGCGCTCGGTACCTTTGATATCATTTTGTTTGAAGATGCCTAAGGGCTTGTTTAAGGAGAGGCGGCGCGTCGAGCGGTGCGGTCCGCCGAGCGGGCCGCCAGAAACACAAACGTATGGAAATGTTCAGAGCGTTCAAGGAGAAGCGTTTTTGCAAGCGTTTGTTTGAGTTGTAGCTGCCGCAGCGGCGAGTGTCGTCGCGTCGGACGCGGCAATTGAAGCGACGGGTGACGCCGCGGAGGACGCGGCGGCTAAACCAGCGAGTCTCGCAATGGAGGAACGCGGCGGATGAAGCTGCGGGTGACGCCGCGAAGGACGCTTCAAGGAAGGGGTGGGAGAGGTGCGGTGTATGCGTTAGGTAGGAATGTCGGGCAATATCGTTCATAGAAAATATCGATATTAAAATAAAAATATTTATCAAAATAAAATATCGATATTTTATTTTGAAAATGTAATCGATGTTTATAACCCTCTGGAGCAGAACGTCGATACTTATGAAAGATTGGCGTTCAATTCCATACGTCGAACTCGAACATTTCCATACGTTTCAGGGTGGCGTTCTATCTCCTCTTTTATTCTGTATCTTCATCAACTCGGCTACGAGTCTTATTTCCAGTAACTTCCATCTCTACGCTGACGACTTGCAGCTGTACCGACATTTTTCGGCCACTGACGCCCCATTTGGCATATCTTTATCAGAATGAGCGCTCGTGGCCCCGCGGACTCAGTGTTCTGTAAACGATCACTGCAGTAAGCAACATTTACTATGGCCGGATATGGATGGGTGACCACCACGTGGACCACTTTGTGACATTTATTTACGAGCGTTTCCGTGCTTCGGAAGGCACGATAAGCCGTTGGTCCCGGTTGTTAGTAAAATGACAGTCGTTAAGCCAAGTTGAAGGCCTTACGGGCGGCTTGAAAAATTTCAACTGTGGGTCGTCACAACCTGCGCCCGGGTCGGCAGCGCGTGTGTAACGCCTCTGGTGTTGCAAACGTCTATAGGCTACGGTTACCAACCTTCCGGTGGGCCGTTAGCTTGTCTGCCACCTAAGTAGTATAAAAAAAAAAAAAAAAAAAAAAAAATATCGTGCATTAACCGCGACTTAGTTAGACTAAGCGATTGCCTACGGATTTTTAGTTTTTGAATAATTTAATTTACTTTTTATTTAATGAATATTTTGTTGATTCAATGTGAAAAACATTTAAATTTCAACCTTATTGTTCTAAAACATTAATTTGTGTTGATTATTAAGAACTTACTATTTCTATTGTTTATTTTAATATTTTGAACCTGTTATAATTTGATTGTTCTAAAACTTTAATTTGTGTTGATTATGTAAGAACTTACTATTTCTGTTGTTTATTATTAATGAATAAAACTTGATATGGTATTTATTTTATAAAATATTAAATGTCAAATTAGGAAAAAATGGATTAATTTAAAAAAAATCGATTATTTTCTTGAGAAAAATCGATAATTTACAAATCGATTTTTCATTCTAAAGAAAAAATCGATTAACTAAAAATCGATATTTTATGTACAATGTCACATCCCTATGTCGCACTGAACGACGCCGTATATGAAGCTGCGTGCAACGCGGCGGATGCAGCGCCGAGAGAAGCCACGCCACTCGCGTCGCTCGACGCCCCGCGTGTCCTTAAACGAGCTCCTACATTTCCATATGTTTGAGTTTGGGCGTGACGCGACGCGGGCCGCTTTACGCGCCGCCTCACCATAAACGGTCAAATCGCTTGACGCGCCGCTGCAGCTGCAAGCCACGCCAACTCTGGCGTGACGTCCGCTAGTGATGGTTTTCCGGCCGAAACCGAAACCGAACTTTCGGCCCCAGGGTCAGTTTCGGCCGAAACCGAAACCGAAACCGAAACTCACGTGTTCATATTGAAAAGAAAAAAACCAGCCAAGTGCGAGTCGGGTTCCCGCACAGGGAGTTCCGTAACAAAAATTGGGCACAAAAATTACGTTTGTTGTGTGTGGATGTTTTTTTATACAAGCTGTAGATTTAGTAGTGTGCAATACTTGCACACGTGACTCTACTGCCTACACTCGTTAATACTTCGTGATAAAAAAAAAACATTTTTTTTTAGTCTTTTTTCATATTGAATTCGTTTTTTAATTCCAACGGGAACTCTGCCTAACCTCCACTGACGAATAATACGTGAACCTATGAAACAGAAAAACCGGTCAAGGGCGAGTTCCGTACCAAAAAACGGCAAAAAGTAAGCAGTGAACGCTCGAACGCAGCCAGTATGCCTAATACCTACAAACGATCAGCTGGACGCTAGAGGTCATAGCACTGGGTAATAAATAGGCATTATGCGAGTATCATTTACAATCTTTCGCTTTTTAGATTTATTAATAATTATTAAGTACTTACTTAAATTTAAGTTCACGTATTATTGGCCAGTGGGTACAGGCAGAGGTTCTTTGCAAATAAAATCAAATTTGACATGAAAAAAAAAAAACATTTTTTTTATCACGAAATATTTACGAGTGTAGGCAGTAGAGTCACGTGTGCAAGTATTGCACACTACTAAATCTACAGCCGGTATATGACCTTTAGTAGGTATTTTTTGTTATAGCGGCTACAGAACAGGGCGAGGTGGTGGTGGCAGTGTCTTGACATCGCCAACGCCTTCAACACCTTGCCCTAGAGCTGCGTTATGGGAGGTGCTTATTCACCATCGTATGCCTTCCTACCTCCTTCGAATTGTTTGGGCCTATCTTTCCGGGAAGGTCAAAACTTAGCCGAGCTGGCTAGGACTGGATCGGCGATATGTGTCGTTTGGTGTTCCACAGGGGTCGGTCTTAGGACTGCATCTCTGGAACATCGGTTACGATTGGCGCTGCGGTCTGTTGCTCAGATTTTTCGGCGTAACGTGTTACGCCGAAGACACCCTCGTTACGGCGCGAGGAGCAAACATCGCTATGCAGTCATGTGGTGGGTTGAATACGGTGTTTGGGTCTTTAGGTCGCCCTTGACAAATCCGAGGCTCTGTTCAAACCTTGGAAGGGGCCACCTGTCGGATTCAGCTTACATATAGGGGGTTTTAGCATCGGCATTGAGCCCTCGATGACGTATTTGGGGCTCGTACTCGATAGTCGGTGGAATTTTGGATACCAATTCTGAAGTTTGGTCCCAAAACTGAAACAGGGCATCAGTCACATTCCCGCGGTTATTGCCCAACATCAGGAGACCCAACGCTCGAGTCTCCTGGGGAGCGTCTGACGTCTGAGCGGACACTGTACCTTGGGATAGTGCAGTGCCCTATACGGGGCCTCCGTATGGGAGGAGATCCCGACAGCGAGCAATGCGGCTAGATTGCTTGGTCCGCAGAAGGCGATGGCCGTGAGGGTGATAAGGGGATACCTTACGATCTCAGTTGAGGCGGTATGTCTCTTACCGGAGACCCCACCATGGGACCTGGGAGCGAGGGCCCTTGCGTCATTGTTTAAATGGCACCAAGAAGAGCTGGTGTGGGGCCATGGGCCTGCGTCTCGAGAAATTGAGTCTCTTCGGTCTGAACTCTACCAGAAAACCAAGAAGACCTGGAAGGTGCGACTCGAGCAACCAAGAGGTGGAATCGCCACAATTGAGGCAGTCAGACTGGTAATGGACGAGTGGTTGAAGTAGAGCCATGGTGCTCTCTCCTACCGGTTGTCACAGATGCTTACCGAGCACGGAAGTTTCGTTAATTATCTGTGGCGAATACGCCGGGAAACCACGGCTGAGTGCCAACACTGCGAGGAGCGAAGCGGGAACACAGCGCGGCAAAGCCTCGTAGCAGGTCTGAACGTGGACATTCTCTCTCTGAAGACTATGGTGCGAGCCATGATCTTCAGCTGGAGTAGGTGGGAGCGAGAGACGACAGCGCGACGTGAGATTCATGCACGCTCCCCCAAGAAGCGGGATAACTCTTGAACAACGATAGGGATAGTGCCCGAACCCCCCCCCCCCCCACAGGTGAGGCCGCAGTAGTAGCCATCGGTCTGTTGGTAATCTTCTGGACATTCTTGCGAGGGTATACCCGGGGCTCCCAACCATAGGCTGTTAGGTAGAATCCCTGTAGGATTTTCCTCATGTTAAAAAAACAGCAACAGAAATACATCATCTCTGAGAATTTCAGGTCTCCATCTGTCACGATTTCAGCGATAAAACCTCGTGACTAACAGACAGACGGACGGCTAAGTCTCATGTCTCGTTCATAGGCTCCCGCTTTTACCCCTCCGTGCGTGAATCCGACTCGCACTTGACTGTGCTTTGTTTTTCTTCAATAGGTGCAGCAAGTTCCACCAAGTGCTATCAATCAACTGATTATATCATCTCAAGTGTTCATTTTAGAAATATCTCCACCTAAAGATGGGTTTCTTTCTATTACATGTGGAATTACTCATAGATGCTATTGCGAACTCGTACCGACTAAAACTACCCGGTGCCCTTCTACAGTTACTAGCTCTTGACCAGTTTTGGTTACATTCAGTATATTAATAAAACTGGACAAGAGCATGCCGGACTCGCTTAAGTAGGATTCCATACAAGAAAAGCGGTAATAAATCACGTTCGATATACGGGCTCCTTTTAATAATTTATTTTGTCCGTTTCTATTATTTGTTGCTATAGCAGCAACAGAAAAACATCATCTGTAAAAATTTTAAGTTGTAGGTACTATCACGGTGCATGAGTTGCAGCCTGCTGACAGACACACAGACGACCAACGAAGTCTTAGGAATGATGCCCAGTTTTAACCCTTTTTGTACGCAACCGACTACTAAGGGGTAGGTTCATGGATCACTTTTTTAGGATTCCGTAACGAAAAAGTAAGGACAGGACCCTAAAAAGGTGGTCAAAGACATAACACAGGAGTAATTGTCTAATACATGTCAATGATTGTAATTGCTTGTAGTTTGAATAGAATTGTATTATTGTAACTATTGATTGGAATTCATTTGTAAGGTTCTAAATCTTAGTTTAGTAACATATTAACTGGTTGGGCTGTCCTCAACCACGTCACAAGCAGAGCCAGGCTTTTAAAAATTCACGAACACGTGAGTTTCGCCCCGGCCGAAAGTTTCGGCCCATTTTGGCCGAAACCGAAACTGCGGCCGAAACTCGATTTTTTGGCCGAAACTGGCCGAAACCGAAACCGAAACCGAAACTTCGGTCGGTCACTAATAAAAACTATAGATACGTTTCCGAAACACCGCAAGTCCATAGATTGTTTATTTAGGCACCAACCAGGGTCGCGACTCTAAGCTTGGTGAAAATACTATTAGCAGCGTTTTTCATTCAGTTCATAAAGAAAAGTCGTGAAATACATACCTTGGTGTATTTTGACTAATTTTCTGTCAATTTACGGATTACAGTGCAACTGTGAAATATGATAAATAATAGTTTGAAAAACTAAAAAAACGTTTTATAGAAAATCCAACTAAAAACCAAGAACATTGCCTAAAACCATGTCTGAAACCTGTTGTATAACTTAAAACTCCGAGATTCGATTCCTGAACTTCTTGTGACAACTGCAAGATTCTGTTACATAATAAAAAAACCTTTAATAAACTAAAACGTTTATTTGTACAAAATATTCTTAAAACTAGATCTATCTATTACATAGAACTTTCTTCTCTGGCAATACATACTCCAAATTGTACAGTAGATATATCTCTGTATATTATTAATTGTTTTGTGTAAGTTCCATAGTGACAGTCGATAGTTTTTGTAGCATAAATATGAATCTTCGATCAACAATATACTAGATATCGTGTCGACGCAAAAAGCGGCATAAAATAAATCAATCAATACATATAATAAAATCGTAACAGGTCGCTGTCTGTACATGGAAGATAAATAAAAAAAAATATTATAGGGGGGCTTTATGAACTCAATAGAACCCAAAACAATGATTTTTAGAATTTTTGTCTGTTTGTCTGTATGTCTGTATGTCTGTATGTCTGTATATCTGTTTGTCTGTACGGTTGTGCACGCTAATCTCAGTAACCGCTCAACCGATTGCAATCCGTTTTTTTTTATTTTGTTGAAGTTTGCTCCAGTTAACATTTAGCGTTTGTTTTATGTAAATCGGTTTAGAAATAAATGAGTTATAACACTTTTAAGAATCAGATATTTTGAAAATTTTAATTGTAAATTTGAATGTGAGTGAACCTAAACTGGCGTGTTGGCTTAATCATAAAAGAGCTTAATGATTACGACTATTTTTAAACAATTCAGTCCGCGCCGAAGGCGTGGACTGAATTGTTTTAAAATAGTCTTAATCATTAAGCTCTTTTATGATTAAGCAAACAGGGCAGTTTCAGACGCTGCTTGATGACTCTGATGAAGAAATACCTTTCTTTTCCTACACCTTATGTGACGTAAACGAAGTTGCGGGCTCAGCTAGTAAAAAAATAAAATAAATAAAATAAATCGGCTCACTTTTGTGGGGGCCCGTATCTTTAGTTTAGTTCGGTCCAAACACTGCTAATGTTAAGCCGTAATGCGCATTTAAAACATGCTAAAATAACTATCGAAAGTATAAAGTTTCAAATGAAAATGTCTAACTTTCAATAATTATCTACATATACTGGGTGTAACAAAATTGACTCTCCAAATTTCATAAGATGACTTGGCATCGGAAATCAAATACAAATATTTAATAAATAATTAATAGTTTAAAAAACTAAAAAACACGCTTTTAGCACGCACAATTTTTTTTTTATTTTATACATTTTCCGTATTCCTGACAGCAAACCCTTTCATGTGATACCCATATCATGGAGGCGCATTTCAATAGCCTGTCCGCCATCTTGGACGTCCGCCATATTGGATTTAAGTCACGTGACAATTTTTTTTTGTATTCTTGACAGCAAACCCTTTCATTCGATACCCATATTATGGGGGTGGATTTCAAACAGTCAGTCCGCCATTTTGGGGAGGCCGCCATATTGGATTTGTAATGACGCTTTTTAGCTAGTCATGTATTGTCATCAGAACTCAGAGCGTGTGCAAAATTTCAGCCTGATCGAAGGACGGGAAGTGGGTCAAATTAACATTCCAAGATCTTCTTACATACATAGTTACGGACTTACATACATAGATACTTTCTTACATACATAGTTCGGATTCCCGCACAGAAGCTTCCGTAACAAAAATTACGTTTGTGAGGATGCTTTTTTCTGAACTTAGGTACTAGCTGACCCTCGCAACTTCGTTTACGTCACACATGATGTATAAAAGGAGGTGAATTTCTTCATCAGACTCATCAAGCAGCGTATGAAACTGCCCTGTTTGCTTAATCATAAAAGAGCTTAAAGATTAAGTTATTAAGTCTATTCTAATCTAGCTCTTTTATGATTAAGCCAACACGCCACTTTAGATTTACCCACAAATTCGTAGGAACCGTTGAATTCTAGGTTTTGCGATAGTTGAGATGTCTCTAATTCCTGAACTACAAAACCCTCAACATTGAAACTCGTGTGAAACAATCCTTAAAGTACTCCCTTTATGACACTAAAAAAATTTTTGGAATCGGACCACGCATTGGGAACTTACGACGAAAAAACCATTTCCTCTTTTATCCCCTCTCCCAAAGGAACCGCGCTAAATATCGGGATCAAAAGTATCCTAGAACCTTTCTCGGTTTATAAGCTCGGATTGTACTAAGTTTCATTCAAATCGATTCAGTAGTTTTGGCGTGATACTTATTCGGGATACAGACAGACAGACAGACATGAAAATTTTTAATAACATTTTCGGCTTCAGTATCGATTAGAAAACGCCCTACAATTAAAATTTTCAAAATATCTTCCATGTACAGACTCTCGACCCTCTTCAGTTTTATTATAAGTTTAGATATAGATTTTTGTTATAGTGGCAACAGAACAGGGTGAGGTGGTGGTGGCAGTGTCGCCAACGCTTTCAACACCTTGCCCTGGAGCTGCGTTTTGGAGGCGCTTATTTACCATGGATTGCCTCCATGCCTCCGTCCAATTGCCGGGGTCTATCTTTCCGAGAGGGCCATAACTTACCCGAGCTGACTAGGGCAGGGGTCGGCAACCCGCGGCTCGCGAGCCACTTGCGGCCAAAGACTTCTATATAAAATGAGGTAGACATGCCCTACGCACCGATTTTTGAAAACTATAAACTGCGCTCATTAGCAGCGTTGTTCGCACTGTTGTGAGTCAAAACTTCGAGAGTAGGTACTCGACTTGCAATTGGAGTCCATACGCCTTCTCTTTTACGCTTGTTCTATCCGTATATTGCTATTGTGTGTGGTGACAATTACGTAAATAGTATTTATAAGTGAGTGTAGTCTTAGCAATGTGTGTGTTTGAGGATTACTTTTGAAATCTCGCTTGTTAGAGTACGCCGCGTCTACCTTAGTTTATATAGAAGTCTTTGCTTGCGGCTCTTTGGGTCTGAAGCTGCGGCTCTTTAGTTTCTGACACAATTGCTTCTTATATTAAAAAAAAGTCGCTTTGAACTGAATTGATTAATAATGATCAAGAAGATGTGATCTAAGAAGTCCTTCATTTAACATGAATCGATAACGAGGACAACTAAAATGATTAACTAGCTGTTTTTTTTACGGTTACTCTGATAACTTAGCTTTAAACAACTACAATTTTGTCCTACTATTCTAGTAATAAAGAACAAATCAAAATATTTTATCCCTTCTACCCATGTTGGCTACCACAATCAAGAATTTTTGTAGGAGAAATGTTGGGCGTCTCATCAAACTGACAATTTAAAGGAAAAGTTATCTTGATTGATAGTAATCAAGTAAAAACCTTGGATCAGGAATTCTATTACAGCCGCCGGGTAAAACTACCAGTTGACTGTACTTACTAGGATCACATTTTCAAAACTTCTGGTAAATTTTCCAGCTAAAACCACTTACAAAGCTTACCGAAAGCTTTTAAATTAAGCATTTTTATTGATTCTGATAAGAAGAAGAATTCTGATAAGAAGCTTATCAGAATCAATAAAAATGCTTAATTTAAAAGCTTTCGGTAAGCTTTGTAAGTGGTTTTAGCTGTATGAGGTGGCGTGACTAACTGGCAGTCTGCGGTTGAACCTGAACTGTAGAGGCTGAAGTTCTGGCAGAAATTTAGCAGCGGAATGCTTTGGTGCGTCAAAATGGCAACCATCTTCGGAAGAGATCAAGAACTGGCATGCTAGGGCGCGTGATAATCTCTTTCATAAATGTGCGACATTTATGAAAAAGATTATCATATACTTATTGGCCAGGCTATATAGCCAGGCCGTTAAGTATTGAGCTCGACTCAGCTATCCGGCCTATTCTGAGGTAGAAAGGCGGCACGGTCTCCGACATACAACTTCACGAAGCTGCACACGGGGCACGGATCTTTTGGTAAATATCTGTGTGAGGTAGTAGACATTGAGCTTGAGACGATGTACCGTCCGTCAGTGCGAGAACAGCGCCGTGCATAAGGTCCTGGACACGCTCGCCTTTTATACAGAGTGAATTGGTAATTGCGCCACTTAGAGACCCTAATAGTCCCAGTCGCTTCGCTTTTTGATTGGTCTTATACTTCCACTCGCCAACCTCGCACTCGTGGTTGACGATGCTACGGCATGAAGCTTTATGCCAGCCGTGCAACTGACTAAGGCGCACTCCTCCTGTTTTGGTGTCGTAGTCCGTTGAGTTTCGGGGGTAACTTTTAGATCCCTCAGTGTCGAACCAGTTGCAGGTAGCGCTAGTTGGGTTGCGGAAGTAGAACGGTTGTCTTTCCTCTGATTCAACAATAGCGACAAGAAGGAAAACTTTAGGAGTTTTGTAGGTATACTAATTTTGGGGATTGGAGAGTCCCAAATAATTACTTTGCTCATGTACGGTGTGGTATCCATAAAAGGTTTCCCTGAATAAATAAAAAAAATCGAACACGCCTAGGTATACAAATTTATTGTGAACGTTGGACCACCGAGATACTATTATCGACCATCAAATTCTTTCACCTCATTACGTCATGGGGCGACGCCTATATACTCGAAGAGGTACAAATGCTACGTTACCTAATACCTACGACGTGTGAACAACGAAAACTTTTTGTGTCTCTTTAAAAATCTAGAAATTTAAAATTACAAGTTTTTGGCTCTTCTGGCTCAAAAGGTTGCCGACCCCTGGACTAGGGCAGGGTCGACGAGATGTGTCGTTCGGTGTTCCATAGGGATCGGTCCTAGGACCGCTTTTGTGGAACATCGGTTACGATTGGGTGCTGCGTGATCCGTTGCTCAGAGGTATCGGCGTAACATGTTACGACGACACCCTCATTACAGCGCGAGGAGCAACGCACCAAGACGCAGCCCTATGCTCGTGAAAGAGACGGCGGTGAAAAAGCGGGAGAGAACTCTCCCACCCGAGTTCCACAGTCTGCGGCGACGCGGCGACGCCTCATATTATCAGCCTCCATGACCGGGGGCCTGAGGACGGTGACGGGGCTGCTCACCGTCCTTACAGAAGCAGGCCTTAGACGATAGCGTGACGTGAGAGATTCATGCACGCCCCCTCAAGAAGCGGAATAACAACTGAACAACCCCTCAAAGACGCGGCCGCAGTATGCATCATTCTGAGGGCATACTCGGGGCTCCCAACCGCAGGCTGTTAGGTAGGATACACGTGGTTTTTATTCGGTAGGACTACTGTACAGTGAAAATTTTAGGCCTCTATTTGGCACGGTTCCAGCGATACAACCTCGTGACTAATAGCCAGACGGACGGCAACAGCAATTTCCACCAAGTGCCATCAATCAACGGCATAAATCTTCTCAAGTGTTCATTTTAGAAATATCTCCACCTAAAGAGTAGTTTCTTTCTTTTACGTTTGGAATTACTCATAGATGCTATTGCGAACTCCTACCGACTAAAACCACACGGTGCCCTGAGCTCTTGGCTGGATTTGGTTACATTCTAGAAGTATTCTAGAAGTAAAAAAAATTAACTGTCTAACTATCACGGTGCATGAGTTACAGTCTGCTGATGCTGACAGACAAGACAGACGACCAACGAAGTCAACGAAACCGACAACAATGTTGTAGAGTTATGTAATGTCCTAGATCACCTTTTTAGGATTCCGTAAAAAAAAAATATTATAACTAGGTATTGATTGGAAGTCCTTTGTAAATCTTCGGTTAGTAACATATTAACTTGTTGGACTGCCTCAAACACGTCACAAGAGGAGCCAGGCACTGAAAGTTTCGGCCTATTTTGGGCGAAACCGAAACTTCGGTCGGTCACTAATTAAATTTCATCAAAAGCTGACGAGCTTTTGTGTAAAAACAACGGGGGAGACGTAGTAACTTACATTAAATTTCACCATTCGGTGTGTGGGTTCCCCGGCCTTGGAGCATAGGCCCTGCGACAGCAACGTACACACACACACGTTTACATCACACGTAACTAGCCTACCTATGAAAAGTCAAAACTGTACATCGGAAGTAAAAAAAATCGCTGGGTGTTAAACTTAAGACCGAAGCCGAAAATATAGTTGGAAAATTTTTTGTCTGTTTGCTTTGCGTTGTCCGGAAGGATCTCGAGAAGTACCTACTCAGGAAAGGGTGCTTCTATTCTAACACTCTTAGCTCTAAGGTTTTAAATAAAACAAAACAAATCAATAAGAAAATCATTTATTTACGAAAAATTCGAAATAAATGCTCAAATAAAATCATGTTTAAAAAAAGAATTAAAAACTTTTTAATTAAATAAAAAGAAACATGGAGCTATTATCTACTACTACATTTGATTTGCGAATAACAAATGTTGCTACACGCTAATACATAATATAAGTACATTATTTTATTTATTACTTGGCAACACACAACGAAGCAATTTTTTTTCTACATATGATTTAATATTGGCAGTGTTACTAAGGCTTTTACGATTGGAATTCACTTAATCAATCACTATTTATTGGACGAATGTAGGTTGTGTTTTGAAAAGTACAGTTCGACTTCAAATAACTACCTATAAGCTCTTTTTACACTAAATTAACGAATGTATTCACTGTTTTGGATTTTACCACATTTCGGCCGCCGAAACAGGTTTTTTTGTAATAAGTATAGCTTTTTTACACTAACGTAGAAAACAAGCATATGGCTGACCTGATAGTAAGTGGTTACCACGGCTTAAGGATGTTAGTAACACCAGAGATCTGATTGGCTACTATCTTAGATCAAGAACAACCTTGATCTAAAGCTACTATAGGTGAAAATAAAATAATATTTTGATGAACTTAGTGAATTCCAACCCTTGTTTTTTGTCAATATATTGTGATGCTAATGTCTTTATATATAAATCGGCTTATACATTTTTAATAAAACTTTATTCTATAATAAAAATAAACAATGTTTTATATGATTTATATTCCGTATAATATGGTAAGCGAGCACCTTCAGTTAAAAATTATGTGCTTAAATGTATAAAAAATGTAATATACAGGTTGAATTATGCAAATGTATAGTTAAATGTAAGATATAGAAAATATTTGATTGCTCGGGAATCGAACCCGTTACGTAAATAGCACCATTTTTAGAACCGATATCTGTGATAATTCAACCTGTATATTATTTTTGTCTAGTGTCAATTCGCCGCTGTCTACCCTCACGAAGATGTATGCGTAATTCTGTGCTATGTCATAAATTATTTCATAATACACATTTTTATAAATCTATATAAAACATTTTTGTTCCTAAACATTATTCGAAGGCACGACGATGTTAATATTGTATAATAAAATGTTTTACCTAAAATTACAATAACATACAAATTGATATTTAATATATATAATTCGTAATATTTTTTGTACCGAATAACTTTTTCACTCAACATATCGGCCAACAAGTCAGCCGACATGTCAGCGAGTAAGTTCGCCAAGATAACAGAACTCTATTTAACAACTGTAAAAGTATCTGAAATATTTTTAACTTGCGTAAATATTGGGAAGCGTTTTATCTATTTAAATTATTTTTATAGTAGTACAAGGTTAGTACGGAAGACAAAATCTTTCCAATCGATATGTCGCAGAGAAATCAGGAAAACAGAGGGTTCGCGAAATACCTAGAATAATAAATTTAAGGACTATCCCGTTCTCGAAATGATTGGGAGGAAATCCAGGAATGGACTATTTTAGGCTGATTTGATTGATGGAATATGAATTAAACACTAATTATAATAGTATACATAAATGTAGACAAGTTATTAATGAAACAATTTAAACTGAATCTAAAGAAACGTTTATAGCCTCGGCTGCTCACCATTATTCGTTGAAGTCTAAAGTGGGTACCGATGGATGATCAGTTGCGGTTTTTCCAGTTGCCAACGTTAAGCTGGTGATCCTGGTTGCCAATAACACGGCGTGGTGATCGAGAAGTCAAGAGTTTCAAGAGCAGCCAGGGTTTAGCTGCCTCGGCTGCACTATACTGGATCTACTTAATAGGATCCGAATCCCTCACGCCTAAGTTGTAAGAAGTATTCAATATTTTAGTAAGAGGACGAATTAAAAATTATTTAATTGCTAGGAATTTCACAAAGTGTCTGATATCCTTATTTCTCAGCGAAAGTTATAAATTTGACAAAGCAATCTACAAAATGTCATTTGTTAATCAGAATAACAAAATTTTGTCAAACATACGCACAGATCTGCTTAAAATTATTTAAGTTTTTATATCATGCATAACTATTGGTTGCACCAAATTCATACGCAAGCGTATTCGATACGATTATAACTATGCTTTCACTTAACAAAACCTAACCAACAAGTTAGCTAACAAGTTGTATGACATGCTGGCTTATGAGTAGCCGCTTAATTTTTACCCCACTACGCGATTGAAGAAAGGTATTGTGTTTATCAGACTCAGCACGTTTTGTCTTTATTAGAGGCCAAACGCATGAACCGATTTAGACGATTCTTGACTAAATCGATTAATCTCGAACTCGCGAGTTTCATTACAGTGGGGTATTTTGGAGAAGTTAAATAAATTTACTTGTTAATGGATATAGTTTTTTTCTTTTTGTATTCGTCAATTCTTTCTTCTTGATGAGACAGAAGAGTCGTGTTTCCTTCTAAAAGATGGAGAAGTTACTTTTTGAGTAACTTTTCTTCTTCAGGGTTGTCTTTGTCGCCAGATTTGAAGGTTGCGTTCGTATGGGGGCTGGCAGATGTTGGAACAAACTGTGGAAAAAACATACAAAATATTAATAAGTAAATAAATAATAAAGAAACTGGTGTACGTCACGCAGTTTCACTCGCGTAGTTCCCTTTCCCGTGGGCAAACGGGAATAAACTATAGCCTATGTTCACCGGGAAAAGTATACCTTTCCAACAGCGAAAGGATTTTTAAATCAGTCCAGTAGTTTCGGAGCCTATTGATGCAAACAAACAAGCAAACAATAATTATCATTCCTCTTTATAATATTATGATAGTATAGAAATTAAGTATACGATGGGACACAACCAAGATCTTAGTAGCCCAATCCAGGTTCTACAAGTGCTAACAGATGATCTCATGGCAAAGAAATGGAAAAGCTTGAAACAAATCCTTGTATCAAACTGTCCGGTCAGTATCGCACTGGAAGGCCAATCACCCTCCCAAAATGATTGGATGAGACCTATGTACAGCAATGGTATTTATGTAAAACAAGCCGGTGGCCGCGGCTATCCATCTCTGTACCAAATTTCAGACAGGCCCGTTCAGCCCTTATAGCATAAATAAGTATGTAACCATAACCGAACGTCTCCACAAACTTTCAGATTCATCATATTAGTAGGTTAACTATTTGTTGCACCTAATTCAATCGAAGGCATATTTGACACAACATTAAAAAAAATTCACGTAACTGAACCTAACCAACAAGTTGGATGACAAGTTGGTTTATGAATAGTCGTTTTATTTCTAATCAATCGTGTAATAGGATTGATGTATTTCTCAAACATTTACTTGCTGCATGTGTTTTTATTAGCCCCTCTCTATAAAATAGAGTGCAGAGGGGCTTATGTCGAGAATTTGTCTGTAACTGTGACTCTGTTGCATAATATTACATCACTAGGTCACGTGGATCATCTGTTCAAAGTTTGAAATAAAACAAAACTGACAACGTCAATCGGATTGAACTTTCACTTTCACAATAAACGTGTTAGAGAGAGCAGTCTGTCTTTGTTATTATATGTGTAGATAATAATACTTATATACTAAATATAAATACTTACGAAACACGATCTTAATATCTAATTCTAGCGACTTCCAAAGTCTAGCGGCGTGCAAATAAAATTACAAATTACTTATAAGCAAGAATAAGGCATATTGCCTAATTAATTTAGCATTTTAAGCCGTTAGACTGTAACATTTTCTTATATCACTAAGGCGGCAGACAAGCATACGGCCTGACCAATAGTGGCCACCGCTACCGTAGTGTATGGAACGTTTGAAACCGCAAGTTGTGATTGTGACAGTCCATTGTTGAAATTTTCTAAGTCACCAATAAGGTCTTATACTTAGCTTAATGCCTGACTGAAGGCTTAATGGGCGGCTTGAAAATGTTCAAAAGTGGGTTACAAAAATACAACTTTAAGACGATGATCCCGATTGTCAGTAACATACTGAGTCAACGGCTTTTACGTGCTTTCCGAAGCACGGAAACACTCGCAAATAAATGTCACAAAGTTTTTTTTTTTTAACGTGAGGGAAAATCCTCGTAGGATGCTATGCCGGACTCTTACCGACTAAAAAACCTCACGTAGCGCCCAACAGCCTATGGTTGAGAGCCCCGGGTAAGCCCTCAGGAAGGATGTCCCGTGACTCCCAACAGACCTACGGCCGCCAATGCGGCCTCGCCCAGGGGGTGGTTCGGGTGCAATCCCGCGTCTATGGGGGGTTTCGGGTGTGACCCCGCTTCTAAGGGGGGGCGTGCGTGAGTGCTCACGTCACGCTGCCGTCATGGGCCTGCTTCTGTAAGGACGGTGAGCGGCCCTCTCACCGTCCTCAGACCCCCGGTCATGGAGGCCGATAGTCCTCGGCGAAGACACGTCGGCGGCGCCCAGGGCGCCGACTGCGGAACTCGGGTGGGAGAGTACTCTCCCGCACCCGGCCCGCCGCCTCCTTCGCGAGCATGACCTGCTCGCAGAAAGAGGCGGCGCAGTCCCACTTACTCCCGCCGGAGAGCATGGCTCGCACCATGGCCTCAAGCGAGAGAGTGTCCACGCCAAATATTTGTATTTGATTTCCGATGCCAAGTCATCTCATGAAATTTGGAGAGTCAATTTTGTTACACCCAGTATATGTAATTATTGAAAGTTAGTCATTTCATTTGAAACTTTATACTTTCGATAGTTATTTTAGCATGTTTTAAATGCGCATTGCGGCTTAACATTAGCAGTGTTTGGACCGAACTAAACTAAAGATACGGGCCCCCTCAAAAGCCCTCCGGCACAAAATGTCCACATCTCAAAATGACTACTTCTCAAAATGACTACCATTCTACTTCTCAAAATGACTACTTCTCAAAAGTGAGCCGATTTATGATGGTGCCGCTTTTTGCGTCGACACGATATCTAGTATATTGTTGATCGAAGATTCATATACATCACTACAAAAGTTATCGACTGTCACTATGGAACTTACACAAAACAATTAATACAATACACAGATATATCTACTGTACAATTTGGAGTATGTATTGCCAGAGAAGAAAGTTCTATGTAATAGATAGATCTAGTTTTAAGAATATTTTGTACAAATAAACGTTTTAGTTTATTAAAGGTTTTTTTATTATTTAACAGAATCTTGCAGTTTTCACAAGAAGTTCAGGAATCGAATCTCGGAGTTTTAAGTTATACAACAGGTTTCAGACATGGTTTTAGGCAATGTTCTTGGTTTTTAGTTGGATTTTCTATAAAACGTTTTTTTTAGTTTTTCAAACTATTATTTATCATATTTCACAGTTGCACTGTAATCCGTAAATTGACAGAAAATTTGTCAAAATACACCAAGGTATGTATTTCACGACTTTTCTTTATGAACCGAATGAAAAACGCTGCTAATAGTATTTTCACCAAGCTTAGAGTCGCGACCCTGGTTGGTGCCTAAATAAACAATCTATGGACTTGCGGTGTTTCGGAAACGTCTCTAAAGTTTTTATGTACCTATCACTAGCGGACGTCAGGCGGTTTCACCCTCGTAGTTCCCGTTCCCGTGGGAATACTGGAATAAAATATAGCCTATGTTCACCGCAAAGAGTGTAGCTTCCCAGCAGTGAAAGAATTTTTCAAATCGGTCCCGTAGTTCCGGAGCCTATTCGTTACAAACAAACAAAAAAACATCTTTCCTCTTTATAATATTACTAGCCGATGCTCGCGGCTTTGCCCGCGTGAAATTTGGTTCCCGCTCCCGCTTCCCATGGGAACATATTCCCGAGATGCAATGAAGCCTATGTGTTATTCCAGACTATAGTCTACCCCAGTTCCAAATTTCAGCCCGATCCGTTCGGCCGTTAGAGCGTGATTGAGCATCCAAACATCTTTACAAACTTTCACATTTATAATATTAGTAGGATTATACTGAAGAAATAAACATTTTTATTATTTATTTATTTTATTATAAAGTCAATATACACACATAGTCTTACATTTAATTTAAAATTAACTATAATTAATTTATTAACCCGTCTCTCATCGTATCCGGTGCAAATGTACCCATCACACAGGCGGCATTGCCTCGCTGAATAGCGATGGCCAACCTTTGCACCAGATACGAACCGGAACGGGAGTCACTGGTCTTATCCCTCAACCGATGCCCCAATTCTTTAATTAGGTTCTTGGCGTCTGTACCCCAACTGCCCATCGTCTCTACAGCGAAAGGAACAAAGAAATATTGTTTTGCTAAGACCGCATA
Organism: Miltochrista miniata; assembly: GCA_933228765.1. Lineage (NCBI taxonomy): Eukaryota > Metazoa > Arthropoda > Insecta > Lepidoptera > Erebidae > Miltochrista > Miltochrista miniata. The sequence continues at coordinate 18,843,529 of OW121774.1, read as the reverse complement.
TTTATACTTTTTTCTTTCTGCTGCATCTTCAGCAGCAGCTGCTGGAGAACGGACGGTACGCCTAAGGTGACTAGGAGCGACTGTACTTACGCACGTAGCATCCCACAGGAGACATTTGCCCCTTTTCCACGGCACCAGAGTCATACCGTCCGGTCTCTTGCCGTCTGCTCTACTGAGGCCGGGTGGCTCCAACAGGCATGGGACAGCTACTGAAATAAAGGCTCTTCGGATGATATCGTTAAGAGCATGGTGACGCGGAAATCTACCTTTGCCCCTACGACAACTCAGCGCGTGGTGACCATCCTCCTCCACCATGGAACCGCAGGTGCATCTATGGGATTCACACACCTTGCAGCCCAGGCGGAGAGGCGAAGGCAGCGCGTGCAACCATGCTCCTGATTCTGGCTGCGATACAGCCTGCAGCCTGGCCAGATCGGGCACTGAGGCGCCCTCCATTAACTGCTCTCTAACAGTCTTAATAATGCCGTCATCCCAAACGCGTTGGATGTGAGGAACGGCAGGCCTCGACGCTGCAGAACTGCGGACAAACCAAGCTGCCTCGGCATCGGCTGCAAAGGGCACGGTCACTCCGCCACCATTAGAGTGAAGAATTGAAGTGACGAGGTCCGCTACCCCATGCGCCGACGCCAGAAAAGCCGGCAAACCCACATCCCGAGCACATCGCACTCCTATGCCTCCGTGGCGGATGGGAAGCGTTGCCTGAGTCCACTGTGACTCGTTCAAAGATACATTTAAAATCGACTCAACTGTATGTTAGAAACAATCATCAAAAGTTGCGACTTCCACTGGATAGAGCCAGGTAGGTGCTGTTCGCAAAAGATATGTCATCTTCGGGAGGGCGAAACATGTGCGCAGTAATACTATGGCTATATGAGACGAAAGAGCTTTGAGACGCTCTCGAGTGGTAAGAAGAAGTGTATTATGTGAGGAAAGAGCATCTGGCACTCCATCAGGAAAGATGGGAGACCCTAAAAGGGTGAAAGAGTGAGAAGAGATTTCCTTTAGGCCAGGCAAAAGGGAATTGTATTGTGGAAAGCTACCGCGAGCTTCGGGACCGCATGGGTAAAATTCACATTTAGAGGGATTCACTTCCAGACCCAGGTCTCTAAAACGAGGAATCAAAGTGTTCAGATCCTGGTAGACGTCTTCCGGTGAACCCCCAAGAGTCCCGTCGTCCAGATACCATAAATTCAGTTTAGACTTTAGCTCCGTGATGATATTATGGATCGCTAAACTGAAAACGAGGGGCCCCAGCGGATCCCCCTGCTGCGCTCCCACTTGAGAAGAAATCAAACTATTATTGAAGAAGAGATTAGAGGGATAATAGTATACTTGAAAAAGAAACGGGTAGAGAGAGGGAATCTGTTCCTTAACGTTACACAAAAGAGCGTCTCTTTCTAGCGTGTTGAATGCATTTCGAATATCAAGCTTAAGCACCACGCTGTCTGACCGCGCGGGGTCCATAACGAACGCACGTGTCGCATGGATAGCGGCCTCGCAACCCCGCCGCGTCCCAAATCCCAGCTGGTGTGGTTTCAGATACTCCGCCATCGCCTCTCTCACGGACCGGCACGCTAGCTTGGCCGTCAACCTACGAAACACACTCCCGACCGCTATAGGCCTGACCCCACCATCTTTCTTTTTGAGAGCACAAAGGGAGGCACCGTACAAATAAGGGCAGATCGCGGGATTTAACTTCCCACCTAATAAAAAATTGGCCAGTCTTGTCAAGCACTCCAATAGCCGTTGCCCACTCTCGCCCGCAGATCCAGATGTGAGCTCCTTCAAATGGCCAGGACGTAAGCCGTCTAAGCCCGCCGCCGAACCGCTATAAAAAGTGCTTAATGCAATTGTCACGTCCTTCTCCGAAACCGTAGCCACCGACAAGGAAGTTTCCGGCATCGGTGGAAAGTTGAGCGGACGTGATGGGCCCTATGGATTATACTTATAATATATAATTTAATATATAATATAGATTAGGCATAACCTTAGACCTTATAATATATTATATACTAAAATGTATATCTTATTTCAACAATTTGGCGTCTGGTAGGGTGGATTTTTTCTCTATAAACTGTGGTTTTAGTAAAGTTAAGTATAATTATGACATGAAATACAAAACTCTGTGCTAACGGTTGGATGTTATAATTTCCACTAATATTCGGTAATAATGTCATCAATGTATGCTTAGGCGATGCTACTGCAATGCCAAGCCAACACAGAAAACGATAGACAAGCTGTTTAGCTGTCAAGGTAAATTAATAAGTGAACGGATTGTAAAGGGTGTTTTTTTTCGAGGTATAGAACTTTGAAATGGAATAAAACGAAAGTGATTGTTTTTATTGATATGGAAATGACTTTATTCGAAAGGAAATCTTCTGGCATTATAATTTAAATATGATTTCTGGCATATAACCGCCAGGGCTGGCTCGGACGTAGTCTAATCTAGAGGTCCAATTTTCGATGACTTTCCCAACATTTGTGGCCGTATAGCGACAATATCGCGCCGAATGTTATCCTCCAAGTGGTCAATCGTTTCGGGCTTATCGGCGTAGACGAGCGACTTCACATATCTCCACAGAAAATAGTCAAGTGGCGTAAAATCGCACGACTCTGGAGGTCAATCCACGTGTCCAAAAAGTGAAACTATGCGGTAACCAAACGTTTCCTTCAATAAATCAATTGTGGCACGAGCTATGTGACATGTTGCGCCGTCTTGTTGAAACTACTACTCCTGCACATCATGGTTGTTCAATTGATGAACGAAAAAGTCAGTAATCTTCGCTCTATAGCAGTCACGATTACCTGTAACATTCTGGTCAGCATCGTTTCTGAAGAAGTACGGACCAATTATTCCACCAGCCTATAAAGCACACCACACAGTCAGTTTTACTGGATGTAACGGTGTCTCAACATACACTTGAGGATCATCATCACCCCAAATATGGCAATTTTGTTTATTGATGTATCCATTCAACCAAAAGTGAGCTGCACCGCTAAAGAAAATTCGCTTATGAAAATCACGATACGCATTTCGGACAGAACCATGATTTTCAAAATAAATTTGCACAATTTGGAAGCATTGTTCAGGCTTCAGTCTATTTATGTTAAAATGCCAAACCATACTAAACATAAATCACTTTACAGCTGACAAAAATACCGCCGCCGGTTAAAACAGCTAGGCCAACTTAAAGTTCTATACCTCTAAAAAAAACACCCGTTATAAATAAAATGCTCAGAATGCTCTAATTAATACCCCTGTGATTGATAAAGTCACCAACTTGTGGGGCACCACAAGTAGGTTGACTTCAAAAATTCGTTTTGAGTTCTCGTCCAATAATAAGGATAACTCGTTTTAGGGTGTCTATCAGAGTACAGTCGGTAGCTAAAAGTCACGTAATGAACCTCAGTGTGTAACGAAACCATAGCGGGGTTCAGGTTTAAGCACAGCGCCATCTATCGAGAGTATAGAAAGTAATAGACGATACTCGCGGCTCAGCCCGCGTGGTACCTAACTGTTTCATGTTCCCGCGGCGCTCCCCATGGGAACATAATTCCCAGTATGATATGTATTGTGTTATCCCCTTTTTTTCGGCATGTATTTAAATCGATACCTATATGTTTATTCCCTTTTTCCGAACAAAATATTTCAAAGTTAAACCAAAAATACTGACTTGCTTAGTATTCTTAGCTTGCACACTATACCAGATTCATTATACTGTTTAATGGTATTTGCAGAACTGTTTTACTGAACGAATAACTATTATCAGAATAGTATATCAAAAAATTCCATTGTTCAACAAAAATATTAAAACTTTTTTAAGGAAATCTATCGCCTAATTTACTTTTAGGAACATCGTTTATTCTAAGTAAAACCTCAATTTAATCAGTCACCTCTACAAAATTAAATTTTATTGATCAAAAAAAATAAAAGTTTAATCTAACCTAACCTGGTCCTATTCCGTTATATTATAAGATAGTACTATTTAGAGTGCAAGTTAGTATTTTTGATATGCAATTCGTATTTCTGTTTCACAAATCATAAATTCGATGTACGAACCACATTTTTGGTGTAAATTCGATTAAAAAGGTCATCTCGTTCTGAGTAATATTTAAATTTTTAAGTAGGACATGTTTAGTTTATCAATTGGTTTTTTTGCACAGCATTTAATTTTCTGGTTTGCATTCAGTAAATTAGTGGAGTTACCTAGTGTGCAGAAAAATTAAACAGAGGTGCATTTAAAAATATCCCTTTTTTTTCCAACGTGAGGGAAAATCCATCATGGATGCTATGCCGGACTCGGCGGACTCTTACCGACTAAAAAACCTCACGTAACGCCCAACAGCCTATTGGTCTAAGAGCCCATGAACATCTACCAGTATGTATTTGACCAGACCTGAGGTTTTGTACACTGAGACTCCTATACCTACCATGCATTATGCAGTGACTCACTAAACTCTAAGTGAGTCACGCGACGACTGCGCAGCCAGAACAGGTATCGATTTTTGACTAGTTTTAAATGCATTTGACCACGTTTGCCGTTTTAAAAAAATGAAAATATATTATTATTATAATCGGAAAATAAGAATGGCAGACCATTATCGTGAGTTTTACTTAGTGGCAGACGATTTTGAAAATGCCTAAAAAATTTTTTTTTTGAAAGTATTTGACCAGATCTGCCATTGAAACATTTAATTGATTATGGTCTTAAAAGCTTATATTCAAAAAGGCAGACGTCGACATAGAGCATTTACATAAAAAAATAATAAAATATTACTCACTACTCGGTCAGATGAATACGCATTCCGTTCGCTGTTTTAAATTAATATCAATATAAATACTGTGGGACATTCACACACAACGCCATCTAGCCCAAACCAAGATAATATAAGCTTTTGCTATGAGATTTAGACAACTGACAAACATACTTAGATCTTTCTTAATAGATATAGGTACACATTATACCTAGAAGTTACATAGAAACACCTGAACTCCGAAAAACTATTAAATATGACTGCCTCGTTGGTCTAGAGATCGTAAAGCCCAAATGAGGATCACGAAGTCGTGGATTGTTTCCCAACATGCCACAAAAAATTATGTGAGCCACAAATATAATTTGTCTACAGTCTGGGTGTTTCTATGTAGGTATTAACAAAAAAAAATGATTCAAGTATTAATATCCTGTTGTCTGATTTCCATAACACAATAAAGGTAATCGTAGTTTACTTTGGGATCACATTATAAGTACTGTGTAAAAATTGTACGCATCTGTAAATAATTTGTCTTTCTAAAGTTTTATAAATTCTAATTTTATATATTTTACTATTATAATTTTAATATGAAAGAATCATAAATAATGCGGTATACGCTGATAAATCACATAGATTACCTACTATTTATATTTTGTTATTATTTCGACATGTCAAAATATTAAGTGTTAAATGAGTTAAGAGGGAACAAGGGCTCAGAGAAATTTGCAAAATAGGTATTTGAATTTAGATGTTGCCATCGCAGTGCACCTAATAACAACCCCGTAATGTGCGATAAGAAAAACTTTAGTTCAGATGGATTTTATTTGGACGAGTAGATTCGTAGTTAGAGGACTAACAGGCAAATTCAAAACAATTTTTCAGATATTTGCATTTGACATACAAGAAATTTTACAACACCAAGAAAATGCAAGCACCGCAATAACAGATTATCAAAAAACAAAACTTCAATTCAAACGCAAAGTTTTCGATGTTAAAGGAGTAAAAATTTCTTTTAAAAATATAAATCTCTAGTTTAGAAAGATCAAATAAGTTTTAAAGTACTGCTTATTTAAATTCAGTTTCTTAGGAATATTAAGAAACTACTCGTTGCATTTGCCTGATAATTCCGTATAAAAATTCATGTGCATGTATTACTTATGTATTGCCCGGTTTGAACATTATTTCCGTACAGATACGGACAAATCCGTATATATGGCAAGACTGAATATGCATGCGGCTACAACGAGTACCAGCACGCGCCGTACGCGCCGCATTATGACGCATTTTACGAAAAACGGAGTGTGCAGTGCGGTTGAAATGCGAGGTTTCATATCATTACCTACATACAACGAAATCTAAAATGCAGCGCGGTCGGCGCGTACGGAGCGTACGTTGCTAACAAATGTGCGATCAGCTTTAGAGAACATACTAACTGTCAAACAAAAAAAGATCAAACCTGACGTATGGTTTAGTCTTAAAAATTAATTTATTAAAATGAGGCGTTATTGAAACCCTTTTTTGTGTTCTGGTTTAATCTGCAATCAGTATTTTTCTTTTCTTGAACTATAAGCAGATTATGTTGGGTAGATATATTGACATGTGAAGTGTGCCTCTCAGCAGAGACATCTACTCCTTAGGTCCACAGCTCAGTCACTCGCAAGATGTAGGCTCAATATGTCCCTTCTTTCTATTTGGATTTTCTTCTTCTTATTGAAATCTGAAAACTATTGCTCAAGAGTCTGTATGACGCTAAATAGACTATCATCTTGATCTAGATCACAGGAGTCGTAAGGTGTACTAAATTAACTCTTTTTTTAGTCAAAAATGTCGTGAATTTTAAGCTGGATCTTCTATACTCAATGTCTGGTTTAAAATGTATTTTATAATTACCAGAAAGACAATAGTAAATCTTAATTAACTCGAACCACATGTTGTTTTTTAATTATTACAGTTCTTTTAATTAATTTATTTCGTTAAAACGCATAGAACTGAACGTATCTACCACTTTCTTGCACGCTGAAATTAATATCATCTGTTATCTTCTTTAAACTGATTAGCGTCAGGGGGGCTCTTAACAGGTAATTTTAAGTAATCATTTGCTGTTCTAAATTACTCAGGAACATTTATAGATACTGTGTCTATAGCATTGAAATATATACGTGGAGGTATAAGTAGTAGGTAATATATTCGTCGTGACAAATTTAAAGAGTAAAAAAGCACTATTTTAAAACATTGCTTTAAAATTCAAAATAAATACAGTGACATAGGTACTCGCAAGTAAAATATATGCGTTGGTGCGGGCGTTAGTGAAACAGACTGTCGCTCTGAGATCTTGGGTTCGATTCATGGGTCGGACAAATATTTGTTTGACCCACAAATAGTTGTTTCAGGGTTTAGGTGTCTCTATCTATAATGTGTAAGTACCTACCTATGTATTAAGAAAGATCTAAGTATGTTTGTCAGTTGTCTAAATCTCATAGCAAAAGCTTTTATTATCTTAGTTTAGGCTAGATAGCATTGTGTGTGAATGTCCCACAGTATTTATATTGAAATTAATGTAAAACAGCGAACGGAATGCGTATTCATCTGACCAAGTAGTGAGTAATATTTTATTATTTTTTTATGTAAATACTCTATGTAGACGTCTGCCTTTTTGAATATAAGCTTTTAAGACCATAATCAATCAAATGTTTCAATGGCAGATCTGGTCAAATACTTTCAAAAAAAAATTTTTTGGGTATTTTCAAAATCGTCTGCCACTAAGTAAAACTCACGATAATGGTCTGCCATTCTTATTTTCCGATAATAATAATAATATATTTTCATTTTTTTAAAACGGCAAACGTGGTCAAATGCATTTAAAACTAGTCAAAAATCGACACCTGTCCTGGCTGCGCAGTCGTCGCGTGACTCACTTAGAGTTTAGTGAGTCACTGCATAATGCATGGTAGGTATAGGAGTCTCAGTGTACAAAACCTCAGGTCTGGTCAAATACATACTGGTAGATGTTCATGGGCTCTTAGACCATATGGTTGGGAGCCACTGGCAAGCCCTCGGAAGGATGTCTATAATGAAATTTGGAACTGGGGTAGACTATAGTCTGGAATAACACATAGGCTTCATTGCATCTCGGGAATATGTTCCCATGGGAAGCGGGAGCGGGAACCAAATTTCACGCGGGCGAAGCCGCGAGCATCGGCTAGTCTATACTTCTATACTAATATTATAAAGAAGTAAAGTTTGTGTGTTTGTTAAATTGTAAGGGGTAATCTCGGGATCTACTGAACCGATTTTAAAAAATCCTTCACCAATAGAAAGCTACGTTATTGTAGAGTGTCATAGGCTATTTATAGCATTACGCTACAACGAATAGGAGCGGAGCAGTAATAGTAAATGTTTAAAAAACGGGGGAAAAGTTATTTCTTTTGAGAGCTTCGTTGCGTGTGCTGCGTAAATATTTATAGTTATGCAAAAAATATGTACTACAAAATTGTTTCCCCTTTAAAAAAAGTTCTAAAAAAATTGTTCGATAGCATGTGTCTATCTTTGGGTTGGTGTACAATAAACATTTTAACGGCAATCAATTTCTTTCTACAATAATGCCACGGGATGGGATGCGGGGTCCTACTAACATCTTAAGGACCCCAATGGGTCGGATCCTCCTCGTGGTGCATCCTGGGCAACGGAGTAACGACCACTCCCCTTCCTCTGTGGGGGAGTTCTGCTACTCTGGCTAATTCCGACCGAGGCGGGAGTAACCCACCTGTGGGTTGCTCGGTGGTGTGTGTTGCTGCCGACCGCGCCGTTATTCACGGCCGACAGCAGCAATACTGGGTCGCCGTCGCTTCGCCACCTTTGCTGGCGTGACGACGGCGGCAAAGTGGGAGAGGCACTGCGTGGGGGGCGGGAGTTTGGGTAAATGCTTCCGCCCTGCCATGCAGTTCGGGCTGCCGGCCGTGAATAACGGCGCGACCGGCGGCAACAGTGCTGGGCCGCTGTGATATCCCTCGGCCCGGCTAAAGGGTGAGGAGAAACACCGCGGGGTTTAGTGGGTAGGACGGTCCATACCGGACCGGGCCGGGAGTCCCACACACCATCCCAGCTGCCCACGCAGCTGGGATGAAGGCGCGTAAAGGCGTTCCCCGCGTCAACAAAAAAAAAAAATGCCACGGGAGACCTCTTTCATAAACGAAATTGTTCTTAAAAATAATGCGACGGGAATACACGCGACGAGAAACCTTTCTCTCTCTCTCTCTCTCTCTCTCTATCTCTCTCACGTAGTATTAATTATTAACGACAAGACGCTACGGGAGCAAACGCAACGCGACGGGAGTAAATGCGACGGGAACAGGTAATACTCTCTCTTATGTGGCGCAAACGAAGTTGCGCGGGTCAGCTAGTAATATTATAAAGAGGAAAGATTTGTTTTTTTGTTTGTTTGTAACGAATAGACTCCGGAACTACTGGACCGATTTGAAAAATTCTTTCACTGTTGGGAAGCTACACTCTTTGCGGTGAACATAGGCTATATTTTATTCCAGTATTCCCACGGGAACGGGAACTACGAGGGTGAGACCGCGTGACCATAGTAGAATTATATATAGTAGGGTATCTCCGACCCCGACCGCACGATACTTACCTACAGTATCAGGGCTGTCACTTTTAGTTAATTCAATCGTCATAAATGACAGGTTAGGTTAAACAATTGGACATTCTCATACAACATCATCTAGTCCAAATTAGGCCAGTTTAAGCTTGTGCTATGGGATCTAGACAACTGATGGACATTATGTACTTACATATTTCTAAATACATGCATAGTAGGTATACAAAAACATCAAAACTTTGATAAAAAACTTTGAGGAACACACAATTTATTCGATTTCACCCGAATCCAACCTGGGACCTCAGCACAGCATTCCCATATTAATGATGGCAACAGTTTTATGGGTCACACAAATAATTGGACCGACCCAGGAATAATACTAGAACTACACTACCGACTGCGCCTCAGAGGCAATTAGAATCAAAATAAATAATCTGTGAAAATTTCAGCTTTCTAACTATCACGGTTCCTGAGATACAGCCCCATGACGGACGGACAGACAAAGTTCAAAGACAGACAGACGGACAGACAGACAGACAGACGGACAACGTAGTCTCATAAATAGACTTCCGTTTTTATCCTTTAGGTAGGGAACCTTAAAATCGACCGAAATTCTAGAATATTTTAGCTTTTTCTTAATTCATACACTTAACACTATTTGCATTCTTTTGAAGGTTCTATATTCGTTTGAAGTGCCATAAAGTTTCGATTATCAGTCAGTCAGTTCACTCACTGCATACATACATATAGTCACGCCTTTATCCCAAAAGGGGTAGTCAGAGGCGAAATATACGCCCACATCTCACCTTATAGTTGTATGTCCCACGAAATACGTGGTGAGCCTATTGCCGTGTTGAAATGGACGGGTAGTGTTTTGTTGAAAGGTATTAAAGATACTTCAAACTTCTAGTTTAATCCACAAAGAAATTATAAGGGGTCGAAAATGAACTGAGTGGGTTCGAAGCAGTACCCAAGGGTAAGAGGTGACTAAGGGAACACCTTCGCAAAAAGATCTATTGCGTAGAGAAGGAAAACTCAAAATGAAACCCGATTGTCAGTAAAATGACAATCGTTAAGCCAAGTTGAAGGCCTTATGCTTGGCTTGAAAATTTTCAACTGCGGGTCGTGGCGACCTGCGCCTGTCCATTCCGACACGGCAATAGGCTCACCACCTATTACGTGGGACATAAAACTAAAATGTGAAATGGGGCGTATACTATGTCGCTGTCTACTCCTTCGGGGATAAAGGCGTGATTATATGTATGTATGTAAGTAAAGATAGCGGGCATATGACACATACATTTTACGTAATCACGCGCACGCGGTTCGCGGCAACACTGATTGAACACTTGGTTTACCAGCTGGGAGCTTTACGACTTGTACTGATTTTTAAATGTGTGCGGGACGCGCGGCTCGTTCTGACGCGACGCGCTCGTAGGCACTGCGCACGCACACAAGTATACCGCGCTCGGTACCTTTGATATCATTTTGTTTGAAGATGCCTAAGGGCTTGTTTAAGGAGAGGCGGCGCGTCGAGCGGTGCGGTCCGCCGAGCGGGCCGCCAGAAACACAAACGTATGGAAATGTTCAGAGCGTTCAAGGAGAAGCGTTTTTGCAAGCGTTTGTTTGAGTTGTAGCTGCCGCAGCGGCGAGTGTCGTCGCGACGGACGCGGCAATTGAAGCGACGGGTGACGCCGCGGAGGACGCGGCGGCTAAACCAGCGAGTCTCGCAATGGAGGAACGCGGCGGATGAAGCTGCGGGTGACGCCGCGAAGGACGCTTCAAGGAAGGGGTGGGAGAGGTGCGGTGTATGCGTTAGGTAGGAATGTCGGGCAATATCGTTCATAGAAAATATCGATATTAAAATAAAAATATTTATCAAAATAAAATATCGATATTTTATTTTGAAAATGTAATCGATGTTTATAACCCTCTGGAGCAGAACGTCGATACTTATGAAAGATTGGCGTTCAATTCCATACGTCGAACTCGAACATTTCCATACGTTTCAGGGTGGCGTTCTATCTCCTCTTTTATTCTGTATCTTCATCAACTCGGCTACGAGTCTTATTTCCAGTAACTTCCATCTCTACGCTGACGACTTGCAGCTGTACCGACATTTTTCGGCCACTGACGCCCCATTTGGCATATCGTGCATTAACCGCGACTTAGTTAGACTAAGCGATTGCCTACGGATTTTTAGTTTTTGAATAATTTAATTTACTTTTTATTTATTTGAATATTTTGTTGATTCAATGTGAAAAACATTTAAATTTCAACCTTATTGTTCTAAAACTTTAATTTGTGTTGATTATTAAGAACTTACTATTTCTATTGTTTATTTTAATATTTTGAACCTGTTATAATTTGATTGTTCTAAAACTTTAATTTGTGTTGATTATGTAAGAACTTACTATTTCTGTTGTTTATTATTAATGAATAAAACTTGATATGGTATTTATTTTATAAAATATTAAATGTCAAATTAGGAAAAAATGGATTAATTTAAAAAAAATCGATTATTTTCTTGAGAAAAATCGATAATTTACAAATCGATTTTTCATTCTAAAGAAAAAATCGATTAACTAAAAATCGATATTTTATGTACAATGTCACATCCCTATGTCGCACTGAACGACGCCATATATGAAGCTGCGTGCAACGCGGCGGATGCAGCGCCGAGTGAAGCTGCGTGCCACGCGGCGGACGCAGCGCCGAGAGAAGCCACGCCACTCGCGTCGCTCGACGCCCCGCGTGTCCTTAAACGAGCTCCTACATTTCCATATGTTTGAGTTTGGGCGTGACGCGACGCGGGCCGCTTTACGCGCCGCCTCACCATAAACGGTCAAATCGCTTGACGCGCCGCTGCAGCTGCAAGCCACGCCAACTCTGGCGTGACGTCCGCTAGTGATGGTTTTCCGGCCGAAACCGAAACCGAACTTTCGGCCCCAGGGTCAGTTTCGGCCGAAACCGAAACCGAAACCGAAACTCACGTGTTCATATTGAAAAGAAAAAAACCAGCCAAGTGCGAGTCGGGTTCCCGCACAGGGAGTTCCGTAACAAAAATTGGGCACAAAAATTACGTTTGTTGTGTGTGGATGTTTTTTTATACAAGCTGTAGATTTAGTAGTGTGCAATACTTGCACACGTGACTCTACTGCCTACACTCGTTAATACTTCGTGATAAAAAAAAAACATTTTTTTTTTAGTCTTTTTTCATATTGAATTCGTTTTTTAATTCCAACGGGAACTCTGCCTAACCTCCACTGACGAATAATACGTGAACCTATGAAACAGAAAAACCGGTCAAGGGCGAGTTCCGTACCAAAAAACGGCAAAAAGTAAGCAGTGAACGCTCGAACGCAGCCAGTATGCCTAATACCTACAAACGATCAGCTGGACCACTGTATACTGTAGTTTGACTCGGCCGGATTTTAGAAATAAATGCCTACAGCCGCGCGGTACGTAAGCATGCGATAGGGCTGCCCACCTACAGCATTTTAATAATATGTGCCTACTTTGACTTTCTATTTAGTATTGCGGATGTAAATATGTACATACATACATTCATATAGTCACGCATTTATCCCTGAAGGTGTAGGCAGAGGCATAGTATACGCCCACATTTTACCTTATAGTTTTACGTACGCGTAATAGATGGTGAGCCTAATGCAGTTGATTTTTTTCAATCCGCCCACAAGGCCTTCAATTTGTACTAAGGATTGTTGTTTTACTGACAACCGGCTTTCATTTCGAGTAAATATGTACCTTTTTTATTTAAACAAAAAAAATACTTTGTGAGTAATAATATAATATCTCCGCAACGGCTGGCGGCGCGGGGTGGCGGCGTGGCGGCGCTGCGCCCGTTATCTACTAACGATTGAGTGAGACAGGTGTAGAAATTTGAAAACGAGTAAGCGGCGTAGACAATAATAATCGGCTCATCACATGTTTCGTCAGTAATAGAATCACGGAATTCTAGTCTTTATAATCATTGCGTTAAATTTTTGATTTATAAAATTAAAACTATCTTTCGCTTTGCAAGTACTAGTCAGTCTCTAGTAGGTACACTAGTACTTTTCGTACATTGTCAAGTTGTGTTAAATTTTGGAAGTTCAAATTTGTCTCTATGCGTGTAATAAAAATCAAAGGAAACAAAAATGCTTTCAATCAAAGTCATACGGTGCTAAGTGTACTGTAACATCGGTCATCCACAAAGAAATGAATACTCTTGAAACATACCTAAATCATTGCTCTCAATTAAATAACTACGAACTGACAACGGAACTAAATGTACTACCTACACGTACTAGAGTTCTGAACTAGTTTTTTTTGGATATTGTACCTACTATAGTATCCGCAATACGAACTGGCACTTTGGGTCATAAATGTCACTTTCTGTAGGGGTTGAACCATGTCGATAAAATATTTAAGAATTTGTCGATATGTCGTAATCTGATATTAAGTGGGTAATTTGCTTTTAGTCGTAAATATGATATTAATAGCAAATAAGATTTTCTTAAATAATTAAATTAGCTAAATTTTAACAATAAAAAAGTAAATTTGAATTTTTTTTAGTTAGTAATTCACCTACTCAATCTACTTATTTTAATATATTTATTTAATTTAATACATTTGTCTTAATAAATCAATGCTGATATAAAAATAAATAAATAAATAAATCATATTTAAATTTTTAATTTCATTACTTTTGTCGATACTGTTATGGAATACGTAAAAGATTACCTGCACAGCACTATGGGTGCGAGTCCCGCTCCATAAGACTGTGTAGGTGCGAAAGAGATAGCACGAATCCGATGATTTATGGCCCAACGTGCCAGTTCGTATTGCGGATACTATATATTGGATCGCGCCGTTCACTGACTGAGCAAGCACAAGTCTAGTTTTAAACAAAAACATACCTACTTCATGTAACTACTGCTCGTTCGCTCTAACTTTGCCGCTCGGCTCCATACTAAAGACGAATTTTTAATTAGGCGAAGTAAATTGACAGCAACTAATGTCACTTCTTCATACAATGTTGCGTATTTTCTATGACGAAGTGACATTAGCTACTGTCAATTTACTTCGTCTAATTAACAATTCGGGTATACGCCTCTACGCCAGCGGCAAAGTTAGAGCGAATGGGTAGTACCTAGTTCACTCGTGTCAATCACTTTGTTTAACTTTAGTCAACTAGTAGTATAGTACCAATTAGTACTTAAGTAAAATCAATTTATTGTCTTACCTTTCGGAGTTTCCAGGTAATCTAAAAAACGTTATCTCTGGGTGCTTTATTGTCGAATTCATGCAACCAAAACAAGCACAATAGACTCTAGTTGTCATATTAAATATTTTTAGTAAATAAAACACGCGCGGTTACTATTTAAAAAACGACACACCGTCCATTCGTCTACTCGGCACAATCGCCTGCTAGCGTGCTGAAAGGCCTGCCGAAAACGAGAATCGTAGGCATAGCTTGCGCTTCGTCCGTTTGTAGGGAGCTACAATACTGGTTAAACAACATATTTATACTGTGGCTGGACGCTAGAGGTCATAGCACTGGGTAATAAATAGGCATTATGCGAGTATCATTTACAATCTTTCGCTTTTTAGATTTATTAATAATTATTAAGTACTTACTTAAATTTAAGTTCACGTATTATTGGCCAGTGGGTACAGGCAGAGGTTCTTTGCAAATAAAATCAAATTTGACATGAAAAAAAAAAAACATTTTTTTTATCACGAAATATTTACGAGTGTAGGCAGTAGAGTCACGTGTGCAAGTATTGCACACTACTAAATCTACAGCCGGTATATGACCTTTAGTAGGTATTTTTTGTTATAGCGGCTACAGAACAGGGCGAGGTGGTGGTGGCAGTGTCTTGACATCGCCAACGCCTTCAACACCTTGCCCTAGAGCTGCGTTATGGGAGGTGCTTATTCACCATGGTATGCCTTCCTACCTCCTTCGAATTGTTTGGGCCTATCTTTCCGGGAAGGTCAAAACTTAGCCGAGCTGGCTAGGACTGGATCGGCGATATGTGTCGTTTGGTGTTCCACAGGGGTCGGTCTTAGGACTGCATCTCTGGAACATCGGTTACGATTGGCGCTGCGGTCTGTTGCTCAGATTTTTCGGCGTAACGTGTTACGCCGAAGACACCCTCGTTACAGCGCGAGGAGCAAACATCGCTATGCAGTCATGTGGTGGGTTGAATACGGTGTTAGGGTCTTTAGGTCGCCCTTGACAAATCCGAGGCTCTGTTCAAACCTTGGAAGGGGCCACCTGTCGGATTCAGCTTACATATAGGGGGTTTTAGCATCGGCATTGAGCCCTCGATGACGTATTTGGGGCTCGTACTCGATAGTCGGTGGAATTTTGGATACCAATTCTGAAGTTTGGTCCCAAAACTGAAACAGGGCATCAGTCACATTCCCGCGGTTATTGCCCAACATCAGGAGACCCAACGCTCGAGTCTCCTGGGGAGCGTCTGACGTCTGAGCGGACACTGTACCTTGGGATAGTGCAGTGCCCTATACGGGGCCTCCGTATGGGAGGAGATCCCGACAGCGAGCAATGCGGCTAGATTGCTTGGTCCGCAGAAGGCGATGGCCGTGAGGGTGATAAGGGGATACCTTACGATCTCAGTTGAGGCGGTATGTCTCTTACCGGAGACCCCACCATGGGACCTGGGAGCGAGGGCCCTTGCGTCATTGTTTAAATGGCACCAGGAAGAGCTGGTGTGGGGCCATGGGCCTGCGTCTCGAGAAATTGAGTCTCTTCGGTCTGAACTCTGCCAGAAAACCAAGAAGACCTGGAAGGTGCGACTCGAGCAACCAAGAGGTGGAATCGCCACAATTGACGCAGTCAGACTGGTAATGGACGAGTGGTTGAAGTAGAGCCATGGTGCTCTCTCCTACCGGTTGTCACAGATGCTTACCGAGCACGGAAGTTTCGTTAATTATCTGTGGCGAATACGCCGGGAAACCACGGCTGAGTGCCAACACTGCGAGGAGCGAAGCGGGAACACAGCGCGGCAAAGCCTCGTAGCAGGTCTGAACGTGGACATTCTCTCTCTGAAGACTATGGTGCGAGCCATGATCTTCAGCTGGAGTAGGTGGGAGACCGCTGCCTCTTTCTGCGTGCGAGCAGCTCCTAGACGACAGCGCGACGTGAGATTCATGCACGCTCCCCCAAGAAGCGGGATAACTCTTGAACAACGATAGGGATAGTGCCCGAACCCCCCCCCCCCCCCCACAGGTGAGGCCGCAGTAGTAGCCATCGGTCTGTTGGTAATCTTCTGGACATTCTTGCGAGGGTATACCCGGGGCTCCCAACCATAGGCTGTTAGGTAGAATCCCTGTAGGATTTTCCTCATGTTAAAAAAACAGCAACAGAAATACATCATCTCTGAGAATTTCAGGTCTCCATCTGTCACGATTTCAGCGATAAAACCTCGTGACTAACAGACAGACGGACGGCTAAGTCTCATGTCTCGTTCATAGGCTCCCGCTTTTACCCCTCCGTGCGTGAATCCGACTCGCACTTGACTGTGCTTTGTTTTTCTTCAATAGGTGCAGCAAGTTCCACCAAGTGCTATCAATCAACTGATTATATCATCTCAAGTGTTCATTTTAGAAATATCTCCACCTAAAGATGGGTTTCTTTTAGTGACCGACCGAAGTTTCGGTTTCGGTTTCGGTTTCGGCCAGTTTCGGCCAAAAAATCGAGTTTCGGCCGCAGTTTCGGTTTCGGCCAAAATGGGCCGAAACTTTCGGCCGAGCCGAAACTCACGTGTTCATGAGTTTTGAGTGCCTGGCTCTGCTTGTGACGTGGTCGGGGACAGTCGGGGTCAACCCAACCAGTTAATATGTTACTAACCGAAGATTTACAGATTTACAAAGTACTTCCAATCAATAGTAGATAGTTATAATAATACAATTTTTACGGAATCCTAAAAAGGTGATCTAGGACATTACATAACCCTACCCCTTTCTTGTCAGTTCCGCTGACTTCGTAGGTAGTCTGTCTGTCTGTCTGTCAGCAGTAGGTTGTAACTCATGCACAGTGTTAGACAGTTAAAAATTTTACAGATGATGTTTTTCTGTTGCCGCTATAGACAAATTTGCCGCTATAGACAAATTGCCGCTATAGACAAATATACAACATACGTGATTTATGCCGCTTTTCTTATATTCGCGCGCTGTTGTCCAGATTTGGGTATATACTTCTTGAATGTAACCAAAACCAGCTAAGAGCTAGTAGCAGGGCACCGTGTGGTTTTAGTCGGTAGGAGCTATTGCGAACTCCTAACGAACAAACCACACGTAAATAATAATAATAAGTAGTTTCTTTTTTAAATCAGAAGATTTATACCGTTGATTGATGGCACTTGGTGGAACTTGCTGCACCTTTTGAAAAATAACCGGCCAAGTGCGAGTCGAACTCTCGCAAGGAGGGGTTAAAGCAGGACCCTATTAACGAGACATGATGCCTAGTTGTCCGTCTGTATTACTCACGAGGTTGTATCGCTGGAACCGTGCCAGATAGAGGTCGAAAGTTTTCACTGTACAGTAGTTCTACCGACTAAAAACCACGCGTATCGTACCTAACAGCCTACGGTTGGGAGCCCCGAGTATGCCCTGGGAATAATGCGTACTGCGGCCGCGTCTTCTGGGGATTGTTCAGTTGTTATCCCGCTTCTTGAGAGGGACATGCATGAATCCCTTTCGTCACGCTATCGTCTAGGCCTGCTTCCGTAAGGATGGTGAGCAGCCCCCTCACCGTCCTCAGGCCCTTGGTCATGGAGGCTGATAGTATGGGGCGCCGCCGCAGACTGTGGAACTCTTGTGGGAGAGTTCTCTCCCGCTTCCTCCCCGCCGTCTCTTTCACGAGCATGACCTGCTTACAGGAAGAGGCCTATGGCCCTGCTCCAGCGCCTCCTTGCGCCATTAAAACAATGACGCAAGGGCCCTCGCTTCCAGGTCCCATATAGGGGTTCCGGCTAGAAGACATGCCGCCTCAACAGAGGTCGTGCGGTATCCCCTTATCACACTGACAGCCGTCGCCTTCTGCGGGCTAAGCAATCTAGCCGCATTGCTGGTCATCAGGACCTCCACCCATACGGTGGCCCCGTATAGGGACGATCCCAAGGTACAGTCTCCTGCAGGGAGCGTTGGGTTTCCTGATATTAGGCAACAACCGTGAGAGTGCGGCTGTTGCCCCCTCCCTCAGCTATGAGACCAAACTTTGGAAGTGGTATCCCAAATTCCGCCGGCTATCGAGTACGAGCCCCAGATACGTCATCGCGAGCTCGATGCCTGATGCTGACGCCCCCTATGTAAGCTGGATTCCGCAGGTGGCTGCGTCTCGGTGCGTTGCTCCTCGCGCTGTTATTAGGGTGTCGTCGTAACAAGTTACGCCGACACCTCTGAGCAACGGACCACGCAGCATCCAATCGTAACCGATGTTCCACAGAAGCCGTCCTAAGACCGATCCCTATGGAATACCGAACGACACATCTCGCCGACCCAGCCCTAGCCAGCTCGGGTAAGTTATAGCCCTCTCGGATAGATATTAGATACCCCGACAATTTGACGGAGGTATGTATATATAATGTATGTATTCCATGGTAAATAAGTGCCTCCCAAACGCAGCTCCAGTGTAAGATGTTGAAAGCGTTGGCGATGTCAAGAGACACTGCCACCTCGCCCTGTTCTGTTGCCGCTATTACAAAAAATACCTACTAAAATCAGAAAAAGAATCCAGACAACAAACGTAATTTTTGTGCCTAATTTTTGTAACGGAAGTTAACGGAATCCTATGTTCGGGAATCCGACTCGCACTTGGCTGGTTTTTTTTTTTCAATATGAACACGTGAGTTTCGGTTTCGGTTTCGGTTTCGGCCGAAACTGACCCTGGGGCCGAAAGTTCGGTTTCGGTTTCGGTTTCGGCTGGAAAACCAGTTTCGGTCGGACACTAGTTTCTTTCTATTACATGTGGAATTACTCATAGATGCTATTGCGAACTCGTACCGACTAAAACTACCCGGTGCCCTTCTACAGTTACTAGCTCTTGACCAGTTTTGGTTACATTCAGTATATTAATAAAACTTGACAAGAGCATGCCGGACTCGCTTAAGTAGGATTCCATACAAGAAAAGCGGTAATAAATCACGTTCGATATACGGGCTCCTTTTAATAATTTATTTTGTCCGTTTCTATTATTTGTTGCTATAGCAGCAACAGAAAAACATCATCTGTAAAATTTTTAAGTTGTAGGTACTATCACGGTGCATGAGTTGCAGCCTGCTGACAGACACACAGACGACCAACGAAGTCTTAGGAATGATGCCCAGTTTTAACCCTTTTTGTACGCAACCGACTACTAAGGGGTAGGTTCATGGATCACTTTTTTAGGATTCCGTAACGAAAAAGTAAGGACAGGACCCTAAAAAGGTGGTCAAAGACATAACACAGGAGTAATTGTCTAATACTTGTCAATGATTGTAATTGCTTGTAGTTTGAATAGAATTGTATTATTGTAACTATTGATCGGAATTCATTTGTAAGGTTCTAAATCTTAGTTTAGTAACATATTAACTAGTTGGGCTGTCCTCAACCACGTCACAAGCAGAGCCAGGCTTTTAAAAATTCACGAACACGTGAGTTTCGCCCCGGCCGAAAGTTTCGGCCCATTTTGGCCGAAACCGAAACTGCGGCCGAAACTCGATTTTTTGGCCGAAACTGGCCGAAACCGAAACCGAAACCGAAACTTCGGTCGGTCACTAATAAAAACTATAGATACGTTTCCGAAACACCGCAAGTCCATAGATTGTTTATTTAGGCACCAACCAGGGTCGCGACTCTAAGCTTGGTGAAAATACTATTAGCAGCGTTTTTCATTCAGTTCATAAAGAAAAGTCGTGAAATACATACCTTGGTGTATTTTGACTAATTTTCTGTCAATTTACGGATTACAGTGCAACTGTGAAATATGATAAAGAATAGTTTGAAAAACTAAAAAAACGTTTTATAGAAAATCCAACTAAAAACCAAGAACATTGCCTAAAACCATGTCTGAAACCTGTTGTATAACTTAAAACTCCGAGATTCGATTCCTGAACTTCTTGTGACAACTGCAAGATTCTGTTACATAATAAAAAAACCTTTAATAAACTAAAACGTTTATTTGTACAAAATATTCTTAAAACTAGATCTATCTATTACATAGAACTTTCTTCTCTGGCAATACATACTCCAAATTGTACAGTAGATATATCTGTGTATTGTATTAATTGTTTTGTGCAAGATCCATAGTGACAGTCGATAGTTTTTGTAGCATAAATATGAATCTTCGATCAACAATATACTAGATATCGTGTCGACGCAAAAAGCGGCATAAAATAAATAAAAAAAATAAAATAAATAAAATAAATCGGCTCACTTTTGTGGGGGCCCGTATCTTTAGTTTAGTTCGGTCCAAACACTGCTAATGTTAAGCCGCAATGCGCATTTAAAACATGCTAAAATAACTATCGAAAGTATAAAGTTTCAAATGAAATGTCTAACTTTCAATAATTATCTACATATACTGGGTGTAACAAAATTGACTCTCCAAATTTCATAAGATGACTTGGCATCGGAAATCAAATACAAATATTTAATAAATAATTAATAGTTTAAAAAACTAAAAACACGCTTTTAGCACGCACAATTTTTTTTTTATTTTATACTTTTTCCGTATTCCTGACAGCAAACCCTTTCATGTGATACCCATATCATGGAGGCGCATTTCAATAGCCTGTCCGCCATCTTGGACGTCCGCCATATTGGATTTAAGTCACGTGACAATTTTTTTTTGTATTCTTGACAGCAAACCCTTTCATTCGATACCCATATTATGGGGGTGGATTTCAAACAGTCAGTCCGCCATTTTGGGGAGGCCGCCATATTGGATTTGTAATGACGCTTTTTAGCTAGTCATGTATTGTCATCAGAACTCAGAGCGTGTGCAAAATTTCAGCCTGATCGAAGGACGGGAAGTGGGTCAAATTAACATTCCAAGATCTTCTTACATACATAGTTACGGACTTACATACATAGATACTTTCTTACATACATAGTTCGGATTCCCGCACAGAAGCTTCCGTAACAAAAATTACGTTTGTGAGGATGCTTTTTTCTGAACTTAGGTACTAGCTGACCCTCGCAACTTCGTTTACGTCACACATGATGTATAAAAGGAGGTGAATTTCTTCATCAGACTCATCAAGCAGCGTATGAAACTGCCCTGTTTGCTTAATCATAAAAGAGCTTAAAGATTAAGTTATTAAGTCTATTCTAATCTAGCTCTTTTATGATTAAGCCAACACGCCACTTTAGATTTACCCACAAATTCGAAGGAACCGTTGAATTCTAGGTTTTGCGATAGTTGAGATGTCTCTAATTCCTGAACTACAAAACCCTCAACATTGAAACTCGTGTGAAACAATCCTTAAAGTACTCCCTTTATGACACTAAAAAAATTTTTGGAATCGGACCACGCATTGGGAACTTACGACGAAAAAACCATTTCCTCTTTTATCCCCTCTCCCAAAGGAACCGCGCTAAATATCGGGATCAAAAGTATCCTAGAACCTTTCTCGGTTTATAAGCTCGGATTGTACTAAGTTTCATTCAAATCGATTCAGTAGTTTTGGCGTGATACTTTTTGGGATACAGACAGACAGACAGACATGAAAATTTTTAATAACATTTTCGGCTTCAGTATCGATTAGAAAACGCCCTACAATTAAAATTTTCAAAATATCTTCCATGTACAGACTCTCGACCCTCTTCAGTTTTATTATAAGTTTAGATATAGATTTTTGTTATAGTGGCAACAGAACAGGGTGAGGTGGTGGTGGCAGTGTCGCCAACGCTTTCAACACCTTGCCCTGGAGCTGCGTTTGGGAGGCGCTTATTTACCATGGATTGCCTCCATGCCTCCGTCCAATTGCCGGGGTCTATCTTTCCGAGAGGGCCATAACTTACCCGAGCTGACTAGGGCAGGGGTCGGCAACCCGCGGCTCGCGAGCCACTTGCGGCCAAAGACTTCTATATAAAATGAGGTAGACATGCCCTACGCACCGATTTTTGAAACCTATAAACTGCGCTCATTAGCAGCGTTGTTCGCACTGTTGTGAGTCAAAACTTCGAGAGTAGGTACTCGACTTGCAATTGGAGTCCATACGCCTTCTCTTTTACGCTTGTTCTATCCGTATATTGCTATTGTGTGTGGTGACAATTACGTAAATAGTATTTATAAGTGAGTGTAGTCTTAGCAATGTGTGTGTTTGAGGATTACTTTTGAAATCTCGCTTGTTAGAGTACGCCGCGTCTACCTTAGTTTATATAGAAGTCTTTGCTTGCGGCTCTTTGGGTCTGAAGCTGCGGCTCTTTAGTTTCTGACACAATTGCTTCTTATATTAAAAAAAAGTCGCTTTGAACTGAATTGATTAATAATGATCAAGAAGATGTGATCTAAGAAGTCCTTCATTTAACATGAATCGATAACGAGGACAACTAAAATGATTAACTAGCTGTTTTTTTTACGGTTACTCTGATAACTTAGCTTTAAACAACTACAATTTTGTCCTACTATTCTAGTAATAAAGAACAAATCAAAATATTTTATCCCTTCTACCCATGTTGGCTACCACAATCAAGAATTTTTGTAGGAGAAATGTTGGGCGTCTCATCAAACTGACAATTTAAAGGAAAAGTTATCTTGATTGATAGTAATCAAGTAAAAACCTTGGATCAGGAATTCTATTACAGCCGCCGGGTAAAACTACCAGTTGACTGTACTTACTAGGATCACATTTTCAAAACTTCTGGTAAATTTTCCAGCTAAAACCACTTACAAAGCTTACCGAAAGCTTTTAAATTAAGCATTTTTATTGATTCTGATAAGAAGAAGAATTCTGATAAGAAGCTTATCAGAATCAATAAAAATGCTTAATTTAAAAGCTTTCGGTAAGCTTTGTAAGTGGTTTTAGCTTTATGAGGTGGCGTGACTAACTGGCAGTCTGCGGTTGAACCTGAACTGTAGAGGCTGAAGTTCTGGCAGAAATTTAGCAGCGGAATGCTTTGGTGCGTCAAAATGGCAACCATCTTCGGAAGAGATCAAGAACTGGCATGCTAGGGCGCGTGATAATCTCTTTCATAAATGTGCGACATTTATGAAAAAGATTATCATATAGATACTTATTGGCCAGGCTATATAGCCAGGCCGTTAAGTATTGAGCTCGACTCAGCTATCCGGCCTATTCTGAGGTAGAAAGGCGGCACGGTCTCCGACATACCACTTCACGAAGCTGCACACGGGGCACGGATCTTTTGGTAAATATCTGTGTGAGGTAGTAGACATTGAGCTTAAGACGATGTACCGCCCGTCAGTGCGAGAACAGCGCCGTGCATAAGGTCCTGGACACGCTCGCCTTTTATACAGAGTGAATTGATAATTGCGCCACTCTAGAGACCCTAATAGTCCCAGTCGCTTCGCTTTTTGATTGGTCTTATACTTCCACTCGCCAACCTCGCACTCGTGGTTGACGACGCTACGGCATGAAGCTTTATGCCAGCCGTGCAACTGACTAAGGCGCACTCCTCCTGTTTTGGTGTCGTAGTCCGTTGAGTTTCGGGGGTAACTTTTAGATCCCCCAGAGTCGAACCAGTTGCAGGTAGCGCTAGTTGGGTTGCGGAAGTAGAACGGTTGTCTTTCCTCTGATTCAACAATAGCGACAAGAAGGAAAACTTCAGGAGTTTTGTAGGTATACTAATTTTGGGGATTGGAGAGTCCCACATAATTACTTTGCTCATGTACGGTGTGGTATCCATAAAAGGTTTCCCTAAATAAATAAAAAAAATCGAACACGCCTAGGTATACAAATTTATTGTGAACGTTGGACCACCGAGATACTATTATCGACCATCAAATTCTTTCCCCTCATTACGTCATGGGGCGACGCCTATATACTCGAAGAGGTACAAATGCTACGTTACCTAATACCTACGTGTGAACAACGAAAACTTTTTGTGGCTCTTTAAAAATCTAGAAATTTAAAATTACAAGTTGTTGGCTCTTCTGGCTCAAAAGGTTGCCGACCCCTGGACTAGGGCAGGGTCGACGAGATGTGTCGTTCGGTGTTCCATAGGGATCGGTCCTAGGACCGCTTTTTTGCTCAGAGGTATCGGCGTAACATGTTACGACGACACCCTCATTACAGCGCGAGGAGCAACGCACCAAGACGCAGCCCTATGCTCGTGAAAGAGACGGCGGTGAGAAAGCGGGAGAGAACTCTCCCACCCGAGTTCCACAGTCTGCGGCGACGCGGCGACGCCTCATATTATCAGCCTCCATGACCGGGGGCCTGAGGACGGTGACGGGGCTGCTCACCGTCCTTACAGAAGCAGGCCTTAGACGATAGCGTGACGTGAGAGATTCATGCACGCCCCCTCAAGAAGCGGAATAACAACTGAACAACCCCTCAAAGACGCGGCCGCAGTATGCATCATTCTGAGGGCATACTCGGGGCTCCCAACCGCAGGCTGTTAGGTAGGATACACGTGGTTTTTATTCGGTAGGACTACTGTACAGTGAAAATTTTAGGCCTCTATTTGGCACGGTTCCAGCGATACAACCTCGTGACTAATAGCCAGACGGACGGCAACAGCAATTTCCATCAAGTGCCATCAATCAACGGCATAAATCTTCTCAAGTGTTCATTTTAGAAATATCTCCACCTAAAGAGTAGTTTCTTTCTTTTACGTTTGGAATTACTCATAGATGCTATTGCGAACTCCTACCGACTAAAACCACACGGTGCCCTGAGCTCTTGGCTGGATTTGGTTACATTCTAGAAGTAAAAAAAAATAACTGTCTAACTATCACGGTGCATGAGTTACAGTCTGCTGATGCTGACAGACAAGACAGACGACCAACGAAGTCAACGAAACCGACAACAATGTTGTAGAGTTATGTAATGTCCTAGATCACCTTTTTAATATTCCGTAAAAAAAAAATATTATAACTAGGTATTGATTGGAAGTCCTTTGTAAATCTTCGGTTAGTAACATATTAACTTGTTGGACTGCCTCAAACACGTCACAAGAGGAGCCAGGCACTGAAAGTTTCGGCCTATTTTGGGCGAAACCGAAACTTCGGTCGGTCACTAATTAAATTTCATCAAAAGCTGACGAGCTTTTGTGTAAAAACAACGGGGGAGACGTAGTAACTTACATTAAATTTCACCATTCGGTGTGTGGGTTCCCCGGCCTTGGAGCATAGGCCCTGCGACAGCAACGTACACACACACACGTTTACATCACACGTAACTAGCCTACCTATGAAAAGTCAAAACTGTACATCGGAAGTATTTAAAAAAAAAAAATTCGCTGGGTGTTAAACTTAAGACCGAAGCCGAAAATATAGTTGGAAAATTTTTGTCTGTTTGCTTTGCGTTGTCCGGAAGGATCTCGAGAAGTACCTACTCAGGAAAGGGTGCTTCTATTCTAACACTCTTAGCTCTAAGGTTTTAAATAAAACAAAACAAATCAATAAGAAAATCATTTATTTACGAAAAATTCGAAATAAATGCTCAAATAAAATCATGTTTAAAAAAAGAATTAAAAACTTTTTAATTAAATAAAAAGAAACATGGAGCTATTATCTACTACTACATTTGATTTGCGAATAACAAATGTTGCTACACGCTAATACATAATATAAGTACATTATTTCATTTATTACTTGGCAACACACAACGAAGCAATTTTTTTTCTACATGATTTAATATTGGCAGTGTTACTAAGGCTTTTACGATTGGAATTCACTTAATCAATCACTATTTATTGGACGAATGTAGGTTGTGTTTTGAAAAGTACAGTTCGACTTCAAATAACTACCTATAAGCTCTTTTTACACTAAATTAACGAATGTATTCACTGTTTTGGATTTTACCACATTTCGGCCGCCGAAACAGGTTTTTTTTTGTAATAAGTATAGCTTTTTTACACTAACGTGGAAAACAAGCATATGGCTGACCTGATAGTTAGTGGTTACCATGACTTAAGGAAGTTAGTAACACCAGAGATCTGATTGGCTATTATAGGTGAAAATAAAATAATATTTTGATGAACTTAGTGAATTCCAACCCTTGTTTTTGTCAATATATTGTGATGCTAATGTATTTATTATACATATCGGCTTATACATTTTTGATAAAACTTTATTCTATAATAAAAATAAACAATGTTTTATATGATTTATACGGAGCCGTAGAAGTAGGAACAAAGGGAATACCAGCTAAATCTCTATATAACCTATTTAAAGACCTAGGATCGTCAAAAGCTTCAGTACCTAAACTCTTCATTAAAACGAATATCCAAAGCGGCATTGTTAGGATCTTATCAAATCAGGTTAGGCAGGAAACATTGTAAATGTTTATGCGTATCGAAAGGTGGTAACCCTAAACCTACTCAAATGGATCGCAAGTCCCAGAGCCTTCACAGTATTTCCCTCTGTACCACGCTATGGACCCGGCACGGCGCGGCGCCCGCACTGTGAATCCATGGAATGCCCACATGGACGTGTTTTTCGTTAGGTCCCTTGAACTTAAAAATTGTATTTTTACTGTATTATAATCATTTCAAATACAATTTTCAGAAACATCACATGTTACTTGGTTACTTTTGGTACTCATACTTTTCATCGAAAACAGTTCACCGAAAAGACACTTCATCGAAAACACTTCATCGAAAACACTTCGCCGAAAACAGTTCATCGAAAACACTTCATCGAAAAACACTTTATCGAAAACATTTTACCGAAAAAGCATTTCCTCGAAAAACACTTTTCCGAAATAACACTTCACCGAAAATCATTTATCCGAAAGACAGATCATCGAAAACACTTCCTCGAAAAGCAGATCGCCGAAAACACTTCTCCGAAAGACAGATCACCGAAGACACTTCTTCGAAAGGCAGATCACCGAAAACACTTCTCCGAAAGGCAGATCGCCGAAAACACTTCTCCGAAAAGTGACAGAGAGTTGTTCACACGCAAACACTTCCCCGATGATAGCTTCCCAAACGAAACATCCCGATAAAGAAATTCCATAGCGAAGACCAGATGTTGATTTACGAAAAGCAGTAATCACAAAGTCATCCCCAAGACTTCAGAACTAATTCATGAATTTTCTGTCAGAAAAGTTGCTTTATATTAGTAACCTTTAAATTCTAAGAAAAAGATTGAATCATCTTGAATATATATTAAAAAATACATTGTGAAATACCTCAACCTCAACATTTCAGCTGATTGACGCCCTTCGGGAAGGATACCGAGGAAGTGTTTCCGTGTAAAAGTCGTTCGACATCTTTTTCGGTGAAAAGTCATTCGAAGAAATGTTTTCGGTGAAGTGTCGAAGATTTATGAGAGAATCAGAACAATAATTTGGAGCACTTCTGCTATAACCGCACAGCATAGTGTGTAATCAAGTCTGACCTGAGGCGCGCTGGTAGCGGGTACGAAACCTGGATTTCTTTTTTCTTTTTGTTTTTATTTTACTTTCTGTGATTTCTGTAGTTTTTAAAGTATTATTATTCATTTTTTGTAGTGTGTTAATTTTTTTTTAATCTATCCTTTTTTTGAACGAATCGCTCATTTTTCAATAGTCACTACACTACTTTGGACTAGATGGCGTTGTGTGCCATTTCACTCATTTAATATTATGTATGTGTATCATTTTTGATTGATGGATATTTAAGTAATTATGAAACAATTGTATTTAATGACCTAATATTGTCAAGTTTTCGAGGTGTTATTCTTAGTGTTTTCTACCTGCGAGGACGATATTATAATTTCCGTAGAAATGGACAATAGGGTCTGCAGGTAAGATTATATAATGTTTCTGTAGAAAATTATGAAACCAATTTGTTTGTTTTTTTCAACGTTAATAACAAGATTTTAGTTGTTGCAAAAGTTTAGGTATCAGTTGGTAAGTAGGTAATCCATTCATGAACTTGCCTTGACAACAGTACCTACCTACAGTTTGTCTATAAAGTCGTGAAATTAAATGAGGGCGCTGCTGAATGCATGTATGCAACCCTATATAGTACGACCAAAATGATTTTGATACGAGGAGTTCGTTCCGAGTAAAATCTTACTAATATTATAAATGCGACAGTTTGTGAGTGTGGATGTTTATTACTCTTACACGCTCGAACGGTTAAAGGGATCTGGCTGAAATTTGGTACAGGGATACATTATAATCTGGAATAACCATGGCTACTTTTTATTCCGGGAATAAGTTCTTACGGGAAGCGGGAACGGGAACAATACAAATATTATAAATGCGAAAGCTTATGAGTGTGGATGTGAGACTCTTTCACGCTCGAACAGTTGAACTGATCTGGCTGAAATTTGGTACAGGGATACATTATAGTCTGGAATAACACATAGGCTACTTTTCATCCCGGGAATAAGTTCCTAACGAGAACAAATTCGACACGGGCGAAGCTGCGGGCATCAGCTAGTGAGTTAATAAATAAAACACATTATACATTTTTAATTTTGTTTCTGTTTTATTGAATCAGATCCAGAATAAAGTTATTGAACCAGATCCAGAAGCCCCGGTCTAATAGCGTCTTACAACCCACCAGCAGGTGCCTAGCAGTCGCAATTGCTTTGCCACAATCATGTAATTACATGTTTTATCTGTAACTTTCCCCCATCTGACAAGGATTTTTTTGGCGCAGTGCTCAAATATTAAAATCGTCTATTTCTTTCTTTGCCGACCTTTTCTGTGTTTACCAGGAGTTTCAAACTTTCCTTCATTATTAAAACCTTCGTTAACTATTCGCCTAACTGTACTCTCTGATTTTCCTGAAAAGAGTAAAAAAAGAAAATTAATTACATATTGGAAACCAACTATTGCCATAAAGCAATTAATTCAAAATAAAAATTGGTAGAAAACCAGATTGAACTGAGTATCAAAAATGTAGGTCGTACTATAAAATAACCATGTTGTTCTAACCACTGACTTACATTATAGGTAGATTGTAAGTTTAAGATTCTAACCTAAAAATATGTAAACAATGCCTTTTTTTTGTCTCCAAATCGTAAATTCAGTGAATTTGTAACTTCAGTCAGATTCAAAACAAACAATAACACGATTACATACCCACCAAAGATGCTTTTCGCTCATAAACATCCTCAAAATCGCACAACAATTGTCCAGCTTAGTACTCCGCGAAACATCACTGGAAAACTTTAAAAATCACTTCCTGCGCACCACTCCGATTTTCTTTACTCATTTCTCAAACCTTTATGCGTAGTTTGATCTCAATTTGTTGCAGTTTAATCCAAACATTAAAGTTACGTAAGAGAGTAAACGAAATTCGACGATAGCATTGACAACTGACGTACATATGTTTCGTGTTGCCAGTGTTGCCACACACATAACTATTTTTAGTTCCTCAAACATTCATGTCACGACTTTATAGACAAACTGTACCTAGCTGAACTCAACCCCGTGAGGTTTAGCAATTTATCGATTTTCCACCTAATGTAGGTACCAAGTCACATTATTACACCTAATTTCCTCTTCCTCAGCTGCGCTGTGGTACCTATTGTAAACGGTATAAAAGAGTCTTAATTAATGCAATATGATCTGCTATTATGATAGATAAATAATATCTTAACATAGTTTAATAAAATTAAAAGTAGTGCCATCTATCTATTAATTACTTAATAAGTTTTAAACGTGTGCCACAAGATGGCGATAATCACAATGTCCTCCTAGTGATAAAATTGCGATAATTACGTTGATGCCGCATAGATGGCATTAGTATTAAATTAATTTCGATTATTTAATCTAGTTTCTTGCTTTTTAAATTAATATAACTAATCAGTGAAGCTTAGGTAATGTAGGGGAAACTGCGACTGGTCACTGAAGTACTACGGATATTATAATATCGTCCTCGCAGGTAGAAAACACTGGGAATAATACCTCGAAAACTTGACAATATTAGGTCATTATATAATAATCAATCAATCAATACATATAATAAAATCGTAACAGGTCGCTGTCTGTACATGGAAGATAAATAAGAAAAAATATTATAGGGGGGCTTTATGAACGCAATAGAACCCAAAACAATGATTTTTAGAATTTTTGTCTGTTTGTCTGTATGTCTGTATGTCTGTATGTCTGTATATCTGTTTGTCTGTACGGTTGTGCACGCTAATCTCAGTAACCGCTCAACCGATTGCAATGCGGTTTTTTGTATTGTGTTGAGGTTTGCTCCAGTTAACATTTAGCGTTTGTTTTATGTAAATCGGTTTAGAAATAAAAGAGTTATAACACTTTTAAGGATCAGATATTTTGAAAATTTTAATTGTAGGGGTTTCTTTGAATGTGAGTGAACCTAAACTGGCGTGTTGGCTTAATCATAAAAGAGCTTAATGATTAAGACTATTTTTAAACAACATTAAGCTCTTTTATGATTAAGCAAACAGGGCAGTTTCAGACGCTGCTTGATGACTCTGATGAAGAAATACCTTTCCTTTCATACACCTTATGTGACGTAAACGAAGTTGCGGGCTCAGCTAGTAATAAATATTCACGGACATTTCACACAACGCTATCTGATCCCAAAGTAAGCCAGGGCGCCGATTCTCGACCACACGACGTGAATGCGTGGACGCAAATTTACGGGTGAAACGTCGTCCGTCTCATGTTCGCCGTTCCTAAACATGAGACAGGCGACGCGTCACCCGCCGATTTCCGTCCACGCATTCATGTCGTGTGAAGCAAGAATCGGTGTCCAGTGAATAACATGCTTGTGTTATGGGTATCAAACCACGGATAGTAATACTTTATACTTACTTTTAAATACATACATAATATACGTATTATTCATACAACACACCCAGACTCTTGAGACAAAAAAAATATGGCTCTCACAAATATTTGTCTCCGGTGGGAATCGAACCCACGACCTCCAGCGCCGCAGGCGGTATCACTACCGACTGCGCCACAGAGGCAGTCAAAAATACAATTGTTTCATAAAATACCTACCTACCTTACAATCAAAAATGATTGAATCTATTTTATAACTTTACAGACTTTACCAGATAAATAAGTGAAATGGCACACAACGCCATCTAGTCCAAAGTAGTGTAGTGGCTATTGAAAATGAAAAATTGAAAAATGAAACATGATTCGGAGCTAATTCGTGCAAAAAAAGTATTGATTAAAAATATTATTTCATGCAATACAAAAAATTATTATACTATTACTACACTATCTTCACAAAAAAATGAATATAATAATACCTTCAAAAACTATAGAAAACACAAAAAGTGAAATAAAAACAAAAAGAAACAGTACCTGGATTCGTACCCGCTACCAGCGCGCCTCAGGTCAGACTTAATACACACTATGCTGTGCGGTTGTTGTACAGGTGCTTCAAATTATTGTTCTAATTCCCTCATAAAACTTCGACACTTTACCGAAAACATTTCTTCGAATGACATTTCACCGAAAAAAACTGTCGAACGACTTTTACACGGAAGCATTACATTTTTCCGAAGAGCGTTAACCAGCTGAAATGTTGAGGTTGAGATTTGTAGGTAGGTTGAAGAAGGGGGGGGGGGGGGGGGGCACAGAAATGGCAAACTTTAAGAAGGAATCTTTTTATCCATTACCGACCGATCCGTTGTTGGGTTATCAGGTTAGGTTAGATTCGATAAAATGTTAATCGAGGAACTGGTACCTAAATAATAAAGTTGTTCCGCGTATTTGTGTTATAAGAACAGCCATTCGTAGAAATGTTTTCGGTGAAGTAAATAAATATTCACGGACATTTCACACAACGCTATCTGATCCCAAAGTAAGCTAGGAATAACCTGCTTGTGTTATGGGTATCAGACCACGGATATTAATACTTATATAATTTTAAATACATACTTATTATACATAGAAACACCCAGACTCTTGAGACAAACATTTATGGGTCACACAAATATTTGTCTCCAGTGGGAATCGAACCCACGACCTCCAGCGCCACAGGCGGTATCACTACCAACCGCGCCACAGAGGCAAGTGTTTTCGATTAAATGTCATTCGATGAAGTGTCTTTTTCGGCGAACTGATTTTCGTTGAAGTGTTTTCGGTAAAATGCAGTTTCGATAAAGTGTTTTCGACAAAGTGTTTTCGATGAAATGTCTTTCGGGGAAGTGCCTTTCGATAAAATGTCATTTCGGTGAACTGTCTTTCGACGAAGTGTCTTTTCGGGGAAATGTTTTCGATGAAGTGTTTTCGATGAAAAGTCGTTTCGACGAAGTGTTTTCGACGAAGTGTTTTCGACGAAATGTCGTTCGGGAAAGTGTTTTTCGGTGAAGTGTTTTCGATGAAGTGTAATGATACGGTTACTTTTTATTGTAAAGGTAGCTAAAAACTCAAAATATCTTTTGCGCCCCCCCCTTGAGATTTTTCTGTATCCGCCACTGAGGGATAGTTCGAGGACCTAGGAAGGACATAGGCTACATTTTAACCGACTGTGCAAAAGGAGGGTTTATTTTACGATATAACGACTCTTATATGCAAAAGAATAATAATTTCACGGAAATTCAACCTTCTTAATTCTATTTTCATCATAACTCCAATTTTACTTAATAAATTGCGATGAAATAAACGTAAGATTTTTAATTGTGATTAAGATCTCTCTAATAAAAAAAACCGTGTCAAAATTCGTTTCGTACTTAGATTTTGCGTCCATTGGAAATAAACAGACAATGTACCAAAAAAAATTGTTTTCAAAGGGCTTAAATAGGCAACGTTATATGTTTCAATTCATATAATTTGAAATACATAACATAACATGCAAATTTTATGTTTCACTAGCTGTGCCCGCGACTTCGTCCGCGTGGAATTTAATTTTAAAAAAAGTAGCCTAAGTTACTCCTTATTACAAAAGCTATCTACCAGTGAAAGTCCCGTCCAAATCGGTCCAGCCGTTCCAGAGATTAGCTGGAACAAACAGACGGACAGACAAAAATTTTAAAAATATATATTTTCGTATGTGTACCGTATACATATACATTCATATGCATGTAGAAGAAAGCGGTTATTTTAATATTACAAACAGACGGACTCCGATTTTATTTATTTATATAAATATTATGTTTCATGATATTACATACATTATAATATACACTCGCTCGAAGCGCTCGTGGCCCCGCGGACTCAGTGTTCTGTAAACGATCACTGCAGTAAGCAACTTTCACTATGGCCGGTCCATGGATGGGTGACCATTCATGTGATCACTTTGTGACATTTATTTGAGCGCTTCCGTGCTTCGGAAGGCACGTTAAGCCGTTGGTCCCGGTTGCCAGTAAAATGGCAGTCGTTAAGCTAAGTTGAAGGCTTTATTTCAACAGCAGGCAGTCACAACCTGCGCCGGTCCATTTAAACACGGCAATACGGCTCACCACCTATTACGTGGGACAAATTATACGAAGGTGAAATGTGGGCATATAATATGCCTCTGCCTACCCCTTCGGGGATAAAGGCGTGACCATATGTATGTATGTATGTATAATATACACACAATGAAACATAATAATAAACGTAAAATTTGCATGTTTCGTATTTCAAATTAGGTATATGAATTGAAACGCATATAACGTTGCCTTTTTAGGTCCGCAGAGGTTTACATTAAGCGGGCACGTGGTGTCATTTTGACGAGCTGAATGTTTTCTGAACGGGTACCGAATTTTACGCGGGCGAAGCCGCGCGTGTCGCCTAGTATATTATATAATATATAATGTATTTCTCTTTTCAGAAAAGACTACTGGCTATGTGAAGATATTCTAGTAAAAATAACAACAAAGTCATTGGGCGACAAGTACTACAAACGCAAGGCGGTCGTCGAGAGAGTGGTCGAAAAATATTGTGCGCATGTCAAATTGGTTGACGACAATGTCAAACTCAAATTGGACCAGGTGAGATATTTTACATTATATCGATTATAGATAAAATATTGAGGGCAATTAGTATGCTGACTTTTTCATAATAGTATATTGATTCTAGATTTTCTGACGGCAAAATTTATAATTTTTCTAAACAGCTGCTATTGTATACCTATATGTGAGTACATTATAATTCAAGACTCTCCCGCCCTCCCCGCAACCTGCGTCACCCCTCCCCTACCCCTTGAAAAGTGTCCCATTTTACAGATTTTCTAAATTTTCAAGAAAACTATACAAGATAGGACCAAATGGTTAAAGACTAAATTGTTTATTAATAAATTACCTACAAATAAGGTCTAACATTCATTTTGATACGAGTTACAGTTTTCAAGCTATGGTGCATCAAAGATTACGAAAAATGTGCCCTTAACAAAAATTTACCATTCAACACAGGAAAAATAATATTTATTTCTTACAAACGTACATACATCAAATATGATCACGTCTGTATCCCTTGTGGGGTAGACAGAGCCCAAAGGCCACATTTAGCATGTAGGTAGGCGTAAAGATGGTAAAAGAAATCATAATAGTGATGGTTTGCTTGCCGAATCGCCTAGTGATATAATATAAAAAATGTTTCCATTAAAAAATAAAAATAGTTTTTACAACAAATGCGTTTATGTTTACTTATTATCTAAAACAAATCAGTATGTTCATCGTCTTCTAGAGTTTTATTCAAGCTAAACATTGTTTTTAGTATTGACTGTGGGGCAGGTGACTCTATATTCTTACTGAAAGAGTATTACAGTATACGTACAATATTGCTTTAGAAATTTGCTTTCGTTTCCGTTATATGACTGTGCTCATTAAATACGATTTGCGATGCGATGCGACCCACTTAACGTGCAGGCACTTCTTCAAGTGCAGCTCATCAGCATTCAAGGCGTACTTTTCATCAAGTGCAATTATGGCGAGGAAATGCAATGAGCCCAGAAAATTGGGACTGGAATAAAAATAATAACTTTTTATCACCCATGTATACCACTGAGTCACCAGCCCCACAGTCAATACTAACAATAGTATCATTACCTGCAAAAAAAGATGTGGATGTGTCAGAGCTGGATTGCGTTGCTCTACCATATATGTAAACATTGTTAGGGCCTTAGTAGCTTGAATAAAACTCTAGAAGACGATGAACATAGTGATTTGTTTTAGATAATAAGTAAACATAAACGCATTTGTTGTAAAAACTATTTTTATTTTTTAATGGAAACATTTT
Source organism: Miltochrista miniata (assembly GCA_933228765.1). Classification (NCBI taxonomy): domain Eukaryota; kingdom Metazoa; phylum Arthropoda; class Insecta; order Lepidoptera; family Erebidae; genus Miltochrista; species Miltochrista miniata. The sequence continues at coordinate 18,807,853 of OW121774.1, read as the reverse complement.
TTAATCATATCACTAGGCGATTCGGCAAGCAAACCATCACTATTTTGATTTCTTTTACAATCTTTACGGCTAAATGTGGCCTTTGGGCTCTGTCTACCCCACAAGGGATACATACGTGATCATTATGTGATGTATGTACGTTTGTAAGAAATAAATATTATATTTTCCTGTGTTGAATGTTAAATTTTTGTTAAGGGCACATTTTTCGTAATCTTTGATGCACCATAGCTTGAAAACTGTAACTCGTATCAAAATGAATGTTAGACCTTATTTGTAGGTAATTTATTAATAAACAATTTAGTCTTTAACCATTTGGTCCTATCTTGTATAGTTTTCTTGAAAATTTAGAAAATCTGTAAAATGGGACACTTTTCAAGGGGGGGGAGGGGTGACGCAGGTTGCGGGGAGGGCGGGAGAGTCTTGAATTATAATGTACTCACATATAGGTATACAATAGCAGCTGTTTAAAAAAATTATAAATTTTGCCGTTTTCCCCATACATTGAAATCTAGAAGGAATATACTATAATATTTTATTATAAAGTAAAAAGAGAACAAGGCCCAGGATTTGAACCGGCAACCTTTGCCTAAACCAGGGCACTACAGGAATCGTACTGAAACAAGATGAATTTCTTCACCCTATTTTAACTGCTATTTAAAATACTATTATATTATTACACCGAATATTGAAAACTGTCTCACACCCAATTGTGGTCCTCTCATAAAGGACTCTACAAATAAAATTTAGTTCCTCTTACTCAATTGTCAACCAATTTGACATGTTGCGCTTATGTCAAATTGATTGACGACAATGTCAAACTCAAATTGAACCAGCTGAGAATTTACACCCCTATGGTGGAGGTTAGGAGAATTTTAAAACATTATGTTTAAAACATTAGGGTTCCGTAACCAAAGTGTAAGGAACTCTATTCATGAGGCTTCCATGTCCGTCTTTCTGTGCATCTTGAGGCTGTATCTCCGAAACTGTGATAGCTGGAGAGCTGAAATTTTCGCAGATGATAATATTTCCGTTGCCGCTATTACAACAAAAACCAGAAAAAAAAAAATTTAACAACCGAGGGCCGTATTTTTTTGCCGTTTTTAGGGTTCTATACCTCAAAGGAAAAAACGGAACCTTTATTTATAGGATCACCATGTTGTCCGTCCGTCTGTATGTCAAGAATTTTTATTTCTTGTAACAAGAAGTTCAAGAGTGTCCGAAACGCTCCTCCGCGCGCATGTCCGACTCGCACTTGGCCGATTTTTCAAGTTTACGATGGCTTTTGTTCCAGAACCACCTAGAAACAGTGATACCGTCCGCGGGTAGACAGGTTCGATTCGTGAACGGCGCTTATAGAGGTTCCACCGGCGTGCTCCGGAGTATTAACATTGAGCAGTACTGCTGTGATGTCGAGGTAATAAAAATTTAAGTCCTAAAATGTATTCATCAAAAAATTTGGGTGTGACTCTACGACCGTTTTACACATTATGTATAATTAGTATACAATTTACAACAAAACCATATTTTGAAACACATCTTGTAGATTAATAATCTACTTTTGGCTATAATTTTCCGTCCACTTTGCAGACAAAAAACGCTTTCATTTGCTCCTCTTTTTCGTCATTTTCTAAACCAGTTCCCTTAAACATCTTGTAATTTGTAGTTGCAAGACGTATAAGGCGCTTATACGTCATGTTGGTTTAAGTTGCAAGACGTATAAGGTGAAAGAAGTATACTATACATACAAATAGTCACGCCTTTATCTCCGGAGGGGTAGGCAGTATACGCCCGCATTTCACCTTATAGTTTTATGTCCCACGTAATAGGTGGTGAGCCTATTGCCGTGTTGAAATGGAGGGGTGCAGGTCGCCGCGACCCGCAGTTGAATTTTTTCAAGCCGCCCTTAAGGCCTTCAACTTGGCTCAACGATTGTCATTTTACTTACAACCGGGTTTCATTTCGAGTTTTCCTTCTCTACGCAATGGATCTTTGTGCGAAAGAGTAGGTGTTTATTGGGCATTCTAGGCCACTTGGCTCAGTCGCTCGGCGAAAAAAAGTTTTTCGCTCTCGCTCCTGAACAAAGTGGCTCAGAATGCCCAATAACAAAAATCGATTTAACCCATTGCAAGCAACGAATAACGTAAAATCAATTTGACACATTCGAGTGAGCAACGTTTGAACACGTCTATACGACTTTATAACATCTGGCCTCGTGACACTAATTATTGCCATACATAAAGCGACCAGTACAAGGGTAGTACACATAGCATGTTTGCTCTATACAGATCTCTCTGTCATAATTGTTGCGGGGGGAAATTGTATTTATATCTTCGATCAACAATATACTAGATAACGGGTCACGAACAAAAGCGAAGCAAAAAAGCGTCACGTGTTGCTAGGTACATAGGTTCGGTTTATTAGCAATCCTGATAAAATTGGCCAAAACAGTATCAAATTTCAACGTAAAACATAACTAATCTATACAAAATAGAGCATAAAATACCACAGCGCTGATATATCAGTAACGTCGTTTTGTTCTTCATACGTTGGCGCCAACGATTGGTTAGGAAATTATTGACGCCGCCAACGTTTTGATCCAACATTTATAACCTAACTTTAGAATTCGTAACCAATATTGACATTTTTTTATTTGTTTAACGATTAAAATGTAACTGAATATATTGGGTGTAACAAAATTGACTCTCCAAATTTCGTCACGTGACGTGGCATCAGTCAAGAAACAAAACAAAAATCACATGAATACTTTAACCGTATATCCGTTTAAAAGGTCCTATAAATTTTCATTATCACCCTTTCTATCGCTACTGAGCGGCAGTAGAAAGCGACAACTACAAAAGACGGGTGCTCCGTGTTTGTTTTGCCACGGCGACCATGTTACCTCGAATTGCCGCGGTAAAAACGAATTCTTAATGTGCGACAAAAAGAAAAATACCCCCCTTTTTTATTAAATATTTGTATGTGATTTCCGATGCCAAGTCATCTCATGAAATTTGGAGAGTCAATTTTGTTACACCCAGTATATGTAATTATTGAAAGTTAGACATTTCATTTGAAACTTTATACTTTCGATAGGTAGTTATTTTAGCATGTTTTAAATGCGCATTGCGGCTTAACATTAGCAGTGTTTGGACCGAACTAAACTAAAGATACGGGCCCCCTCAAAAGCCCTCCGGCACAGAATGACCACATCTCAAAATGACTACTTCTCAAAATGACTACTTCTCAAAATTACTACTTCTCAAAATGACTACTTCTCAAAATGACTACTTCTCAAAAGTGAGCCGATTTATGATGGTGCCGCTTTTTGCGTCGACACGATATCTAGTATATTGTTGATCGAAGATTCATATACATCACTACAAAAGTTATCGACTGTCACTATGGAACTTACACAAAACAATTAATACAATACACAGATATATCTACTGTACAATTTGGAGTATGTATTGCCAGAGAAGAAAGTTCTATGTAATAGATAGATCTAGTTTTAAGAATATTTTGTACAAATAAACGTTTTAGTTTATTAAAGGTTTTTTTATTATTTAACAGAATCTTGCAGTTTTCACAAGAAGTTCAGGAATCGAATCTCGGAGTTTTAAGTTATACAACAGGTTTCAGACATGGTTTTAGGCAATGTTCTTGGTTTTTAGTTGGATTTTCTATAAAACGTTTTTTTTAGTTTTTCAAACTATTATTTATCATATTTCACAGTTGCACTGTAATCCGTAAATTGACAGAAAATTAGTCAAAATACACCAAGGTATGTATTTCACGACTTTTCTTTATGAACCGAATGAAAAACGCTGCTAATAGTATTTTCACCAAGCTTAGAGTCGCGAGTTCGCGACCCTGGTTGGTGCCTAAATAAACAATCTATGGACTTGCGGTGTTTCGGAAACGTCTCTAAAGTTTTTATGTATCACTAGCGGACGTCAGGCGGTTTCACCCTCGTAGTTCCCGTTCCCGTGGGAATACTGGAATAAAATATAGCCTATGTTCACCGCAAAGAGTGTAGCTTCCCAACAGTGAAAGAATTTTTCAAATCGGTCCCGTAGTTCCGGAGCCTATTCGTTACAAACAAACAAAAAAACATCTTTCCTCTTTATAATATTACTAGCCGATGCTCGCGGCTTCGCCCGCGTGAAATTTGGTTCCCGCTCCCGCTTCCCATGGGAACATATTCCCAGGATGAAATGGAGCCTATGTGTTATTCCAGACTATAGTCTACCCCAGTTCCAAATTTCAGCCCGATCCGTTCAGCCGTTAGAGCGTGATTGAGCATCCAAACATCTTTACAAACTTTCACATTTATAATATTAGTAGGATTATACTGAAGAAATAAACATTTTTATTATTTACTAGCTGAGCCCGCAACTTCGTTTACGTCACATAAGGTGTATGAAAGGAAAGGTATTTCTTCATCAGAGTCATCAAGCTGCGTCTGAAACTGCCCTGTTTGCTTAATCATAAAAGAGCTTAATGATCTCTCTCTTGCTCTTTTATGATTAAGCCAACACGCCAGTTTAGGTTCACTCACATTCAAAGAAACCCCTACAATTAAAATTTTCAAAATATCTGATTCTTAAAAGTGTTATAACTCTTTTATTTCAAAACCGATTTACATAAAACAAACGCTAAATATTAACTGGAGCAAACCTCAACACAATAAAAAAAACCGCATTGCAATCGGTTGAGCGGTTACTGAGATTAGCGTGCACAACCGTACAGACAAACAGAAATACAGACATACAGACAAACAGACAAAAATTCTAAAAATCATTGTTTTGGGTTCTATTGCGTTCATAAAGCCCCCCTATAATATTTTTTCTTATTTATCTTCCATGTACAGACAGCGACCTGTTACGGTTTTATTATATGTATTGATTTATTTTATTATAAAGTCAATATACACACATAGTCTTACATTTAATTTAAAATTAACTATAATTAATTTATTAACCCGTCTCTCATCGTATCCGGTGCAAATGTACCCATCACACAGGCGGCATTGCCTCGCTGAATAGCGATGGCCAACCTTTGCACCAGATACGAACCGGAACGGGAGTCACTGGTCTTATCCCTCAACCGATGCCCCAATTCTTTAATTAGGTTCTTGGCGTCTGTACCCCAACTGCCCATCGTCTCTACAGCGAACGGAACAAAGAAATATTGTTTTGCTAAGACCGCATATTTATACTTTTTTCTTTCTGCTGCATCTTCAGCAGCAGCTGCTGGAGAACGGACGGTACGCCTAAGGTGACTAGGAGCGACTGTACTTACGCACGTAGCATCCCACAGGAGACATTTGCCCCTTTTCCACGGCACCAGAGTCATACCGTCCGGTCTCTTGCCGTCTGCTCTACTGAGGCCGGGTGGCTCCAACAGGCATGGGACAGCTACTGAAATAAAGGCTCTTCGGATGATATCGTTAAGAGCATGGTGACGCGGAAATCTACCTTTGCCCCTACGACAACTCAGCGCGTGGTGACCATCCTCCTCCACCATGGAACCGCAGGTGCATCTATGGGATTCACACACCTTGCAGCCCAGGCGGAGAGGCGAAGGCAGCGCGTGCAACCATGCTCCTGATTCTGGCTGCGATACAGCCTGCAGCCTGGCCAGATCGGGCACTGAGGCGCCCTCCATTAACTGCTCTCTAACAGTCTTAATAATGCCGTCATCCCAAACGCGTTGGATGTGAGGAACGGCAGGCCTCGACGCTGCAGAACTGCGGACAAACCAAGCTGCCTCGGCATCGGCTGCAAAGGGCACGGTCACTCCGCCACCATTAGAGTGAAGAATTGAAGTGACGAGGTCCGCTACCCCATGCGCCGACGCCAGAAAAGCCGGCAAACCCACATCCCGAGCACATCGCACTCCTATGCCTCCGTGGCGGATGGGAAGCGTTGCCTGAGTCCACTGTGACTCGTTCAAAGATACATTTAAAATCGACTCAACTGTATGTTAGAAACAATCATCAAAAGTTGCGACTTCCACTGGATAGAGCCAGGTAGGTGCTGTTCGCAAAAGATATGTCATCTTCGGGAGGGCGAAACATGTGCGCAGTAATACTATGGCTATATGAGACGAAAGAGCTTTGAGACGCTCTCGAGTGGTAAGAAGAAGTGTATTATGTGAGGAAAGAGCATCTGGCACTCCATCAGGAAAGATGGGAGACCCTAAAAGGGTGAAAGAGTGAGAAGAGATTTCCTTTAGGCCAGGCAAAAGGGAATTGTATCGTGGAAAGCTACCGCGAGCTTCGGGACCGCATGGGTAAAATTCACATTTAGAGGGATTCACTTCCAGACCCAGGTCTCTAAAACGAGGAATCAAAGTGTTCAGATCCTGGTAGACGTCTTCCGGTGAACCCCCAAGAGTCCCGTCGTCCAGATACCATAAATTCAGTTTAGACTTTAGCTCCGTGATGATATTATGGATCGCTAAACTGAAAACGAGGGGCCCCAGCGGATCCCCCTGCTGCGCTCCCACTTGAGAAGAAATCAAACTATTATTGAAGAAGAGATTAGAGGGATAATAGTATACTTGAAAAAGAAACGGGTAGAGAGAGGGAATCTGTTCCTTAACGTTACACAAAAGAGCGTCTCTTTCTAGCGTGTTGAATGCATTTCGAATATCAAGCTTAAGCACCACGCTGTCTGACCGCGCGGGGTCCATAACGAACGCACGTGTCGCATGGATAGCGGCCTCGCAACCCCGCCGCGTCCCAAATCCCAGCTGGTGTGGTTTCAGATACTCCGCCATCGCCTCTCTCACGGACCGGCACGCTAGCTTGGCCGTCAACCTACGAAACACACTCCCGACCGCTATAGGCCTGACCCCACCATCTTTCTTTTTGAGAGCACAAAGGGAGGCACCGTACAAATAAGGGCAGATCGCGGGATTTAACTTCCCACCTAATAAAAAATTGGCCAGTCTTGTCAAGCACTCCAATAGCCGTTGCCCACTCTCGCCCGCAGATCCAGATGTGAGCTCCTTCAAATGGCCTGGGGGCCGAGTCTGCTATTTTCCATCAAAAAGCCGGTCCAGTGCGATTCTATTACGATATTAAAGCGATTGGTCCTAAATCTGCTAGTCGCGTAAATCTTGTCTATCGCCACTATAGAACATCGATAGAATATAAATAGAATCGCAAAAGCAGAGACAAGGGCTTTATTTTGGTTGTTTTGACTCTTGTCAGTCAGTACTATGGTAATAGTAGGTGTTTTTTAGGTTATTTACAAATAACTTAGACTTAAAAGAGACTTTTGTAGAGAATTACGATTTAAAATTGTGAACTTTACCTATAAACAAACGTGAACTTTATAAACGGCTTCAAAGCAAAGAGTGACAGTGTTATCCAGAAGAACTATCAATCAAATCAGCCTATCGCAGTCCACTGCTGGACGTAGGCCTTTGCCAGTTTACGCCACAATTCACGGTCCTGCGCCTTCTGCATTCAGTCCCAGCCTACGACCGTTACCAGGGTCGTCGGTCCATCTAACGGGTGGTACCCCACGGTTGCCGAGACGCGGTTGGAAGAACTATATCCTAGAAATTTGAGACAAAACTCAATTGTAAAAAACTGGTCCAGCAATGAATTTCATTTTGAAGAAAGGGCTTTGGATGCTAAAATTCATAGAATAAACGCAGGAGACTGTATATTTTCAAATACATATATCACAGCAGTTTATTCAAGTCTTCTACAAATACATCTTTACAGAAAAAATATTGAACAATAACCTCATGATAACTCAAGATTGTGAATAGTGAAAGTTTTTATCTACAATCAACTACTCTGTGAAAGTTGGTTTTTAAATTGATTAACACTAGTGTACCTAACTACTCAACGGACTTAAAAAGTTATTTCATCATTGTGAAATCACGGTATTCCACAGCAACTATGTGATATAGCCAAACAATCTCAATACAGACAGCTTTTATTAGTGCCCGTGTGTGATAGATAATATGATGGATAGTAAAAATAAATATGCTATCATTTTGTTAATACTCAAGGAAGCTGAGCAGTGATAATTTTAATAAATCTTGTATTTACTGGCATGTATGGGTTCATAGTATGACACAGGTAAAGCCGTCAACTACAGCTAGTATGTTGGATTATGAAAGAGTAATGTGCATGTACAGAGATCTTGGCCATCCAAGCCTGCCATGATGAGAAGCCACGCCTTCGATTCCAATGACCAATGCACTAGAGCTAGACTAATGTCAATTTGTTGTTTTGACTGGCCTCGTGGTTACTACTCTAACCACTAACATGTAACTCACATACTAACTGTAACTCTAAATGTGTAGTCAGGTACTCCCTGTCTACGGATTCGGAGGTTGTGGGTTCGATTCCCACCCAGGACAAATCTCTTTGAGTGATGATCATATTGCTTTGTTGTGTCTGGGTGTAATTTATCTATAATAAGTATGTATATAGAAATATAAGTATGTCTATCAGGCGTCTAGATCCCATAGCACAAGTTTATAGCTTAGTTTGGGCTAGACGGTGTTGTGTGAGAATGTCCAACAACAATATTTCTATTAATACCTCCTCGAAATGAAATTGGGTAAGGCCTTTTTTTTTTTTTTTTTTTTTTTTTTTTTTAACGTGAGGGAAAATCCTCGTAGGATGCTATGCCGGACTCTTACCGACTAAAAAACCTCACGTAACGCCCAACAGCCTATGGTTGAGAGCCCCGGGTAAGCCCTCAGGAAGGATGTCCCGTGACTCCCAACAATTGGGTAAGGCCTAGGTCTGAGCATAGTGGTAGACTGTAATAGGGTTATTTGATAGCTTATTTTGGATTTGGAAACATTAAAAATGATGAAATATGGAAAAATATTTTTAATATTCATATTTTACAATTATTGTTTTTACATTATCTTCATCTTGCCAAAAATACTATTGTAATAGCCACGCTGCTTGAAGATCAGGGTTAACACTTCAATTTTCAACTCGAGTATCCTGAAATAGATTACAATACAATTAGTTTTATTTCAGCTATTGCAAGCTTGTGAATTATGATTGATGATTAAAAAGTGATTTCAAGATGTTGTTAAAAGGAAATGAGATTTATCTGATAGAAATATTAAATGACTGTGATTTACTGTGATTTTAAGTGTCAAAAATTGATTTAAATAAATAATTTTACCAATTTTGTCAACTCTTATTTACCCACCTCATGTTTCCATGGCCATTGTGAGTTCTTCTTCTAAAGGAGAGATAGGAAGTACTACAGATGTTTTATAACACAGTTATGCCATGCACAACATGCATTAACAATCTTCCCTGCTATTTTGAGACCATAATGTAATGACTGTACTCACAGCAAACATCTGAAATTAACATAAAAAGGTAAGGACTAAATCATCTTCACCAAGCTTGATGATCTGAATCACATTTATTAGGGTATTAGGAGCACTGTGAGTTGACCAGTTTTGTATCAGCATTGTTAGATATGAATGTGACTATCATCGGGCAGCTCTCCAACCAACCCAGTCCTTGTCCGTTGGTGTACTGGTGCACTAGGTACTTGCCAGTTACTTTAAATTTGGAACCGGAAGATAGTTTGAAAACTCAGAATTTAAATGATCTGTTAGAATATTGACCAATTAGTAATGAAGTCTCATACTCCCATCAACACTACTTACAGGTGGGGTTTGCTTGGAATGGTACCCTACAGTAGAGTTCAAAAAGTGATTGACTTTTTATTTATACCTAAGTACCTATACTCTAATATTCCCATTTAACACCTGACTTATTTCAGTTTCTTGAGAGTTTATAGGTATATAAGTCATTAGGGATGCCTATGTAATTTAAAACCTGCAGTCTATACCAATATTATTAGGTATGAGGAAAGATTAGGATGTTTGTTTGTTTGCATCGGAATAGGCTCCAAAACTTCTGAACCGATTAATAAATTCTTTCAGTGTTGGGAAGCTAGACTCTTCCCGGTGAACATAGGCTATATTTTAGTCTCATATTCCCTTGGGAACAGGAGCTATGTGGGTGAAACGGTGACAATATGCTGTGCACCCGGGTAAACTGGGTATTTTAAATGTTCATAAAAACTGTAAAAAACAATTAAGTATATTGGGAATTGAGTGTACATAGGTAGTACCTATGTGCTAAAACAATAATAACTACCTACTGTAAGTATTAGAAATGTGACTTGTATTTTAGATATGAGTGATTGTAAAGAATATTGGACAGTACCTACTTACAGAAAATAGATGCATGTCAATTGCATACATGTCTTCATACTATTTTGCTGATCTTGTTGAGTTGGCTACTTGGAATAGTTGCCATCTATGTATCTATAACTAATAAAGTTCATTGACCCTGCGACAATGGCTCACTCACAGCAAATTCACTTTTTGGAGACTCATTAAAGCACTACGACCATTCAATGTACTATAATACAATAGGTACAACAATTTATTATGTTCCACCTTCTTCCATGAGGCTCTATAATGGTCTTGTTTTGCAGGTGAAATAAATAAAGTCCGCTTCGGATAAAATGCTATGTCTCACAATTAATCAATCTTCATCATTTTGATGTAAATTGTAAACTTGCTTCTATTTAGTTTATCTGCAAATTGATTAATTTAAACAATAATATTGTATGTATACCGGACGAAAATAACCAGGCTCGCACTTTCTATTTCTAGCTGTCAAACATTAATTACCCGACTACCAAAACAAATCCCATCAAATATTAGCAGACTACGCATAAATGTCAAATACACTGGCGATTCTATCGAGAGGCCATCGGTCGACCATAATCGCACTTCACTAGAAACAAGATAGAAGCTATCGAGTTAGCGAATACGAAAACTGTCAAATTGTACCGATGAGCTTCTATTTTGCTACGATATCTATTCTATTCTGATGCGATTGCAATAGCAGACTCGGCCCCCAGGACGTAAGCCGTCTAAGCCCGCCGCCGAACCGCTATAAAAAGTGCTTAATGCAATTGTCACGTCCTTCTCCGAAACCGTAGCCACCGACAAGGAAGTTTCCGGCATCGGTGGAAAGTTGAGCGGACGTGATGGGCCCTATGGATTATACTTATAATATATAATTTAATATATAATATAGATTAGGCATAACCTTAGACCTTATAATATATTATATACTAAAATGTATATCTTATTTCAACAATTTGGCGTCTGGTAGGGTGGATTTTTTCTCTATAAACTGTGGTTTTAGTAAAGTTAAGTATAATTATGACATGAAATACAAAACTCTGTGCTAACGGTTGGATGTTATAATTTCCACTAATATTCGGTAATAATGTCATCAATGTATGCTTAGGCGATGCTACTGCAATGCCAAGCCAACACAGAAAACGATAGACAAGCTGTTTAGCTGTCAAGGTAAATTAATAAGTGAACGGATTGTAAAGGGTGTTTTTTTTCGAGGTATAGAACTTTGAAATGGAATAAAACGAAAGTGATTGTTTTTATTGATATGGAAATGACTTTATTCGAAAGGAAATCTTCTGGCATTATAATTTAAATATGATTTCTGGCATATAACCGCCAGGGCTGGCTCGGACGTAGTCTAATCTAGAGGTCCAATTTTCGATGACTTTCCCAACATTTGTGGCCGTATAGCGACAATATCGCGCCGAATGTTATCCTCCAAGTGGTCAATCGTTTCGGGCTTATCGGCGTAGACGAGCGACTTCACATATCTCCACAGAAAATAGTCAAGTGGCGTAAAACTGCACACTCTGGAGGTCAATCCACGTGTCCAAAAAGTGAAACTATGCGGTAACCAAACGTTTCCTTCAATAAATCAATTGTGGCACGAGCTATGTGACATGTTGCGCCGTCTTGTTGAAACTACTACTCCTGCACATCATGGTTGTTCAATTGATGAACGAAAAAGTCAGTAATCTTCGCTCTATAGCAGTCACGATTGACTGTAACATTCTGGTCAGCATCGTTTCTGAAGAAGTACGGACCAATTATTCCACCAGCCTATAAAGCACACCACACAGTCAGTTTTACTGGATGTAACGGTGTCTCAACATACACTTGAGGATCATCATCACCCCAAATATGGCAATTTTGTTTATTGATGTATCCATTCAACCAAAAGTGAGCTGCACCGCTAAAGAAAATTCGCTTATGAAAATCACGATACGCATTTCGGACAGAACCATGATTTTCAAAATAAATTTGCACAATTTGGAAGCATTGTTCAGGCTTCAGTCTATTTATGTTAAAATGCCAAACCATACTAAACATAAATCACTTTACAGCTGACAAAAATACCGCCGGTTAAAACAGCTAGGCCAACTTAAAGTTCTATACCTCTAAAAAAAACACCCGTTATAAATAAAATGCTCAGAATGCTCTAATTAATACCCCTGTGATTGATAAAGTCACCAACTTGTGGGGCACCACAAGTAGGTTGACTTCAAAAATTAGTTTTGAGTTCTCGTCCAATAATAAGGATAACTCGTTTTAGGGTGTCTATCAGAGTACAGTCGGTAGCTAAAAGTCACGTAATGAACCTCAGTGTGTAACGAAACCATAGCGGGGTTCAGGTTTAAGCACAGCGCCATCTATCGAGAGTATAGAAAGTAATAGACGATACTCGCGGCTCAGCCCGCGTGGTACCTAACTGTTTCATGTTCCCGCGGCGCTCCACATGGGAACATAATTCCCAGTATGATATGTATTGTGTTATCCCCTTTTTTTCGGCATGTATTTAAATCGATACCTATCTGTTTATTCCCTTTTTCCGAACAAAATATTTCAAAGTTAAACCAAAAATACTGACTTGCTTAGTATTCTTAGCTTGCACACTATACCAGATTCATTATACTGTTTAATGGTATTTGCAGAACTGTTTTACTGAACGAATAACTATTATCAGAATAGTATATCAAAAAATTCCATTGTTCAACAAAAATATTAAAACTTTTTTAAGGAAATCTATCGCCTAATTTACTTTTAGGAACATCGTTTATTCTAAGTAAAACCTCAATTTAATCAGTCACCTCTACAAAATTAAATTTTATTGATCAAAAAAAATAAAAGTTTAATCTAACCTAACCTGGTCCTATTCCGTTATATTATAAGATAGTACTATTTAGAGTGCAAGTTAGTATTTTTGATATGCAATTCGTATTTCTGTTTCACAAATCATAAATTCGATGTACGAACCACGTTTTTGGTGTAAATTCGATTAAAAAGGTCATCTCGTTCTGAGTAATATTTAAATTGTTAAGTAGGACATGTTTAGTTTATCAATTGGTTTTTTTGCACAGCATTTAATTTTCTGGTTTGCATTCAGTAAATTAGTGGAGTTACCTAGTGTGCAGAAAAATTAAACAGAGGTGCATTTAAAAATATCCCTTTTTTTTCCAACGTGAGGGAAAATCCATCATGGATGCTATGCCGGACTCGGCGGACTCTTACCGACTAAAAAACCTCACGTAACGCCCAACAGCCTATTGGTCTAAGAGCCCATGAACATCTACCAGTATGTATTTGACCAGACCTGAGGTTTTGTACACTGAGACTCCTATACCTACCATGCATTATGCAGTGACTCACTAAACTCTAAGTGAGTCACGCGACGACTGCGCAGCCAGAACAGGTATCGATTTTTGACTAGTTTTAAATGCATTTGACCACGTTTGCCGTTTTAAAAAAATGAAAATATATTATTATTATAATCGGAAAATAAGAATGGCAGACCATTATCGTGAGTTTTACTTAGTGGCAGACGATTTTGAAAATGCCTAAAAAATTTTTTTTTTGAAAGTATTTGACCAGATCTGCCATTGAAACATTTAATTGATTATGGTCTTAAAAGCTTATATTCAAAAAGGCAGACGTCGACATAGAGCATTTACATAAAAAAATAATAAAATATTACTCACTACTCGGTCAGATGAATACGCATTCCGTTCGCTGTTTTAAATTAATATCAATATAAATACTGTGGGACATTCACACACAACGCCATCTAGCCCAAACCAAGATAATATAAGCTTTTGCTATGAGATTTAGACAACTGACAAACATACTTAGATCTTTCTTAATAGATATAGGTACACATTATACCTAGAAGTTACATAGAAACACCTGAACTCCGAAAAACTATTAAATATGACTGCCTCGTTGGTCTAGAGATCGTAAAGCCCAAATGAGGATCACGAAGTCGTGGATTGTTTCCCAACATGCCACAAAAAATTATGTGAGCCACAAATATAATTTGTCTACAGTCTGGGTGTTTCTATGTAGGTATTAACAAAAAAAAATGATTCAAGTATTAATATCCTGTTGTCTGATTTCCATAACACAATAAAGGTAATCGTAGTTTACTTTGGGATCACATTATAAGTACTGTGTAAAAATTGTACGCATCTGTAAATAATTTGTCTTTCTAAAGTTTTATAAATTCTAATTTTATATATTTTACTATTATAATTTTAATATGAAAGAATCATAAATAATGCGGTATACGCTGATAAATCACATAGATTACCTACTATTTATATTTTGTTATTATTTCGACATGTCAAAATATTAAGTGTTAAATGAGTTAAGAGGGAACAAGGGCTCAGAGAAATTTGCAAAATAGGTATTTGAATTTAGATGTTGCCATCGCAGTGCACCTAATAACAACCCCGTAATGTGCGATAAGAAAAACTTTAGTTCAGATGGATTTTATTTGGACGAGTAGATTCGTAGTTAGAGGACTAACAGGCAAATTCAAAACAATTTTTCAGATATTTGCATTTGACATACAAGAAATTTTACAACACCAAGAAAATGCAAGCACCGCAATAACAGATTATCAAAAAACAAAACTTCAATTCAAACGCAAAGTTTTCGATGTTAAAGGAGTAAAAATTTCTTTTAAAAATATAAATCTCTAGTTTAGAAAGATCAAATAAGTTTTAAAGTACTGCTTATTTAAATTCAGTTTCTTAGGAATATTAAGAAACTACTCGTTGCATTTGCCTGATAATTCCGTATAAAAATTCATGTGCATGTATTACTTATGTATTGCCCGGTTTGAACATTATTTCCGTACAGATACGGACAAATCCGTATATATGGCAAGACTGAATATGCATGCGGCTACAACGAGTACCAGCACGCGCCGTACGCGCCGCATTATGACGCATTTTACGAAAAACGGAGTGTGCAGTGCGGTTGAAATGCGAGGTTTCATATCATTACCTACATACAACGAAATCTAAAATGCAGCGCGGTCGGCGCGTACGGAGCGTACGTTGCTAACAAATGTGCGATCAGCTTTAGAGAACATACTAACTGTCAAACAAAAAAAGATCAAACCTGACGTATGGTTTAGTCTTAAAAATTAATTTATTAAAATGAGGCGTTATTGAAACCCTTTTTTGTGTTCTGGTTTAATCTGCAATCAGTATTTTTCTTTTCTTGAACTATAAGCAGATTATGTTGGGTAGATATATTGACATGTGAAGTGTGCCTCTCAGCAGAGACATCTACTCCTTAGGTCCACAGCTCAGTCACTCGCAAGATGTAGGCTCAATATGTCCCTTCTTTCTATTTGGATTTTCTTCTTCTTATTGAAATCTGAAAACTATTGCTCAAGAGTCTGTATGACGCTAAATAGACTATCATCTTGATCTAGATCACAGGAGTCGTAAGGTGTACTAAATTAACTCTTTTTTTAGTCAAAAATGTCGTGAATTTTAAGCTGGATCTTCTATACTCAATGTCTGGTTTAAAATGTATTTTATAATTACCAGAAAGACAATAGTAAATCTTAATTAACTCGAACCACATGTTGTTTTTTAATTATTACAGTTCTTTTAATTAATTTATTTCGTTAAAACGCATAGAACTGAACGTATCTACCACTTTCTTGCACGCTGAAATTAATATCATCTGTTATCTTCTTTAAACTGATTAGCGTCAGGGGGGCTCTTAACAGGTAATTTTAAGTAATCATTTGCTGTTCTAAATTACTCAGGAACATTTATAGATACTGTGTCTATAGCATTGAAATATATACGTGGAGGTATAAGTAGTAGGTAATATATTCGTCGTGACAAATTTAAAGAGTAAAAAAGCACTATTTTAAAACATTGCTTTAAAATTCAAAATAAATACAGTGACATAGGTACTCGCAAGTAAAATATATGCGTTGGTGCGGGCGTTAGTGAAACAGACTGTCGCTCTGAGATCTTGGGTTCGATTCATGGGTCGGACAAATATTTGTTTGACCCACAAATAGTTGTTTCAGGGTTTAGGTGTCTCTATCTATAATGTGTAAGTACCTACCTATGTATTAAGAAAGATCTAAGTATGTTTGTCAGTTGTCTAAATCTCATAGCAAAAGCTTTTATTATCTTAGTTTAGGCTAGATAGCATTGTGTGTGAATGTCCCACAGTATTTATATTGAAATTAATGTAAAACAGCGAACGGAATGCGTATTCATCTGACCAAGTAGTGAGTAATATTTTATTATTTTTTTATGTAAATACTCTATGTAGACGTCTGCCTTTTTGAATATAAGCTTTTAAGACCATAATCAATCAAATGTTTCAATGGCAGATCTGGTCAAATACTTTCAAAAAAAAATTTTTTGGGCATTTTCAAAATCGTCTGCCACTAAGTAAAACTCACGATAATGGTCTGCCATTCTTATTTTCCGATAATAATAATAATATATTTTAATTTTTTTAAAACGGCAAACGTGGTCAAATGCATTTAAAACTAGTCAAAAATCGACACCTGTCCTGGCTGCGCAGTCGTCGCGTGACTCACTTAGAGTTTAGTGAGTCACTGCATAATGCATGGTAGGTATAGGAGTCTCAGTGTACAAAACCTCAGGTCTGGTCAAATACATACTGGTAGATGTTCATGGGCTCTTAGACCATATGGTTGGGAGCCACTGGCAAGCCCTCGGAAGGATGTCTATAATGAAATTTGGAACTGGGGTAGACTATAGTCTGGAATAACACATAGGCTTCATTGCATCTCGGGAATATGTTCCCATGGGAAGCGGGAGCGGGAACCAAATCTCACGCGGGCAAAGCCGCGAGCATCGGCTAGTCTATACTTCTATACTAATATTATAAAGAAGTAAAGTTTGTGTGTTTGTTAAATTGTAAGGGGTAATCTCGGGATCTACTGAACCGATTTTAAAAAATCCTTCACCAATAGAAAGCTACGTTATTGTAGAGTGTCATAGGCTATTTATAGCATTACGCTACAACGAATAGGAGCGGAGCAGTAATAGTAAATGTTTAAAAAACGGGGGAAAAGTTATTTCTTTTGAGAGCTTCGTTGCGTGTGCTGCGTAAATATTTATAGTTATGCAAAAAATATGTACTACAAAATTGTTTCCCCTTTAAAAAAAGTTCTAAAAAAATTGTTCGATAGCATGTGTCTATCTTTGGGTTGGTGTACAATAAACATTTTAACGGCAATCAATTTCTTTCTACAATAATGCCACGGGATGGGATGCGGGGTCCTACTAACATCTTAAGGACCCCAATGGGTCGGATCCTCCTCGTGGTGCATCCTGGGCAACGGAGTAACGACCACTCCCCTTCCTCTGTGGGGGAGTTCTGCTACTCTGGCTAATTCCGACCGAGGCGGGAGTAACCCACCTGTGGGTTGCTCGGTGGTGTGTGTTGCTGCCGACCGCGCCGTTATTCACGGCCGACAGCAGCAATACTGGGTCGCCGTCGCTTCGCCACCTTTGCTGGCGTGACGACGGCGGCAAAGTGGGAGAGGCACTGCGTGGGGGGCGGGAGTTTGGGTAAATGCTTCCGCCCTGCCATGCAGTTCGGGCTGCCGGCCGTGAATAACGGCGCGACCGGCGGCAACAGTGCTGGGCCGCTGTCACCTCGCCAGTTGACGAGGTGATGGCAGCAAAGCCTCCCGCTTTGATTGCACTGTGCGGGGGAGCGGGAGTAACGGATAATGCTCCCGCTCTGCCGTGCAGTTCGGGGGCGCCGCGGTCAGGAATCACTGCGTGCCCCCGATTGTTTCTTCACCGTGGGCGTAAGGTCGGGGGACCCCGCCCACCAACGGTCACATGGCGGTGGGCACCTTCCCCGTGTTCCGGGGGTGCCCATTAGCGCACGCCTGCGCCTGCCGCTCTCTGTCTCCTCTATTACAGAGGGGCGCTCGAGAGCGATGCAGGCGTGGTCTTCAGCTCCTTAGGGAGCTTTAGGGAGCCGCCCATCTGGCTCCCCCGAGGAGAGCCCCAAATATACGGGGCGCCCCTAGCCGGGTCGACGTGAATAATCTTTTGATATCCCTCGGCCCGGCTAAAGGGTGAGGAGGAACACCGCGGGGTTTAGTGGGTAGGACGGTCCATACCGGACCGGGCCGGGAGTCCCACACACCATCCCAGCTGCCCACGCATCTGGGATGAAGGCGCGTAAAGGCGTTCCCCGCGTCAACAAAAAAAAAAAAAAATGCCACGGGAGACCTCTTTCATAA
The DNA here is from genome assembly GCA_933228765.1 of Miltochrista miniata. NCBI lineage: Eukaryota > Metazoa > Arthropoda > Insecta > Lepidoptera > Erebidae > Miltochrista > Miltochrista miniata. The sequence goes on along the minus strand of OW121774.1, from coordinate 18,789,351 downwards.
ACGAAATTGTTCTTAAAAATAATGCGACGGGAATACACGCGACGAGAAACCTTTCTCTCTCTCTCTCTCTCTCTCTCTCTATCTCTCTCACGTAGTATTAATTATTAACGACAAGACGCTACGGGAGCAAACGCAACGCGACGGGAGTAAATGCGACGGGAACAGGTAATACTCTCTCTTATGTGGCGCAAACGAAGTTGCGCGGGTCAGCTAGTAATATTATAAAGAGGAAAGATTTGTTTTTTTGTTTGTTTGTAACGAATAGACTCCGGAACTACTGGACCGATTTGAAAAATTCTTTCACTGTTGGGAAGCTACACTCTTTGCGGTGAACATAGGCTATATTTTATTCCAGTATTCCCACGGGAACGGGAACTACGAGGGTGAGACCGCGTGACCATAGTAGAATTATATATAGTTTTTTTTTTTTTTTTTTTTTTTAACGTGAGGGAAAATCCTCGTAGGATGCTATGCCGGACTCTTACCGACTAAAAAACCTCACGTAACGCCCAACAGCCTGTGGTTGAGAGCCCCGGGTAAGCCCTCAGGGAGGATGTCCCGTGACTCCCAACAGACCTACGGCCGCCAATGCGGCCTCGCCCAAGGGGTGGTTCGGGTGCAATCCCGCATCTATGGGGGGTTTCGGGTGTGACCCCGCTTCTAAGGGGGGGCGTGCGTGAGTGCTCACGTCACGCTGCCGTCATGGGCCTGCTTCTGTAAGGACGGTGAGCGGCCCTCTCACCGTCCCCAGACCCCCGGTCATGGAGGCCGATAGTCCTCGGCGAAGACACGTCGGCGGCGCGGCGCCCAGGGCGCCGACTGCGGAACTCGGGTGGGAGAGTTCTCTCCCGCACCCGGCCCGCCGCCTCCTTCGCGAGCATGACCTGCTCGCAGAAAGAGGCGGCGCAGTCCCACTTACTCCCGCTGGAGAGCATGGCTCGCACCATGGCCTCAAGCGAGAGAGTGTCCACGCCCAGACCCACTACGAGGACCTGTCGCTGTTGTGCCCACGCCGTGCACTCCACCAGCGTGTGGAGCGCCGTGTCATCGCTGCGGTCCTCGCAGTGCTGACACTCGGCCGTGGTTTCCCGGTGTTTTCGCCACAGATACCTACCGAAGCTACCGTGCCCGGCAAGCATCTGTGTCAACCGGTAGGAGAGAGCACCGTGTCTTCTCTCCAGCCACTCGTCCATGACCGGTCTGACGGCCGCGATTGTGGCGAATCCCCCCTTTGGTTGCTCAAGTCGCACCTTCCATGTCTCCACGGTTTCCTGGTGGAGCAGGGTCCGCTGGGCCTCGATTTCTCGAGAAGAATTATATATAGTAGGGTATCTCCGACCCCGACCGCACGATACTTACCTACAGTATCAGGGCTGTCACTTTTAGTTAATTCAATCGTCACAAATGACAGGTTAGGTTAAACAATTGGACATTCTCATACAACATCATCTAGTCCAAATTAGGCCAGTTTAAGCTTGTGCTATGGGATCTAGACAACTGATGGACATTATGTACTTACATATTTCTAAATACATGCATAGTAGGTATACAAAAACATCAAAACTTTGATAAAAAACTTTGAGGAACACACAATTTATTCGATTTCACCCGAATCCAACCTGGGACCTCAGCACAGCATTCCCATATTAATGATGGCAACAGTTTTATGGATCACACAAATAATTGGACCGACCCAGGAATAATACTAGAACTACACTACCGACTGCGCCTCAGAGGCAATTAGAATCAAAATAAATAATCTGTGAAAATTTCAGCTTTCTAACTATCACGGTTCCTGAGATACAGCCCCATGACGGACGGACAGACAAAGTTCAAAGTTCAAAGACAGACAGACGGACAGACAGACAGACAGACGGACAACGTAGTCTCATAAATAGACTTCCGTTTTTATCCTTTAGGTAGGGAACCTTAAAATCGACCGAAATTGTAGAATATTTTAGCTTTTTCTTAATTCATACACTTAACACTATTTGCATTCTTTTGAAGGTTCTATATTCGTTTGAAGTGCCATAAAGTTTCGATTATCAGTCAGTCAGTTCACTCACTGCATACATACATATAGTCACGCCTCGCCTTTATCCCAAAAGGGGTAGTCAGAGGCGTAATATACGCCCACATCTCACCTTATAGTTGTATGTCCCACGAAATACGTGGTGAGCCTATTGCCGTGTTGAAATGGACGGGTAGTGTTTTGTTGAAAGGTATTAAAGATACTTCAAACTTCTAGTTTAATCCACAAAGAAATTATAAGGGGTCGAAAATGAACTGAGTGGGTTCGAAGCAGTACCCAAGGGTAAGAGGTGACTAAGGGAACACCTTCGCAAAAAGATCTATTGCGTAGAGAAGGAAAACTCAAAATGAAACCCGATTGTCAGTAAAATGACAATCGTTAAGCCAAGTTGAAGGCCTTATGCTTGGCTTGAAAATTTTCAACTGCGGGTCGTGGCGACCTGCGCCTGTCCATTCCGACACGGCAATAGGCTCACCACCTATTACGTGGGACATAAAACTAAAATGTGAAATGGGGCGTATACTATGTCGCTGTCTACTCCTTCGGGGATAAAGGCGTGATTATATGTATGTATGTAAGTAAAGATAGCGGGCATATGACACAACACATACATTTTACACTGATTGAACACTTGGTTTACCAGCTGGGAGCTTTACGACTTGTACTGATTTTTAAATGTGTGCGGGACGCGCGGCTCGTTCTGACGCGACGCGCTCGTAGGCACTGCGCACGCACACAAGTATACCGCGCTCGGTACCTTTGATATCATTTTGTTTGAAGATGCCTAAGGGCTTGTTTAAGGAGAGGCGGCGCGTCGAGCGGTGCGGTCCGCCGAGCGGGCCGCCAGAAACACAAACGTATGGAAATGTTCAGAGCGTTCAAGGAGAAGCGTTTTTGCAAGCGTTTGTTTGAGTTGTAGCTGCCGCAGCGGCGAGTGTCGTCGCGTCGGACGCGGCAATTGAAGCGACGGGTGACGCCGCGGAGGACGCGGCGGCTAAACCAGCGAGTCTCGCAATGGAGGAACGCGGCGGATGAAGCTGCGGGTGACGCCGCGAAGGACGCTTCAAGGAAGGGGTGGGAGAGGTGCGGTGTATGCGTTAGGTAGGAATGTCGGGCAATATCGTTCATAGAAAATATCGATATTAAAATAAAAATATTTATCAAAATAAAATATCGATATTTTATTTTGAAAATGTAATCGATGTTTATAACCCTCTGGAGCAGAACGTCGATACTTATGAAAGATTGGCGTTCAATTCCATACGTCGAACTCGAACATTTCCATACGTTTCAGGGTGGCGTTCTATCTCCTCTTTTATTCTGTATCTTCATCAACTCGGCTACGAGTCTTATTTCCAGTAACTTCCATCTCTACGCTGACGACTTGCAGCTGTACCGACATTTTTCGGCCACTGACGCCCCATTTGGCATATCGTGCATTAACCGCGACTTAGTTAGGCTAAGCGATTGCCTACGGATTTTTAGTTTTTGAATAATTTAATTTACTTTTTATTTATTTGAATATTTTGTTGATTCAATGTGAAAAACATTTAAATTTCAACCTTATTGTTCTAAAACTTTAATTTGTGTTGATTATTAAGAACTTACTATTTCTATTGTTTATTTTAATATTTTGAACCTGTTATAATTTGATTGTTCTAAAACTTTAATTTGTGTTGATTATGTAAGAACTTACTATTTCTGTTGTTTATTATTAATGAATAAAACTTGATATGGTATTTATTTTATAAAATATTAAATGTCAAATTAGGAAAAAATGGATTAATTTAAAAAAAATCGATTATTTTCTTGAGAAAAATCGATAATTTACAAATCGATTTTTCATTCTAAAGAATAAATCGATTAACTAAAAATCGATATTTTATGTACAATGTCACATCCCTATGTCGCACTGAACGACGCCGTATATGAAGCTGCGTGCAACGCGGCGGATGCAGCGCCGAGTGAAGCTGCGTGCCACGCGGCGGACGCAGCGCCGAGAGAAGCCACGCCACGCCACTCGCGTCGCTCGACGCCCCGCGTGTCCTTAAACGAGCTCCTACATTTCCATATGTTTGAGTTTGGGCGTGACGCGACGCGGGCCGCTTTACGCGCCGCCTCACCATAAACGGTCAAATCGCTTGACGCGCCGCTGCAGCTGCAAGCCACGCCAACTCTGGCGTGACGTCCGCTAGTGATGGTTTTCCGGCCGAAACCGAAACCGAACTTTCGGCCCCAGGGTCAGTTTCGGCCGAAACCGAAACCGAAACCGAAACTCACGTGTTCATATTGAAAAGAAAAAAACCAGCCAAGTGCGAGTCGGGTTCCCGCACAGGGAGTTCCGTAACAAAAATTGGGCACAAAAATTACGTTTGTTGTGTGTGGATGTTTTTTTATACAAGCTGTAGATTTAGTAGTGTGCAATACTTGCACACGTGACTCTACTGCCTACACTCGTTAATACTTCGTGATAAAAAAAAACATTTTTTTTTTAGTCTTTTTTCATATTGAATTCGTTTTTTAATTCCAACGGGAACTCTGCCTAACCTCCACTGACGAATAATACGTGAACCTATGAAACAGAAAAACCGGTCAAGGGCGAGTTCCGTACCAAAAAACGGCAAAAAGTAAGCAGTGAACGCTCGAACGCAGCCAGTATGCCTAATACCTACAAACGATCAGCTGGACGCTAGAGGTCATAGCACTGGGTAATAAATAGTCATTATGCGAGTATCATTTACAATCTTTCGCTTTTTAGATTTATTAATAATTATTAAGTACTTACTTAAATTTAAGTTCACGTATTATTGGCCAGTGGGTACAGGCAGAGGTTCTTTGCAAATAAAATCAAATTTGACATGAAAAAAAAAAACATTTTTTTTATCACGAAATATTTACGAGTGTAGGCAGTAGAGTCACGTGTGCAAGTATTGCACACTACTAAATCTACAGCCGGTATATGACCTTTAGTAGGTATTTTTTGTTATAGCGGCTACAGAACAGGGCGAGGTGGTGGTGGCAGTGTCTTGACATCGCCAACGCCTTCAACACCTTGCCCTAGAGCTGCGTTATGGGAGGTGCTTATTCACCATGGTATGCCTTCCTACCTCCTTCGAATTGTTTGGGCCTATCTTTCCGGGAAGGTCAAAACTTAGCCGAGCTGGCTAGGACTGGATCGGCGATATGTGTCGTTTGGTGTTCCACAGGGGTCGGTCTTAGGACTGCATCTCTGGAACATCGGTTACGATTGGCGCTGCGGTCTGTTGCTCAGATTTTTCGGCGTAACGTGTTACGCCGAAGACACCCTCGTTACAGCGCGAGGAGCAAACATCGCTATGCAGTCATGTGGTGGGTTGAATACGGTGTTTGGGTCTTTAGGTCGCCCTTGACAAATCCTGTTCAAACCTTGGAAGGGGCCACCTGTCGGATTCAGCTTACATATAGGGGGTTTTAGCATCGGCATTGAGCCCTCGATGACGTATTTGGGGCTCGTACTCGATAGTCGGTGGAATTTTGGATACCAATTCTGAAGTTTGGTCCCAAAACTGAAACAGGGCATCAGTCACATTCCCGCGGTTATTGCCCAACATCAGGAGACCCAACGCTCGAGTCTCCTGGGGAGCGTCTGACGTCTGAGCGGACACTGTACCTTGGGATAGTGCAGTGCCCTATACGGGGCCTCCGTATGGGAGGAGATCCCGACAGCGAGCAATGCGGCTAGATTGCTTGGTCCGCAGAAGGCGATGGCCGTGAGGGTGATAAGGGGATACCTTACGATCTCAGTTGAGGCGGTATGTCTCTTACCGGAGACCCCACCATGGGACCTGGGAGCGAGGGCCCTTGCGTCATTGTTTAAATGGCACCAGGAAGAGCTGGTGTGGGGCCATGGGCCTGCGTCTCGAGAAATTGAGTCTCTTCGGTCTGAACTCTACCAGAAAACCAAGAAGACCTGGAAGGTGCGACTCGAGCAACCAAGAGGTGGAATCGCCACAATTGAGGCAGTCAGACTGGTAATGGACGAGTGGTTGAAGTAGAGCCATGGTGCTCTCTCCTACCGGTTGTCACAGATGCTTACCGAGCACGGAAGTTTCGTTAATTATCTGTGGCGAATACGCCGGAAAACCACGGCTGAGTGCCAACACTGCGAGGAGCGAAGCGGGAACACAGCGCGGCAAAGCCTCGTAGCAGGTCTGAACGTGGACATTCTCTCTCTGAAGACTATGGTGCGAGCCATGATCTTCAGCTGGAGTAGGTGGGAGTCCGCTGCCTCTTTCTGCGTGCGAGCAGCTCCTAGACGACAGCGCGACGTGAGATTCATGCACGCTCCCCCAAGAAGCGGGATAACTCTTGAACAACGATAGGGATAGTGCCCGAACCCCCCCCCCCCACAGGTGAGGCCGCAGTAGTAGCCATCGGTCTGTTGGTAATCTTCTGGACATTCTTGCGAGGGTATACCCGGGGCTCCCAACCATAGGCTGTTAGGTAGAATCCCTGTAGGATTTTCCTCATGTTAAAAAAACAGCAACAGAAATACATCATCTCTGAGAATTTCAGGTCTCCATCTGTCACGATTTCAGCGATAAAACCTCGTGACTAACAGACAGACGGACGGCTAAGTCTCATGTCTCGTTCATAGGCTCCCGCTTTTACCCCTCCGTGCGTGAATCCGACTCGCACTTGACTGTGCTTTGTTTTTCTTCAATAGGTGCAGCAAGTTCCACCAAGTGCTATCAATCAACTGATTATATCATCTCAAGTGTTCATTTTAGAAATATCTCCACCTAAAGATGGGTTTCTTTCTATTACATGTGGAATTACTCATAGATGCTATTGCGAACTCGTACCGACTAAAACTACCCGGTGCCCTTCTACAGTTACTAGCTCTTGACCAGTTTTGGTTACATTCAGTATATTAATAAAACTGGACAAGAGCATGCCGGACTCGCTTAAGTAGGATTCCATACAAGAAAAGCGGTAATAAATCACGTTCGATATACGGGCTCCTTTTAATAATTTATTTTGTCCGTTTCTATTATTTGTTGCTATAGCAGCAACAGAAAAACATCATCTGTAAAAATTTTAAGTTGTAGGTACTATCACGGTGCATGAGTTGCAGCCTGCTGACAGACACACAGACGACCAACGAAGTCTTAGGAATGATGCCCAGTTTTAACCCTTTTTGTACGCAACCGACTACTAAGGGGTAGGTTCATGGATCACTTTTTTAGGATTCCGTAACGAAAAAGTAAGGACAGGACCCTAAAAAGGTGGTCAAAGACATAACACAGGAGTAATTGTCTAATACATGTCAATGATTGTAATTGCTTGTAGTTTGAATAGAATTGTATTATTGTAACTATTGATCGGAATTCATTTGTAAGGTTCTAAATCTTAGTTTAGTAACATATTAACTAGTTGGGCTGTCCTCAACCACGTCACAAGCAGAGCCAGGCTTTTAAAAATTCACGAACACGTGAGTTTCGCCCCGGCCGAAAGTTTCGGCCCATTTTGGCCGAAACCGAAACTGCGGCCGAAACTCGATTTTTTGGCCGAAACTGGCCGAAACCGAAACCGAAACTTCGGTCGGTCACTAATAAAAACTATAGATACGTTTCCGAAACACCGCAAGTCCATAGATTGTTTATTTAGGCACCAACCAGGGTCGCGACTCTAAGCTTGGTGAAAATACTATTAGCAGCGTTTTTCATTCAGTTCATAAAGAAAAGTCGTGAAATACATACCTTGGTGTATTTTGACTAATTTTCTGTCAATTTACGGATTACAGTGCAACTGTGAAATATGATAAAGAATAGTTTGAAAAACTAAAAAAACGTTTTATAGAAAATCCAACTAAAAACCAAGAACATTGCCTAAAACCATGTCTGAAACCTGTTGTATAACTTAAAACTCCGAGATTCGATTCCTGAACTTCTTGTGACAACTGCAAGATTCTGTTACATAATAAAAAAACCTTTAATAAACTAAAACGTTTATTTGTACAAAATATTCTTAAAACTAGATCTATCTATTACATAGAACTTTCTTCTCTGGCAATACATACTCCAAATTGTACAGTAGATATATCTGTGTATTGTATTAATTGTTTTGTGCAAGATCCATAGTGACAGTCGATAGTTTTTGTAGCATAAATATGAATCTTCGATCAACAATATACTAGATATCGTGTCGACGCAAAAAGCGGCATAAAATAAATAAAAAAAATAAAATAAATAAAATAAATCGGCTCACTTTTGTGGGGGCCCGTATCTTTAGTTTAGTTCGGTCCAAACACTGCTAATGTTAAGCCGCAATGCGCATTTAAAACATGCTAAAATAACTATCGAAAGTATAAAGTTTCAAATGAAATGTCTAACTTTCAATAATTATCTACATATACTGGGTGTAACAAAATTGACTCTCCAAATTTCATAAGATGACTTGGCATCGGAAATCAAATACAAATATTTAATAAATAATTAATAGTTTAAAAAACTAAAAACACGCTTTTAGCACGCACAATTTTTTTTTTATTTTATACTTTTTCCGTATTCCTGACAGCAAACCCTTTCATGTGATACCCATATCATGGAGGCGCATTTCAATAGCCTGTCCGCCATCTTGGACGTCCGCCATATTGGATTTAAGTCACGTGACAATTTTTTTTTGTATTCTTGACAGCAAACCCTTTCATTCGATACCCATATTATGGGGGTGGATTTCAAACAGTCAGTCCGCCATTTTGGGGAGGCCGCCATATTGGATTTGTAATGACGCTTTTTAGCTAGTCATGTATTGTCATCAGAACTCAGAGCGTGTGCAAAATTTCAGCCTGATCGAAGGACGGGAAGTGGGTCAAATTAACATTCCAAGATCTTCTTACATACATAGTTACGGACTTACATACATAGATACTTTCTTACATACATAGTTCGGATTCCCGCACAGAAGCTTCCGTAACAAAAATTACGTTTGTGAGGATGCTTTTTTCTGAACTTAGGTACTAGCTGACCCTCGCAACTTCGTTTACGTCACACATGATGTATAAAAGGAGGTGAATTTCTTCATCAGACTCATCAAGCAGCGTATGAAACTGCCCTGTTTGCTTAATCATAAAAGAGCTTAAAGATTAAGTTATTAAGTCTATTCTAATCTAGCTCTTTTATGATTAAGCCAACACGCCACTTTAGATTTACCCACAAATTCGAAGGAACCGTTGAATTCTAGGTTTTGCGATAGTTGAGATGTCTCTAATTCCTGAACTACAAAACCCTCAACATTGAAACTCGTGTGAAACAATCCTTAAAGTACTCCCTTTATGACACTAAAAAAATTTTTGGAATCGGACCACGCATTGGGAACTTACGACGAAAAAACCATTTCCTCTTTTATCCCCTCTCCCAAAGGAACCGCGCTAAATATCGGGATCAAAAGTATCCTAGAACCTTTCTCGGTTTATAAGCTCGGATTGTACTAAGTTTCATTCAAATCGATTCAGTAGTTTTGGCGTGATACTTATTCGGGATACAGACAGACAGACAGACATGAAAATTTTTAATAACATTTTCGGCTTCAGTATCGATTAGAAAACGCCCTACAATTAAAATTTTCAAAATATCTTCCATGTACAGACTCTCGACCCTCTTCAGTTTTATTATAAGTTTAGATATAGATTTTTGTTATAGTGGCAACAGAACAGGGTGAGGTGGTGGTGGCAGTGTCGCCAACGCTTTCAACACCTTGCCCTGGAGCTGCGTTTGGGAGGCGCTTATTTACCATGGATTGCCTCCATGCCTCCGTCCAATTGCCGGGGTCTATCTTTCCGAGAGGGCCATAACTTACCCGAGCTGACTAGGGCAGGGGTCGGCAACCCGCGGCTCGCGAGCCACTTGCGGCCAAAGACTTCTATATAAAATGAGGTAGACATGCCCTACGCACCGATTTTTGAAACCTATAAACTGCGCTCATTAGCAGCGTTGTTCGCACTGTTGTGAGTCAAAACTTCGAGAGTAGGTACTCGACTTGCAATTGGAGTCCATACGCCTTCTCTTTTACGCTTGTTCTATCCGTATATTGCTATTGTGTGTGGTGACAATTACGTAAATAGTATTTATAAGTGAGTGTAGTCTTAGCAATGTGTGTGTTTGAGGATTACTTTTGAAATCTCGCTTGTTAGAGTACGCCGCGTCTACCTTAGTTTATATAGAAGTCTTTGCTTGCGGCTCTTTGGGTCTGAAGCTGCGGCTCTTTAGTTTCTGACACAATTGCTTCTTATATTAAAAAAAAGTCGCTTTGAACTGAATTGATTAATAATGATCAAGAAGATGTGATCTAAGAAGTCCTTCATTTAACATGAATCGATAACGAGGACAACTAAAATGATTAACTAGCTGTTTTTTTTACGGTTACTCTGATAACTTAGCTTTAAACAACTACAATTTTGTCCTACTATTCTAGTAATAAAGAACAAATCAAAATATTTTATCCCTTCTACCCATGTTGGCTACCACAATCAAGAATTTTTGTAGGAGAAATGTTGGGCGTCTCATCAAACTGACAATTTTAAGGAAAAGTTATCTTGATTGATAGTAATCAAGTAAAAACCTTGGATCAGGAATTCTATTACAGCCGCCGGGTAAAACTACCAGTTGACTGTACTTACTAGGATCACATTTTCAAAACTTCTGGTAAATTTTCCAGCTAAAACCACTTACAAAGCTTACCGAAAGCTTTTAAATTAAGCATTTTTATTGATTGTGATAAGAAGAAGAATTCTGATAAGAAGCTTATCAGAATCAATAAAAATGCTTAATTTAAAAGCTTTCGGTAAGCTTTGTAAGTGGTTTTAGCTGTATGAGGTGGCGTGACTAACTGGCAGTCTGCGGTTGAACCTGAACTGTAGAGGCTGAAGTTCTGGCAGAAATTTAGCAGCGGAATGCTTTGGTGCGTCAAAATGGCAACCATCTTCGGAAGAGATCAAGAACTGGCATGCTAGGGCGCGTGATAATCTCTTTCATAAATGTGCGACATTTATGAAAAAGATTATCATATACTTATTGGCCAGGCTATATAGCCAGGCCGTTAAGTATTGAGCTCGACTCAGCTATCCGGCCTATTCTGAGGTAGAAAGGCGGCACGGTCTCCGACATACCACTTCACGAAGCTGCACACGGGGCACGGATCTTTTGGTAAATATCTGTGTGAGGTAGTAGACATTGAGCTTAAGACGATGTACCGCCCGTCAGTGCGAGAACAGCGCCGTGCATAAGGTCCTGGACACGCTCGCCTTTTATACAGAGTGAATTGATAATTGCGCCACTCTAGAGACCCTAATAGTCCCAGTCGCTTCGCTTTTTGATTGGTCTTATACTTCCACTCGCCAACCTCGCACTCGTGGTTGACGACGCTACGGCATGAAGCTTTATGCCAGCCGTGCAACTGACTAAGGCGCACTCCTCCTGTTTTGGTGTCGTAGTCCGTTGAGTTTCGGGGGTAACTTTTAGATCCCCCAGAGTCGAACCAGTTGCAGGTAGCGCTAGTTGGGTTGCGGAAGTAGAACGGTTGTCTTTCCTCTGATTCAACAATAGCGACAAGAAGGAAAACTTCAGGAGTTTTGTAGGTATACTAATTTTGGGGATTGGAGAGTCCCACATAATTACTTTGCTCATGTACGGTGTGGTATCCATAAAAGGTTTCCCTAAATAAATAAAAAAAATCGAACACGCCTAGGTATACAAATTTATTGTGAACGTTAGACCACCGAGATACTATTATCGACCATCAAATTCTTTCACCTCATTACGTCATGGGGCGACGCCTATATACTCGAAGAGGTACAAATGCTACGTTACCTAATACCTACGTGTGAACAACGAAAACTTTTTGTGGCTCTTTAAAAATCTAGAAATTTAAAATTACAAGTTGTTGGCTCTTCTGGCTCAAAAGGTTGCCGACCCCTGGACTAGGGCAGGGTCGACGAGATGTGTCGTTCGGTGTTCCATAGGGATCGGTCCTAGGACCGCTTTTGTGGAACATCGGTTACGATTGGGTGCTGCGTGGTCCGTTGCTCAGAGGTATCGGCGTAACATGTTACGACGACACCCTCATTACAGCGCGAGGAGCAACGCACCAAGACGCAGCCCTATGCTCGTGAAAGAGACGGCGGTGAGAAAGCGGGAGAGAACTCTCCCACCCGAGTTCCACAGTCTGCGGCGACGCGGCGACGCCTCATATTATCAGCCTCCATGACCGGGGGCCTGAGGACGGTGACGGGGCTGCTCACCGTCCTTACAGAAGCAGGCCTTAGACGATAGCGTGACGTGAGAGATTCATGCACGCCCCCTCAAGAAGCGGAATAACAACTGAACAACCCCTCAAAGACGCGGCCGCAGTATGCATCATTCTGAGGGCATACTCGGGGCTCCCAACCGCAGGCTGTTAGGTAGGATACACGTGGTTTTTATTCGGTAGGACTACTGTACAGTGAAAATTTTAGGCCTCTATTTGGCACGGTTCCAGCGATACAACCTCGTGACTAATAGCCAGACGGACGGCAACAGCAATTTCCACCAAGTGCCATCAATCAACGGCATAAATCTTCTCAAGTGTTCATTTTAGAAATATCTCCACCTAAAGAGTAGTTTCTTTCTTTTACGTTTGGAATTACTCATAGATGCTATTGCGAACTCCTACCGACTAAAACCACACGGTGCCCTGAGCTCTTGGCTGGATTTGGTTACATTCTAGAAGTAAAAAAAATTAACTGTCTAACTATCACGGTGCATAAGTTACAGTCTGCTGATGCTGACAGACAAGACAGACGACCAACGAAGTCAACGAAACCGACAACAATGTTGTAGAGTTATGTAATGTCCTAGATCACCTTTTTAATATTCCGTAAAAAAAAAATATTATAACTAGGTATTGATTGGAAGTCCTTTGTAAATCTTCGGTAAGTAACATATTAACTTGTTGGACTGCCTCAAACACGTCACAAGAGGAGCCAGGCACTGAAAGTTTCGGCCTATTTTGGGCGAAACCGAAACTTCGGTCGGTCACTAATTAAATTTCATCAAAAGCTGACGAGCTTTTGTGTAAAAACAACGGGGGAGACGTAGTAACTTACATTAAATTTCACCATTCGGTGTGTGGGTTCCCCGGCCTTGGAGCATAGGCCCTGCGACAGCAACGTACACACACACACGTTTACATCACACGTAACTAGCCTACCTATGAAAAGTCAAAACTGTACATCGGAAGTATTTAAAAAAAAAAATTCGCTGGGTGTTAAACTTAAGACCGAAGCCGAAAATATAGTTGGAAAATTTTTGTCTGTTTGCTTTGCGTTGTCCGGAAGGATCTCGAGAAGTACCTACTCAGGAAAGGGTGCTTCTATTCTAACACTCTTAGCTCTAAGGTTTTAAATAAAACAAAACAAATCAATAAGAAAATCATTTATTTACGAAAAATTCGAAATAAATGCTCAAATAAAATCATGTTTAAAAAAAGAATTAAAAACTTTTTAATTAAATAAAAAGAAACATGGAGCTATTATCTACTACTACATTTGATTTGCGAATAACAAATGTTGCTACACGCTAATACATAATATAAGTACATTATTTTATTTATTACTTGGCAACACACAACGAAGCAATTTTTTTTCTACATATGATTTAATATTGGCAGTGTTACTAAGGCTTTTACGATTGGAATTCACTTAATCAATCACTATTTATTGGACGAATGTAGGTTGTGTTTTGAAAAGTACAGTTCGACTTCAAATAACTACCTATAAGCTCTTTTTACACTAAATTAACGAATGTATTCACTGTTTTGGATTTTACCACATTTCGGCCGCCGAAACAGGTTTTTTTGTAATAAGTATAGCTTTTTTACACTAACGTCGAAAACAAGCATATGGCTGACCTGATAGTAAGTGGTTACCACGGCTTAAGGATGTTAGTAACACCAGAGATCTGATTGGCTACTATCTTAGATCAAGAACAACCTTGATCTAAAGCTACTATAGGTGAAAATAAAATAATATTTTGATGAACTTAGTGAATTCCAACCCTTGTTTTTTGTCAATATATTGTGATGCTAATGTCTATATATATAAATCGGCTTATACATTTTTGATAAAACTTTATTCTATAATAAAAATAAACAATGTTTTATATGATTTATATTCCGTATAATATGGTAAGCGAGCACCTTCAGTTAAAAATGATGTGCTTAAATGTATAAAAAATGTAATATACAGGTTGAATTATGCAAATGTATAGTTAAATGTAAGATATAGAAAATATTTGATTGCTCGGGAATCGAACCCGTTACGTAAATAGCACCATTTTTAGAACCGATATCTGTGATAATCCAACCTGTATATTATTTTGTGTCAATTCGCCGCTGTCTACCCTCTCGAAGATGTATGCGTAATTGTGTGCTATGTCATAAATTATTTCATAATACACATTTTTATAAATCTATATAAAACATTTTTGTTCCTAAACATTATTCGAAGGCACGACGTAGTTAATATTTTATAATAAAATGTTTTACCTAAAATTACAATAACATACAAATTGATATTTAATATATATAATTCGTAATAATTTTTGTACCGAATAACTTTTTCACTCAACATATCGGCCAACAAGTCAGCCGACAGGTCAGCGAGCAAGTTCGCCAAGATATCAGAACTCTATTTAACAACTGTAAAAGTATCTCAAATATTTTTAACTTGCGTAAATATTGGGAAGCGTTTTATCTATTTAAATGATTTTTATAACACATTTGCTCGTAAAGAGTCTCTTATTTGACCCATTTCACTAACGTAATGTATCTCATTACGGCCTAGTCCGGTAATGTAAAGTAAAACGGACGATTGCGTCTAAAACGAACGGTTCCTTTTTAAATCTTAGCAAAGAGTTTTTATGTCAGAAAAGTGGTGAACATTTTATGAATAAAATTAACTTTGGGAGATAAAATATAATAAAATAAACATGTGATTGTTTAATTTAATTAATTTTGACAATAAATTACAACCATTTATGTGAAACCAATACAATCAATATTAATTTACTTTATTAATAATACTGGCTGTTTTTGTGCCTTTGCCTCTTAAGAAATAAGAAAAAAAGAAAGCGTTGTGAACAAGTAAAATTCCGCGCGCTTTATTATCGCTATTTTTTGCTACGTTTTTTTGTTAGTTTATGAATGTCCCCGTTTTATTTATTTACTTGTTTCCTCGCAAATATGTTATAAAACGTCGTATAACACACGTTCGCTTTGATAATTACAGCCTCTGCTTTCTTGTAGCCCTCGCCTGCGGCTCGGGCTAGCAATAACGCCTCGGCTGTAATTATCAACTTACCGAACTTGTATCATAATGTACTATTATAGTAGTACGAGGTTAGTACGGAAGACAAAATCTTTCCAATCGATATGTCGCAGAGAAATCAGGAAAACAGAGGGTTCGTGAAATACCTAGAATAATCAATTTAAGGACTATCCCGTTCTCGAAATGATTGGGAGGAAATCCAGGAATGGACTATGTTAGGCTAATTTTATTGATGGAATATGAATAAAACACTAATTATACTGCTCATTCGCTCTAACTTTGCCGCTCGGCTCCATACTAAAGTCGAATTTTTAATTAGACGAAGTAAATTGACAGCAACTAATTTCACTTCTTCATACAATGTTGCGTATTTTCTATGACGAAGTGACATTAGCTACTGTCAATTTACTTCGTCTAATTAACAATTCGGGTATACGTCTCTACGCCAGCGGCAAAGTTAGAGCGAACGGGTAATAATAGCAAACATAAATGTAGACAAGTTATTAATGAAATAATTTAAACTGAAGCTAAAGAAACGTGCATAGCCTCGGCTGCTCACCATTATTCGGCGAAGTCTAAAGTGGGTACCGATGGATGATCAATTGTGGTTTTTCCAGTTGCCAACGTTAAGCTGGTGATCCTGGTTGCCAATAACACGGCGTGGTGATCGAGAAGCCAAGAGTTTCAAGAGCAGCCAGGGTTTAGCTGCCTCGGCTGCACTATACTGGATCCACTTAATAGGATCCGAATCCCTCACGCCTAAGTTGTAAGAAGGATTCTTAGCCCGATATTTTAGCTTACTAAAATTTTAATTCGTCCTCTTAAGGACGAATTAAAAATGATTTAATTGCTAGGAATTTCATAAAGTGTCTGATATCCTTATTTCTCAGCGAAAGTTATAAATTTGACAAAGCAATCTACAAAATGTCATTTGTTAATCAGAATAACAAAATTTTGTCAAACATACGCACTGATCTGCTTAAAATTATTTAAGTTTTTATATCATGCATAACTATTGGTTGCACCAAATTCATACGCAAGCGTATTCGATACGATTATAACTATGCTTTCACTTAACAAAACCTAACCAACAAGTTAGCTAACAAGTTGTATGACATGCTGGCTCATGAATAGCCGCTTAATTTTTACCCGACTACGAGATTGAAGAAAGGTATTGTGTTTATCAGACTCAGCACGTTTTGTCTTTATTAGAGGCCAAACGCATGAACCGATTTAGACGATTCTTGACTTAATCGATTAATCTCGAACTCGCGAGTTTCATTACAGTGGGGTATTTTGGAGAAGTTAAATAAATTTACTTGTTAATGGATATATTTTTTTCTTTTTGTATTCGTCAATTCTTTCTTCTTGATGAGACAGAAGAGTCGTGTTTCCTTCTAAAAGATGGAGAAGTTACTTTTTGAGTAACTTTTCTTCTTCAGGGTTGTCTTTGTCGCCAGATTTGAAGGTTGCGTTCGTATGGGGGCTGGCAGATGTTGGAACAAACTGTGGAAAAAACATACAAAATATTAATAAGTAAATAAATAATAAAGAAACTGGTGTACGTCACGCAGTTTCACTCGCGTAGTTCCCTTTCCCGTGGGCAAACGGGAATAAACTATAGCCTATGTTCACCGGGAAAAGTATACCTTTCCAACAGCGAAAGGATTTTTAAATCAGTCCAGTAGTTTCGGAGCCTATTGATGCAAACAAACAAGCAAACAATAATTATCATTCCTCTTTATAATATTACTAGCTGACCCGCGCAACTTCGTTTGCGCCACATAAGAGAGAGTATTACCTGTTCCCGTCACATGTGCTTCCGTCGCGTAACTTTTCCCCCGTTTTTGAAACATTTACTATTACTGCTCCGCTCCTATTCGTTGTAGCGTGATGCTATATAGCCTATGATACTCCACAATAACGTAGCTTTCTAATGGTGAAAGAATTTTTAAAATCGGTTCAGAAGATCCCGAGATTACCCCTTACAATTTAACAAACACACAAACTTTACTTCTTTATAATATTAGTATAGATATAGATGATAGTATAGAAATTAAGTATACGATGGGACACAACCAAGATCTTAGTAGCCCAAGCCAGGTTCTACAACTGCTGACAGATGATCTCATGACAAAGAAATGGAAAAGCTTGAAACAAATCCTTGCATCAAACTGTCCGGTCAGTATCGCACTGGAAGGCCAATCACCCTCCCAAAATGATTGGTAGAGACCTATGTACAGCAATGATATTTATGTAAAACAAGTCGATGGCCGCGACTGTCAATCTCTGTACCAAATTTCAGACAGGCCCGTTCAGTCCTTAGAGCATAAATAAGTAGGTGACCATCATCCGAACGTCTCCACAAACTTTCAGATTCATAATATTAGTAGGATAGCTATTTGTTGCACCTAATTCAATCGAAGGCATATTTAACACAACATTAACAAATTTTTCATGTAACAGAACCTAACCAACAAGTTGGGTAACAAGTTGGGTGACAAGTTGGGTGACAAGTTGGTTCATGAATAGTCGTTTTATTTCTAATCAATCGTGTAATAGGATTGATGTATTTTTCAAACATTTACTTGCATGATTGTGCATGTGTGTCTTTATTAGGAACCTACTTTTATTAGCCCCTCTCTATAAAATAGATTGCAGAGGGGCCTAGGGCGAGACTTTGTCTGTAGTCTGTGACTCTGTTGCATTATATTACGTCACTAGATCACGTGGATCATCTGTTCAAAGTTTGTTCATTAAATAAAAATGACAACGTCAATCGGATTGAACTTGCACTTTCACAAGAAACGTGTTACAGAGGGGCAGTCTGATGAGAACGATCTCACGGCTTTCTTGTGATTGTATGTGTAGATAATAACACTTATATAATAAATACTTACGAAACACGATCTTAATATCTAATTCTAGCGACTTCCAATGTCTAGCGGCGTGCAAATAAAATTACAAATTACTTATAAGCAAGAATAAGGCATATTGCTTAATTAATTTAGCATTTTAAGCCGCTAGCCAGTAACATTTTCTTATAACACTAAGGCGGCAGACAAGCATACGGCTCTGACCAATAGTGGCCACCGCTACCGTAGTGTATGGATATTTGCAAAACGGAATGCGCAATTTGTGACAGTCCATTGTTGAAATTTTCTAAGTCACCAATAAGGTCTTATACTTAGCTTAATGCCTGACTGAAAGCCTAATGGGGGGCTTGAAAATTTTCAAAAATGGGTTAAAAAATTACAACTTTAAGCCGATGATCCCGATTGTCAGTAACTATACTGAGTCAACGGCTTAACGTGCCCTCCGAAGCTCGGAAACGCTCGCAAATAAATGACACAAAGTGATCATCCTGGCCTTATTAGACTGGCCCCCAATCGCTAGATGCGCCACGGCTTACCATCAGGCTGGTGGCGACGTCAATTTGGCGTGCTAAATATTTTGAAAAAATATTCATCCAAGCACCGACCATAGCGAATATTGCTTACTGCAGTGATCGTTTACAGAACTCTGTCTCCGCGGGGTCAAGAGCACTTCAAAAACATGATACATCATGATAGACAAGCTAATTTGAAGGTCATAGAAGCAGCTTATAGGCTTCAGAAAGCTCGCTAAGCCGTGGTGGAAGATCCAGCGTTAAATGCTGAAAAACTAAATTAAATGCCTTAAGGAAGGAATAGCCCCGATAGTATTAACATCCATGAGGAATTCCAGGAAAAGGGAGGAGGGGGGCACTCCCAAAGACGCGGGATAGCACCTGACCCCCCCCCCCCTGGGCAAAGCCTCAGTGGTAGCCGTAAGTCTGTTGGCAGTCCTGGGGGATCCTTCCGGATTACCCGGGGCTCCCGACCGTAGCATGTTAGAAGGACACGTCAGGTTTTTTAGTCGATAGGAGTCCGGCATAGCATCCATGAGGATTTTCCCTCACGTCAAACAAAAAAAGGGGAGGGGGGAGGGGGATGTTGCAAAGTTTCACTAGGGTTCATAAGGAAACACATGCGTTGGCAAGTTTAGTCCCAATCAACATGCCTTTCCATCAAACGGGTGGCGTCAATTTGGCGAACTATTAAAAAAATAAGCTTTTAAGGCCTGGTAGAGGTATGTAACATCGAAATTATTTTATAAAAAAACTCAAAATCTGAAATTCATTTTTTTTTATACTGGAACTTAATTTATTAGTTTTTAATTTATGCTTTGTTCCGCGGAACTACTGGGAAAAAAAAGTCTCACTCGTTTCGCCATGAAACTGCTGGGAATAATCCCACGGGAAAGTAAATTTTCACATGACACTGCCAGTATTGCCAAGGAGTGAAGGGAAATAAGGGCATACTTATCTAGCTCTGACAAAGCGTAGCTATCCGTGGCGACTGCGTCGCCACGACAAAAACCCTTTACCCCTCGACTATAGAAGTTTCACATCAATAATAGTTCTAAGCAATGTCAAAATTTTGCAAAAAGCCAATATCTTACCGGTCTGTCCGCCTCTGCGGGTCTCTCCTCCCTGACCTCGTCTACGCGGGGGCCATCTCCCTCGCGGAGAAGCTGGAACAAACGTTCACCTACATCAGTATTTTGTTAAGAATCGGTTGTCTGTAAAGTCGGTTTACTAACGATAGTTGAACGTGACAACGTCATAAGAAAATAAAAATAAAAATAAAAATTTAAAAAAAATAAAAATACAAATACAAGTATAAATATAAATATAAATACAAATACAATTATCATTACAAAACAAAAAGAAATTACTAAAATAAATGGAACGCCTCAGAGCGAGGTAACGACGTATTGCGTCATCAGTTTTCGTTCGTGCAGCCGGCTCCATCGAATTATAAGACGTTGTCACGTCAAAAACTAGTTAGGGCGTCCGCGTTGAATTCGGTACCCGTTCTCGCTTCCCGTGGGAACATATTTCCGGGATGAAAAGTGCCTATGTGTTATTCCAGACCATAAGCTATCTCTGTACCAAATTTCATCCAGATACGTTCAGCCTTTTGAGCGTGAAAGAGCAACAAACATCCACACTCACAAACTTTCGCATTTATAACTAGATGCTGCCTGCAGTTTCGCCAGTGTAAAATTTATTTCCGTTCCCACTTCCCGTGAGAACTTATTCCCGGGATAAAAAGTAGCCTATGTGTTATTCCAGACTATAATGTATCCCTGTACCAAATTTCAGCCAGATCCGTTCAGCCGTTTGAGCGTGAAAGAGTAACAAACATCCACACATCCACACTCACAAACTTTCGCATTTATAATATTAGTAGGACGCAAGCAGAATAATAATTAAAATAAAATAAATATTCTGTAGACTTTTTCACACAACATCATCTAGCCCAAATTAAGGTAATATAAGCTTGTGCTATAGGATCTAGACGACTGATATAATTACATACTTATATATTTCTAAATACATACATATTATACATAGAAAATAATCACCCTAACTCCGAAACAAACATTTGTGGATCGCATAAATATTTGGACCGACCCAGGACCTACGCTACCGACTACGCCACAGAACGGCAGGCATTGTTAGTTTTCCCACAAGAAAGTGCCCAGATTTCGTCATTACCTTGTCAACTTCAGGTTCGATCTGTTCGTTGGTACCGCCGCGGTTCAACACGCCTTTCTCCATCAGGGTGGCGCGCTTGGCCGCTAAGTACATAGACCTGGAATTTAGAAATATTTTTATATTAAATGGCCTGAAAAATGCTAACGAAATTGAATCAAGTATGGGAAACCCAAATAAAATATGTAGATTTAAAGTAGCTTCAAGTGCAGGCAAAAAGGAACAAATTTGATTTAAAGTGGATTCAAGTAAGTTTTTATTTATCATGGCATCCATGATAAATAAAAACTTACTTGATGCCGGACTCATACCGACTAAAAAACCTCACGTAACGCCCAACAGTCTATGGTTGGGAGCCCCGGGTAAGCCCTCGGAAAGATATCCCAGGACTCCCAACAGACCTACGGCTACCACCGCGGCCTCGCCTAGGGTGGGTTCGGGTGCTATTCTGCGTCATTTGGAGGTTTTTCGGGTGTCATCCCGCTTCTTAGGGAATTCCTCACGGCAAGCTGTCGCTAAGGCCTGCTTCTGTAAGGACAGTAAACAGTCCACTCACAGTCCTCAGACCCCCGGTCATGGTGGCCGATAGTCCTCGGCGAAGACACGTCGGCGGCGCCCAGGGCGCCGACTGCGGAACTCGGGTGGGAGAGTTCTCTCCCGTTCCCGCCCTGCCACTTTTCACTCACATGAGCTGCTCGCAGGTCGAGGCGGCTGCGTCCCACTTAGGCCGGCCGTATACGGACTGCTCGAGCAGTTAAAGGCTGAGCGACGTACACAGACCGCTCGAGCAGTCGACATCGACTGCTCGAGCGGTCGGTTGTTGACTGCTCGAGCCGTCACTACCAACCGCTCGATTAGTCAAGATTTTCTACCGCAGTCCAGTCATGGATTCTGACGAGAAAGCACTGCTTTTGCTGCTTCTGCTCAAGCGGAGAGGACGGCGGCGACGGGTTTAGGTTCATACAATTTTAGAATTAAGAGAACAACATGGACAACATTTGTTTATGAAACTTAGAAGGAGTTAGAAGTGATGAAGAAAAATTTTTAACCTACTTTAGGATGTCAATGTCTTCGTTTGATCAATATTCAATTGAATAATATAATGAAGTCTAAAATTAAACGTGAAAACACAATTATGAGGTAGCTCAAGAATGATGAGCTGACGACTGCTCTAGCGCAGTAAACGGCTCGAGCAGTCTAGTCGGTGTATGCCTCACGACCGCTCGCGAGCTGTCGACGGCACGATGGAATTTCATCATGCAGTTGACGGCTGGAAGCGTAAGCGGTCGCGACTGCGCGAGCAGTCGTGTGTACGGCTGCTAATGAATGGCTATAGTTCACTGCGCGGTCGCGGCTTCAAGCAGTCGGCCTCAACTGCTTGAAGCAGTCCGTGTACGGCCGCCCTTACTCCCGCTGGCTCACATGGCTCGCACCATGGTCTCCAGCGAGAGAGTGTCCACGTCCAGCCCCACCACTCGGCCTGACCGCGCCGTGCACTCCACCAGCGTGTGGAGCGCCGTGTCATCGCTGCGGTCCTCGCAGTGCTGACACTCGGCCGTGGTGTCCCGGTGTAGAGCCACAGATACCTACCGAAGCTACCGTGCCCGGTAAGTATCTGTGTCAACCGGTAGGAGAGAGCCCCGTGTCTCCTCTCCAGCCACTCATCCATGACCAGTTTCTCACTACACCCCTCGCCCCTCGGCTACCTCCACGCGCTTTATACCTGCAAGCGGTCGCTGCCCTCTCTCAATACTACGGCTGACCCACAAGTGATGTATCTCGCTCCATCATCACCTCGTGGCTGGACATCGTGGTCTAGGGCCTTAAGAACCCATCTCCCTCTCTTGCTCGCTAAGCTAACTTTAAAAGTAAATAAACTGCTGTATTGTACCAACCATCCGTGTTTATAATTATCTCCTTGGTAGGTTTACCTGAATTTGGGCCTGATAAGATGGCTGACCCACCTATCACGTTACAAAAGGAGTATAAGTGACTCACCGCTTGATAGTGAGGTAGTAGAGCTCAGCGATGGCCCGCACGGAGTAGTCCGGCACGAAGGTGTGGCGCAGCATGGTGTCCATGTTGAGGTTCTGGAGGGAGCCTAGTGACGCCGGCGCGGGGGCTTCGGCTGGAAGGGAGGACATGTTTAGTACAAATAAGTCCCAAAATTTTTAAGTTAAAGGAGTTTTCATTGTGCACTGTATTCTACTAGTCAAGATCTACTATTTATTTGATAGCCGTATTGAGGTAGTTGTTAAAATTATGCGATCCGCCATTTTATACCGACGGCCATCTTGCCTAAAAACCTAAAACCTTTCTGAGCAAATGTGTTATTATGTCATACAAAAAGTATTTGTTCTCAATTTTGGTCTCGTTGTCAAGCTATTTTCATTTGATGCTTTATAGAAACAGATTAAAAAAATATCGTATCCGCCATTTTGTAGGTACGGCGGCCATCTTAAGTTGAATATGATGAATGATATATGGCCTAAAATGTTCCTGAACTGTTTAATATCATACAAAAAGACTTTTCATTGTAAATCCAGTTGTAATTATCAAGATTTTTTTATTTTATACCTACCCATATTGAGGTGGTAATGAAAAAAATGTAGGTATTAATAAATATGTGTAGTTTGCAAGTAAATCTTACCGAGTCCAACGTTCTGCGTAAGAGCTTGCACCCCGAAGTACGTGAAAGGCCCCGCCTCAAAGACCAGGTTCTCCCGGCCCACCGTCACTTCCACGCGACCTTCCAGGATCAGCACGAAGTAGTCCACCTGGAAGACAGAGATTGGTCCAAAACGTCTATTATTAGTGTTTCTGCAAAGACTATACGTCGCGAGCAACCAGTATAATTAATTGTTTAGATTCTTTATATTTTAGCCAAAAAAATTCGGTTGTCTGTAAAGTCGGTTTACTAACGATGGTTGAACGTGACAACGTCATAAGAAAATAAAAATAACAATAAAAATAAAAATAAAAATAAAAGTTAAAATAAAAATAAAAATAAAAATAAAAATAAAATTAACAATAAAAATACAAATACAAATACAAATAAAAATAAAATTAACAATACAAAACAAAAAGAAATATAAAACCACATCAATTGATTATAGTGCCATCTGTAGAAAACATTACTAAAATAAATGGAACGCCTCAGAGCGAGGTAACGACGTATTGCGTCATCATTTTTCGTTCGTGCAGCCGGCTCCATCGAATTATAAGACGTCGTCACGTCAAAACATCAAGAACCGTTCATAAATAACACAACAACAATCTTTACCCCTATTGCACCTCCATTAACCCCCCCCCCCCCCCCCATCAAGAAAAGGTTTTTCGGCAAAAGTTGTATATTGTTGTATTTTGAATCAAAGAACACCTGTGCCAAGTTTGGGAAAAAATCTTTGATGACTCGTGACTTTACCGTTTTTCTTTTAACGTGAGGGAAATCCTACAGCGATGATATTCCGCACTCCTACCGACTAAAAACCACACGTATCCCACCTAACAGCCTACGGTTAGGAGCCCCGGGTAAGCCCTCGGAAGGATGTCCCAGGACTCCCAACAGACCTGCAACTACCACTGCGGCCTCGCCTAACAATGACTTTCCTTTGGGCGGGCGGCGACAGTTTTTCTTGACTGGTGTAGTTGAGATTGTGCTTAGCTACACATTTTGAAGATCAACTTTTTTTTTTTTTATAACACTAGAGTGGCAGACAAGCATACGGCCCCACCAGATGTACCGGTGGTTACCGCAGCCTATGGACGTTTGCAACACCAGAGGCGCGACAATCGCGCTGCCGACTCTTTAAAAACTGAAGAACCCCATACTGTAGGCGTTTGGGAAAACCGAGACAGGGAGATCATTCCACAACCTAAGCGTACGCGGAAGAAAGCCTCTATTAGATCTCACCGTGCTCGAGCGCTCAGGGCGCAACGTGTGAGGATGTCTATGGTAACTTATTACATTGTTCGCACTAAAATCTACAGGTCTGACTGGTCTGAAGTTTTGTATACTGCTACTTTGAGGGTAGTTTTCACTACATGGTAATTCGAAACTAGCTGTAGCATCAAGTAATCTGCTGGATACTCAGCTCAGAAATGTAAAGGCTTCTTGAACAAGTTTGATAGTACTCCCCAAAGAAACAGGATATCAATTTGACTGCCTCTGTGGCGCAGTCGGTAGTGATACCGCCTGCGGCGCTGGAGGTCGTGGGTTCGATTCCCACCGGAGACAAATATTTGTGTGACCCATAAATGTTTGTCTCAAGAGGTGAGAGGGTGTTTCTATATATAATATGTATGTATTTAAAAGTATCCGTGGTCTGATAACCATAACACAAGCAGGTTATTCCTAGCTTACTTTGGGATCAGATAGCGTTGTGTGAAATGTCCGTGAATATTTATTTATTATTATATATATCATATAGAATTGACATTATCTTATTAAATTGACATTATCTTATTGAATTGACAGTATCTTACTAAATGGACAGTTGTATTATGAAATTGCCTTATTTATGAAAAGTTATTATTGAGTTTATGTTTGTAATAAATAAGTTACCTGCGTTAAATAATATAATAATCTACATTGATTTGTATCATAGAGTAATTTATTGTAGGGGATAATATTGTTTTTGTATAATTGATGTGAACATGGAGTAGATATATGACAATTTTTTCAAATGATTAATATAGGTACTTAGTTGCTTAGAGTTATATAATTACTGGTTGCTTACAATATCGCCTTGGTGTTAAGTTACTGTAAAGATGTTGTAATGGTGTGTGTTAAATAAATAAATAAATATTAAAACAATCTCAATGCCCGTAATTTTTTTTTTGTTTTATTTGCAGACAGCATGTATACATACCGGTTTCCCCTCCTGGAACACGTATTTCTTAGGATCGTTTTTATCCTCGTCCCCTCGCAGCTTGATGTGCTGGATGACGTCCTGCTTCAGCAGACGACGGAGCACCGTTTCCGAGATCAGGTCTGCGCGGAACGGATCTACACCTGAAGAACATATGAGTGTTAATAGAAAGAACATGTATTGAGTGTAACAAAATTGACTCTCCAAATTTCATCACGTGACGTGGCATCAGTCAAGAAACATTACAAAAAGGAAGAAAAATAAATCACATGAATACTTTAACCGTAAATCCGATTTAAAGGTCCTATAAATTTTCATTTTCACCCATTTTATCGCTACTGATCGGCAGTAGAAAGCGACAACGACAGCCAGACGGGTGCTCCATGTTTGTTTTGCCACGGCGACCATGTTACCTCGAATTGCCGCGGTAAAAAATGAATTCTAAATGTGCGACAAAAAAGTAATTGATTTTCGATGCCAAATCATCTCATGAAAATGAAATTTGGAGAGGTAATTATGTTACACCCAGTATACATACTAGATGATGTTCGCTGATTCGCCCGCGTGAAATTAGGTTCCCGTTCCCGCTTCCCGTGGGAACATATGCCCGGGATGAAATATAGCCTATGTGTTATTTCAGACTATAAGCTATCTCTGGACCAAATTTCAACTTAAGCCGTTAGAGCGTGATTGAGTATGAAGATGTGTGTGTATATATGTATATAATTATTAGTAGGAAGTAGGATATACATATACCTCTGCCTATCCCTTCGAGAGTAGAGACGTGAGACGTGACTAATATTATAAAGAGGAAAGATTTGATTGTTTGTTTGCATCAAATAGGCTCCGGAATTACTGGACCGATTTGAAAAATTCTTTCACTGGTGGGAAGCTACACTCTTTGCGGTGAACATAAGCTATGTTTTATTCCCGTATTCCCACGGGAACGGGAACTACGCGGGTGAAACCGCGTGACGTCCGGTAGCCGTTAATAAACGGAGGGCCATTCAATTAAAAGAAGTAACTTGTACTCACTGGTGATTAGGAACTGAAAATATTTGTACCATGTGTACCTAATACAGATATTTCTTAGAAAGGATATGTAAGGACGTGTGATTGTTATCGAACTCCTCCTAAACGGCTGAACCGATTTGGACGTAATTTTGTGGCTACATTTTTTAACCCGATCCGGCTAGTGGTACATAGGTATTTCATACTGGGCTAGACGACGGAAGGTGGTCAGGGCCAGCTGTAAAAACACATGTTCCCTGAAAACGTAAAACATTGTCCCCCTCTTAGATCTCTGCACTCCATAAATTACTGAAATGAACAGCGGTCCTAAAAAGGCAACATTCTATGATCCATAATCTTATCATAAAATGTTTCATAACTCTGCGTTTGTTTATATTACACTAGCTGATGCGCGCGGCTTCGCCCGCGTGAAATTTGGTTCCCGTTCCCGCTTCCCGTAGGAACATTTTCCCGGAATAAAAAGTAGCCTATGTGTTATTCCAGACTATACTCTATCCCTGTACCAAATTTCAGCCAGATCCATTCAGCCGTTAGAGCGTGATTGAGTAACAAACATCCAAACATCCAAACATCTTCACAAACTTTCACATTTATAATATTAGTAGGATTTCATTTTGATGTGTCCCCGTAAATTTTTCGTAGTAGCAACTTCAATATCATTTATGATTGGGTTATGAAAGGAATTGCAGATAATTCAGTTAATAATGTTATCATTTTATGGTCTCTAAAGCATTTCTTGTACAAATCTGCGAATGAATCAGATTATGAATGAAAGGCGCTATGTTGCCTTTTTAGCCCCACAGGTCTTTTTCCACAGTGAAAGGTAACTAAACTAGTACTTACTGGTGTTGAGGAACTGGAAGGTGGCGAGGGTCAGTTGCGGCGACACGTGCACGCGCTGGTGCTCGTGGTGGCCCGCGAAGGCGGCCAGGTCCTGGAACTTGTTGACGGGCCGCAGCAGGCGCTTCTTGGTGCGGTTGTCGCCTGGAACACGAGGGGAAATTAACCTTGGGTTGGGAAAATAGACGTTCAGAACTTATGAATAGCTCGCATTATTAGACTCACTTCTAGTTAATTTCGAAATCGGAAGTGGTAAAGAAAAAATTTGGACTGACTCGTAAAAGCTTGCCAAAGTATCATCATGTTCGGGAAAATGGTTTAGCCACGCCCTACACAGTAGATATACCTACATAGAGTCCGCCAAGTCCAGTACTATGTTTGTCAAAAAATAATAGGCCCGTTTTGACATTTGAGAAAACGCCACCCTCATTGGCGTATTGGTTATAAGTTCATAATAGGCTCTCGACATGAGTCTTGGCGAGTGGAGGCGACAGGAGTGCTACCATCCACACTCTCGCAAAGCGATTCCCGGAGGCTCTCGAGATTCTCGGTTAATACAATTTCCCGCAGGCTGCGTTAGCGGCTTTATCTGCCTATCAATATTTTATTGTATCGTATTTATATCATTTAAGGCTGAGCGCAGATTATAGTCACGACAGTTTTAAGACAGACTTGCCTCACATAGACAAGTCTGTTTTAAAATTAAAACGAAACTGTTCTGTCTACGACACGTCGCACACCTTAGACAAAACTGTTTTGTCTACGATACGCATCACACGAACACCGTGGGTAGGTACTGTTCGTACTGCCGGACGTGTTATATGGCATAACCGCGTACTGGTTCAGTACCAAGTACGCGACAAAATTTAGCAAGACCCAAGACCATTTTCGGACGCGATATACCGCTCGGGCGCGTACAGTCGACGTTCGGCCGCGTCCGAGTCCGAGATAGAATATATTATACTATCTGTGGTCCGAGCGACCGGGTGACCGGATTGATGCACGCTTGGGAACATTTTGTTCCGTAGTGTATCTCAACTTAAAGCGTACGAGTAGTAAGTAAGGAATACTGTTGAATGTTATATGAATACTTGAGGCACGCCTGCCAGCTTATTGGGCTCAGGAGATGGTCAAGCGACTTGAGTCAATATCAAGTGTACATACACGTCGATGCATACACACGTGCAAAGAAATCATGCACACTGAAGCTACTTTCATTCATATTTTAATCGACTTGTCAAGTGCATATTGACCATATAAGAGCCCATTAGTCGAGGCACGTGTAGTACCTGCCAGATAATAATACATTAAACGAATAATATTTATTATTATGATAAATGAAGAAAAAGTGACATATATTATTTTTTTAATTATCTCGAAAACGGTGCGTGCTATCGTAAAAATAATGGCAATTTTGACCCCCCTTTGAAAGCCCCCATCCGCCAAATATACATTACGAATAACGATTTTTTAAACCATTATGGTGGCATAATGTTGCCTGTAGGTTTATTTGTTGGTTTGATATCAATCGTCAAAAAGGGTCCATGCTGGCGGTGTTGCAGTCATCCTCAACAGATAGCAGTTTCATATAAGAGAATGATTACAAGGTAGATTTTATTTCGAATCGCCATCAGAACTACAGTCACTAGTCACAACGATGAAAGATGATTGTCTAATGAGAGGCTTATTTGAAAGAGAAGAGGACAGAACTAATGCCAGGATAACTGTAAATGACGTAGTGCTGGAACAGGTGGATGAGTTTGTATATCTTGGATGTGCATTTAGCAGGGATGGACAGTACACCGCTGATGTAGAAAAGAGGGTAACTGCGGGCAATAGTGTGAATGGAGCGTTAGGCAAACTTTTAGGTACCAAGGCCTTAAGTCAAAAGGCCCAGCTCGCAGTACACAATGCGTTGATGATACCTACGCTAACGTATGGAAGCGAGAGTTGGGTATGGCAGGAAACGCATGAAAGTGGAATAAACGCGGTCGAGATGCGCGCGCTACGCAAAATCTGCGGAGTAACGCTCGCAGATTGCGTTCGGAATGAAGATGTAAGAAAGAGAGTTGATCTGAAAGAGAGTGTCGGTGTTATAGTAAGGAAGGGCATGCTACGATGGTTCGGGCATGTGGAACGAATGGGAGATGAAAGAATGACAAAACAGATATACAACGCGAAAGTGGATGGACGTAGGAGTCGGGGAAGGCCACGACACACCTACAACGACCAAATTAATCGTGTAGGGGTAGGTAGAAGGTGGTGTCAAGAGCCGTAGGAACCGACGTGCATGCATGAAAAGAAAAATGAAAGTTGAAGAAGCAAGTGAGGTGTGTATGGACCGTGCCTTGTGGCGCTCGGTTCTTTCTGCCTACCCCGCAAGGGATTTGGCGTAAAGATCTAACTAACTAAGAAAAAAAATCTAACTAACTAACTGTTAGTTAGATTTTTTTTCTAAATCTTGTATATCGAAAACCGTGCGTGATATCCTGATATTGCAAATACAACAAAATTTTCATCCCCTTTAAGAAAGCCCCAACCATAGGGGCAAACACATACAAACATAAGTGACCCTCGCCCCACCCCCCTTATTTTTTGCAAAGCGGGAATTTATGAAGGTCAACAAACCTGTCAGAACAATCAGAACGCTGTATGTACTTGTACGAAAGACCGGGTACTGGTCCGGGTACTGTTCGAATGCCATATGGCACGGTTCGGAAAGCTATGCTATATGTCAGGACATCATCGGGTACTGTTTTGCGCAAGACAGTTTTGTCTTTGATGTGCGCGCCCGCATGCATATAAAAGGGAAGCCGACAAACGTTAGACAGACTTGTCGCCTTGTAGGTAAAGACAGCTTTGTCTAATAGACGTTTTGTTCTAAGTGTGCGCCTCTCTATTTATCTCGTAGAGAGATAGTCTGTCTTAAAACTGTTGTGACTATAGTCTGCGCTCAGCCTAACTAGAACAATAAAGTCAAAACGGAAAAGGAATGAGCGAGCGAGAGAGTGTCCGATCGTCTCGTATAGCGCCCTCGCACCCTTTGACTCCGACCCAAAAACCGACACGGAACGGATCGCACAGGAGGCGAGGCGCCGCGCCCGTCCACGATCTCGCACTCGCCTCGCCTCCTTTCGCCTCCGAGTCTGGATGGGTTACATTATAATATAATATTTATACTGCTCGTTCGCTCTAACTTTGCCGCTCGGCTCCATACTCAAGTCGAATTTTTAATTAGACGAAGTAAATTGACAGCAACTAATGTCACTTCTTCATACAATGTTGCGTATTTTCTATGACGAAGTGACATTAGCTACTGTCAATTTTCTTCGTGTAATAAAAAATTCGGGTATACGCCTATACGCCAGCGGCAAAGATAGAGCGAACGGGTAGTAACTCGTCGCGATGACAAATGTCATAACATTATACGACTACATTATTGCTAGAGTAATTAATTATTATATTTCCAAATTAACACTTGAACTCTAAAAGCGCACTTACTGTAGACGTCGGTCTCGTCGACGATCTCGGCCTGGATCATCTCCTCGATGACGTCCTCCAGGGTCACCAGCCCCACGGTCTCGTACACCGGGTCGCCGTCACCCTCCTCTATGCGTTGGACGAACGCCATGTGCCCTTTGTGTCCTGGGAGAGAAGAGACAAATATAATTTTAGAATTGTTGGTGTAATGTAATAGCACAGTATAAAAAGGAAAATCTACTTAAGCACAGTATAAAATCGGGGGCCTCAGGACGGTGACAGGGTCGCTCACCGTCCTTACAGAAGCAAGCCCATGACGGCGGCGTGGCGTGAGGAATTCACGGACGCCCTCCCCTTAGAAGCGGGATCACACCCGAAACCCCCCAATGACGCGGGATAGCACCCGAACTACCACCTGGGCGAGGCCGCAATGGCGGCCTAAGGTCTGTTGGGAGTCCTGGGACATCCTTCCGAGGGCTACCAACCATAGGCTGTTGGGCGTAACGTGAGGTTTTTTAGTCGGTAGAGTCCGGCATAGCATCCATGAAGTTTTTCCTTCACGTTAAAAAAAAATTAAAGCACAGTATAAACAAAAAAATCCATATTTGATTGAAAAAATATCATGTAATTCGTATTCGTATGCACCACCATTTTAAATTTGATTAATTAAGAAAGCGGTACAAAAGAATTATAGCAAATCGTGAATGCGCCAGCCCTGAAAGTTTTCCCGAACTACTAACAAAATTTTGTTCGCAGTTCGGGACATTCCCACCCGATCCCCCTCACGATTGACCTGTCTAGACGGCTTCGTCGACTGTATGTCGGCTGTGATAGTATTATAAATGCGAAAGTTTGTGAGTGTGGATGTTTGTTAATCATTCACGCTATAACGGCTGAACGGATCTGGCTGAAATTTGAAACAGACTATACAGAGATATAATATAGTACACACAAACACACACACACACACACACACACACACACACACACACACACACACATACACACACACACACGCACGCACGCACTCACACTCGCATTTACATAGGTTTTTTAAATTGTATAATTCTAATAGGTGCCAATATACGCTACTATTAGTTTAGTTTGCATACATTGTGTGATTGCAATTATGTTACATTTATAAGGAGGGCGTTGATAGCAGCGACACAGTGATATTACTTTTGTAGCTATCATCGTATTTAAATTTTAGTGGATAACGTGTTATTGAGATGAAATAAATAAATAAAATAAAATAAATAGTCTGGAATAATGTAATGCTTTTTATCCCGGGCATGAGTTCTAATGGGAAGCGGGAACGACAGCAAAATTTCACGCGGGTGAAGCTGCGGACATCAGCGCTAGTAACAATATAAATTCGTGAGAAGAGTTTTATTAGCAAAATGTGGGTTTTCCGTTTTGTTACATAATTCTTGTAAAAATTTAAAAACAAAAAGGCCAAGTTCGTGTCGAGTCACGCGTAATGTAGAGTTCCGTAGCTGTATGAAATGTTTACTTCTAAAACTTTTTATTTCAAAAACGATTCTGTCGGTACGGTAGATTTAGTCTATTCTCTGTATGCTTGTACCAACAATATCAATTTTAATAAACAAATTTTCTAATACCATAATAGCTAAAAAAAATGGAATCCTCACTTTACGCTTGGGCAAAATAGTTCCAAAAAACATTTTTAAATAATTTTATTTTACAACTTTGTCCACATATTTAAAAATTACAGCTTTCTAGTAGGTATAATAAGCCCGCAAGTTGGTAATGCGCCGGAACCTTGTCATAATGACAGCTAAGTGACGTCATCGTGACGTAGCGCGAGCGCGCGCTGGCCTCGCGAAGCTGCGTACGGTATTTTTTTTAGTACTGACTGCTTGACGGACATACGTCACCAAGTGGTCACCAATATGGCCGCCAAGCGCAATATCAACGTGCGGGGCTTATACCTACCACAGATATCAGAAAAGATTTTTTCTGATTTCTGTGTCTAGTACCTATCTACTAAGGATTTCTGATATAAACTACGGACAGACAAACGGACGGACAAACAAACATTGCGAAGCTATAAAAGTTCCAGTTTTCCTACGTAACCCTAAAAACTAATACGTCTGGAAACCGCGCCAATTCATGTTAACTAAAATAGATTGTAAAAAAAAAGTTACGTCGGCATACCAAGGTTGTCTATGAATTATGATGGCCGACAGATTATTTATTTTAATTTGAGACTAGCATAACATCGCGGCTTCGTCGAATCACAGTGAGATGGTGTTTTCAAAAATCTTTTTTAGGCTGAGGCCGCACTTGCGGTTACTGCGGCGGTTTCTAACCTCAAAATGTCAAACCATTGACTTGATTTCATTGGTTTTGACAGTATCATGTCATTTTGAGGTTAGAAACTGCCGCGGTAAACCGCAAATGCGGCCCCAGGCTTACCCCTGGCCCTGGAGGAAAACCCGGTCACGTGAGAGTTGCAGTTCGCGCACGGAGAGTGTTATTCCAGACGAGACTATGCTACGTCTGTACCTACAGAATTTCAACCCGATTTTTTCAGCCGTTAGAGCGTGAAATAATTATGAATAAACCTACAATCTTTTGCATTTATATTTAGTAGGATGTACACACAAACTTTCTGGTTAAACCTAGCTATAATATATAACATTCAGAAGATTATTATTTACGCCACAATCTCCACAGAACGACACACACGTGTGGCTTTTGGCAACGGTTTTTGTGAATTTTTAAACAGATGTGGGTTATATTTTGTAATTTTATAAGCATTTCCGGGTTGATT
Organism: Miltochrista miniata; assembly: GCA_933228765.1. Lineage (NCBI taxonomy): Eukaryota > Metazoa > Arthropoda > Insecta > Lepidoptera > Erebidae > Miltochrista > Miltochrista miniata. The sequence continues at coordinate 18,755,376 of OW121774.1, read as the reverse complement.
TTGAATAGTAGACGCTTCACTCTTTACGTAAAGGCGTAGGCACAGGGTGAGTAATACCAATACCTACGTATAGACTTGGGAAACGAGGATGACGTTAGAATTAAAATAATTTGTAGGTTAGTGGTAGTAGGTTAGGAAAGTAAATTCTGTCTGACAGATGTGTGTATGTGTGCATTAAAACTTTATAGGCATTCAAGTGTCAGAATTTCCTTTAGAATGTACAGTAGCGAAAATTTTTAAATCTATTAGTTTTCCTACCTAAACGTAAACGTGGATAATAAAGTAAATTGCGACAGATGATAGATGTATATTTTGCGTAACGATAATTCGCAATTTTAAGGTACCCGCGACTAATCTGCCTGACAAATGTATAAGTTTCTTACTAGGCTTAAACAATTTATTTGGTCTACTCAGTCTACTAGGTCTACTCAGTCTACTACGTCTACTCGTCTACTAACCTTCCTTAAACTGCTTCAACATAACATCCAAGGTAACATCTTCAAACACGAAGTTGCAAGGGTTCTGGTAGTACTGGCAGAGGGTGCGCAGAGGCGTGTTGTCGTCAGGGTCCACGAAAGCCAAGTCTTTGATGAAGAGCACCGTCACTATGTTAGTGCGGTTGCCTTCGTACACTGGTATTCTTGAATAGCCTGGAAGAATATAAAGAGGTTAGAAGAATATAAAGAGGTTAGTCTAATACCCTGCCCCCCACTGAGCAAGCTTCTCCACCCCCGCCACAGCTGTTATATAGTTGGAGGGTAGTTTGAGGGAACGTTTGCTTAACCTTGGTGTAGTGTAAATATAAAACCTCAATTAGGCTGATAGAGCTTTGTGAACAAATATTTGCTTAGGTACATCTAGCGTGATTACTTTTATAACGCGATGCAGAATTTGTTATACGTTGTTCGACTACTGTGATAAGTAGTCGTAGATGGCATTAAACACAATAACTATACAAAGCTACACCTGATGACGTGTCGTACCTTACTAAGGTGGAGTCATTTTAATAGGTTATAATTTTGACAATTCAATTCCACAATCATTTGACAATCAAATTATGTATACCTACTTGTCTTATTATGCTCCATAAATTTACGAAAGAAAAAATAATAATGGGACAGGGATTCGCCTGATGATTTTTTAAATTTACATAATCTTTCGAGTCCGTGTCGATTCATTCTCTTTCTCATTCATCATTCTCATTATGTAGATAATATTCTATAGAGGAAAGATTTGTTTTTTTATAACGAATAGGCTCCGGAACTACTGGACCGATTTGAAAAATTCTTTCACTGTTGGGAAGCTACACTCTTGGCTCACTTGGTGTACATTAGGCTATATTTTATTCCCGTATTCCCACGGGAACGGCAACAACGCGGGTGAAACCGCATGACGTCCGCTAGTTATATAGATAAAACTGACAGACGTCAAATGTTACCTATTAAAATGACGCCACTTTAGTTCGACCGCCAATCCCTAGATGGCGCTAAACACAAACTCCTCCACTCACCAGATTTGACGATCTCCGACATGGTCTCAAAGTCCAGTACCGAGCTGATGGGCAGCATGAAGCAGTCCTTCAGCTTGGTCATCACCTCCGAGACCTTTTTCTTGCGGAGGTCGAGGGCTCCAGAGATGATGTTGACTTCCTCTTTGTCCAAATCGTTGACGTGGTTTGTAATCTGTAGAACAGAAATTGTTAGAATACCCTCAGTAATAAATAGATCCGTACATGGCGTAGGTACATATAGCCTTTATCATCTTAGTACACAAATTAGAGATAATACAGATGGACACCTACATACTAAATTCGCTGAGGCTACACACACTTAAACAACGTTCACAGACACGAGGGCAGGCGGTTTGATTGAGCCGAGTTTTCGATACTGATTTGTGCGCCAGTGTGTGTAGCAGTCTAGCAGAGAATAGGTGTGAAAAAAAAGTACATCAATGAGATTTCCATCTGTACTAGGTATCTCTAATTTGCGCCGTAGGAGGAGGCAGAGGCATATAATTCGCCTACATGTAAGATTGTGTTAATTTGGAAAAGCAACCAGTCTGGTATTCAGCAAAAACAAAATTAGTACCTGTTCTGCAAATACAGGTGCAAAACTCACGCTCTGCAAATCAAATTAAAGAAAAGAAAACTGGATGAGCAAAACTTACCCTGACAAGTTCCTTTAGCCGCTCTCTGTTGTAATGTGTGCCAATCTCTTCACCCAAGAAGTAGTCCAACAGTTTGCTTGTGGGCCACGCCAGGGGTGCGCAGATGCCCATCACAATCTGTTCAGAATAATTAGATGTTACTCTCGAGGAAAATATTACTCCAGTTTGGTGAGCCCCTATTATTCTTACTTGTAATGCTAAGAAAAAAAGTTACGCAGAGTCGGCAGCGCCAGTGGAGTGTCTCTGGTGTTGCAAACATCGTACAGTGACCACTTTTGATCAGGTCGTATGTTTGGCTGCTGCCTTAGAGGTATAAAAAAAATATTTTGTAAATTTATCTCGCCAGATTGATGCCGCCTGCCTGATGAAAGCCATGAAGACATCTAGCGATTGAGGGCCACTCTCACAGCCAATAAGACTATTGACAGTGGTCCTCGAGGTGGTGTTGTTGTGAATTCGCACTCTTAGCACTATTATGGACTTGTGTTCTGTATGTACCTATCGTTATTGAATATAACTATGTATATTGTGTAGCTGCATGTATCTGAGGGTAACGCCAGTATTAAACCAGTTACGATACTATACGGTTGTTTCATTGTGAACTTACCTACGAACATTTTATCTGGCGACGAGTGCAAATTACCTACGTATATTGTTAAAAGTGACTTTTTTTTTCTTGAATACTAAAAATGACTAGTTTTCTTGGAAATTTAAGTGTTTTCGATTATAAGATTCACGAGTGGGACGTTTTCTACGGTAAATTAAAACAGTTTATAAAGTTAAACGGCATATCGGACGTTAAGCAAAGTGCAGTGCTGTTAACGCATTTGTCGGACGATTCCTACCGCTTGCTTCGAAATCTCGTGCATCCAAGGGAGCTCGAGGAAGTACCGTACAGTGAACTGGTTGAAATACTCGACAAACATTTCACGCCAAAAAGATCGACATTCGCAGACCGGGCGAAGTTCTATGAAGCCGTGAGAGCCGACGGAGAAAGTATAGAGGAATGGATGGCACGTCTGCGAGGGTTAGCCGTGTATTGTGAGTTTGGCCCAGAGCTGGACATACTTTTACGTGACCGTTTTGTGCTCGGCTTCAAGGCAGGCCACGAACGTGATAAGCTTTTTGAGCGTGATTCAAAAAAATTAACGCTGGCGGAGGCGCTGGAAGTCGCACAGAAGGCGTCGTGTGCGCGACAAGCACGGGCGGACCCCAGCGCAGGCACCGACGCGATTGCCGTCGCCGTGAAGCAGGAGCCGGTGTTCTACGTACGCACTGGCGCCAGAGGTGCCCCGCGAACCTCGGGGGCCCCCGACGCTCTGGCGAAAATTAGTGGCAGTAAGCCTGTAGCCAGGAAAGAGGATGGCACTGACCACAGTTGCCAAGTATGTGGTTTGAAGAATCACATCGCAATAACGTGCAGATATAAAAAATTATAAGTGTTCAAGTTGCGGTCAGAAGGGTCATCTGAAAAAGGTATGCATGACGAGAAAATCAAAGTTGTACAATATCGAGACAGTTGGATCGGATTCCTCTCACGGAGACTGTAATGAGTGTGAACTATATAACCTGAGGTATGTGAACTATAAACCTATTAAAATATGTGTTTTATTAAATGGTATAGAGATGTACATGGAGCTAGATACCGGGGCGGGTAGTTCTGTTATATCAAATCAGTTGTATACTCAATATTTTTCTAAATTTAAACTGTATGATAGTGACTTAAAATTATGCCTGTATAATGGTCATAAAATCACACCACTAGGATATTTTATAGCACAGATAACATATTCAAATTTGAAAGATAAAGTTAAATTATATGTCTTAGAGGGTGGCGGACCCCCGTTACTAGGTCGTGATTTTATGACGAAATTTAAGATTTATTTTGGGACAACCACTAATCATATGACTCATTATAATGGGAGTTGTGTGGAAGTACAACAAATATTGAAACAGTTTCCAGACGTCTGGAAGGACGAATTAGGTTGTTTTAATAAATTTGAAGTCGAATTAAAACTCAAAGAAAATGCATCACCAAAATATTTTAAATCCCGTACCGTACCGTTTGCACTGAGAGATAGGGTTAGCGCCGAACTTGACAGGTTAGTCGGGTTAGGAATATTAGTGCCTGTTAGTTATTCTGATTACGCCACACCCATCGTTCCCGTTTTGAAGGAAAATGGCAAGTTAAAAATTGCAGGTGATTTCTCATGTACTTTAAACAAGGATTTAGAAATAGATAAGTATACCTTGCCGCGTATAGAGGAGGTCTTCAGTAAGTTATCAGGCGGGGAGCACTATTCTAAATTAGATTTAAGTAACGCGTATAACCAATTTAGATTATCGAAGCCCTCCCAAAAACTATGTACAATAAACACACATAGAGGTTTATTTTCTTATAGCCGCCTTGTCTATGGTTTAGCCGGGGCCCCAGCTATTTTTCAAAAAGCTATGGAAACTCTGTTGGCAGGATTAGAAGGGGTAAGCGTCTGGCTGGACGATATCTGTGTTACGGGGCCCACAAAACAGGTACATCTTTCTAGGTTACGGGAGGTGTTACATAGATTACAGGAGGCCGGGTTAAGGTTGCAAAAAGAGAAATGTGTTTTTTTGAAAAGAGCGTAACTTATTTAGGTTACTTAATTGACAAGGAAGGGTTAAGGACTAGTCCCGCCAAGGTGTAAGCTATTCTCGGCGCGCCTGCACCAACCGACGTGTTGGGAGTCAAACGGTTTCTAGGTGTAGTAAATTATTACAGGAATTTTATTCCGAGTGCATCGGCACTTATGAATCCGTTACACGAATTGTTACGTTCGGGGGTGAAATGGCAATGGGGTGAGCGCACTGACCTGTAATAATAATCGCTGGACTGGCTATTCCATACAAAATGACAGCTACTTTTTTGTGCCGATTCAAAGCGCCTCTGCCGAGTGCACTGAGAACTAAATTAGTTTGCAAATGGCCGTTGTTTGTTTATTTCAGAAGGAGTTTATGTGTGAAATTTCGAATATTTTTAAGTTATTACTGTGATTGGTATAAATTTGAAGTGTTTTGATGTATAAATTTAGTTCATAGTGTAATTAAGTAGATATTTAGCATGAGATCGTGTGTATATTGTAAAACAAGATACGAGAAGGGCTGTGGCGTCTCTTTTCACAAGTAAGTAAATCTAAGAATCTAATTCTTAAACAATTATTATAAAACCATAATTTAGGTTTTTTTTTACTATCATAAGCGAATACCCTTCGAGTTTCGGGGATTTTACGAATATTTTTATAACCTATAATGATTAATAGGGATGTCAAAATGTATATCGATAATTTTCTGTTCAATGCCAAAATTCGTAGTTTAAAAAACAAGAGGCATGGTAAAAGTTCTTTAATAATTTAATGAACATATTAAAATTATTAATAAACACTTAAAATTGTAGTAGATAACCGAAACAGTAACTAACTAGCGTGTGAAATATAACTTTCTAGCACTAACATTGAATTATAACACTTAGTGAGACTATTTTTTGTTAATAATTAAATTATCTACTCTTGTTCATAATATTTAAATGCTCCTTTTATTACAGGTTTCCCTCCGATTACAGTTTAAAACTGTGGCTAAAAAAAATGAAGCTTGTCAATTGGACTCCGAAAACATCAGATTATCTTTGTTCAAAACATTTTACTGATGACTGTTTATTAAAACATGGGTCACGGACTGCTTTAAAAAAGTGCAGTATACCTACAATATTTCTTGGTAGGTGTAAATTAGTTAGTGAATACTTCTTTGGTATTTAAGAAATATAATTGAATATAAATAACCAACACTCAATATTTTTCAGAAACTGATTCATCGTTGGTCACTGCAGAAACTGATTCATTTACATATGATGACCCATGCTCCCGTGATAGTCCAATCAACTTACCTAAATGTAATTCACCTGTAGTACATATGCAAGTCCAGTTACCAACTGATGATTCTCAGCATAGCCAAATGAATCCAGAGGAAGCAGGTATTTTTTATCCGTTAGTTTTTTTTTTTTTTTTTTATCCCGTAAACAAACCAAATTTTTGGTGTGAATTCGATACAAAAAGGTCATCTCGTTTTGTGTAAAATTTTAGTTTTTTTAAGCAGTACATGCTTAGTTAATCAATTTGGTTTCGGTACAGCATTCAGATTTCTGGTGTGCATTCAGTTAATTAGTGGAGTTACCTAGTGTGTAGAAAAAATATATAGATGTACATTTAAAAATATCCCAATTTAAATTTGTATCGAAAACGCTCCAAACTGTCATGGTGCCTCGTGTGACGTCACTTGTTGCCAAATAAAACAAAAAGAAAATGTGTATTATTTTTTTATGAGTCCTTTCAATGATTTGTTTTGTGATTTAGATTTTTAAAAAGTTTTAGTACTAAAAAGAAACGTTTAGGGGTGAACTTTTACTGTTGAAATCTGTTGTATTTTATGAAAACGTGTGAGAATTTAAGCAATTACACAAGATGACACGACTTGTGACATAAGATGTCAAGACTCAAGACTGCCAGAGTGCGTCAAACGTCAAAGTAGCAAACTGTTACGTCACACTTTCTGATAGAGGTATTTGATGTGACGTGACGGAATGCCTATTTATTCCAATCTTATTTTCTAAAAATAATAGTACCTAATCCTTAATTTGTGTACCAATTTATATTACTTTTTGTTATTTATATATTGGACATAGTCGTTAGAAACACACATCAATCAGATTTATTCTCAGTGGGCACAAGCCTATTTTAAGAGAATCTACTTTGTTTTTCAATCTTTTTAAAATATGTGATATATTTATATAGATAATTTCCTTTTAAAAATTATACAGATGTGCATTTAAAAATATACCGTAATAAATGTGTGATTTCATATATTTTTTAAATACCTACCCTCCTCTGTACTTACCTACTGCAAACAAACAAAACTACAATAAATCCTAATCCTAAATTAACCTGTCACTTAACAAAATTCCTCTCTGGGCACGGCTGCTTCGGGAAGTAAATGGGAAATAGTTGCCATTGAGGCGGAATAGCAAGTTGGCATTGGCTGCTTCGGGGAGCACGCTCGCACGGCTCACGTTAAGCGAGGCGTCCACCAGGCGGACTGGGCCGCAGCGCAGAGCAAAAATTCGCGTGCCGTACGTTTCGTATGAAATTGTGTAGCATCTGCCTTTACTAGAGGCGGGCCGCAACGAAACGCAGTTTCATTAAAAACGTATGGCATGCGGATTTTTGCGTTGCGGCCCGGCCCGGCCCATCCGCCTATTGGACGCCTAGCTTTAAGTTCTAACATGACCCAATTATGATTAAAGACAACCAATGACTGTGTGGGCTGTGTCCGGTGTCATTTTTCAGCCGATTTACAATAGTAACACTACTTTGGCAACATACCTGCGACCACTGTTTAAGCAAACACTTTTTTTTTATATTAAGCTCGCCAAACTGAATTCGCGAGCCTGATGGTTAGCCTACTTAGGTACTTTAAAGTAGTCATTCATATTATGTAAACATCATTGGTACAAAAATAAAATTAACATTGTAGTCGATATCTGGTAAAGTTTTTATCGACACCAAGACAGGTGTTGTACATCACTAGTATTAGTTCCAAGTAGGGCTTGAATATCGGACGCTTTTTCAGTTCCGGAATTGGGTTTCGATATTCAGTATTTGAATTCCGGAATTCCGGAATTCCGGAACTCAATCAAGTTTCGTTTTGTACAAAATAGTGATATGTATAAAAAGAAACGGGAGCTGACAGTCCTACGTGATTAGTGATAAACTACTTCGATTCCCAGTAAAATTACTTATTTTAACGTAACCAACTAAAAACCACACGTTTCCTAACTATTGCCTACGGTTGGCCCGGGTAAGCCCTCAGAAGGATGACCCCAGGATTCCCCACAGACCTTGACTATCACTGCGGCCTCACCTAGGAGGTTCGGGTGCTATCCGGCGTATTTGGGGCTTGTTCAGGTGTTATCCTGCATCTCAGGGCGTGTGGCGTGCTTTTGTAAGGACGGCGATTAGCCCTCCCACCGTCCTCAGGCCCCCGATTATGGAGGCCGATAGTCTTAGGCAAAGACATGCGGAATTCGGGTGGGAGCGTACTCTCTCGATCACTTTTCGCCGCATTAACTGATCACAGAAAGACGCAGTGACGTCCCACTTACTCCCACTGGAGATCATAGCTCGCGCAATGGTCTCCAGCGAGAGAATGTCCACGTCCAGACCTACCACGAGGATCGGGCGCTGTTAAGCCCACGCTGTGCACTACACTAATGTGTGAAGTGCTGTGTCCTCACCGCATTCCTCGCAGTGCTGGCACTCAGGTGTGGTTTCCCGGTGTATTCGTCACAGATACTTACTCCCGTGCCCGGTAAGCATCTGTGACAACCGGTAGGACAGAGCACCCGCACCGTGGCTCCTCTCTAGTCACTCGCCCATGACCGGTCTGACCGCCGTGATTGTGGCAATTCAGCGATTTCCCCCTTGTGTGATGTGATGTGGCGATTCGGTTTGATGCTCAAGTCCGACTGCCGAACCTAGATTTCTGGAGACGTAGGCCTATGATCCCGCTCCAGCGCCTCCTTGCACCAGAAAGGAATAAATTAGAAATATAATTAATTTATTTAAACAAGGACGCAAGTTGCCTCGCTGCCAGATCCTCGAGACATGCCGCCTCTGAGCAACGGATCACGCAGCACCCAATCGTAACCGATGTTCCACAGAAGCGGTCTTAAGACTCATCTTTGCGGAACACCGCACGACGTATCTCGCTGACCCGGCTGGGCCCTAGCCAGCTTGGGTAAGTTATGGACCTCTCGAAAAGATAGGCCCCGACAATTCGACGGAAGTAGGGAGGCACTCCGTGATAAATAAGCGCCTCTCTAACGCAGCTCCAGGGCAAGGTGCTGAAGGCAATGCCGGTGTCTCTTGATATCGCCATCGCTTTCAACACCACCTCACCCTGCGATGTTACTTCCTCCTTCAGTCTTCTAATGCGCATGATCGCATCCACGGTGGAGCGCCCTTGACGGAAACCAAACTGGTTATCCGCCAGATCTGGCCCCACGCGTGTGAGGTGCTCGACTGTGCGCTGTGCAATGATACGCTTAAGGACCTTGCTACCTAACGAGGTATGCAAGCTCCTTGAGCGTATCATTGTTGGGATCGACTGATCGGGGATCGGCCGGAGTTGCTCAACGGAGCAAAATGATCGGCCACGATCCCCAGATGGGTAGACTGCCGACCACCTTGCCTTTCGGATCAGAACCAGTTTTCCTGTCTTCTAGACCTTGGGAATCTGGCATTTTTCGAGGCATGCACTAAAGAGCCCCATCACTCGAGGCCCGAGATGTTCAAAATCCAGGACCCACGATCCGCCTGGAATGCTGTAGGGTCCAAGGACACGGTCCGCGCGAAATCTAAGCCGCAGTACAGTCGCCTCTAACTCACCTTCAGTGACTTCGGGCACGTCGTTCTCGCTGTACTCAGCGTCGGGCGCCTGAGACGGAGCCATGTGCGACGGAATATGTTCCTCCGCCTTGATGAGAATAGGGAACCCAGGACCCTTCTCACTCTGGGTCAGTGGAGCGCCTTGGGGCAAAGTTTGCCCCTAATAATAAGGTACGGGCCCCATGAGTTCCGTCAGAACTACTAGAAGTATGCTGAGCGAGACCTCTGTCAAATTCTTACAGCGTTTCCATCAAACTTAAATTTAACTCGTAGCATAAGTCAGAGCTAAGTCTAAGTTCGCACTATACCTAAATTGAAGTCTAAATGTAAAAAAAATACAAAAACGTCATCAATAATATCATTATTATTTAAATAGTATGTTTTCTATCAAATACCATTAATTTTATGGATTTACATTCTTAGTAGGTTTTAGAAATATCACCAAATAAAATGATTAATACTTAAGTACATAATCAAATTAATTTGTTAGTAGAGAAATCCTAAATTATCAACATTGTAGTTATTAAATGTAATTAAATTGCATAAGAAGCTTATAATGTACATTTTTGTTTGTAATGAAATTAAAGAAGCGAAAATATATACTTTTTTCCAATATCGAAATACCGGTATTAATCTCGCCAATTCCGGAATTGAGAACGATATTAGATTTTATCGGAATTCCGGAATTATGTCAATTCCGGAATTCCGGAGTTCAAGCCCTAGTTCCAAGTACATTCGCTAGCTGCCGTCAGCGCCAAATGGCGATTTTCAATTAGGCACACTTTTATGAAACCGATCACCAGTCCAGATACTATTACAGGTCAGTGGGTGAGCGTCAACAGGCAGCGTTTGACAGCGTGAAGCGCGCGCTGTCTAGCGACCGAGTGTTGGCGCACTTCGACCCGGAAGCGCTGCTCGTGCTGACGGTGGACGCGGGCCCGACGGGGCTCGGCGCCGTGCTGGCTCACCAGGACCCGGACGGACGCGAACGCCCTATAGCCTTCGCCTCGCGCTCCTTAACGGTAAGTGAAAGAAACTATAGTCAAATACAAAAAGAAGCTACGGCAATTATTTTTCGGGTAAAACATTTTCACCAATATGTGTACGGGCGACGGGAACCATTTATTTTGAAGACTGACCACAGGCCCTTGCTATCTATTTTTGGCAATGGTAAGGGCGTATCGGTGACGGCTGCGCTGAGACTCCAGAGATATGCGATAATTTTATCTGCATATAACTTCACGCCGAAGTATATAAATGGAAAAAGTAATGAGATTGCCGACTATTTTTCCCGGTCACCCTTATCGCGTTCGTCTTGTGATAGCAGCGAGGACGACAGTTCTAGATATTTCCTTTTCCTAGAAGAGAGCGGAGAACCAGTTATGTTCCGTGACATTAAGAAGGCCGTCACATCTGACGTAGTCTTATGTACGGTAATAAAATATATGACCCACGGGTGGCCTAGGAAGATACTCTGTAAATCCGTAGCGCCTTATTTCCAATGCAAAACGGATTTAGAGGTTATAGACGGTTGCTTGTTCCGCGGTCATAGAATAGTTATTCCTAATGTTTTTAGAGAAATAATGCTGAAGGAGTTACATGCGGCTCATTTCGGTATAATAAAAACGAAAAGTTTAGCGCGTAGTAGGATGTGGTGGCCAGGCATAGACCGGGACATCGAGCGGCAGGTGCTGGCGTGCAGCGTGTGCGCCGCGGTGCGCAGCGCGCCGCCGAGCGCGCCGCCCGCGCCCTGGCCGCGCCCCCCTGCCCCCTGGCACCGCATACACATTGATTACATGACTATAGGCCAAGCGGATTATTTAATTATTGTTGATGCATTTTCGAAATGGTTAGAATGTGTTCATATGGATCGTGGTACTTCTACACATGCGCTTATTATTAGATTGAAGGAAACATTTTCCTGGTTTGGTGTGCCTAATGTAATTGTATCCGATAACGATGTAAAGATAAGTTCTGCAGAATTTCATAATTTTTGCCGTGTTAACGGCATTGAGCACCTTACATCGCCTATATATCATCCTCAAAGCAACGGCCTTGCTGAAAATTCTGTAAAAACTTGTAAAAAATGTTGAAATGCATATTTTCAGAAGGCAACATTTTGTCAAAGAAAAGTTGTTGAAAAATTACAAAGCTTTCTTTTTAATTTTAGAAATACAATCCATTGTGCGACAGGTTCTACACCGGCTATGTTAATGTTAGGTCGAAACTTAAGGTGCAGGTTAGATTTTGTTTTACCGCCTAATAAACCTACAGATAAAAACATAGAATTAGAACCATTAAAACCAAACCGATGTTTCACTGTGGGTGACACGGTTTGGGCGAAATGGTATGTTGCGCGGCGAAGTATTTGGACAATGGGTACTGTAATAAAGGCGATAGGAAATAGAATGTTTGAAATTTACTTTAAGGATTACGATACAAAATGTTACAGACATATAGATCAAATGAGAAAGTGTACTAGAGTAAATAAGGATCAAAATACGGAAGCGTCAAGTATTGTCAACGCATCATTGCCAGTAGTTGACGTTTCTCCGCCTGCGTCGCCACCGCAACCGGTGCCTCCAGCGACGCCGATGGCCGAGCAGGCCTCCGTTAACGCGAACTCGCCGCCCGCATCTCCCCCATCAATTTCTTTAATACCGGCCGTTTCGGGAGAGGAGGTGCAGGTCGCAACCGATAGTAGAGAAGGTAATGACGTAGGATGTTCGGTTGAGGACACTACCGGGGTGGATAGAGTTTCAGAAAACTGTAAGGAAAAGACGGAGGTTTGCGAGGCGATCGCGAGGGACGTCCAATTGGCAGAGCCAGCCACCCTTAGGCAGGATAGTGTTATTGATAGTCCATTAAGTCCAGTGATTGCCAGCAGCCCGAGTGGACGCTCTAAACGCCCACGCAAACAGACGGATTATAAGAAATATTTTAAGTAGATAATGTTATTAGATTAAGTATATAGATGTTCATGTTGTTGTTGCAGGTTTACAGATTAATGTTGGAGGGATGTTCTGTATGTACCTATCGTTATTGAATATAACTATGTATATTGTGTAGCTGCATGTATCTGAGGGTAACGCCAGTATTAAACCAGTAACGATACTATACGGTTGTTTCATTGTGAACTTACCTACGAACATTTTAACTTGACATTCAATAAATAAAAATATTACATAAGTACCTTCATAATCCAAATACTCTTCGCTCCAATCAGCAGACCATGTCTAGCGCAGATAGCCTGAGGCGTGATCTCAGCGATAAACACGATAGCCAGGGTGGATCCAATCACAGCCACCAGCCCAGACGTCAAGTCATCCAGAATGACAGTGAAAGTGCTGTTCACAGCCACGTTACTCAGCAGAATGGTACATAGAAGGTAGTTTCCATGAGCACGAACAGGCATAATAGCTCTTGCATACTTCCTCTCCTTCTCTGTTCCAGTATTGGCGATAATCTTTAGCTCTGTTCTGTCTAAAGCCATCAGACCCAAGTTCAGACCAGAGAAAAGAGACGCCATCATGAGAAGAATTACAATGAGGATAAGTGATGCCCAGAGTGGGAGAAGTTTGTTGTGGGTGGCAAGAGTCTTCCACTTTTCGGAGCCTTGGTGAATGAATTGCTTGTCGCCAGGGTTTTTGGTGCAGATGTAGAATTTGTAGTCTTCTAGCGGTGGAGGCGCGATGAGCTCGAAGAGGGCTGAGTCCTCTTCCGCGGTGTGTACCTGTGAGTAAATGGAAATAGTTATAGATGGCTTATTTCAAATTTCTCTGAACGTATGGAGTTACATTTGGACTCTCTATCTTGATAGAAGCGTTAGTAGCCCATCTGACTCAAATGTTCTGTGAACGATCACTGCCGTAACCAAATTCCCTTAAGCTGGTCCTCTGATGGAAGACCACTTTGTGATATTCATTTCTGACCGTTTCCGTGCTTCGTGGAGCCGCTAGTTACATTCGTTTGCTAGTAGCACCCTCTGTCCAACAACACCACTAGAAACTCACCATCTAACACGAAAAAATAATATAAAGGCTGAGACATGAGCTTGGTTCTTCTATACAATTCCTTCTGAGGAAAAGCAAGTATATAGATTGCAAGGTATACTAACCTTATAGTTTCCTTTAAGCATCTGATCACAAGGATTACCATACGCATCCGGATTATGAGTATACGCAATCAGGGTTTCACTGGTGAACCCTGTACCGAAGAGTCTTAGCAGAAACTTGGTCTCTCGCAGCACACTGATGATCAGCTCATCGACTATCTTCGGCTCTTTATCTGACTCCTCAACTCTTAGACCCATAAGTCTCACAGGGTTGCTCGGAAAAGCATTGGTTCCATTGGTGGTTTTTGCACCAAGACTGCTTTCAGAATCATTGCTAGGGGATTCTGGAGGCGCTGCAGTAGTTTCGTTGGCTGGTTCTTCCGCGACTTGGCGACGGATTCTGGAGTATTCTTGCTGGGAGTAGGAGCTTGGGTTGACGATGATGCTGTTGTAATCTTCATCTGTCAGCTGGGCACTTTCTTCGGGGCTGGAACAAGGAGTTTGGATATAAGTAAGAGAATAGAAAAATGCTATGCAGGTTAACTTATTAAGGTAGGTAGGCAATTCTTCTGTTTGCTACGGCATTTTTGATACTAGGCCATTATGCTCTTTTTTGCTTAGTTAGTGTGGTTTTATTCGGTTCAAGTCCGGTATGGTAATCGCGGGGTTCCCCACAGTTAAAAAAAACCAGCCAAGTGCGTGTCGGATTTGCGCTCGGAGAAATCCGGAGCAAAACGCGTTTTTTTGTCGCTTTTTGTTAAAAAACCGACAAAAAATCTCATTTGTTGTATGGGAGCCCCCCTTCTATTTTGTTTTAATAATTCAATTATTTATATTTAATGAAAATACACAGCTCGATATTCTGTGAGTATTTCCAGCGTCTACTTGTTCCCCGTATTAATCTATAAAATACGAGTAAATGGCCAAAGAATCACGTTTGTGATTGCCCCCTTAATTATTATTATTTTTCTGGATTTAGTATGCGTTGTTAAAGCGGCAACAGAAATAGGTACATGTAAAAAATTCAGCTATCTAGCTATCACGGTTTCTGAGATAGGTACATCCTCATGACGGACAGACAGACCTACAGACGTCTCATGAATAGGTTCCCGTTTTTATCCCTTGGGTACGGAACCCTCAAAAGTAGCTACTAATGTGTAACACGATAGGATGTTGTATAAAAAAGTCACTAAACTAATATTTAAGGCTGAAGTTGTGCGTTGATGGATCAAGAAGTCACAATTACCTTAACATACTCGTAATATCTCTCAGGGAAGGAAATCAACGCCCGGTTCAATCTGAATACTGTTTACACTACATACATACATACATACAACGGTGGCTGACTCATACAACACATTAACCAACAAACTATCTTACAGTGCGGGACACAATGATAGGGCACTGCAGTGATTTTTTTGAAAAGCGTGTCGTGGCCAAACTAACCCAATATTCTGTAAACGATCGCATACGCTGCGGTTTGACGCTCGTTTCCGTCCTTCAGAAGGCACGTTTACCTACTGATCCTGGTTGCCAGTAAATTTGTAGTCATTATAGAGAACATAATAAGATGCTTCAATAACGTCTTCAGCAGAAACACACACAACCTGTCCTTGTCCATTTCAATATGCACGGTTGCCCATCTCAGGACACTCTTTTTCGATCCAAAACAACACGTGCCGAGCAGAGATGCCCACTCTCATACAGCAGAGAGAATCTTCGCCAGAACAGAGTATTACAAAAAATTGCATCTCGGTTGAACCATCATTCAAAATTCAAATTCAAAAAGACATTTTTTTTTGCATAATCCTTATACATAGGCAGTTACGAAACGTTAGGAGCATAAGAGCTTTTAACGCTTGGCCTGTGCTCGTATTTACCTCGTCTAACAACCCCGGGTTCATCAAGCGAAGCGTAAACAAAACACTGAATATACAACCGCTTTAGAAAAGAGCAAGAAAGTTAAACAACTGCGTCATTCTATCGTAAAACATTTGGAGCCCACATTTTGTCTAGCTCTCAAGTCTCAACTAAATTGCTCATATAAACATATTATTATTATCAGAGTGGCTAGTAAAATATGATTTACGACAAGCGGTCACATCATCATGTGGAATTAGGCCAGGGTTATCGCGTTTCGTTTTTATCGATTAAACAAATTTAGCTAATATGGGTGGATATACGATAAGAGCTGACGCGAAGCCCCACTGACTCAATGTTCTGTAAGCGGTCCCTACGTTACGTATTAAATATACATTTTTATAGATAAAGCAAAACGTCTGCTGGACGTTAAATATCATTTTCGCACAATGTGCATTTCGCAAAAAGTTCAGATTATAACTTTAACCAATTCGGTACAAATGTCGATATGGTATTACAAAAATTAATTAACAATTACAAAAATTACACAGTAGTTTTTGAGTTTATTCATTACAAACATACACATACAAATAGAAATTAATCAGGAGGTCCTCCATAAATGCTTTTCTGCCACCGCAGTAGTACAAAAATCTTATCACTTTTGAAGTACACATTGTCCTCGAGACTGTCAATAATCAATGAACTAGTTTGTCAGCTACTTAATTAAACAAATGTTGTGTTCCGCAGTGCAAACCAGCCGATCATTATCAGTCGTTATTGTACTAACTATATTTACACAGAATCGTTTGGCCCGTTTGACCTCACAAAGAATGTACACGCGGAATGTTTGCAAACAAGTTCAGAATAGAGGAGCTGCTTCTATAGAATGCATAGTTTCGGATATTGCTAAATATGGTGTAGCTTTGTGCTATTTCGCGGAATGTCTATAAATAGCAAAACGTCTACTGGACGTAAAATGTCCTTTTCGCACAATGTGCATTTCGCAAAACGTCGAGATTATAACTTTAACCAATACGCTCAGACTTTTTTTTCATATCACTAAGGTGGCAGACAAGCATATGAACCACCAAAAGGACTAAAAGAATATACTTTAATCTGAGCCAATACGATACAAATTTCAGAAAAAAAAACTATTTATATCATTATTTAATGTGGCTATATTTACTTAAAATAATTTAATCCTATTAAATTCATAAAATAGGACTATTCCCAGTTTCCCCCGAATGCTTTCCCCCGAACGGGGGAAACTGGGAATTTTTGTCACATCTTCCCCCGAATTCATAATTGGGGGGAAAATGGGAACAAATTTTTCCTAAATTCCCCCGAAATATTATTTAAGTTATAAATCCATTTTGGGAACTAAAAAACCAAAAAAGAAAACCACGAAGGCTAAGGCGGGAGCGAAGCGGAGCGGAGCTCCCGCCTTAGCCTTCGTGGTTTTCATTTTAGCCTTCTAACCTAACCTATCCGAGTCGGGGTACTCTGAGTCGTGGTGTTAACCATTCACTTATTATGGTTAACACCTCGACTCGGATAGATTAGGTTGGGTATAGAGCTAGTCCGACCAATGGTGGGTTCCGTACTGAAAAAACCTAGGTTTAAGTATGGGTTTGATATGTTATAGAACACCTTTTTTCTGTTTTTATTATTTGATGTTATAGCGGCAACAGAAATACATCATCTGTGAAAACTTCAACTATAATTGTATTAGATTTTCAATTTTCTTTTTACAGTAAGTACACTATAATTATTCTACTATTGGTCAAGTAATTTTATTTAATTGCAAGAGGTAGCAAATAATTGGCTATTTTCTAGCCGCCATCTTGCATATTATACAGAATGCATTGGCTTTAGAACTAAAGGTCTGTTTAAATTTAAAAATATCAGAGGGCAAGCGGAACTAAATCATTTAAAACTCCAAAAACATGATCTGTCTGTCTGTCTGTCACCGTACAGACATTATGTGCCTATGATCTCATTATCAAACACTCTAATATACAAACATACAAAAGATAATACGTCTGTCATAACGTTTGTTTGACACGGATATTTTTAAGTACTGCGCGTTATTTGCCCAGATAACGCCCACTTAACTGTAATTACAGTGATTAAAGTCTGACATTTTGTATCGTCCGGGCGTTGTTCCCTGTAATTACTTGACACGTTGTTTGTTTGCGATGAACTCCTAAACTATTGAACCGATGTCAACGTTTCCAACATCGTTTGCAGTTTGATCCAACTTGACAACTCATCTGTGTATGCCTTAGAGGTGGAGAACGGAGAAACTACAATAATGTAATATTATTACTCAAACGTCACCATGTAACCCATTTTCACAATAAATTGATTTGACTTTGAATTTGTGAAAATTTCAACTCTCTAGCTATCACGGTTCTTGAGATACAGCCTCATGACGGACAGACAGTCAGACATACAGTCAGACAGACAGTCAGACATACAGTCAGACAGACAGTCAGACAGACAGTCAAACATACAGTCAGACAGTCAGACATACAGTCAGACAGACTGTCAGACAGACAGTCAGTTAGACAGACAGTCAGACTGACAATCAGACAGACAGTCAGACAGACAGTCAGAAAGACAGGCAGACAGTCAGACAGACAGTCAGTTAGACTGACAGTCAGACTGACAATCAGACAGACAGTCAGACAGACAGTCAGAAAAACAGGCAGACAGTCAGACAGACAGTCAGGCAGGCAGTCAGTTAGACAGACAGTCAGACTGACAATCAGACAGACAGTCAGACAGACAGTCAGAAAGACAGGCAGACAGTCAGACAGACAGTCAGACAGACAGTCAGTTAGACAGACAGTCAGACTGACAATCAGACAGACAGTCAGACAGACAGTCAGAAAGACAGGCAGACAGTCAGACAGACAGTCAGGCAGACAGTCAGTTAGACAGACAGTCAGACTGACAATCAGACAGACAGTCAGACAGACAGTCAGACAGACAGTCAGAAAGACAGGCGGACAGTCAGACAGACAGTCAGACAGACAGTCAGTTAGACAGACAGTCAGACTGACAATCAGACAGACAGTCAGACAGACAGTCAGAAAGACAGGCAGACAGACAGTCAGTCAGACAGTCAGTCAGAAAGTCAGACAGACAGTCAGTCAGACAGTCATTCAGACAGTCAGTCAGTCAGACAGTCAGACAGACAGTCAGACAGACAGTCAGACAGACCTTCAGGCAGACGGACGGCGAAGTCTTATGAATAAGGTCCCGTTTTTACTCTTCGAGCACGGAACACTAAAAAGATAGTGATCATTTACAGAAAATTAAGAGCTCTTCATATTACAGAAATCTAAATAAAATGTACACATTATTACAAATCTGTAGTTTCATTCGACAATATAAATTCGCCATGTTGTATTAGCATTAAACCACGTAATTCGGTTAAGTAGTGACAGCGTGACCTCATTCAGCGATAAGGGGCAATACTCGTGAGTGGACTGTCAACACTGCAGGACAAAATAACTATGTCGTTATAAAGTCGAAGTAAATACAGATTGGTAAATTAATACATTCTTACCGTAACATTGAGTAATTTTGCAGAGGCCCATCACAGGGCCTCTGCACGCTCCGCTTGAAGAAAATTACTCATTGAGGACCACTGTCAGAAGTCTTACGGACTGTGAGAGTCGCCCTCAATCACTAGATGCGCTATGACTTTCCAGCAGGCTGGCGATGTCAATTGGTGAGCTTAATATGTATAAACAAAATCTGGAATATATATCACTTGTAGGCTTTTTATCATCGGATTAAGTTGTTTCCTATAATAATAAGCGGGAAAGTGAACAAAATCAGACTTCTTTATAGGAGCTATGACAAGGGGTAATACTCAGAGTGAACTGTCAACACTGCAGGACAAAATAACTATGGTTATGTCAAGAAGAAAGACGTACAGATTGGTAAAACACCTACATTCTATAAAAATGATATTGGTAATTGGTAACGTATGTTTTATATTTACGTTACGGTTTATATATTATTGGTGGTTAAAAAATAAAAATTAAAAAAAATTGATTGCCTTTGAAATAAAAAAAAATAGGTTAGTAAATTTTGTTGTGTCTGTCTACTAGGGGTCGGAAATGCTACATCACAAAACCAAAGCCCAGCTTTTTTCAAAATTTATCTTCATGATTTCAATGAAAGATTTCATGTTTAATTTAAGTTGGTTGGGTTTTACGGCCAAGGGTACAGCGGCTAAAATTTATTTTCCACTGTACCATCAAGGGAACAGCCAAGGGTACACAGGAAAACAAGGGTTAGAATGTAATACAGTTTTTTTTATGTAGAAAGAAGCAATTCGTGTCACTGGCCAAACAGCCTTGTCCTCTAGAAAATCTACTCTTTCTGGCTCTAACGACCGATCTGGTTGTGGTACGGGGATAGATTATCTGTAATCTGGAATAAATAATACATAGGCTTTTTATGATTGGAATAAGTTGCCTCCTATAGGATCTTTTATAATAAATAGTTAAGCGCGAGAAGACTATCTGCACTGCAGGACAAAATAACAATGTCGTTATTATGTCAAGAGGAAAATATACTTAGACTTTATACTTTGAACGATCGGACAATCAATGCAGGTGTTTTCCTCTGCAGGCAATTTTTTTCCCGTATTCCCACGGGAACGGAAGCTACGTGGGTGAAGTGTCCGCTAGTCTTCTATAATTAGGCTTTGTATTAGAGACAGAGTGACCTCATTTAGCGATAACGGACAATACTCTGAGTCAGAAAACAAATCAATTTTAATTTCCATTTGATTTGTTTTCTTTGTCTGAGTGAACTTTCAAACTGCTGGACAAAATAATTGTGTCGTTATGTTTCAAGAGGAAAAAAAATTGTATTGTTAAAAATTACAGTAAAACATAATTATTACATACTAGCGGACGTCACGCGGTTTCACCCGCATAGCTCTCGTTTCCGTGGGAATAATAATAATAATAATAATAAATATTTAAATAAAATAAGCCTTTATTTACCGGGGATAGTGTCGCTTCCCAACAGTGGATTTTTCAAATCGGTTCAGCAGTTTCGGAGCCTATTCGATGCAAACAAACAAATAAACAATCAAATCTATCCTCTTTATAATATTAGTCACATATGTGTATGATTACGTTACTACTATCTAAACCCTCGGTTCCGAACCTGGGGGTAATTACCCCCGCGGGGGTAAAACAGCTATTGTATGGGGGTAACAGAGGACAGAGGTGATGCCCAACATAGATGAGTAAAAATATGATACCTAGGCAGGTACGCGGCATCGCGATCTCTCGTGTTGGTAGCATCTCAGTGAAGTGTGGAGCGACAAGGTGCACATTTTGGCGAAAAACAGCTTTAGAATACCCCATCATTGCTAACAGAACTCTGAACATGTTGGTACCGTTTGCCACCACTTTAAGATGCGAGAGTGGCTTCTCAACTCTGGGAACATTGAAAACAAATCCAGAAACCATCTGAACTAGGGAATGCAATCCCGACACGAGATCGCAAATTCAATATCCCGCAGGATTAGAAATATCAATCCTGCTAGATCCCGGAACTTTCGGGATCTCATCTAGTTTAAAAAAAATTGGTGACTGAACACGATGAAAACTGCTTGTTCGTAATAGTCACAGCGCTGCACAGCCCCTTGTCGGGCACTTCACACGCGTGGGGCTAGATCTGGCGGATAACCAGTTTGGTTTCCGTCATGGGTGCTTCGTCTTGGAGGCGATCATACGCATACGAGACCAGACTGAGGAAGCAATATCGCAAAGCGAGGTAGTGATGCCGGTGTCTCTTGACATCGCCTTCAACATTTTGGCCTAGAGCTGCGTTAGGGAGGCCTTTCTCCTAGGCTCCTAGGCCTACCTCCGTCGAATTGTCGGGGCTTATCTTTCCAAGAGGACCATAACTTACCTGAGCTGGCTGGGATCGATTCGGCGAGATTCAGCGGTGTTCCGCAGGAATCGGTCCTAGGACCACTTCTGTGGAACATCGGGTACGATTGGGCGCAGCGCGGCCCGTTGCGTAGAGACAGACACACAGTTATTTAAACTTATAACACCCCTCGTTTTTCGTCGGGGGTTAAAAATAAAAGACGTGTTAATTTTGAAATTAAAAAGCACCCCACCATCCTCAGCCCCCGATCATGGAGGCCGGTAGTCTTGGGCGAAGAAAAGTCTGCAGCGTCCCGTCCGCAGACTGCGGAACTCGGGTGGTAGAGTTCTCTCCCGCAGAAAGACGCAGCGGTGTCCCACTTACTCCCACTGGAGATCATGGGACCATGGTCACTACAGGAGATGGTCTCGAGCGAGAGAATGTCCAAGTCCATACCTGTTACGAGGACTTGGCGCTGTAGCGCCCATGCTGTGCACTACATCAATGTGTGGAGCGCTGTGTCCTCGCTGCGTTCCTCGCAGTGCTGGCACTCAGCCGTGGTTTCCCTGTGTCCCCCTGAGATCGTGCGATATACTTATCACCTTGACGGCCATAGCCTTCTGCAGGCTAAGTAGTACAACCGCATTGCGGGCCGTCAAGGTCTCCGCTCTTACGGGGGCCCCATAGGGATAAAAGTAAAGCACTCCGCACTATCCCAAGGCAGTCTCCTGCAGGGTGCGTTGGGTCCTCTTATGTTGGACAACAACCGCGAGAGTGCGACTGTTGCCCCTCAGTTTTGGGACCAAACTTCGGAAGTTCTGAAGTCTCATCGGCCATCGAGTACGAGCCCCAGATACTTCATCGAGGTCTCAGTACCGATGCTGACGCTCCCTACTTTTACGCCTATTCCAAGGTTCGTGAAAGCACAGAGCTTCGGATTGGTAAAGGGCAACCTCAAAACCCAGCGGCCGTATTTGACCCACAACTTGAGCAACGCCTTCCGTGGCTTTTAGGGCTGCGTCTCGGGGCATTGCTCATCGCGCCGTAATGAGGGTGTCATCGGCGTAATACGTTACGTCGACACTTCTAAGCAACGTGCCGCGCAGCACCCAATCGTACCCGATGTTCCACAGAAGTGGTCCTAGAACCGATCCCTGCGGAACTAGAACTAGCCAGCTCAGGTAAGTTTTAGCCCTCTCGTAAAGATAAGCCCCGACAATTCGACGGAGGTAGGGAGACACGCCGTGATAAATAAGGTCTTCCCTAACGCAGCTCCAGGCCAAAGTGTTGAAGGCGATGGCGATGTCAAGAGACACCGGCATCACCACCTCGCTCTGCGATATTGCTTGCTCCGTCAGATCTCGAATGCGTATGATCGTGTCCACGACGAAGCACCCCAGACGGAAACCAAACGGAAATTAAGATATTTTTCATTACCTGAATTGCTTGTTTTTTTTTTAATTGGGGGTAAAATCTGTTTCTCTAACATGCCATAGGGGTAACAGCTCTGAAAAGGTTAGGAACCATTGATCTAAACTAAACCTAAATAAGGCCCCCTTCCCCCTAGCAAGAAATAAGATTGGTAAAATACATAACATCCGCTTTTAAAAACGTTCACACATAAAAACTCGTGTTTTTATGCGTGGACGTCTGTTAGTTTGTCACGCCCTAGCCCTAGACGGCTGAACGGATCTGGCTGAAATTTAGTACAATGACCTCTATGATAATATAATACTTATTATTATTCCCCTTCTCTATGTTCCAAATATCCCCGTCGGGAATAAAAGTGTGACTAATAATATGTATGTATGTATGTAGGTGTGTTACTTGATTGCGTCTTGTCCGGATATACTTCAAATTTCCAATTCAAAATCTTTCGTCTGCAACTCAAAAATTCTACCGTTATTTTTTTTATAGACGAGTTATCATTATGCATGCAACCTCATTCATTGTTGTGTGATGAATAATAGTCTGTTCACCTCTGGAAGAAACAAAGCTGTTGAGTTTGTTTTTTTTTTGTTTGAACGCTAGGATTTTAGAAACTACTGAATTAATTTCAAAAATTTTATTACTGGTCGATAGGCCGTTTATTAAGGAAGGTTATAGGCTATATAATATCACGCTGAGACGAATAAGAGCCGAACAGCAATGATAAATGTGATACGAACGAAGTTAAGAGGGTCAGCTAATATTTAAATATGGTTTCCGATGATGGGTGAGACCGTTACGTGAATTTTAATCAATGGAAAACAATCATGGACGAAGCCGTATACGCGATGCGTATGGTGATATCCTTTTCTATAGAATGATTGACTAGTGTTGCTATTTGGGTTTCAAGTTCAAAGAACCCTAACTTTAATCAATACAACACATTTACGAAGAAATATTGAAAAATTACTTGTTTTTTTATGGTGCCTGTATTTTTTTATGGACTATTCCCAGGTTCCCCCGAATGCTTTCCCCCGAACGGGGAAACTGGGAATTTTGTCGCATGTTCCCCCGAATTCATAATAGTCGAGGTGTTAACCAAATAACCATAATAAGTCAATGGTTAACACCCCGACTCGGATAGGTTAGAAGGCTAAGGCGGGAGAGAAGCGGAGCGGAGCTCCCGCCTTAGCTTTCGTGGTTATTTTTTTTGTTTTGTTAGTTCTGAAAATGGATTTATAACTTAAATAATATTTCGGGGGAATATGGGATAATTTGTTCCCAGTTTCGCATTCAAGATGCAACAAAAATTCCCAGTTTCCCCCGTTCGGGGGAAACTGGGAATAGTCCCTTTTTAGGCGGCTTGAAAATTTCAACAGCAAGCAGTCACAAATTGCGCCTGTCCATCTCAACTATTCTCAACCCTAACGAAACTATCGAAAAACAACATGAGAAACGGTGAACCTTCTATTTTTGAAGTCGGTTGAAAGATGATCGCATGATTCTGTTCTATGAAAACAAATTAATACTAATCAACTACGGAACCAATTTAAAGTATACAGTCATTTACATAAAAGCCTTTTGTTAGGGCCCATACATACATTACGTATCTATCCCTACACTATAAAATGAGAAAGTAACTGTCTGTTGTTACGCTTTGACGAGAACCGATATTGATGAAATTTGGTATAGAGATAGACTATAGTCGAATTTTTAATTAGACGAAGTAAAGTGACAGCAACTAATGTCACTTCTTCATAGAAATTAATCAACATTGTATGAAGAAGTGACATTGTTGCTGTCACTTTACTTCGTCTAATTAAAAATTCGACTTTAGAGCTTGGGATAGGATATAGGAGAGAATGATAAAAAAATGTTGAAATATCTTCAGGAATAAAATACGTATCTGCTTTCGCGTTTAGCATACCTACTACAAAGATTTGTATTTGTCAAATAAATTTTCCAAAGAAGATTTAACAGAATGTCAGTAACTATTACAAGCTTATTTTAAGCTTTATTTGGGCTAGGATGCGCTGTGTTAAATTTTTTTTAAAAAAATACACGGTGTTTCTTTTAGGGTATCAAGCCGCCACTAACTGGTAGCAGGGTTCCATACCTATCGATTTAACCCCCATGTATGTTCTACGATTTTTTGTAGTTTTCGAGATATAATGTTCTGCATAATTCATTATTTTTTTATTATCGATTAAAATTTTTACATCTTGTATCAAAGTTAGGAAGGAGATTATTTTGTCCATAATACTGCAATCAATAGATTTTACCGGGTATTTTCCCAAATCTGGGTAAATACCCGGGTAAATTCCCGGGTATTTTCCCGATATAATAATAAAAAAATATCCAAGAAAAGTCGAACCAAAAAGAAGTTTTAATTAATAATTATATTCCATAAAAAATAATTATATCTCGAAAACTACAAAAAATCGTAGAACATACATGGGGGTTAAATCGATAGGTATGGAACCCTGCTACCAGCTAGTGGCGGCTTGACACCCTAAAAGAAACATCCAGTATTTACAAGATTTTTTTACACGTCACCAACCGAACACCGATACCTCGTTGCAGGCCTGGGCGTCAACGTTCTCACACTGAAGATCATGGTGAAAGCTATGGTCTCTAGCGAAAGCAAGTGGGATGCCGCTGCATCTTTTTAATGAGCAAGTTATGCTTCAAAAGGAGGAGGCGGGGAGGGACCGGGAGAGAAATCTTCCTCCCGAGTTCCGCAGTCGACGGCGAGGTCGTCGCAGGCTGCTATACGCCCAAGACTACCGACCTCCATGACCGGGGGCCTGAGAACGGTGAGCTGGCTGCTCGCCGTTCTAACAGAAGCAGGCCAAGATGATGGCGAATATCTCTTTGCCCCTCATAGTGGTGATAGTGGTGAGACAGTACCCAACTCCCCTCCCCCTTCCCCAAGCAGCGGGTTAACACCCGAACCAACTCTCCAGACGCGGGATAGCACACGAACCCCATGGACGAGGTTGAAGTGTTCGCCAAAGTTTAGTTTTTGCAAGTACATACGTACTTATATTAAAAAGCAAGTAGAAACAGCCAGACTCTCGAGACACGCATGTATGGATCGAACAAATTTTTGTCCCATTGGGAATGAATCTTGACCTTGTGATCAGCAGTTGCACTAACGACCACAATGAAAACAGAAAAACCCAACCAAGCGCCAGCCGGACTCGCGCACGAAAGGGCTCGTACCAATAAACGGCAAAATAACACATTATTTGTAAAGGAGTTCCTCTTATTATTATTTTTCTAATCTATCCTACTATCCTACTTCCTACTAATATTAGAAATGTGAAAGTTTGTGAAGATGTTTGGATGTTTGTTACTCAATCACGCTCTAACGGCTGAATGGGTCTGGCTGAAATTTGATACAGGGATAGAGTATAGTCTGGAATAACACATAGGCAACTTTTTAGACTGTGACAACTGTCAGTGTCTAGCTGTCAGAGTTTACGAGATACATAGCCTGGTCACAGACAGACAGGCAGTGGAGTCTCACTGCCGCAGACTGCTAAACTCGCGGGAGAGAACTCTCCCACTCGAGATCAGCAGTCTGCGGCGATACAGATAGAAAACTCATGTAAGTATGTACTTTTTTTCACACCTACCCTCTGCTACACACACTCGCGCACAAATCAGTTTCGAAAATTCGGTTAAGACCGCCTGACCTCGTGTCTGTGAATGATGAGTTGTCTATGTGTGCGTAGCCTCAGCGAATTTAGTATGTAGGTTTCCATTGGACTGTGACAAACTGTCAGTGTCTAGCTGTCAGAGTTTACGTCATACTTTTTGCGTCCTGCATGAGCTTGGTATAAACATAATGATGGTGTATTGTGCCAAGAGCCCGTATGTGGACGCACCCTAAGACCGTCGCGTGACCATTGGCCGTAGCGTCCACTGACCTTGGCATAGCAATGTGCTAAATTAGTGGGAGGGGAGTGGGGAGCTTCCGCGCGCATTATGTCATTTGGAGCTAGTTTGCATTTTGGGGACAACAATATTATTATTATGTTTCTCATTCATTACTTAAATCGACTTCTTTTATGTCTTCATGTAAGCCTACCAAAAGACAAGGTACCTTGTCGTTCTTGTTATGAACGTTTGCAACACAAGAGGTGCCAGACTCGCGCTGCCGACCCTGTAAAAACCTTCTAAGACCCCTTTTGAAGAACCCCATACTGTAGGCGTTTGGGAAAATCGAGCAGTGCGAGGATAGAACGTAGCCGTGGGCATCATTATCAAACAATTCCTCATACCATTATACAGGCGGTGGAAGGGCTTGAACTCCGGAATTCCGGAATTGACATAATTCCGGAATTCCGATAAAATCTGATATCGTTCTCAATTCCGGAATTGGCGAGATCAATACCGGTATTTCGATATTGAAAAAAAAAATGTCATTATTATTTTTGCTTCTTCTTTAGTTTCATTACAAACAAAAATGTAGATTATAAGCTTCTTTTGCAATTAAATTACCTTTAATTGCTACAATGTTGATAATTTAGGATTTCTCTATTAAAAATTAATTCGATTATGTGCTTAGGTATTAATCATTTTATTTGATGATATATCTAAAACCTACTAAGATTAATGGCATCCATAAAATTAATGGCATTTGATAGAAAACATATCTACTATTAAAATAATAATATTGTTATTGATGACATTTTTGTATTTTTTTACATTTAGACTTTAATTTATAGTGCGAACTTAGACTTAGCTCTGCTGACTTATGCTACGAGTTAAATTAAACTTTGATAGAAACGCTGTAAGAATTTGACAGAGGTCTCGCTCAGCATAGTTCTAGTAGTTCTGACGGAACCCATGGGGCCCGTACCTTATTATTAGGGGCAAACTTTGCCCCAAGGCGCTCCACTGACCCAGAGTGAGGAGGGTCCTGGGTTCCCTGTTCTCATCAAGGCGGAGGAACATATTCCTTCGCACATGGCTCCGTCCCAGGCGCCCGACGCTGATTACAGCGAGAACGACGTGCTTGAAGTCACTGAAGGTGAGTTAGGGGCGACTGTACTGCGGCTTAGATTCAGCAGGGACCGTGCCCCTGGACCCTACAGCATTCTAGGCCGAGCGTGGGTCGTGGCTCTTGATGATCTCGGGCCTCGAGTGATGGGGCTCTTTAGTGCAAACCTCGAAAAAGGCCAGATTACCAAGGTCTGGAAGACAGGGAAACTGGTTCTGATCCGAAAGGCAAGGTGGTCGGCAGTCTACCCATCCGGGGCTTGGTCGATCGTGTTGCTCCATTAAGCAACTCCCGCCGTTACCGAACGGTCGATCCCCAACAATGATACGCTCAAGGAGCTTGCATACCTCGTTAGGTATGCAAGCTCCTTGAGCGTATCATTGCACAGCGCACAGTCGGGCACCTCACACGCGTGGGGCCAAATCTTGCAGATAACCAGTTCGGTTTCCGTCAAGGGCGCTCCACCGTGGATTCGATCATGCGCATTAGAAGACTGACGGAGGAAGTAATATCGCAGGGTGAGGTGGTGTTAAAAGCGATGGCGATGTCAAGAGACACCGGCATCGCCTTCAACACCTTGCCCTGGAGCTGCGTTAGGGAGGCGCTTATTTATCATGGAGTGCCTCCCTACTTCCGTCGAATTGTCGGGGCCTATCTTTTTGAGAGGGCCATAACTTACCCAAGCTGTCTAGGGCCCAGCCGGGTCAGCGAGATACGTCGTCTGGTGTTCCGCAGAGATCAGTCTTAAGACCGCTTCTGTGAACCATCGGTTACGATTGGGTGCTGAGTGGTCCGTTGCTCAGAGGTGGCATGTCTCGAGGATCTGGCAGCGAGGCAACTTGCGTCCTTGTTTAAATAAATTAATTATATTTCTAATTTATTCTTTTCTGGTGCAAGGAGGCGCTGGAGCGGGGTCATAGGTCTCCAGAAATCTAGGTTCGGCAGTTCCAGCTCCACAAGGAAACCGTGGAGACCTGGACTTGAGCAACAAACTGAATCGCCACATCACATTACACAAGGGGGGAATCGCCGAATCGCCACAATCAAGGCGGTCAGACCGGTCATGGGCGAGTGACTAGAGAGGAGCCACGGTGCGGGTGCTCTGTCCTACTGGTTGTCACAGATGCTTACCGGGCACGGGAGCTTCAGTAAGTATCTGTGACGAATACACCGGGAAACCACACCTGAGTGCCAGCACTGCGAGGAATGCAGTGAGGACACAGTACTTCACACATTAGTAGAGTGCACAGCGTGGGCTTAACAGCGCCCGGTCCTCGTGGTAGGTCTGGACGTGGACATTCTCTCGCTATGATCTCCAGTGGGAGTAAGTGGGACGCCACTGCGTCTATCTGTTATCAGTTAATGCGGCGGAAAGTGATCGAGAGAGAACGCTCCCACCCGAATTCCGCATGTTTTTGCCCAAGACTATCGGCCTCCATAATCGGGGACATGAAGACGGTGGGAGGGCTAATCGCCGTCCTTACAAAAGCACGCCCAAGACGAAAGCGTGACGTGAAAGTTTTACGCACGCCGCACGCCCTGAGATTGGCTGAGATGCGGGATAACACCTGAGGGCCTAAAAAGGCAACATTGTATGTTTCATAATATGAAACGTAAAATGACAGGTATGCTTTGTATGTTATATATTTTAAATTATATGAATTGTATGTTTCATATTATGAAACATAGAATGTTGCCTTTTTAGGCCCGCTGAACAAGCCCCAAATACGCGTGATAGCACCCGAACCTCCTAGGTGAGGCCGCAGTGATAGTCAAGGTCTGTGGGGAATCCTAGGGTCATCCTTCTGAGGGCTTACCCGGCGACAGTTAGGAAACGTGTAGTTTTTAGATGGTTACGTTAAAATAAGTAATTTTACTGGGAATCAAAGTAGTTTATCACTATTCACGTATGAATGCCAGCTCCCGTTTCTTTTTTTACATATCACTATTTTGTACAAAACGAAACTTGATTGAGTTCCGGAATTCCGGAATTCCGGAATTCAAATACTGAATATCGAAACCCAAAAGACAAGGTACCTTGTCTTTTGGTAGGCTTACATGGAGACATAATATCAGCTTCGTCCATTTCACTCGGTGCAACGACGTGCTGTAAGAGTTGTCAACGATACTAAACTTACAGGTGATGTGGAACCTCTTCGCGACAGGAGAGACTTTGCCTCCTTATGCGTGTTCTACCTAGGGCTTGAATATCGGACGCTTTTTCAGTTCCGGAATTGGGTTTCGATATTCAGTATTTGAATTCCGGAATTCCGGAATTCCGGAACTCAATCAAGTTTCGTTTTGTACAAAATAGTGATATGTAAAAAAAGAAACGGGAGCTGGCATTCATACGTGAATAGTGATAAACTACTTTGATTCCCAGTAAAATTACTTATTTTAACGTAACCATCTAAAAACTACACGTTTCCTAACTGTCGCCGGGTAAGCCCTCAGAAGGATGACCCTAGGATTCCCCACAGACCTTGACTATCACTGCGGCCTCACCTAGGAGGTTCGGGTGCTATCACGCGTATTTGGGGCTTGTTCAGCGGGCCTAAAAAGGCAACATTCTATGTTTCATAATATGAAACATACAATTCATATAATTTAAAATATATAACATACAAAGCATACCTGTCATTTTACGTTTCATATTATGAAACATACAATGTTGCCTTTTTAGGCCCTCAGGTGTTATCCCGCATCTCAGCCAATCTCAGGGCGTGCGGCGTGCGTAAAACTTTCACGTCACGCTTTCGTCTTGGGCGTGCTTTTGTAAGGACGGCGATTAGCCCTCCCACCGTCTTCATGTCCCCGATTATGGAGGCCGATAGTCTTGGGCAAAAACATGCGGAATTCGGGTGGGAGCGTTCTCTCTCGATCACTTTCCGCCGCATTAACTGATAACAGATAGACGCAGTGGCGTCCCACTTACTCCCACTGGAGATCATAGCGAGAGAATGTCCACGTCCAGACCTACCACGAGGACCGGGCGCTGTTAAGCCCACGCTGTGCACTCTACTAATGTGTGAAGTACTGTGTCCTCACTGCATTCCTCGCAGTGCTGGCACTCAGGTGTGGTTTCCCGGTGTATTCGTCACAGATACTTACTGAAGCTCCCGTGCCCGGTAAGCATCTGTGACAACCAGTAGGACAGAGCACCCGCACCGTGGCTCCTCTCTAGTCACTCTCCCATGACCGGTCTGACCGCCTTGATTGTGGCGATTCGGCGATTCCCCCCTTGTGTAATGTGATGTGGCGATTCAGTTTGTTGCTCAAGTCCAGGTCTCCACGGTTTCCTTGTGGAGCTGGAACTGCCGAACCTAGATTTCTGGAGACCTATGACCCCGCTCCAGCGCCTCCTTGCACCAGAAAAGAATAAATTAGAAATATAATTAATTTATTTAAACGAGGACGCAAGTTGCCTCGCTGCCAGATCCTCGAGACATGCCACCTCTGAGCAACGGACCACTCAGCACCCAATCGTAACCGATGGTTCACAGAAGCGGTCTTAAGACTGATCTCTGCGGAACACCAGACGACGTATCTCGCTGACCCGGCTGGGCCCTAGCCAGCTTGGGTAAGTTATGGCCCTCTCAAAAAGATAGGCCCCGACAATTCGACGGAAGTAGGGAGGCACTCCATGATAAATAAGCGCCTCCCTAACGCAGCTCCAGGGCAAGGTGTTGAAGGCGATGCCGGTGTCTCTTGACATCGCCATCGCTTTTAACACCACCTCACCCTGCGATATTACTTCCTCCGTCAGTCTTCTAATGCGCATGATCGAATCCACGGTGGAGCGCCCTTGACGGAAACCGAACTGGTTATCTGCAAGATTTGGCCCCACGCGTGTGAGGTGCCCGACTGTGCGCTGTGCAATGATACGCTCAAGGAGCTTGCATACCTAACGAGGTATGCAAGCTCCTTGAGCGTATCATTGTTGGGGATCGACCGTTCGGTAACGGCGGGAGTTGCTTAATGGAGCAACACGATCGACCAAGCCCCGGATGGGTAGACTGCCGACCACCTTGCCTTTCGGATCAGAACCAGTTTCCCTGTCTTCCAGACCTTGGTAATCTGGCCTTTTTCGAGGTTTGCACTAAAGAGCCCCATCACTCGAGGCCCGAGATCATCAAGAGCCACGACCCACGCTCGGCCTAGAATGCTGTAGGGTCCAGGGGCACGGTCCCTGCTGAATCTAAGCCGCAGTACAGTCGCCCCTAACTCACCTTCAGTGACTTCAAGCACGTCGTTCTCGCTGTAATCAGCGTCGGGCGCCTGGGACGGAGCCATGTGCGAAGGAATATGTTCCTCCGCCTTGATGAGAACAGGGAACCCAGGACCCTCCTCACTCTGGGTCAGTGGAGCGCCTTGGGGCAAAGTTTGCCCCTAATAATAAGGTACGGGCCCCATGGGTTCCGTCAGAACTACTAGAACTATGCTGAGCGAGACCTCTGTCAAATTCTTACAGCGTTTCTATCAAAGTTTAATTTAACTCGTAGCATAAGTCAGCAGAGCTAAGTCTAAGTTCGCACTATAAATTAAAGTCTAAATGTAAAAAAATACAAAAATGTCATCAATAACAATATTATTATTTTAATAGTAGATATGTTTTCTATCAAATGCCATTAATTTTATGGATGCCATTAATCTTAGTAGGTTTTAGATATATCATCAAATAAAATGATTAATACCTAAGCACATAATCGAATTAATTTTTAATAGAGAAATCCTAAATTATCAACATTGTAGCAATTAAAGGTAATTTAATTGCAAAAGAAGCTTATAATCTACATTTTTGTTTGTAATGAAACTAAAGAAGATGCAAAAATAATAATGACATTTTTTTTTTCAATATCGAAATACCGGTATTGATCTCGCCAATTCCGGAATTGAGAACGATATCAGATTTTATCGGAATTCCGGAATTATGTCAATTCCGGAATTCCGGAGTTCAAGCCCTTCCACCGCCTGTATAATGGTATGAGGAATTGTTTGATAATGATGCCCACGGCTACGTTCTATCCTCGCACTGCTCGATTTTCCCAAACGCCTACAGTATGGGGTTCTTCAAAAGGGGTCTTAGAAGGTTTTTACAGGGTCGGCAGCGCGAGTCTGGCGCCTCTTGTGTTGCAAACGTTCATAGGCTGCGGTGATCACCGGTCCATCTGGTGGGCCGTATGCTTGTCTGCCACCTTAGTGGTATAAAAAAACATACCTACTGGTTCCTAGGACTTTTTTTATCAAAAGCGAACTCAGCCTTATCTAAAGAACGGTAATGGAGTTCCTGCAATGCGAGATTTAGTACATATTATAGAATATACTAGCGGACGTCACGCGGTTTCACCCGCGTAGTTCCCGTTCCCGTGGGAATATGGGAATACAATATAGCCTATGTTCACCGCAATGAGTGTAGCTTCCCAACAGTGAAAGAATTTTTCAAATCGGTCAAGTAGTTCCGGAGCCTATTCGTTACAAACAAACAAACAAACTTCTTCTTCTTTACGATATAGATTATGTTTGATTATAGGTAGGTAAGTATCTATAATACTCACTTCTATGAGTGAGTATATTATTGTTGCCATAGCCTATATTAAAACACCAGAGGGGCAAGTGCGAGTTTCGGCGAGCGCTTGCTGCGCCTGTCGAAGTGTCGACATTCACGGGTGAGCGCGTTATCGCCGATTTGTATGGAATCGAGACAAGTTCCCACGTATACAGCTAGGTGACGGGGTCTCGATTCCATACGAATTGGCGCGCCGTGAATGTCGACAAGCTCATGCAAAAACTCGCACTTGCCTTGCACCACAGTTTCCCGAAACTTTACTCTCAAACTAGAGTTATCCTCGGCGTCCTCGTATAGTTACAAGCTGTTACAAGTTAATATTGTTTACGCGATTGTCTAGCCACGTGGCATTCTCAGAACTATTCGCAGAGACGCGTCAAGGGCGCGTCTAGAATAGTTGCGACGAAACAATGGACTTAGCAACAACGCGCAACGGTGCGAACCTTACGAAATTTGTTATTTTTTCTTCATTTTTATACGACTATGATGATAAATAAGCATACGGTTCATCTGATAATAGAATATACTTGATATTTTTGATAGACAGTTGTCGCTGTAGCCTTTTTTAAATGTTTAATTGTAGTTCGGCAAAATTAAATCTTATTAGGCCGTCCGCGTCTGATGGAAACCCTGTCAAGAGAATTGAGGGCCTATCGCACAGTCGAGAAGGCTATCTGACATTGGCCCTCAAGTTGGTAGTCCAACAATGTGAATATGTCGAAAGGAAACACATGCTCTGGCAAAGTGTTAGGATTCCAAGATACAACTCGCGCCAAATTACTTAGCGTTTATGAAGTTCGTTCATTCGCGCCGCAATTATGCAATAATAGGTATCTGCTAAGGAGAAACTACTTTGCCGCTGTAGTTTATTGCCTCAGACTAATGCCGGGGCCACACTAAAGAAAACGCCAATGCCCATCATCGCGATAAATATTGCGATAATTATTGCGTTAATTCTTACGCTTCAACGTAATAATTCTCGAGTGAATGTCCATTCTTGGCGTTAAAATTGCCGTTAGTAGTGTGACCGCTTCAACGTAATAATTCTCGCGTTAATCTCTTTGTAACCCGCCACTTGAGCTATCGCCTAACGTCAAACGGCAATGTGAATGCCGTTGTCGAACTATCGCGATAATTCGGTGGCTACACAAACGTGTAACGTCCTTCAACGCGATAATTAATGGCATTTCTCCTTAGTGTGGCCCCGGCATAAAAGAATATATTACATAATTGCGGCGCGAACGAACGAACTTCATACACGCAAAGTTATTTGGCGCGAGCTGTACCTACTTACCTATGTACTATGTATGGTTTGACAAAGAAACTTTGGAATCGCTCAGTTCTGGCGAAGATTCTCTTCACTGTATGAGAGTGGCACCTCTAAAAGGGTGTGATTAGGTTGAATGGTAATAACTAGTATTTAGGTAGGTACTCTTATACCAAAACTGAGTGTAGGATATGACTCACAATAAAATAAAGCATTGTAGATACATATTATTATGAAATCAACAAGCGTAAAATAACTTTCCTTGAAAATTTAATATTAGTAGCGTAAAACTTGATTAATTGTATAATGTAATTTATACCTAGTATGTTTTTGTGAATTTATTTATTGAAAATTAAAAAGTTCAGAAGAACGATTTTAATGATTTTTAACCGACTTCCAAAAAAGGAGGAGGTTCTCAATTCGTCTGTATTTTTTTTTTTATTTATTCTTACTAATTTTCTATCTCGAACAATACGCGCCGATTAGACTGAGATGTCAACTCTAAAACAGATTTTTTTACATTTGGAAATCCATCATGGCCGCGGCTGCCACTATCTACGGCCGGGAGACCCGGGTAAGTCCTCGGAAGGAAGACCCGGGAATATTTGGAGTCCTGGGCAATGATATAAAAACTATAGATACGTTATAAAGTCTATAACGTATCTATAGTAGCAGTAGTAGTCTATAATATAGACACTTGAAAATGGCAACACGGTACAATAGGTAATTACCTGAAAATCTGTGACGCGGCTGTAGGGTTAGCGAAAGTTCTAATATCACTGTTTTAAATTCTGTTAGTAAAGAAAACTCGAAAAAAACATGCCTTCATGTATCTTCAGATGATGCACAAGCTACACAGCAACTGTTCAATATAAAAACGTGTCATTTCATGCGTAAGTATAATAGAAATAATAATATTATTTTATTTTCTCGGATCGACAAAATGGCGGCAAGCATAATGAATGCACAAGAAAAATGTACTCTATAGTCTGTGGTTTGGCGCCCGCGACCCGTAAGGGGATGTTGGGGAGATTTTGTACTAATGTTTTATTTTGCTATTTGATTTTTTTTTATTTAGGTAATTATATTTCTTTAAAATAATAATGAAACATAATAATAATATATTATGATTATTAAAATGATTTAAATTACAAATATCTGGATTACTTACTAGGTACTAAATTATTAAGAACTTATTAAATAAATGTTTCTGTATGATATTGATATATTTTTATTTTATGACTTAAATTACGTTAATAATTACTAATCCGATAAACTACATTAACATTTTATAAATTTAAATATTACGTACTTTACCCGTAAATACATTAACCATATTATGTCTCAGTAAGTTAAATTCAAGTTTCCCTTTTCCCCACATTCCCCTGATATTGACTTCATGCATGCTACCACAGATAATTTATAGAATTCTTTTTTCAAATTTATAAAAGTTTATCTGTTTTTGAAAGCCGCAATGTTCGTGTATAACGTGTCTGTATATATGATACGTCTTTGGTCCTGGGGTATCCTTCCGAGGGCTTACTGGGGGCCGTAGGCGGTTAGGTGTATACGCGTGGTTTTTAGTCGGTAGGAATACCGAAAGGTCTGCCTATTGCGATTGCATGTGTAATTTTCCACAAACAGATCCTCGCTCGCTCCAATTCCCAACTCTTCTATCATCAAATTTAAGCCTAGCTCGTAAAACAAATAATACGTAAATAACGTCTCTTTTAATGTAATCATAATTTTACAACCGCCATAAACAATTTCGCGCCACTCCGCCCATCTTTGTTTTTACGTCAAATAAACGCGAGCAAAAGGTGCTCGGGCATACAGCCAAGTAATGGTTGCGTAATATTATACGATTTTGTATAATTTTGTAGATAATTTTCTGGGAATATTTAGAGGGTTTATAACTAAAGAACTGAGATGGCTGTGCCAACCAATTTTAATGTGTAATAGTCTTAAAGTGGTGTCATTTTCATAGGTATTTAACGTCTGTCAGTTTTATCTTCATTTAATGAGAATGATCAATGAGAAAGTGAATTAATCGATACGGACTTGAAAGATATATGTAAATTTTAAAAATCATCAGGCGAATCACACTTTCTTTTGTTTTTATTATTCCGTAGACGAATCCCTGTCCAAATATTATTTTTTATTGTAAATTTAAGGAGCAAAATAAGACAAGTATCTACATAATTTGATTGTCAAATATGTTTTTTCTTTTCTGTGGGCAAATGATTGTGAAATTGAATTGTCAAATGTTACCTATTAAATGACTCTACTACCCGTTCGCTCTAACTTTGCCGCTGGCGTAGAGGCGTATACCCGAATTGTTAATTAGACGAAGTAAATTGACAGTAGATAATGTCACTTCGTCATAGAAAATTCGCAACATTGTATGAAGAAGTTACATTAGTTGCTGTCAATTTACTTCGTCTAATTAAAATTCGACTTTAGTATGGAGCCGAGCGGCAAACTTAGAGCGAACGAGCAGTACTTTAGTTTGCTTGTTGACAGATTAGGTACCTACAAAATATTTATCGCATCGCGTCAATACAACATTTTAATTAAAATTAATATGAAATTGGAGGCTTTTATCGCCAGAGAATTACTCGTAACTTAGATTAGGTACAGATCATTTCCTCGAACCTTACCGAGAAGCTATCTCGGTAAGGTTCGAGGAAATTAGGTAGTAGGTTTAGTAGGTAGTAGATTTGAGCAAAATTATCTTTGTAATTGCAGCAGCTTCTAAAGTTGTCAAAATATAATAGGCCCTTTTGACATTTGCTAAAGACCCTACTTAGAATGTGACTTGGCATAAAACTGAAAGAAACAATAAAATTTCAATTATTTATTTTTATTTAAATAATGTGATTTAAAAAAACATACTGCCTACACGTTTTAGAATTATCTTTACGCGCCTACTTTAAGGGGCCCGTCCGTAAAAATGCGCTTAGGATTTTGGAAATATTCAAGAACTCACTTCATTAAATAACACTAAAATTAAACTTTAAATTCTTAATAGATGAGACTACATTAACAACGTGTGCTTTTTACAAAATAATTATTTAACTACTTTAGAAAAAACACCTCTCAAAATTATTAAAAATCATCGAAATAGCAGGAATAATCAAATTGACAAACGTAAACATCGATGATTTTCAGAGGTTTTTTCGCAAGTAAATAATTATTTTCTAAATAGCACACGGTGCTATGCTAATATATCTATTAAGAAATTAAGGTTCCATTTTAGTGTCATTTAATGAAGTGAGTTCTTGAATATTTCCGAAATCCTAAGTGTCTTTTTGTGAATTTTACGGAAGATGCTTTGAATGACAAATGTCAAAACGGCCTATTACATTTTTAAGAGTAGGTTTAGTGTACTACAGGAATAAAAGCAGTACTGTTCGTTCGCTCTAACTTTGCCGCTCGGCTCCATCCTAAAGTCGAATTTTTAATTAGACGAAGTAAATTGACAGCAACTAATGTCACTTCTTCATACAATGTGGCGTATTTTCTATGACGAAGCGACATTAGCTACTGTCAATTTACTCCGTCTAATTAACAATTCGGGTATACGCCTCTACGCCAGCGTCAAAGTTAGAGCGAACGGGTAGTAAGAGTGTAAGTGCAGAAACCAAAGAGTAAATCATAATACTTTTTTTACTGTCTCATTTATTTCAAAGCCTTTGTACGAAACAATTATGGGTAATTCTTTCATTTAGGAAGTTGCTTCTAAACCGTGCTGGCAATTTAAAAACATTGGTGCTAATGAAAATTGCTGTGAAAACTAAATGGAGTACCGTCAGCGTAATAAATACAGGCGGACATTTTGTTCAAAATGACTTTAGCAAATATGAAAATGAAACCGTATTTCGTTTGGATAAAGATTATACAGACATACATACAGATGGACAGTGAAGTCTCTGTAATATTGTCCTGTTTTAGCCCCTCTCTATAAAACAGATTGCAGACGGGCTTATGGCGAGACTTTGTCTGTAGTCTGTGACTCTGTTGCATTATATTACGTCACTAGGTCACGTGGATCATCTGTTCAAAATTTGAAATATTACAAAAATGACAACGTCAATCGGATTGAACTTTCACTTTCACAGAGGGGAAGTCGAGGGAGACCGTCTCACGGCTTCTTGTTTACACTTTAGCACAGTGCGGAAACTCTATACAAATGATTTGTTTACAATTCTGTCACCCACACTTAAAACACGTTATGTTGTAGGTACAGAGTTTGAATGTGTGTGTGACCATTAAGGCTAAGCAAGTGTTCCTTCAAAATACCCTCCAATTATATGACAGCTGTGTCGGGGGTGGGGAAGCTTGCTCAGTGGGGGAGTTGCTTAATCTGTATGTAATGCTATTCTAATATTATAAAGAAGTAAAATTTGTGTGTTTGTATATTAGTTAAATTGTAAGGGGTAATCTCGAGATCTACTGAACCGATTTTAAAAACATTTTCACCAATAGAAAGCTACGTTATTGTGGAGTGTCATAGGCTATATAGCATCACGCTACAACGAATAGGAGCGGAGCAGTAATAGTAAATGTATAAAAAACGGGGAAAAAGTTATTCCTTTAGAGAGCTTCGTTGCGTGTGCTGCGTAAATATTTATAGTTATGTAAAAAATATGTACTACAAAATTGTTTCTCTTAAAAAAGTTCTAAAAAAATTGCGCGATAGCATGTGTCTATCTTTGGGTTGGTGCACAATAACTATTTTAATGGCAATCATTTTTTTTTCTACAATGATGCCACGGGATACCTCTTTCATAAACGAAAT
The DNA here is from genome assembly GCA_933228765.1 of Miltochrista miniata. Taxonomy (NCBI): domain Eukaryota; kingdom Metazoa; phylum Arthropoda; class Insecta; order Lepidoptera; family Erebidae; genus Miltochrista; species Miltochrista miniata. Next base: position 18,715,838 of record OW121774.1, on the reverse strand, counting down.
TGTTCTTAAAAATAATGCGACGGGAATACACGCGACGAGAAACCTTTCTCTCTCTCTCACGTAGTATTGAATATTAACGACGAGACGCTACGGGAGTAAACGCAATGCGACGGGAGTAAATGCGACGGGAACAGGTAATACTCTCTCTTATGTGACGCAAACAAAGATGCGCGGGTCAGCTAGTAGGTACTATTATATTATCTTTGCCATTAGGTACGGAAACTGATAAAATCTACAAATTGTTGTTGACATGAACGCAATGAATCAAATTGGAGGACGGACATTTTGACAACGGAACCCTGCTTTCAATTGAAGAAATTAACAGCGGGCAATCGTCTAAATTGAAGATAATATACTTGCGTCCCCTATCAGTCTACCATGTTTTTGTTTTTGTTGTAGTGAAATGAATCTAATCTATCTATGTCTATACTGTATTTCAATAGCTTTGCGCGAAAATGTAAACAAACACATTTGATCATATATATCCATAGTTACTTGCAATTGAGTATTCATCCTGATTATATTCCAGTATCCAGGAGTCATACAGTGTTCTTACAATCATTTCGACACCAAATAACTTCTTTATGACAGTTTATTTTCATTTGAAATACCTACTCAGGATAGTAAAAAATTCAATGATTTGTCATACTATATTTTTCTACTCATCTGTCTTCAAGACCCCAAAACTTCAAAACATGACATGTTTACATTTTTGCCAGATCGGGTAGGATTGGACTATATACCTACTAATAATATAAAACTGAAGAGTTTGTTTTAACGATAGGATCTCAGAAACTACTGTTTGTATTTCAATTATTCTTTTACAGTTTGATAGTACCATAATTGAGAAAGGTTATAGGCTATATAACATCACGCTAAGATGAATAGGAGCGGAGCAGCAATAAAAGACGTTTCAAAAACGCGAAGAAATTATTCCTTTTTAAAACTGTACTTACACGCGACGGGATACATGCTGGCGCCAACGAAGTGGCACAAGGCAGCTAGTTTACAAATAAATACTAACTTCCATCATGCAGGCGGAGCCGGAGGTAAAATAAATAAATAAATAAATAAGGGAGATAAGAAGGAATAATAGGGGAGGATGTAGTGTGCCTTCACGAAGAGCGTTACCTGTGCTCGGGCCCTCCCCGTAAGTAGCGGCGAAAGCGAAAACGCGAAACCAATCACTACCGAGAAATGAGTCCCGACAGGGCTAGGGCGTCCCCCCGAGGCGACGCGTACCGGTGTGCCCCCGTCGGTATGACTGCATGCGCACATGGCGAAGGGGGCCGCCACCCTTCACGCAGCGCCAACTCTGGCGGGATGCGAGGAGCCGAGTGCCGGATAGGCACGTGGAATGTGCGTGGTGGTATGGAAGGTAAGATGAATGAATTGATAGATGTAATGAAAGAGCGATGCCTGGATGTATTGTGTGTCACAGAGACGAAGCGGAAGGGGAGCGGCATCGACGCTCTTCCTGGCGGCATAATTGCTTTGTGGTCCGGAGTGGACCAAGAGGATCATGCCAGTAAGGGAGTGGGTGTCTTGCTCTCCTCCCGTTTGGCTTCTGGAGTGAAAGATTATGGATTGGCAGGCCCAAGACTCCTGTGGGTACGTATAAAGCTGGGGATCACGAGAGTTTTTTTGGTCGCAGCCTATGCTCCCGTCAGCTCGGCTAATCCCCAAGTGCTCGCGGAGTTCTGGGATTCCGTTAGGGACGTCCTCGATTTGGCTGAGGGGAATGAAAAGTTGATCATGTGTGGTGATTTGAATGGATGGGTGGGGACTAAGCGAGATGGCTTCGAGGCTGTCCTTGGTCCGCATGGAGATAAGAGAGCGAATGATGCTGGTAAGTCAATCTTAGACGTATGCTTGGAACGAGACCTCCTGGTGGCGAACAGTTTATTCCGTCACAAAGATATCCACACGTATACTTGGAGACGGAAGGAAGAAAAAGTGTAATTGATTTGATTTTGATAGACAGTCGTCTCCGAGAGGCTATAAGGGATACAAGAGCCTACAGAGGCCCCACTCTTGAAACTGACCACTACCTGGTGGTAAGCCGGTTTGTTGGTCTTTTCAAGAAGTGGAGGCACTGGCGAGTGCGTGTCCCCTTCGGAGACTATGAAAGGATAAAGAGTGAAAAACTGGAAGATGAAAGCGTAAGGAGTATGTATGTAGGCTTAGTCAGTGAAAGGCTTGCAAACGCGAGCCTTTCCGACTTAGATGTGGATGAATGCTGGAATATTATGAAAGAAAGTATAGTGGATAGTGCAAAAGAAGCATGTGGGAGTGCAAAGAGACATGAACATTCGAAAGGTGATGCCTGGTAGGATGCAGAGGTACAATCCTGCGTAGCAAGAAAGAAGAAAGCGTGGTTGGATTATGTCTCATCTTTGCAACTGAATGACAGTATGAAAGACACGAAGAAAGAAATTTACCGCCTCTGCAAGAATGAAGCCAAAGCTTTAGTGAAAGAGAAGCGTGAAAGAATAAATTTGATTGCGGAAGAGAAGCTGACGAGGAACTTCGAGACAAATACCAAACTCTTTTGGAGGGAGGTCAAGAAGTCTCGGAGCTGTTCGTCAATTTCCAGAATGGATAAGATAAAGAGTAAAGCTGGGGACATTCTTGCGGACCCATTAGAGGTGTTAGAGCGGTGGAATGAGTACTTTGGAGAAATGTATGAATATCTCCCGGATGCGGGCACTGCGAGGGAGTCGATGACTGATCTTGCGGTGCAAGCATCAAGCGGAGATATTACTTTGGAAGAGATTGAATGGTCGATACGAAGCTTGAAAAATGGAAAGTCTGCGGGAATTGATAGGATATCTGCTGAAATGATCAAATTAGGTGGTCCTTGCGTCCGAGACGCCTTCTGGTCAATGAGCAATCTATGCTGGAAGACTGGAAGGGTCCCAATGGACTGGAGGCGTGCTATCATCGTGCCCTTGTATAAAGGCAAGGGCTCACGTATGGAGTGCGCCAACTATAGGGCCATCAGTTTGATCAGTATAGCAGCTAAAGTGTATGGCAAAATTATTGAAAGGAGAATGAGGGTGGAATCTGACGGATTACTGTGGGAGGCGCAGGGTGGTTTCCGAAATGGAAGGGGATGTATGGACCAAGTTTTCTCTCTCCGCAACATCGTAGAGAAGCAGCTGGCTGTAGGCCGGAAGGTTTTCTGCGGTTTTGTGGACATGGAGAAAGCATTTGACAGAGTTGTACGGAAGGATCTCTGGGATATATTGCCAGGATACGGGATTGATGGTGCGCTGCTTCGTGCTGTGCAGTCTACATATGTGGGATGTACGGCATGTGTGCGGGTGGGCGGCAGCCTGTCTCCCTGGTTTGACGTCAACATTGGCGTCAGACAGGGCTGCGTGCTGTCGGCTCTGCTGTTTGTCCTGTACCTGGACGATTGTCTTAAGAGAGTAAGATCGATGAATGTTGGATTGATAATGGGTGACTTACTTGTGAACTGTTTGCTGTATGCAGATGATGCCGTGCTTATAGCCGAATCGCCATCAGAACTACAGTCACTAATCACAACGATGAAAGATGATTGTCTAATGAGAGGCTTACATTTGAACGCGACTAAAACGAAAGTGATGGTATTCGAAAGAGAAGAGGACAGAACGAATGCCAGGATAACTGTAAATGATGTAGTGCTGGAACAGGTGGATGAGTTTGTATATCTTGGATGTGCATTTAGCAGGGATGGACGGTACACCGCTGATGTAGAAAAGAGGGTAACTGCGGGCAATAGTGTGAATGGAGCGTTAGGCAAACTTTTAGGTACCAAGGGCTTAAGTCAAAAGGCCCAGCTCGCAGTACACAATGCGGTGCTGATACCTACGCTAACGTATGGAAGCGAGAGTTGGGTATGGCAGGAAACGCATGAAAGTAGAATAAACGCGGTCGAGATGCGCGCGCTACGCAAAATCTGCGGAGTAACGCTCGCAGATCGCGTTCGGAATGAAGATGTAAGAAAGAGAGTTGGTCTGAAAGAGAGTGTCGGTGTTAAAGTAAGGAAGGGCATGCTACGATGGTTCGGGCATGTGGAACGAATGGGAGATGAAAGAATGACAAAACAGATATACAACGCGAAAGTGGATGGACGTAGGAGTCGGGGAAGGCCACGACACACCTACCACGACCAAATTAATCGTGTGTTAGTTGAAGGTGGTGTCAAGAGCCGTAGGAACCGACGTGCATGCATGAAAAGAAAAATGAAAGTTGAAGAAGCAAGTGAGGTGTGTATGGACCGTGCCGTGTGGCGCTCGGTTCTTTCTGCCTACCCCGCAAGGGATTTGGCGTGAAGATAGTATAGTATAGTATAGTATAAATAAATAAATAAATAAATAAATAAATAAATAAATAAATAAATAAATAAATAAATATTCACGGACATTTCACACAACGCTATCTGATCCCAAAGTAAGCTAGGAATAACCTGCTTGTGTTATGGGTATCAGACCACGGATATTAATACTTATATACTTTTTAAATACCTACATACATATTATACATAGAAACACCCAGACTCTTGAGACAAACATTTGTGGGTCACACAAAAATATTTGTCTCCGGTGGGAATCGAACCCACGACCTCCAGCGCCGCAGGCGGTATCACTACCGACTGCGCCACAGAGGCAGACTAAATGCTAAAGTCTAAAAGCTGGTCTAAAATGAGTTAACATGACGTATTGTCACAGGAACTCGACGTTAGTGCAAAGTTTGATGAAAATCGGGTTAGTAGAAGCCAAGAAGCCATCGAAAAGAGAAACATAAACTCATTGAACTAATACTACGTAATAATTACTCAAAGCATAAACTGTTGCTTTTGGAATGGTTTTATACATACACTAGCTGACCCGCGCAACTTCGTTTGCGTCACATGGGAGTGAGAAAGAGAGAAGTTTAGTATAAATATTTAGTGATATAATATTTCCCGTCGCATTTACTCCGTCACTTATGTTCATTAGAGCTGACCCACACAACTTCGCTTGCGTCACATGAGAGTTAGAAGGAGAGAGGCGTGGTATTAATATGTAAAGTGATATGATGTTTCCCGTCGCATCTACTTCCGCCCGTCCTTTTATGGTACGGATCCGACTCGCACTTGACCGGTTTTTATCGTTCACTTGACTGGCTACCACTGCAGACCACGATTGCTGCCGTCGTCGCCTCGCTCATATTTTAAAACTTACTAAAATTAGTATGGATTCTTTATAATATTAGTATGGATTCATATAATCACGCCTCTATCCCCGAAGGGGTAGGCAGAGGCATAGTATACGCCCACATTTCACCATATAGTTTTATGTCCCACATAATAGATGGTGAGCCTATTGCCGTGTTGAAATAGACAGGCGCAGGTCGCTGCGACCCGCAGTTGAAATTTTTCAAGCCGCCCATAAGGCCCTCAACTTGGCTTAACGATTGTCATTTTAGTGACAAACGTGTTACATTTCGAGTTTTCCTTCTTTATATGTAATGTAATGGCTTATGCTCTGAGGAATTGTTAGATATGATGCCCACGGCTTCTATCATCGAACCACTGGCCACAGACTTTCAGTCACAGCTGGGTGTTCATCCCCATGGGATATTCCGAATGTTCTAATAGACAGACACTCAAGACTCGGTTTTCCCAAACGCCTCCACTTCTGACGTATATATACATATAAGGTGGAAAATTTGGTTGGTTTCGAGTAGGTTTCGGTGACCAAGTGGTTAAGGCGTCCGCACGGTATGCAAGAAGACGCCGCTGCTGGTTCGAATCCTGCTCGAAACCAATTCTTTTTTCTTATTTAAAATTCATGATTAGTTAACATACTAATTGCTTTTCAAAATGTATCTAGTATCTACAGTATGGGGTTCTTCAAAAAGGGTCTTAGAAAGTTTTTGGAAGATCAGCAGCGGGAGTGTTGCAAACGTTCAATAGACAGTGACCACTTTCGATTATGTGGACCGTATGCTTGTTTGCCACAACAAGGTATCAACAGTAAAGGTAGGCATCCATCTCAAAATGGCTTAGGTCTACGAATTCGATTGCTACCGGAACTAAATCTCAGATGATAAATAGCAAACGCCAAAGACTTAGCAACTAGGTTATATATAGTAACTACAAAGTTATGATTAATTTACGCTTACTCATGAAATTGTGATGAATTCATCTTTGCGGAAAGATAACGCACTCATTATCACTATAGTTAGCACAGCGCAGCGTCGCGTCATTCAAGGTTATTGACGCGGGACTAATGTTATATAGCACGAAATATTATACAGTTTGATGTATATTTTGGAACCTTTTGGAGTTCTAAATAAGGTGAGACGGTACTTCACGCCACATCAGAGATGTTTACTGTACAAGACGCAGATTCGTCCCTGCGTCGAGTACTGATCTCACCTTTGGGATGGGGATGACTCCGCGAGGTATTTACTAGACGCGCTTGACGCTATGCAGAGACGTGCTCTCTGAATAATTGGTTGTCCTGAGGTGACGGGAGGCATCGAACAGTTGGCTCAGAGAAGAACCATAGCGTCCTTGGCTGCCTCCTACCGAATGTATCACGGCGAAAGTTCTGAAATGCTCTTCAACCTGATCCCACCCTCTCCTTTCCGATCCGAACAACGCGTGCCTGGCAGAGATGCCACTCATACACAGTGGAGAGAATTTTCGCCAGAACTGAGCGTTTCAAAAGATCGTTTCTCTGTCGAGCTATAAAAACCTGGCACGACCTGTCCGCACACGTGTTTCCCTCATCTTACAATCCCGGGTACTTTAAGAGGAGCGTGAAGAGGCACATCACAGGGCCGTCAACTTGAGGACCACTGTGAGAGTGGCTTCCAATTGCTAGATGCGCCAGCGCCACGGCATTCCATCAGGCTGGCGACGTCAATTTGGCGAGTAAAATATTAAAAAAAAACCTAAGAAGAGTTCAAAATTCCCTCACCGCACAGTAAAGGGAAAACTATCCTTATCAAAGAAGCGAGGCGACGATGGCGGGCAAGGTAGTGACGGGAGCCCTCGCGTTATTCTTCCGAAGGGCGCACTGTAGAGGCCGAGACGGTGGTAATTGTCATCTTCTGTGTTTAAGTATATTATCATGGCATGTATAAGGATATGGAAACCTATAAACCGGGCAATAGGTATAGGTGAAAATCTGTAACCGTTCTGAATCCGCACCAATCAATTAACCATTTTTTTTGGCGCGCAGTATGCTTTTACGTACCGTCCTCCCAGCCAGATCAGCTGGAACTGGGACTGGAACGGTGTGTAGGGCTCCAAAAGGAACCGTCTTACCCACTAAACCCCGTGGTGTTCCTCCTCGTCTTATAGCCGAGTCGAGGAATATCCTAAGAGCCAAATCACTTCGACCCGACAAGTTCCAACAGTCATGACAAATTCACGAATGCTTACAATTTTGCAGTTCTAGCATAATTTTAATTTTGTACTTTAGAACCCGGAATTAGCATTGATTTTGCTAGTACAACAATGATTCCGCATTTTTGGTTATTGACTTATTATTATGCTGTACTTAGAAGTCTTAAAATGCAAAGCCTTTTATAAACACAGTTACATTATGACCAAATTAAATAGTGTTATTCTCTAAGAAGTACCGATGGTTGATGGAGCTCTCGTTTGTTCTGGAGAGTATCCCTCGACTGGTTACATGTGGGGTAGGACGACCCCCGCCAGATGGACCATAGACCAGGAAATGGTCAATCAATCAATCAGTCTTTTTTTTTTGTTTTTTTTTGGTCGCAGGCTTGAACTGGATGCGTTTGATGCAGGTCCAGCAGCGGAATGTCATAAGCTGATTTGATGCCACTAACTCAACGGTCAGTAAACGATCACTGCTGTGTGTGTTAGGCTAAGGATCTTACGCTATCTTCTTAGATGGGTAACCACATCTATTTACGAGGGCTACCTTGCTTCAGAAGGCATGTTAAGCCGTTGATCCCGATTCATGATTGTATTATTGTAATATAAGTTGCCATAAAAAATGGTATTATTTATGGCAACTTGAAGGGTACCTATGAAAGCTGCTTGAGACTGTCCATTTTCAACACGACTGTAGGCTCACTAAAAACCTATTCATCAAATAAATCTATGGCAGTTCACTGCTGAAGGTAGGCTTTTCCCAATTTACGATAAAACACGCTGTCCTGCGCCTTTCGCATCCAGTTCCAGACTGCGACCTTTTCCAGGTCGTCGGATACTACCTATTACGTGGGACAACAACCAAAAAGGTGTAATGTGAACGTATAAGTTTGCTTCTTTTTTTATCTACCCCCTTCGGGGATAAAAGCGTGTTTATTATATACTCGGGGACGTCACTCGGTTTCACCCGCGTAACTGACGTTCCCATGGGAATATGGGAAAAAAATATAGCCTATGTTCACCGGGAAGAGTGTAGCTTCCCATCAGTAAAACACTTTTTCAAATCGGTCGAGAAGTTTCAGAGCCTATTCGATGCAAACAAACAATCAAATCTTTCCTTCTGATCTTTCCTGTCTTGAAAACCAACGCCTTTTAAACACAGTTATTCTCAAAATAAATAGTGCTGTAATCTCAGTACCGGTATTTTCAAGATCAACAGTTACTATTAAATAAATAGTTACACAACGATTCTGATAATGCCGTTTCAGTCAGATAACAGGTTAGCCTTGCAAATATTATGAGATCTTACATACGGAACTGACTTGTACTAACATCTCTTACGCCATTATCTGTGAAAGTGTAGACAGAGGCATAGCATCCATATTTCACGTTTTATTTTCTGTTCCACGTAGGTGATGATGAGCTAATTTGCCGTGTTGAAATGGACAGGCGCAGGTCCCCGCGACTAGCAGTCCAAATCTGACAAATCATATTAGCGTAGGTGTGAATCATTTGTATGGAGTTTCCGCCCAGTTCCACCATACTGCCAATATCAGGAACAAAGATGTTCATGACATTACTGAAATATAATACCTCCTTGTATGACTCATAGACGAAAATAGAATGCCGTGATACATTCAGTAGGAAAATATTATAGTTTTGAATGACTAATATTTTATTATTTATTCTTGTCGCGAACACATTCAGTCATCAATCACATAGTTTATAAGTAATGGAACTCTCTTGTCATGAATATAGACTTGCAGCGTTTCCAAGGTAGCCTAAGGGTGTGGTGTGGTGACATGACGGAAATTCACCGGTTTTTTTTTAAGTAAAACTTCTTTAGGCGCGACTAGGGGTAACTCAGATTTTTTTCTGACGGAAGTAACGCTTGCCTATTTGAATTTTGAATAGCGGAAACCCAGTTTCCTCTATTCAAAATTCGAATGAATGATAGGTATTATATTAATATAACATTTAATGCCGTCAATGGCAAAGAAGTTTTACTTCAATCGCGCGTAAAGGTTACGTAGACATTTTTTTTTATTTGAGGGAAAATCCTTCATGGATGCTATGCCGGACTCCTTCCGACTAAAAAACCTCACGTAACGTCCAACAGCCTACAGTTGGGAGCCTCGGGTAAGCCCTCGGAAGGATGTCCCAGGGCTCCCAACAGACCTACGGCTACCACTGCGGCCTTGCTTAGGCTGTGGTTCGGGGCTATCCCGCGTTTTTTGGGGGGTTTTCGGGTGTCATACCGCTTTTGGGGGGGGGGGGGCTGCGTCAATCCCTCACGTCACGCTGTCGTCTAGGTCCTGCATCTGTAAGGACGGTGAGCAGCACCCTCACCGTCCTCAGGCCCCCGGTCATGGAGGCCGGGGAAATTCACGCGGTAATCCGACCCCCGGCTAATCCAGCACCCCCTGTACTGCTCGTTCGCTTTAACTTTGCCGCTCGGCTCCATACTAAAGTCGAATTTTTAATTAGACGAAGTAATTGACAGCAACTAATGTCACTTCTTCATACAATGTTGCTTATTTTCTATGACGAAGTGACATTAGCTACTGTCAATTTAGTTCGTGTAATTAACAATTCGCGTATACGCCTCTACGCCAACGGCAAAGTTAGAGCGAACGGGCAGTAATCCGACAGGGCATAATAGTACCTACCTACCTACCTACTAATGTATTGACGATCGTCACGTTGTCGCCAATGTAACTTGTAATATTGAGCGGGCTATAACTAAAAAAATATATTTATGATCGCTTCAATCACAATTATTTCATAATTTAAAAGTTATTAAATATTATGGTATTTTTTATTTAACTTAATTCGACATCTGTATGATTTGTAGGTACTTCAGAGATAATAACACATGGAGTCTCATTTTTGGATCTGTAATTTGTCGGATTAAAAGGTATTTTTCGTAAAAAATTCAGAACTAAAGGGGGTCTTGGGCAGCACTCTGTAATTCGACAAATTGGATTATTCCGACACTGCCCTGCAAAACGTTTGTCCGACTACCACGAGTCTACTGTATTATGTCTTCAAAGGGTTCTTCAAGCGGAGCGTGGGAGTGCACCAATGTGAAAAGTCTTACGGACTGTGAGAGTGGCCCCCAATCGCTAGATGCGCCACGGCTTTCCATCAGTGGCGACGTCAATTTGGCGAGCTTAATATAAAAAACCGGCCAAGTGCGAGTTGGACTCGCCCATGAAGGGTTTCGTAGCAGCAAGTAACATAGTATAAAAGTTCTTATAGTTCGTTGTAACTTTGATTGATGTTTTAACACGTTCGCAGTGGTAGTGATTTTTCTAACCGAAAATTGTGGTTAATGACGTATTAAAAAAAAACTACCAGCTCTATCTCGTTTAAACTAATTTTCGTTGGTAGTTTCTATGGCAATGTACATCATATATTTTTTTTAGATTTATCATTCTCTTAGTTTAGAAGTTAGAGGGGGGGGGACACACATTTTTCCACTTTGGAAGTGTCTCTTGCGCAAACTATTCACTTTAGAAAAAAATGATTTTAGGAACCTCAATAGCATTTTAGAAGACCTATCTATAGATACCACACACGTATGGATTTGATGAAAAAAAAAAGTTTGAGTTTCAGTTCTGAGTATGAGGACCCCCAAAATTTACTGCTTTTTTTCTAGTTTTATATAAGAATCTTAATGCGGTTCATAGAATACATCTAGTTACCAAGTTTCAATAGCATAGGCCTTATAGTTTCGGAGAAAAGTGGCTGTGACACACGGACGGACAGACAGACAGACAGACATGACGAATCTATAAGGGTTCCGTTTTTGCCATTTGGCTACGAAACCCTAAAAAGTGTGTGCGTAAACCTTTACGCGCGATGGCAGTAAAACTTCTTTACCATTGACGGCATCAAATGTTATATTAACATCATTCATTCGAATTTTGAATAGCGGAATCTACGTATTCGCCATTCACAAATATCGTTACGTCCGTCAAAAAAAAATCTGAGTAACTAACTGCCTAGTCGCGCCTAAAGAAGTTTTACTTCAAAAATAAAAACTTTGCTTGGTGCTCAAATAAGTTGTTATAAATTTAAATAGTTTTTTAGTTTCTACGAATTGTAAATAGGTACAGCACTAAAAAGCACAGGCTGCATGGTGAACAGTAGTGTACTTTTTAGGGTTCCGTACCCAATGAGTAAAATGGAACCCTATTCATGAGACTTCGTCGTCCGTCTGTCTGTCTGTTCGTTCGACGAGACTGTATCTGAGGAACCGTGATACTGATAGCTAGAGAGCTGATGATTTATTTCTATTGCCACTTTAACAACAAATACTAAAATCAGAATAATTATAATCTACTAGAGGACGTCACGCGGTTTCACCCGCGTAGTTCCCGTTCCCGTGGGAATACAGTATTTTTTCTTCCATAAGAACCTGACAATACCTTACACAACAAAAAAAGAATTAGTGAAATCGGTCCACCCGTTCTGAAGTTATGCGCTTACCAACACATTTTGCGATTCATTTTTATTGTATAAGATCTACATAATTATATATCTATACTAATAAATACTATAGAGAGGAAAGATTGGATTATTTGTTTGTTTGCATCGAATAGGCTCCGAAACTACTAAACCGATTTGAAAAATGTTTTCACTGTTGGGAAGCTACACTCTTTGCGGTGAACATTGGCTATATTTGATTCTCATACTACCACGGGAACGGTAGCTATGCCGGTGAAACCGCGTGGCGTCCGCTTGTATTTAATAAGGTCTCCCATCCCACAAAAGGGATTTTTTTGCAGATATTTAGTTCAGAACCTTTCGTGCGCGAATCCGACTAACACTTAATCGATTTCTGTGGACGTTAAAACAACTTTCACTTTAGCCAGTCCTTGGATGGGTCACCATTCATGTGACCACTTTGTGACATTTTTTTTAGCGTTTCCGTGCTTGCCAGTAAAATGGCAGTCGTTAAGCCAACAAGGGTACACAGGAAAACAAGGGAAGTTGAAGGCCTTTTTAGGCGGCTTGTAAAATTTCAACAGCAGGAAGTCACAACCTGTACCTGTCCATCTCAACACGGCAATACGGCTCACAACCTATTACGTGGGACAAATTCTAAAAAGGTAAAATTTGGGCATATAATATGCCTCTGCCTACCTCTTCGAGGATAAAGGCATCCTTAGTATGTAGATGAGATATTATGTAGATATATGTATGTATAAAGAATAATGTAGATACTCTGATTGATGTAATAGTACTGTCGAATCCCTCCCGAAATAGAATTCCATTTTGTCGTTAAAACAACTGTCACGAAGATCAAACTATATTTTTTTCAGACAGTAATTAAAACTATCTGTCACCCAGTACATATAAAACACCGCCTACATTGACAGATGACGTCACGAATAATTGGCAAGGTAGTTATTATTCACGAGACAGGCTTATTGACGTCATAGATTGCGTCAGACCATTCGCATCCACTTGGCATCGCGTCTGAATCTATATTTAATACTCTTTGACCGATTTTCTGGACACTGAGTATGTTTATAATTATGGCGAAAGCGGTTATGGCACGACTCAGTGGGGAGCGCGGAATGATTTCAAACCGAACTTGGAATTTAAAAAGAGTTTCAAAATTACAAGTATGTTTGCTGCAGTAAATATTCTAAAAATTGATAAATTAAATTCGAGTTCGAGAAATAATTCTTATAAAACGATGTACCTACTTAATAATTTTCATTACTCACTATTTATTTATATTGTATAACAGGGAAACAGGATGTTATAATTACTTTTGTGGATGAGCTAATTCACCTATAAGTAACACTGCAAAGTATTTGACTAATTTTAATATTTTATGCTAACGTGGAGATCGGATAATCGAGACCCTATTTGCCTAAACTTCATACGAAAAAATAATATGGATATGCCCTTAAGTATTTTTTTTTAATTTACAGGACTACACCTACACTACCTTTGTTTTTTTTTTCAATTTGTTTTACAAAAAGTCATTTTTTTTTTCAAATTAAACGTACTTACTCTTCGTAACGAAATTGTTTTCATTGAATAATTCTTGCGTGCTTTCAATGATGATCAATCTTAATCGGGTTTTCTATATGTACCTATAGAACTCGTTAGTTAAAAGTTAGCTACATTTTAGGACATTCTATGTTGGTTTTAGACACCTCATTCCAACACTACTACAGAACAAGTGGGTCGATTTTTGGGATTTTTGATTTGTTGGGTTTCCTCCACTAGGAATAGCAGAATACGCGATAAAAATGGCAATGCGAAGTTTGCTGCGACCGTTAAAACCAAGCTAGGATTTTTGTAAAACAATGTCAGTAGTAAACAGACAATGCGTCCGTGCCATTCGGAATTTAAAATAAAGAAAGAACATCGACTCACGCTCACGCTCGCGTCTGTCTTTTGAATAAATTTAAATTTAGAACTTGTTTATCAGGCGCGCTAACTGTACCGCCAATTCTGACATAGACTACAAATTTAGCTTCTTTTTTATTCAAATATTTATTCAGCTAGAACTAAGGTCATTTTTACTGGTTGGCCTTTCATTGTTATGAACTTAGTGCTTCGTGTTGTGCTAATATTCACAATGTCGTTGAGGTATTGTATTAAGAATTTTGTAGGATTATATTAGTATAGGTATGTATGATTGACAATAAAATAGTAATTTTATTATTATAGCTTATATTCTCGAACTGCAAAGATTGTTTATTGTATGTGTAATGCGTAACATCTGTCCGGGCGTTTTGGAGTTTTAGTTCAGATTACAGATTGGTTATAAATTATCCTGTTTAGAGGGCTCGGTAACGGCAAAAACCCTTTTAGACGTGTGAAAATCCCTCATGGATGCTATGACTCTTACAAAATAAACCCTGACTACAGCTGGCAGCCTGTAAGTCCTCAGAAGGCTACATAGGATCTTGGAAGGATATCCCTATAGCAATATTAGCAATAGCCTTGTCCCCGTCGTCATTAAAACCACTAGCACCGTGTGTAATTCACGTCTGCTTACCCCCTTGGAGAAAAGGCGTGATTATTATGTATGTATGTTTACCACATTTTATCCTTGGTATTGTCTGCATTCCCAGCAGTGGAACATTACATTTACCCAATAGCAATAATGAGCTTTTGTTCTGTGTAGAATGTCTTCAATCATGAGGCAACAATGTCCCATAAAGTGTGTGTGTTGCCAGTATTATGGAAGAATTTATCGTTTTAAGGAAATTTTGTAATTAAATAGGTACTAGAAATAATTGCGGCTAGTTACAGGAAAATGTAGTTTATAAAACGAGCTTTATTTTTGAGCATTGACTCCAGGAAAAGGTATTTCCGTATTTCTCGAGTCGTAAAATCTATTCGACCGCTTGACTGAAATATTTCATTCAAAATTAATTTGCTTTTCAACGTTTGCCATTTAACTACATATCTATGTGTTTAACTTTTTATACGAAAATAATGACTGCCGTTGATGAAGCCTATGTTTGCTGTCATTACATAGGTAGCCTACCTACCTAGATACGAAACTCTACGGGTAAGAATACAGATCATCTTCAAGACTGGTCAAAACTAGATAGAAGTCGCAAGACCCACAAAAGCATTACTTTTTTTACGTAAATATAAGTCGAGTAATAAAAATTCACAATGAATCCACTTGCCACAATTAGTAAACGACTCGCTATAAAAATCATAGACATAGATGCGTCTGAGTTTAGTGACCTGTATTTTGGCGGCCATATTGGCTTGGCTACAAGTCATTGAAGTGCATTGTGGCATATTGTAGCTTTTACCAAGTTTATGATTGTAGACAGCCTTGCATTTATTGCGTCTTGCTCTAAAGCGGTCCAGATTAATAATATTCCATCTTAGTTACGTCATAATATAATCATTACTTTTGATCACAGACATATAAGAATCTTTTGATAGCGTTTTTGGCAAATTAGTTGCAGCATTTTACTTCGTCATTACTTTTGTACATGTACCTACACAAGATACTTACCTACAAAAAAAGTTATTGACGATTAGAAAAGAATGACCATTAATTTCTATGAATGAAATTATTTTAATATAGTATACTGCTGGAGGTAACTCTCTCCCATTACATTCCTTACTACAGCACACATGGCGCCGTCTCTAAAGACAGTTATTATTATTACGAGTATGTACGTAATAGGTATTGCACAACTACTACAATGTAAATACCTACTTCTAAATTTGAATCAATTTCAATGCGGGTTCAAAGACTATCTTTCCACGTTCCCAATTTATTGTCAATGCTCGAAGTTATCAATAAAAGTATGTATAATATGTATAATGTCAATATTAAATATAATATTTTTGTTGACATTGTTCTAGGACCCTGGTTGCCCTAGTCACCCGGCGCTAGACTGTTAGGTGGGTGGGGATTTGGAGACCGTGTAGTTCATGATAGGACCTGCCCTGATGGCCCTAATCCGAATACAAAGGAAGGCGTGAAGTGTCCTACAGAAGTGTCTTAGGACCTTTCTGCTAATAACCCCTTCAATACAAACTCAAATCTTTTTTGATACGAGTTCCAGAATAGTATCCTGCGTCCCCAAGTGTCATAGTCAGCTATCGATATCGGAAGTAGTAATAATAATGTCAATACTGACATAATGACATACTTAACAATAAATATTAGATCAATCAAATCAACTTATTATTACACACACACATTTTGGAAGGGAGATTAGCTTTAATGAACCACGCTAGCCAGACAAGTAAGGTTCTTTTTAGAGTTTTCCATTTTTTGAGGCAAAGTTAAACTCAAATGACATTTATTTCGCATAAACCTGTGCATAGGCACCTGTAAAAGTTCGAGAATACAAATCAAAACGCAACACGGACAGTTCACAACGCGGCCCGCCCCGCCCTGAGAAGTATAGAGTTAATAGGCAAGAAACTTTAAAGGCTAATCTAACTTGGGCCCAAAAAACTCAGTAGGGTTATAATTACCCACATTGCAATATTTCAAAAGCTTAGAATGCTATAACTATGATTCGCGATACACCCTCTGAAAAGTAGTTCAATTTAAAAAAGTTAGTAAATAACCTTGACTTATTATTAGTAAAGCATGTAAGAGGCGGCAAATTTATGGATATGCGTGTAATTAAAAAAAATAGGTTGCGTGACTCTGGTACTTTCACGCAATTTGTAAATAGAAGCATTTGACACGATTATCATTAATATCTGTGGGAGCGCAGATTTTGTAGACAAACGAATTTCTGACACAGTAACATAATTAAGTAAAATACTGTGTGTGTGTGATGATATAATTAACACTTGACTAGGTAAATAAAAGAAAATGAAAGAGGCAGCGGAGACATTCCCTCCCGAGTTCCGCGATTTGCGGCGAGTGCGACGACGCAGTCTTATAGTAGGAATCTAATGTCTTCGCCCAAGAGTCTTCGGAGTAGAGAAGACAGCAAGACCCGGAGGTCTGATCACGGCAGGGAGGCTGCTCGTCGTCCTTGCAGAAGCAAGCCCAAGACTGCAGTTTGAAGTGAGAGTTTCACGCACGCCGTCCCAAGAAGCGAGATAACACCTGAACCAACCCCAAGGACGCGGGATAGCACCCGCAGCCCTAGGAAAGACTGCGGTGGTAGCCAAAGTCTGTTGGGAATCAACATCCTTGCGAGGGCACTTGCAATGAAGGGCGCCGTGTGGTTTAGTCGATAGAAGTCATAGCATCCATGAGGAATTTCCACATGGAGTGATGCGAAAAATGTGTGATGTGGTGAAACCAGGATCCAAGTGATATTCATCGTAGGATATTTCCGTGCAATTCTTGGTTTTTCCCTCGTTTACTGGTTTATTTGACTCTTGTCCATCACGATCAAGTAAACAATAACATTTACATCAAAACACACACAAATGCTGAGGTGCACTTGCACAAAAAGTATCAAAATAAATAATGCTATATCGGTCAGCTGATGTGCACGCCGCCATTTTGAGTGTATTGACATCACAGATTAATAAATAGTATAGTTCCTAGGTACGTAGTGACATTAGTGACATTCCAAATTAGCGAAAAGAATTGAGGCGAGACTGCGAGAGACGTAAAATACCTGCCAAGTGCGAATCAGATTCATGAAGGAAGGGTTCCGTAGTTAGATGTATCGGAACCTTCCTTGAGATCGCGTCAGTCCAATAATTAACATACACTGTCATCGTTATGGTAAAAGTTCGACAGGGCGTTCATCGAAAGATGCGTGAGTTACTCACTCACGCCACCACTTAATTTTTTTAATATGACGATTGATCGAAAATAAAATTTATGATGATGGAGTGATCGACCCCACTAATTAACCGCATAATAATGGGGGCAGTTCGTATGACGCGTGCCCAAGTGGGCGTTTATTTTCGGACCGTATCGTCTGGTATCCTGTCTGGTGGCCTGCCAAATTGTGTGATCAATTTATACCTTACTACATAGACATAGATTACACAATTTCAATTAGCACATATTACGATCAAAGGGTAAAGTAAAAACCCCCAACCAAAGTGTAAAAACTGCATATTTCTGCTGCACAATAAATAATAAAAACAATGTAACGGCGGCTCCCATAAAGGAATAAACAGATTATTATTTGGCTGATTATAATTTTGAGAAGCGTTCGTGGACTCATTGTTCTGTAAAAGTGTAAACGATCACTGCAGTAAGCAACTTTCACTATGGCCGGTCCATGGATGGGTGACCATTAGGGAATGCAATCCCGCAACAAAGTTGTAATCCCGGTATTTGCGGGACTGAGGGATCTCAGTCCCGCGGGATTTCCGGGATCCCGCATATTTCTGAAAGTCATTGAGAAAAGAATAGAATTCTGTATCATACATACATCTAGAACTGAAAAACAGTCACCCCTTAATCCCCGAAGGGGTAGGCAGAGGCATATTATATGCCCACATTTTGCCTTTTAAGATTTCGTACCACGTAATATGTGGTGAGCCGTATTGCCGTCTTGAAATGGACAGGTGCAGGTTGCGACTGCTTGCTGATGAAAATTTTCAAGCCGGGCCATCAACTTGGCTTAACGGTAAAATGGCATTTACCGGCAAACGGGACCATCAGCTTAACGTGCCTTCCGAAGCACGGCAACGCTCAAATAAATGTCACAAAGTGGTCACCCATCTAAGGACCGGCCATAGTAAATGTGTGGACTCAGTGTTCTGTAAAAGATCACTGCAGTAAGTCTGCAGTGAACTTTTACAGAACACTGAGTTTTCGGGGGCGACAAGGAAAAATCTTTTTTTAATATTACTTATGAATTGAGATTATTAAACGGATATACATATAAGTAATAAAATACCTACTTCAAATTATTAGAATAGTAGCGCAAAAAACATAGCATGTCAAAATTCTTGTCTGCCAAACGACTCCTAACTTTACATGTCAGATAGCCAGCAAGCAATGTATGAGATAATTGAATACTTTTACAGTATAAGAAAAGTCAAATCTCCCTGATTAAATCACTAAAAACAAATAAGTACGTTATTAGCTTGTATATTACGTCAAAATTACAAAAAAAAATCTCAAACCAAATAATTTGGCGCGCTTCCGCTTACAGAACCACATATGGCGTTTACCTTTGCACAATCCCACTAATCCCGCGTGATCTCGCACGATTTACGTGCGGGACTGGTCCCGCAAAAATACTGCGGGATCCCGGTATCCCGGTATTGCATTCCCACTGACCATCTATGTGATCACTTTGTGACATTTATTTGAGCGTTTCCGTGCTTCGGAAGGCACGTTAAGCGGTTGGTCCCGGTTGCCAGTAAAATGGCAGTCGTTAGCTAAGTTGAAGGCTTTATTTCAACAGCAGGCAGTCACAACCTGCGCCTGTCCATTTAAACACCGCAATACGGCTCACCACCTATTACGTGGGACAAATTATACAAAGGTGAAATGTGGGCATATAATGTGCCTCGGCCTACCCCTTCGGGGATAAAGGCGTGACCATATGTATGTATGTATAATTTGGCATAACACATAGGCTACTTTTATACTGAGGAAACGTTCCAATGGGAAGCAGGAAAGGAAAGAGATTTCCACGCGGGTGAAGTTGCGGGTGCCATCTAGTGTTTATTATTTAACGACAAATTAATTTATCTTTTTATCTCCGGCTGTCATTGTAGCTGTAACGTAACGAGCAGACATTTTATAACATTTTTATTATCGTACTAACATTATCAGAATGGCCGCGCCCGCTTCGTTTTGCGAGGCAGTGATGTGTGATGTTTCGTTTTTATAGTACCTACTACTATAGGTAATATACTGTATTTCAATAACTTTCCGCGCAATGATTTGTAAAACTGACATAGTACTTTTTACTCATCTGTCATAATAAACAACGGCTGTCAAAACATGACATGTTTGCAATATTGCTAGACCGGACTGAAAATCACTTTTTTCTTTCTTTCTATACTTACTCGTAAAATGTAATACCGGGCGTATTATATTTTGACATCACTACGACTCTCCTTAGCGGATACTTACTCGTAAAATGTATTAAGCCCGTTTTGACATCACGACGACTCTCCTTAGCGGATTCTTAATCGTAAAATGTAATAGGCCCGTTTTGACATTTAGTTGTCATCACCACGACTCTCATTAGCGGATTCCCGAACCCATCAATGAGATTCTTGCCACTGAACGAACATGTAGCCCCACTATAATTTTTTTCTTAAATATCTTCAATGCAGGTACAGACAGCGACGTTACGATTTTATTATTCCGAAATGTGCCAATAAGCGTGGCGCTTTCTCAAATATCAAAATAGGCCTATTACTTGACAAATTAATTTACACAAATGTAGACAAGGTGGCGGGCATTGACTTCGACAAATACAGATGAATCGCATTTAATTAAATTAAATATCTATTTATTTTCAGACTACATGTCCATATGTTTTTAATGCTAATGGCAAATTACAATGTCGCAGTCTAAATACTGAAGTCGAGTTTCAAGTTTTCAACTTAATTCCAGCATAATATAGCGTGCACATATTAGGTGCTTACATATGAAATTGGCGTTTTGTATAGGAGGAACAAAAAGTCGAATATTTTTAAATATAATATATTTAATTAATCAAAGTATGAACCATTGTTTTCTATGCATTTTTGCCATCTCATAGGTAGTTCATTGATCCCTTTACTAAAAAAACCAGTCGGACGGGAATCAATAAAATCTGTGAAGGCGATTTGGACTGCCCCATCAGAGTTGAATTTTTTCCCTTGCAAGAAGTTGTCCAAATTTCGAAAAAAATGGTAATCTGTTGGAGCAAGATCCGGGGAGTACGGAGGATGTTTTAGACATTCCAATTGAAGCTCTTCTAATTTGGTAGCCGTCTGTTGTGCAGTGTGTGGTCTAGCGTTGTCGTGAAGCAGCAGTGGCGTGGAGCGATTGACCAGCCTAGGTTGTTTAGCCGCTAGCTTTTCCATCATGGTTTGCAATTGCTGACAATAGACATCAGCCGTAATAGTCTGGCCAGATTTGAGAAAACTGTAATGAACAATACCGGCACTAGTCCACCAAACGCTTACAAGTACCAAGTAAGTAAGTAGTTCCAAGACACAAGCGTGTTTTTTCACCGCTAAGCAAACCCCAATTACTGTAGCGCCGCAATTTCAGGGCACATCTCTTTCCATCTCCAAAAGTATAGGGATCCTTGGCGTTGACATCTCCAGTGACGTTCAGTTCCGTAGTCATTTGGAGGACAAGGCTAAGCTGGCGTCCAAGAAGCTAGGTGTGCTCAACAGGGCGCGGCGGTACTTCACTGCGGCGCAAACACTGCTTCTCTATAAGTCGCAAGTGCGGCCGCATATGGAGTACTGCTGTCACCTCTGGGCGGGAGCACCTGAATATCAGCTTCGTCCATTTGACTCGGTGCAAAGGCGAGCTGTAAGAATTGTCAACGATCCTGTACTTACAGCTGGTGTGGAACCTCTTTGCGACAGGAGAGACTTTGCCTCCTTATGCGTGTTCTACCGCCTGTACAATGGTATGTGCTCTGAGGAATTGTTTGATATGATGCCTACGGCTACGTTCTATCATCGCACCGCTCGCCACAGACAGGGAGTTCATCCTCACACTCTGCGTCCGGTGCGTTCTAGCACGGTTAGATCCGATAGGTGTTTTCTTCCGCGCACGCTTAGGTTGTGGAATGACCTCCCTGCCTCGGTTTTCCCAAACGCCTACAGTATGGGGTTCTTCAAAAGGGGTCTTAGAAGGTTTTTACAGGGTCGGCAGCGCGAGTGTGGCACCTCTGGTGTTGCAAACGTTCATAGGCTGCGGTGACCACCGGTCCTTCTGGTGGGCCGTATGGCCAGGATCCAACCATTGCGCTGAGCGCTTTCGATTATCGTAAAGAATCCATTTTTCGTCACAGGTAATGATTCGGTTTAAAATACCTTCATTATTGTGCCGGTTCAGTAATGTAACGCAGCAGTCGACGCGCTTTTGCCGGTTTGCTTCAGTCAATTCGTGAGGTACCCACCTTTCAAGCTTTTTAATCTTCCCAATTTGCTTCAAGTGAATTAAAACAGTTTTATCACTAACACCGCAGCCTGCAGCTAACTCGGACGTGGTTTGCGATGGATCCGCTTCCACAATAGCCTTCAATACTTCATTATCAACTTGAGTCTCAGGCCGTCCACGGGGCTTGTTCTGCAGGTCGACATTTCCTGAACGAAAACGTTGGGACCAAAAACGAACTGTGTTTTCTTTTGCAACATGACCGCCATACACATCATTCACCCTTCTAGTCGTTTCCGCAGCACTAGTGCCACGGCGGAACTCGTACTCGTAAATAATGCGATATTTTAAGTTCTCCATTTTGTAAAATGAGTGACGCAAACAGAAAAAAACAGAAGAAAAAAACAAATGAATGACGGTCATCGAAGGATAAATACATGAGTAAATAGCTGGGAAAATTTGAATTTGGAATTCCTTACCAAAGAGGAGAAAATCGTAATTAAAGTGGCCAGTACGAAAAACGCCAATTTGATGTGTAAGCACCTAATATAATATATTCTATGGCGGTTTATTTACCTATATTAATGAGAGTAGGTACATAATAAATATATATTTCTAGCTGTTCCTCGCGCTGCTTTGTCCGCGGAGAAGTCGATATCGCGTAAAATGATTACCCTCCTTTTGCGCAGTCTGTTAAAAAGTAGCCTATGTCCTTCTCTTGGACTCAAACTATTCCTATACCAAATTTTATCAAAATATCGACTCAGCGGCTAAGGCGTGAAAGCGTAACAGACAGACCGACAGAGTTACTTTCGCATTTATCGTATTAGTAGGAATTCGCTCCATGATTTTTTGATCACTAATTTTCAATATCTCTCTGTGGGTGAACTGAATACCACTCACACATTGTCTCATTTTTTTTAGCTGACTGTCAAGAAGGGTTATGTTTTTTGCGCATACCTGCCTATCTTATATGCATGCAATATTCTTAATTACCTCATTTATTTAAATAACAATATTATATTGCTTAAATATTATATTGATAAAAAGAGTGATGAATGAAACTGAAGGAAAAATGTGGGATGTGCAAGCAGGATTTATGAAAGGAAGGGGATGTACGGATCAGGTCTTTTCCTTACGATGCGTAGCTGAGAAAGTTTTGGCTAAAAGTCAAAAGGTCTATTGCATATTCGTGGACTTGGAAAAGGCCTATGACAGAGTGGTGAGGAATGAACTGTGGTCAATATTGTCCATGTATGGAGTGAACAGCAACTTGATACGGGCACTGAGGTCTCTCTATGAGGGTTCTAGTGCTTGTGTCAGGATCAACGGGGCCTGCACGGACTTCTTTCACATTGAAAAGGGTGTGAGACAGGGCTGTGTAGCGTCTCCGTGGCTGTTTAATCTATACATGGATAGTTGTCTGAAAGAACTGCAAGAGAGTATGTATGGCTTAAAAATGAATGAACTGACCGTCAAATGCCTCCTATACGCTGATGATCAGGTGATATTAGCATCATCAGCGGAGGAATTGCAGCTGATGGTTAATAGTATGAATGAGGCTCTAAAAAGTAGAGGAATGAAAGTTAATGTAAACAAGACGAAAGTTATGGTTTTTGAAAGAGAAGAAAGTATGACGAATTGCTCAATCTTCATTGAAGGGCAAAGAGTGGAACAGGTGAAAGAATTTGTATACTTGGGTTCCAAATTTGTAAGGGATGGAAAGTGTGACCAGGATATTGAGCGAAGAGTTTTGGCAGGAAATCAAGTGAATGGGGCTATGTACACCTTTATGAGCAGTCCAAATGTGTCTGAGAAGGCCAGGTTGGCTGTACATAGGGGAGTGCTCATCCCTACACTTATGTATGGTAGTGAAAGTTGGGTATGGCAGAAGAAGCATGAAAGCAAAATTAATGCAGTGGAAATGAGAAGTCTGCGAAGTATAGCTGGAGTGACTTTAATGGACAAAAAAGAAATAGCGTGATAAGGGAAAAATGTGGTATAACAGAAGATGCAGTGACTAAGATCGAAAAAGGGATGCTTAGATGGTTTGGACACGTGGAGAGAATGGATGAGAATAGACTGACAAAGCAGATTTATGAGGCGAGAATGAATGGGCAAACTGGTAGGGGTAAACCTCGGCGTACGCATGCCGATCAAATCAGAGACGTTCTGGAAAAAGGCAAGGTCAAGAGTACCCTTAACCGGCGAGCGTGTATGAAAACAGTTATGAAAGTAGAAGAAGCGAAAGTTGTATGTCAGGATCGTAGCAAGTGGAAAGCCATAGTCTCTGCTTACCCCGATGGGAGACAAGCGTGATTATATGTATGTATGTATATTGCTATATTCGTCTTGATAACCCAAGTGTTCTTAGTGACAATACTGACAATGTGAAAAAAAAACAACGTTTTTACTTTTCAATTCAACGCTGCTGTAGGGTTCTTTTTTTAATTATGTTAGTGGTTTACGCTAACAGCAATTAATAGAATTGAAGCTCAATTCCCCCCCCCCCCCCCCTCTTTTTATTTATTATCGTGTTGGAATTTCGACTGCCAAACAATTCTTATCACTAAGTTCTCGTCATTAAACAGTGTAATTAACATGAGAATACATTGTGTTCGGTGTGTTCCCAAAACCTACGCCTCTAGTGAAACTGACGAAACATTATCTATACTAATATTATAAAGAGGAAAGATTTGCTATTTTGTTTTTTTGTTTGTTTGTTTGTTTGTAACGAATAGGCTTCGGAACTACTGGACCGATTTAAAAAATTCTTTCACTGTTGGGAAGCTACACTCTTTGCGGTGAACATAGGCTATATTTTATTCCCGTATTCGCACGGGAACGGGAACTACGCGGGTGACACCGCGTGACGTCCGCTAGTGTTTTATACAAAGTTAAAAATATAAACTTCTGCAACTATCCGTTTAGCCTTTAGTTTTTAAGAACAATCCTACCTGGATGCTATTCAGGACTCCTATCGACCAAAAACTACACATTCCTACGGTTTGGCAGCCCCGGGTAAGCCCTCGGAATGATTAGCCCAGGACTCCCAACAGAGCTTGGCTACTACTGCGGCCTAACCTAGGGGCTTCGGGTGTAATCCCACTTCCAGTCATTTTACAATCAATACGTTTTGCATTCATAACCCCCCCCCCCCCCCCATACACGTACAATATTATTGACTCAATAATATTGCATCAATATCTCTCTGTGGGTGAACTGAATACCACTCACACAACAGACTATATCCGTCCGAATATAGTCTGTTCGGTTCAAACTTCAATATTACCCATACACGGTCAATTTATTGCTATATTGATCAAAATTATTGTACGTGTATGGGGCCGGTCACTTTTCGACTCGGACATTTTTCAAACAGACATCTACACTTTCCGAACCTATTATTATTTTCTTGTGGGGGACGCCGGCTATACCGAGCGCGCGAGCGGACGATCCGACCGCCTTTCTTGCTGTCCATTTCGTCCGTTCCGAACCTAAGGCATCCCTAAGTACCTGGATTAGGTTCGGAAGGACAAGATTGTAAAACGCCTATAGGTACTTACAATAATTATAGGGTAAATCGGGACTCCGCTGTCGGTCTGTCTGTCTGTACTCTGTGATGAGGACAATGAGGTTGTACCTCAGGAACTGTGATACCAAGCTAAAGAGCTGAATTTTTTTAAAGATAATGTTTTTTTGTTATCATTATGACAAATAATAGGTAAGTATTAAAGTCTGAAAAATGAGAGTCTCCCATACAACAAACGTATCTTTCTGTTTTTGGGAGCCTGACTCGCACTTGCCCGATTTTTACAATGCTATGCTAATGAATGACACGCTTTGTCATAATTTACACAATGTTTTATCCATAGATAGTTACCAGAATTTCTGTGTTCTTCTTCTTAAGGCCGCGTGGGTCAGATTTTGTGTTTTTTGAAACAATCCTAGTCAAAAAGTAAAGGGTTTTTAAATCTGAAATATATATATATAATAGTTAAGGATATAAGCTAAACATATTCCGAGCCCGTTACACGATCCAATTAATTTCACTAGATAGAAAAAAATCCCAAAGTTGACTCTCTCAGAAAAGTTTTTTCAATACTGTGTCTAAACTATTAACATTTTATATATTTTTTTTGCACTCAATTAAAGGTATTAAGTTTTTATACACATTTTCCGAGCGTTTTTCTATAAACAACTATTTACATAGTTATCATGTACGAATATCTACCAAACGCAATAGAATTGCGCCGCTGACGGCCGATCAGTCTCGCCCTGGCGCTTGTGGAGGCAGGACCTGTGTCAGTTTTTTTCGCAACTATTTCGTAATTATTATGCCAAATTACGTTGAAATCGCGCCACAGTATAACAATATCAGTAATGGGCAAAATGTAATTAGATTAACCGTTACAAATACATACGCGACTCATGGTAAAAATGTGGTGATCTTTTACTTTTTAAGTGTTTTCACGACATGGTAACCAGCTACCTAATGCATTAAAATGTCTACGAATTACATGATAATTTCGCAATCCAACATGGCGGCCACGCCGTAATCACAAAATTTCATGATGGGTATCGTTTAAGGGGTTTTTTGGTATGCTGAGTACGAAGTACGTGATAATTTTGCAATCCAATATGGCCGCCGCGACGTAATCACAAAATTTCATGATGGGTATCGTTTAAGGGGTTTTTTGGTATGCTGACTACGAATCACGTGATAATTTTGCAATCCAATATGGCCGCCGGCCATAATCACAAAATTTCATGATGGGTATCGTTTAAGGGGTTTTTTGGTATGCTGAGTACGAAGTACGTGATAATTTTGCAATCCAATATGACCGCCGCGCCGTTATCACAAAATTTCATGATGGGTATCGTTTAAGGGGTTTTTTGGTATGCTGAGTACGAATCACGTGATAATTTTGCAATCCAATATGGCCGCCGTGCCATAATCACAAAGTTTCATGATGGGTATCGTTTAAGGGGTTTTTTGGTATGCAGAGTACGAATCACGTGATAATTTTGCAATCCAATATGCCCGCCGCGCCGTAATCACAAAATTTTATGATTGGTACCGTAAATGGTAGTATCGTAAGTATGGTAGTATCGTAAATCATACGTAGCAGACTGTAGTGTAAAAGAGATAGAGACACATGTTCCATTCTTCGTTCTAACATTTGTGTGTGGTTGGATTGCATGGAACGACACAGACTAAAAAAAACTTGTTCGGTTTACTGTGAGTTAGTTAACCGCGTGCCAATTTGCAACTGTGCAAGACGTGGTCAGAGTTAAGAAGTTATTTATTTAACTCAGAGCTTACTAACTCTATATTTATATATTTAACTCGACTCTCCGCGCAAGTGGGCCTTAATAGCTTAAGCGGCCAAATTGAATTCCAAAATGATCATGTTATTCGTACTCAGCATTCGAAAAAACCCATTAAACGATATTCATTACGAAATTATGTGATTACGGCGCGGTGGCCATTTTGGATTGCAAAATTATCATGTGATTCGTACTCAGCATACCAAGAAACCCCTTAAACGATACCCATCATGAAATTTTGTGATTACGGCGCGGTGGCCTTATTGGATTGCAAAATTAGTACGTAATTCGTACTCAGCATACCAAAAAACCCTTTAAACGATACCCATCATGAATTTTTTGATTACACCGCGGCCGCCATTTTGGATTGCAAAATTATCACGTGATTCGTACTCAGCATACCAAGAAACCCCTTAAACGGAAATTTTGTGATTACGGCGCGGCGCCCATATTGGATTGCAAAATTATCACGTGATTCGTACTCAGCATACCAAGAAACCCCTTAAACGATACCCATCATGACATTTTGTGATTACGGCGCGGCGTCCATATTGGATTGCAAAATTAGTACGTGATTCGTACTCAGCATACCAAAAAACCCTTTAAACGACACCCATCATGAAATTTTGTAATTACACCGCGGCGGCCATTTTGGATTGCACAATGATCCCGTGATTCATACTTAGCATACCAACTTTAGAAAACTTTAGAAATTTTTATGACCAGCTATTATGTAATTTACATTTTTTACGCAATTGTAGCATCAGCTCATATGACCGCCGCGCCGTTATCACAAAATTTCATGATGGGTATCGTTTAAGGGGTTTTTTGGTATGCTGAGTACGAATCACGTGATAATTTTGCAATCCAATATGGCCGCCGTGCCATAATCACAAAGTTTCATGATGGGTATCGTTTAAGGGGTTTTTTGGTATGCAGAGTACGAATCACGTGATAATTTTGCAATCCAATATGCCCGCCGCGCCGTAATCACAAAATTTTATGATTGGTACCGTAAATGGTAGTATCGTAAGTATGGTAGTATCGTAAATCATACGTAGCAGACTGTAGTGTAAAAGAGATAGAGACACATGTTCCATTCTTCGTTCTAACATTTGTGTGTGGTTGGATTGCATGGAACGACACAGACTAAAAAAAACTTGTTCGGTTTACTGTGAGTTAGTTAACCGCGTGCCAATTTGCAACTGTGCAAGACGTGGTCAGAGTTAAGAAGTTATTTATTTAACTCAGAGCTTACTAACTCTATATTTATATATTTAACTCGACTCTCCGCGCAAGTGGGCCTTAATAGCTTAAGCGGCCAAATTGAATTCCAAAATGATCATGTTATTCGTACTCAGCATTCGAAAAAACCCATTAAACGATATTCATTACGAAATTATGTGATTACGGCGCGGTGGCCATTTTGGATTGCAAAATTATCATGTGATTCGTACTCAGCATACCAAGAAACCCCTTAAACGATACCCATCATGAAATTTTGTGATTACGGCGCGGTGGCCTTATTGGATTGCAAAATTAGTACGTAATTCGTACTCAGCATACCAAAAAACCCTTTAAACGATACCCATCATGAATTTTTTGATTACACCGCGGCCGCCATTTTGGATTGCAAAATTATCACGTGATTCGTACTCAGCATACCAAGAAACCCCTTAAACGGAAATTTTGTGATTACGGCGCGGCGCCCATATTGGATTGCAAAATTATCACGTGATTCGTACTCAGCATACCAAGAAACCCCTTAAACGATACCCATCATGACATTTTGTGATTACGGCGCGGCGTCCATATTGGATTGCAAAATTAGTACGTGATTCGTACTCAGCATACCAAAAAACCCTTTAAACGACACCCATCATGAAATTTTGTAATTACACCGCGGCGGCCATTTTGGATTGCACAATGATCCCGTGATTCATACTTAGCATACCAACTTTAGAAAACTTTAGAAATTTTTATGACCAGCTATTATGTAATTTACATTTTTTACGCAATTGTAGCAAACGTACGCAACGGAAACTCTCAAAAGAAATGAAATATCCTAGTTGTCGAAAAATGTTTCGTTGCTGCTAAGCTCTTATTCGCCTTAGCGTGATGTTATATATTTTGGTATTTTTCAAAAATGGACATTCTGTTAAGAAACTCTTGAAATTCAACTAGCAGTCTCTTAGACTCTAGAGTTAGAACAACTAAACAAACAAACAAACTCTTTAGCTTAAAAATAATAGTATAATATACATAATTTATTTACGATTAACTCATTTATTTTTATTTACGAAACTAATAAATCACTACACTTAATAAAGTTAGATGCATTTACTACGTCAAACAAAGTTAGCATGCTGTTTCTTTCTACTATACTGTATACTGTGGCATGAGAGTTGACTGCCGCTGCCGGCGCGCGGTGTGTCTTGCGCCCGGGGCGAGGGGAGCGCCAAATGCCTACTTGTGCGGGTTAACCGCCCCTTAACAATCAATACACACATAAACTTTCTCAACACTTGGAATTACGAATTACTTTCGATCTTGGTGAGCGCGGGAAAGTCTAGTTTGGGTTGGGACTTTTTTGTTTTCTTTTTGTGCTTTCTCGGCTTGGGGATTTTGCCAGAATTAAATACCTATATTAATTCTTACTTGTCTACTACGTACACAGTACGTTTGTTACTTTACTAGGTACACAAGGAAATGAAGTTATTTACGGGCAAATACGGACGTCCTTAAGGATTAAAAAGAGTCAGTCCAGCAGGATCTGTAGAACGTCACAGGAAAAAAGGTAGCACACAGCCCACACAGCAATTTTTTTTTAGTAGAATGTGGGACACAACACAGCTGGACAAAAAAATTTACGTAATTTTTTGGCACAATATTATGTCGGCGCCTCACTTTTACGTACAGCGACATATCTGATCTGACGTAGTGTGGACGCAATAGCCGCCATTTTTGCGTTTCCAGCTGATGAGTGTACCAGACGTGGAATTTGGCAGTCTGTCTCGATATATTTAGGATATTTGGGGCAAGGTAAACGTCGTAAGTCTTATGTTGTATCTTTGCAAAAGAATTATAGGGCTATATTTACTGAAGCCATGGCAACCTCTCCTACCGGTTGTCACCGATAATTATCGGGCACGGGAGCTTCAGTAAGTATCTGTGGTGAATACACCGGGAAACGCCGGTTGTGTGCCGGCACTGCGAGGAGCGCAGCGAGGACACAACGCTCCACACATTGATGGTCTGCACAGCGTGGGCGCAACAGCTTCAGGTTATAGGGGCTGGGAAAGTACCCGAATCTCCCAGATCCCTCCGTGCACGAGTCGCAATTTGCATTGCATGATTTGCATGCAACTTGCATTTTTTTTTTAATGACATCTTTCATAGACTTTTTATTACCTATGCCTGTTGTGACGCCTCCCGTTTCTATGCCGCTGACCTCTTTCGTCAGAGGTCACTCGCAAATCACTATATTATCTGCCCGGTGTTTCAAAATTAAACTGAACTAGAGGATGTCAGAAAGTACCTACCTAAGTTTTTTTTACTACTAAGGTACCTATCAAACATGTTTACGGCCCTATGGACGTTTGCATTTGCAAAATCAGAGGCGTTACATACTCGCTGCTGACCCAGAGGCAGGTTGTAAAGACTCACTGTTGAAAAAAGATTTTACGCCCGAGCAACAACAAACGACTGGGCGTTGATAGATGAATGAGTCATTCGGTAATTTTATTATTATGTAAGTACATATTTAGTTGGATACAATGTTTATCAGTGGTCTGGTGACCATAGCACATACCTACTGATTGGTCTGTTGTTTTTTTATTCAGCATTGATTGATAGTATTTACGTAAAGTACTTATTACTACAGAAGGTTTTGCATACAACAGGAACCAACGCTGAGATGATGATTTAGTGCCTGCTAAACTCATCTTATCATACTCTATGGCCTAAACAAATATTGATTAGATATGGCTTTAATAATACTGTATATTTCCGTGATCCGTGATTATTATGTAATTCATATCAAAATGGCCTAAATACTTGCCAATTCGCCATTTTCGAAAACAAAAAATAGGGTTGTCAACAGCAGTTTTTCAAATATTTATTAAAAATAATAAATCATTAAAAGAACGATATTTTCGCCTGCAAATACCGAAACTTAACCCTCAAGTATATTAGCCGAGTACACGAGTATTTTTGGCCAACATTACCGAGTACTACTCTAAAAATATACTAAATTACATAAGTAAATTAAAATATACTTAGAGAATCACTAATTACTTGTTACAACAATTATGTAGTAAGACTTTTTCCTAGAAATGAATATATGAACTGGCAATTCCAAGAATACTTTTTAAATTCTAATTAGTACTCACATATCCAACTCTGCTGGTGGGGTGACGTCATTGGCATCCAAAAATATACCCTCTCCTTGATGGTACCACACATTTTCACTTTTAACACAAAAGTAAACTTTTCTTCCATCATTATCAACTTTAACATCCACGTTCTCGAATGAATTACTCACAAAAAACGAATCACATTTTTGTTCGGATGCCGCCGGCTCAAAAGTTAGCGACCACTCGTCAACATTCGCCGCGTTCACATTTAAATTATACACACAATTATAAAAATCACAACTTTTAGTGTTTTGTTGCACGGTAAATATCCATGGTGGTGTGCCGGCGCACGTTTTTGTTATTAAAAATAACAATAAAAACACTTCACTAGTCCGTAATCGCACAAGAGCCATGTCAGCTAAACGAATGAATGAAGTGAACTGAATTAAAATACACAGTTACACACGAGCGCGTTCGCGCGCCGAGTAGGGATGGGTTGCCTCGTCGCGTTTGCTTATATAGTTGCCTCATTGAGTGAAGGACGCACGATAAATGTTTTAGATAGATAATAGTTATCTATATTTTGTAGACTCGGGCTTATATTTCAAAGTTTTTTTTTTATATCTGATAGGTTATACAATCAATCATTGTTGAGGATTGGTTATACTGTTTTGATAAGAACGGATTAAAGTTTATTATCTATTTATTAAATATAACTATTTATTTTGCTTGATAATGTAATATTCGTAATAGCAATAACAAGACATAGAAATAAAGGTCAGTGCAAAACATCTGCTCGGCAACATACAAGCTACATAGCTACGTATAATTTTGATTCATGGTATTTATTAAAAATGATTACAGTTACAAACTTTAAAAAAATACACTTGATGACACTCGCAGGGAATTTTGATCCCAAATACCCACTTCCATGGTAACTAATGTCATCCCATTCCCGCTTTCCATGGTAACTATAAAAGGTATAAAAAGTCTATACATTATACCAGACATTTGAGTTACCGCTCAGAAGTTAGAGCGTGAAAGAGTAATAAACATTCAGACTTTCTGACATCCAGTCATCCACACACACTCACGTTTAGAATCTATTAGTAAGATAAGAAGTAAGATATTTTACGAACCTAACTATACCTACATACTTTTTTCACTTATGGAAGTATGTATGTACATTTTAACCCTCTGCAACAACAAAAACGAGAGGTGTTACAAGATCAACTTTCTGTCTGTGGCGTCATAGCTCCCAATTGGATATACTTACCAATTTTACGCAGATTTTTGCAAAGCTGAAATTTGGTAGACACTGTTACTTTGATGACATTTCCACTACAATTAGTAACCTGAAACTTGCTGCTGCATCGAGTAGACTGCTGAATACAATTTTTTCAATTCAATCCAAAATTGAATTGGTCGCCGAAGAACATGGCTTCATTTACGATCACTAGGTAATACGAAGTTTTGTGAACCATGTCTAACGGCTCTGGGTTTGAGCGTTTACTATGCCTGCCCAAGTGCCTACTCCTACTCGGAAATGGATATGAGGATTTTTGCAAACGTGACGCCTTTATTCCCGAAGGGGCAAGTAGAGGTGTATTAAGCGCACATATACCTTTAGTTTTTGTTCCACGTAACAAGCGATGAGCCTGTTGGCAGGTTATGTCTTAGTAACCGCATTTGAAATTTGTATGCCACCATAAGGTCTTCAACTTTACTTTACAACTACCTATTTAATGGTAACCAGGACAAACGGATTGACGTACTCTCCAAAGTACGAAAACGCTCACCGATTAAAATGTAGTACGTAATAAAACAATGTTTACACTTATATTATTATTACATTATATAAATTTGATTTTATATTAATAGGTTACCGAGGAAATGCCTAATGATTGAGGCCAGTTGCCATTCTGCATTGAGTCATCAACGCGCACATATCTACATACTCAGATTCCAGAAGGTGAAACCGTTAATGTCTTTGTGTGTATATTGTACTCGTCGATTAAGCAGTAACAACAACACACGCACGCATATAGAATTTTTATAAAGAAAGAAGAATAAAATTTCCATCTGTCAATTTACTTCCTAATTTACGAGTACTCTATAATAAATAGTCAAAAAAAATCGGCCTAGTGCGAGTCGCGCGAGGTTACCGTATAAAAAAAAAGGCAAAAAAATCACGTTTGTTGTAAGAGATCCCCCCTTAATCTCCCCCATTTTCTTTGAATTTAGTATTTGTTGTTATAGCTGCAACAGAAATACATCATCTGTGAAAATTTCAACTCTCTAGGAATCACGGTTCAGACGGAAGACAGACGACAGAGAAGTCGCATAAATAGGGTCCATTTATACCCTTTTTGTACGGCACCCTAAAAATACCGAAATAATTTAACTCAGCAAATCATATTTAAAAAAAAATAGTACATAGGTTCACATAATAGTTAACTTAAAATTAAATTATTTAAAAATACTAGGGAAGTATTAAGTAATTAATCTGTTACCTACGGTATCTTGATCGTTGACAACCCTACGCTTTTTAACATATTTTTAGTTTGAAATAATTATGAAGAAAAAGTTAATAGGTAGATACTTATAATGCTTTATTAGTGTCAATAAACCACAAATATCAGAAAAGATGTGTTTACTTCTGATTTCTGAGAAATTGTTTTTTTTTTAATTCCATCTATGGGAAGTAATATCTCTATCTAACGAGATTCAGTTTCATTAGTAGGATTTCATTTTTTTGGTGTGTGTTTTTTTTATACCACCAAGGTGGCAGACAAGCATACGGCC
The DNA here is from genome assembly GCA_933228765.1 of Miltochrista miniata. Lineage (NCBI taxonomy): Eukaryota > Metazoa > Arthropoda > Insecta > Lepidoptera > Erebidae > Miltochrista > Miltochrista miniata. Next base: position 18,681,445 of record OW121774.1, on the reverse strand, counting down.
CACCAGATGTACCGGTGGTCACCGCTGCCTATGGACGTTTGCAACACCAGAGGCGCTACAGTCGCGCTGCCGACCCTGTAAAATCCTTCTAATACCCCTTTTGAAGATCCCCATACTGTAAGCGTTTGGAAAAACCGAGGCAGGGAGGTCATTCCACAACATAAGCGTGCGCGGGAAAAAGCCCCAATCGGATCTAACCGTGCTGGAACGCTCCGGATGCAACGTGTGAGGATGAACACCCTGTCTGTGGCGAGCGGTGTGATTATAGAACGTAGCCGTGGGCATCATATCATACGATTCCTCAGAGCACATACCATTGTACAGGCGGTAGAATACGCACAAGGGGGCAAAGTCTCTCATGTCGCGAAGAGTTTCCACACCACCTGCAAGCATAGGATCATTGACCACTCTAATGGCTCGCCTTTGCACCGAGTGTTGAAAGCCAATTCCTTTTAAAACCTCCCATCATCGTCTCTATAGGTGAGTAAATAATTCCCTTATTCAACAGGTGCAATGTGCACTATTTAGTTGCACGACTTGAGTCGGATATTTTTTTAGGCATGACTACGTAGTAGTATTAGTTCAATGGGCATGACTCATCTTTTGGGGTAAAAGTTTGTGAGCTTATTTCCCGTATTTATTGACGCTTTTGACTTTTTGGAAATAGGTAAACTTACAAAAACAAACAATTTGTAGCAGTTCCGCTAATAAATTTGTGTGGTGCGTACCTACGTACTTTCGTCCGTACTAATTATGATCGCTCTACTAAATAATAACTTGCAAACGGCTTATGGGATCCTCGCGGTGAAGATTAATTAATAATGTTGGGAAAATTAAAGCTTAAAAAACTCCCTATAACTTTTATTCTCAACGCTTTTCCGTATTGTTAACGTTTTTTTTACTACATGCCCTATGAAAGTTGAAGAAGCTAAAGTTATTTGCCAGGATCGTAGCCAGTGGAAAATCATGGTCTCTGCCTACCCCGTTGGGAGACAGGCGTGATGTTATGTATGTATGTATGTATGCTCTAGAAGTTTTTTGTAAATACTACTACGGTGGCAAACAAACATACGGTTCACCTGATATAAAGTGGTCTCTGTGACCTATAGACGTTTACAACACCAGAGGCCCTACACTCGCGCTGCCGATCCTGCAAGAGCCTTCTAAGAACCCCTTTTGAAGAACCCCTTATTTAATTTAAGACGTTCGCGCGTTTGCGGTAGTTACGTATCCTATAATAGTATCAAGTGCTGCGATTAATTTGATAATAAAATAAATTATTTAATAATTAAGTAATAAAACGGATATCTCTCGAATCTAAATAGGTAATTAAATTAAGTACCTACCTGCCTATTATATTTTTGAAATTTTACTGAAGTTTGTGAGTGTGGATGTGTGGATGTTTGTTAAAAAGGTGCCCTTTGGTTAGAAAAACTAGGTATTGTAACCAAAGATAATACCATACTCTTACTTTCATTCTTTCTTTTTTTTGTTTTCGAGTTTTTCGCTGTTGTAACTAGGTAGGGTAGGTCTAACAGATAGAATATCATAAATAGTTGAATTAGGTATCTATCGATGTGATATCTGTTCATATCACTTCGTTGTCTATGATTGAAGTGATAAGGTGATAGGTACCTACACATCAAGTGATATCACACTAAAGATGGATTATTGCCCTAAAATCAGCGTATCTTGAAACTTTATCAATTTATATAGTTATCGAGTACCTTTATTTTTTTTTTATACTACTTAGGTGGCAGACATTCTTACGGCCCACCGGAAGGTTGGTAACCGTAGCCTATAGACGTTTGCAACACCAGAGGCGCTACACACGCGCTGCCGACCCGGGCGCAGGTTGTGACGACCCACAGTTGAAATTTTTCAAGCCGCCCATAAGGCCTTCAACTTGGCTTAACGACTGTCATTTTACCGACAACCGGGACCATCGGCTTATCGTGCCACGTTATTTGTATGAAAGCAAGAAAAATGTAGGAGATAATCCTTTGGGAATAACATGTTTTCCACCCTCACAGTTACATAGTTAATAAGTTATGTAAATATCATGATTTTTTAAATTGGGGTAAATCCTACATGGATGCTATGCCGGACTCCTACCGACTAAAAACCACACGTATCCTACCTAACAGCCTACGGTTAGGAGCCCGGGTAAGCCCCCGGAAGGATACCCCACGACTATTGCATATGATTTAATGTGCTTGAACTAGATGATGTCCCAGGCACAAATTAGAGATAGTACAGATGGAAACCTACATACTAAATTCGCTGAGGCTACGCACACATAGACAACTCATTCACAGACACTACGCACACATAGACAACTCATTCACAGACACGAGGTCAGGCGGTCTCAACCGAATTTTCGATACTGATTTGTGCGCGAGTGTGTGTAGCAGAGGGTAGGTGTTAAAAAAAAGTACTCATGAGTTTTCCATCTGTACTATCTCTAATTTGTGTCCCAGGGTTCCTTGCAGATTTCAGAATATAATCTACCCTCCTATATCTCCCTGTACCAAATTTCAGCCAGATCTTTTCAGCCGTTAGAGCGTGATTGAGTAACAAACATCCAAACTCACAAACTTTTATAATATTGTAAGATGAAGATAGTACACCCTGTTCGACGCCCAGTAGCAGCAAATCAGATACCTATCGTATTAAATTATCTGTTATCATCATATCAGTGATTGCGGTTACTAAAAAGATATCACCACGTTACACTGTTGATAGGCCCCTGGGCGAGGCCGCAGCGGCGGCCGTGGATCTGATGGGAGTCCTGGGACATCCTTCCGAGGACTTACCCGGTGCTCACAACCATAGGCTGTTGGGCGTAACGTGAGGTTTTTAGGCGGTAGGAGTCCGGCATAACATCCATGAGGATTTTCCCTCACGTTAAAAAAAGTGTGTGCGTATAACCTTTACGCGCGATTGAAGTAAAACTTCTTTGCCATTGACGGCATCAAATGTTATATTAATATCATTCATTTGAATTTTCAAATAGCGTTAGGTACTTCCGTCAGAAAAAAAAATGTGAGTTACTCCCTAGGTCGCGTCTAAAGAAGTTTTACTCTACAAAGAAACACTTGTTATGCAACACTTGTACAGAAACTGCTGTCGCATGCCTGATGGAAAGCTATGGCGGGGATAGACACAGTATACAAAACTACTAGATAGACAGTAGTAGGTACTCAAGTTGGCGGTCCTGTGATGTGCCTCTTCACGCTCCTCTTGAAGAACCCACGCACGGACACGTGCGCTGGCAGGTTGTTTTAGTTTTTATAGTTCGACAGAGGAACGATCTTTTGAATCGCTCAGTTCTGGCGATGATTACTACTACTGTGTGAGAGTGGCATTTGACTGCCTCTGTGGCGCAGTCGGTAGTGATATCGCCTGCGGCGCTGGAGGTCGTGGGTTCGATTCCCACCGGAGACAAATATTTGTGTGACCCATAAATGTTTGTCTCAAGAGTCTGGGTGTTTCTATGTATAATATGTATGTATTTAAAAGTATATAAGTAGGGGAAATACGGACAAAATGACATGTATGGACAAAACGACGCTTTAGCGAGCTCTCTCTATATGCATTACGCGACGGCAGCCATGTTTAAGATCCTGTCAGATGTTAAGCGCCATTGGTGCATTTGTGCCGCGGTAACGAGACCGAACGTATAGCGGGCCCACAAAAGTTTTTTTTTACAAGTGCTTTTCTCCTGTTTTCTGGTGAGTTATTTGTTGTTATTTATAATTAATTTTATTAAAATCTATGAACTATGACAGTACCTAGTGATTTCAATAAACTGTTTTGCAATTGTTAGTTGTTTGATGGAATTATGACTTTTTATTCGTTTTTGTTTAGGGGAAGCTGTTCACCATTCGTACAGATTTTTGTTTTTATTTTTTTTCTCCACGACTATAAGTCAGAATTGCCTCGTTTATATCCCTAAATGTAGAAAATATATTGTAGTTAGTAACAAAATTTTCTGAAACTATTATGTCAAACGGTTAAGGCACTATAGCAATTTTTCGACGATAAGATATTTGTACGAACGCGCCCCATGGGTGGGGTACTTCCGTACAGTAGGTGGGGTACTTTCATACGCGTGGGGTAGATTCATACATGGTAAATAAAATGCCTATTAATCTCCCAAAAATGTATTAAATTGATAAGAAAATTTGCTTATCACAGAACTATCTTAATGACATTTAACTTGACTCCTAATCAAAATATTATGTTCTTAAAAAAAATAACAAAAAAAATCGGTGTAAACTGTAAGTAAGTAATTAGACATTTTGGTTGTCACTTTCGAGCTTAAGGCAAATTATATTATTTAAATTAATTGAAAGGATCATAAAGTCTAGTCGTTCTAGATGTGCCTAGTGGTTAGGGAGGACCTGGGGACATAGTCTAATAAACAAAGTATGTTACGTACACACTTTGTTTATTCGACTATGTCTCCTTTTGTGTTTTTAGTTTCATTCTATGTAATGAAAAGGAATTATCATGATGAACCCTATTACTTCCGAAGATAAAACACTTTCGGTCCTATTCGCATATTTCATAACTGAGTGTACTTTACTCGACAGTAAATAACAGCGGCCTAAGGTGTTTTAAATTTTACCAAAACATAATGATTATCTTTCATTTCCTGATATGACATTTAAATTAGTTTGCGCATTATCCAGTATCTTAATTTTATTTTCCTTAATTATTGGTTGGTAATTAAGTTCCTGTAAACTACTTCATCTTTCTTTACTATATTATTCATATTTTTTATATATTTTATCAATTAGAAGATTCGATTTTTGTTTTATAATTAATTTTTACAGGCTTTCTGCATAATACGAAATTCATTTGATTTTCTTCCTTTTTTGATTTTTCTGATTTTAAGGAATATGGAATATATGTAAATCATTTTTTATTCGTTCTCATCCATTTTATAGCTACGCTTATCTTTTCTTATTATCTGTGCCATGAACCCGCGATTTGATATCAATTAAAACATTTACTAAATAAAAAGTTTATTGCCGATCGGTATAAATAAAAAACCGGCCAAGTGCGAGTTGGACTCGCCCATGAAGGGTTTCGTAGCAGCAAGTAACATAATATAAAAGTTCTTATAGTTCGTTGTAACTTTGATTGATGTTTTAACACGTTTGCAGTGGTTGTGATTTTTCTAACCGAAAATTGCGGTTTATGACGTATTAAAAAAAACTACCAGGTCTATCTCGTTCAACCCAATTTTCGTTGGTAGTTTTTATGGCAATGTACATTATATATTCTTTTTAGATTTATCATTCTCTTAGTTTAGAAGTTAGAGGGGGGGGGGGGGGACACACATTTTTCCACTTTGGAAGTGTCTCTTGCGCAAACTATTCACTTTAGAAAAAAATGATGTTAGAAACCTCAATAACATTTTTGAAGACCTATCTATAGATACCCCACATGTGTGGGTTAGATGAAAAAAAAAATTTGAGTATCAGTTCTGAGTGTGGGGACCCCCAAAATTTACTGCTTTTTTCTAGTTTTATATAAGAATCTTAATGCGGTTCACAAAATACATCTAGTTACCAAGTTTCAATAGCATAGGCCTTATAGTTTCGGAGAAAAGTGGCTGTGACACACGGACGGACAGACAGACAGACAGACATGACGAATCTATAAGGGTTCCGTTTTTGCCATTTGGCATTTCGTAGAAACCCTAAAAATGCCGTAATTATTGTAACGTATCATAATTTAAAAAAATACAGTCTTAAATTTATTAAAAATAAAATTTATGTGAGTGTTTGTGGTAAAAAAGACCTAAAGGGGAGCATTCGAACGCGTACGAATGCGCCCCCTGTAGAAATGTCCGAATGTGCCCCAGGCCTTAACTAAATATAAATTACAGTTGTATACAAAATCAATGTTAGTAAAAGAAATATAGCAATGAAAACTCAAAATTAAACAATGTGAATATTAATGAAGACTGACTATTTAAAAATAATGTAATAAATTTTCTTGCCAGTAAGATTTTAACTTCAGTAAAAATTTTACTTTCCTAGTGCGAAAACACGTTACGTCTTATTGCCTCACACAGAGTGGCGCGATTGACTCGATACTTTGCTAGCAACATGGCAGTCGGTATGTCTATGTACACATGCAAAGGCGCGTTTGTATGTCGGTTAGTATTTTTGTTATACTCAATGTATGAATGTGCCCCGCGTACGAATGGTGAACAGTTTCCCCTACATTTGGACAAAATGACATGCATACACAATGGACAAAACGACATGGTATAGCATTTTGTCCGTAGAGTTTCTGTTAATATTAACATTTATCATTTTGTTTAGGTGATATGCTTCGGGACTACTAAAGAAAAACTAATCGTCAGTGCTGGAGTCAAGAATGCATGAGCTGTTTTAGCAGCAAATTTCCATCCCATATTTTTCTGCATTTTATTGGAGATCTTCAGGCGACGACGCAAGACACGCACTTGATATTAACAAAACTTTAAATTCTAACTGTAAAGGATTTTTTTAAGTGAGGGAAAATCCTTCATGGATGCCATGCCGGACCCCTACCACCTAAAAAACCTCAAGTCTCCTGCCTAACAGCCTACGGTTGGGATAAGCCCTGGGTAAGACCTCGGAAGGATACCCCAGGACTCGCAACAGACCTACGGTTACCACTGCGGCCTCGCCTAGGGGGGGCTCGGGTGCTAACCGGCGTCTTTGGGGGTGTACGGGTGTCATCTCGCTTCTTAGGGGGGGCGTGCGTGAATCCCTCACGTCATGCTGCAGTCTAGGGCCTGTTTCTGTAAGGACGGTGAGCAGCTCCCTCACCGTCCTCAGGTCCGGTCTTGGAGGCCGATAGTCCTGCGTGTGTGGTTGCGAGTCCACTCCCACACCCTCCCCGCCGTCTCTTTCACGAGCATGACCTCTCGCAGAAAGAGGCAGCGGAGTCCCACTTACTCCCGCTGGAGATCATGACTCGCACCATGGTCTCGAGCGAGAGAGTGTCCACGTCCAGACCCACCACGAGGACACGGCGCTGTTTTGACCACGCCGTGCACTCCACCAACGTGTGGAGCGCTGACTTTAAAGGATTGGGCAGATCTAAGAAAACATTTACAGCGAAGATTTCTTAGGTCATCATGTGTATTATTTCTATGTCATTATGTCCTTACTCTGTATGTCATTTTGTCCGTACTATACGGACAAAACGGTTTTTGTAATTGGTTATTATATTCCTTAATATATATTTTATTATAGTTCCTACTTGATTAAAAGACTGTGTTACTGATAGTCAATGAACCTAAGATGAGTAAAAACTAATCATACTGGCTCTAATAACGTTAAATAAATATGATTAAAAAACAAAATACCATGTCATTTTGTACGTACTTCCCCTATTAATATCCGTGGTCTGATACCCATAACACAAGCAGGTTATTCCTAGCTTACATTGGGATCAGATAGCGTTGTGTGAGATGTCCGTGAATATTTATTTATTTATTTATTTACTTCTGCTCGCGTTGTTCGGGGTCGAAAACGAGAGTGTGGGTTTAGATTGAAGACCATCATCAGAGCGTTAAATCGCTCGATCGTTTTGCAATTTCGCAAAGCGATGCATTGCGTAGAGAAGGAAAACTCGAAATCAAACCCGGTTGTCAGTAAAATGAAAATCGTTAAGACAAGTAGGCCCCAGCGCCTCGTCGAGAGCGGAGGAACACATTTCTCCGCGCATGGCTCCGTCTCAGGCGCCCAACGCGGAAGGCAGCGAGAACGACGTGCCCGTAGTCACCGAGGGTGAGTTAGGGGCGGCTGTACTGCGGCTTAAATCCCGCAGAAACACCGCCCCTGGACCCGACGGCATTCCAGGCCGAGCGTGGGTCCTGGCTCTCGAGGAGCTTGGGCCTCGACTAATTGGGCTCTTTAGCGCATGCCTCGAGAAAGGCCAGTTTCCCAAGGTCTGGAAGACAGGGAAACTGGTCTTGATTCGAAAGGCGGGGCGGCCGGCAAATTCCCCATCAGGGTACCGGCCGATCGTGTTGCTCGACGAGGTGTGCAAGCTCTTTGAGCGCATTATTGCACAACGCCTCGTCGGGCACCTCACACGCGTGGGGCCTGATCTGGCGGATAGCCAGTTTGGCTTCCGTCAGGGACGCTCCACCGTGGACGCGATCATGCGCATTAGAGGCCTGACGGAGGAAGCAGTCTCACAGGGTGAGGTGGTGGTGGCGGTGTCTCTCGACATCGCCAACGCATTCAACACCTTGCCCTGGAGCTGCGTCAGGGAGGCGCTTATCTATCATGGAGTGCCTCCCTACCTCCGTCGAATTGTCGGGGCTTATCTCTCCGAGAGAGCCATAACTTACCCGAGCTGGCTAGGGCCGGGTCGGCGGGATGTGTCGTGCGGTGTTCCACAGGGATCGGTTTTAGGGCCGCTCCTGTGGAACATCGGTTACGACTGGGTGCTGCGTGGTCCGTTGCTCAGAGGGGTCGGCGTAACGTGTTACGCCGACGACACCCTCGTTACGGCGCGGGGAGCAACGCACCGTGCCGCAGCACTTAAGGCCACGGCAGGGGTTGCTCAGGTCGTGGGTCGGATTCGGCGGCTGGGTCTCGAGGTCGCCCTTCACAAATCCGAGGCTCTGTGCTTCCACGGACCTCGGATGGGGCCACCTGCGGGATCCAGCCTACAGGTAGGGGGCGTCAGCATCGGCATCGAGCCCTCGATGAAGTATCTGGGGCTCGTACTCGATGGCCGGTGGAACTTCGGACATCACTTCCGAAGTTTGGTCCCAAAACTGAGGGGAGCATCGGCCGCACTCGCGCGGCTGATGCCCAACATCAGGGGACCCAACGCTCCCTACAGGAGGCTGTACCTGGGGATCGTGCGAAGCATGGCCCTGTACGGGGCTCCCGTATGGGCGGAGACCCTGACGGCCAGCAATGAGGCTAGACTGCTGAGCCCGCAGAGAATGATGGCCGTCAGGGTGATAAGAGGATACCGCACGATCTCCGGTGAGGCGGCATGTCTCCTAGCCGGGACCCCTCCATGGGACCTGGAAGCGAGAGCCCTTGCGTCACTGTTCAGATGGCGCAAGGAGGCGCTGGAGCGGGGCCAAAGGCCTGCGTCTCGAGAAATCGAGGCCCAGCGGACCCTGCTCCACCAGGAAACCGTGGAGACATGGAAGGTGCGACTTGAGCAACCAAAGGGGGGATTCGCCACAATCGCGGCCGTCAGACCGGTCATGGACGAGTGGCTGGAGAGAAGACACGGTGCTCTCTCCTACCGGTTGACACAGATGCTTGCCGGGCACGGTAGCTTCGGTAGGTATCTGTGGCGAAAACACCGGGAAACCACGGCCGAGTGTCAGCACTGCGAGGACCGCAGCGATGACACAGCGCTCCACACGCTGGTGGAGTGCACGGCGTGGGCACAACAGCGACAGGTCCTCGTAGTGGGTCTGGGCGTGGACACTCTCTCGCTCGAGTCCATGGTGCGAGCCATGCTCTCCAGCGGGAGTAAGTGGGACTGCGCCGCCTCTTTCTGCGAGCAGGTTATGCTCGCGAAGGAGGCGGCGGGCCGGGTGCGGGAGAGAACTCTCCCACCCGAGTTCCGCAGTCGGCGCCCTGGGCGCCGCCGACGTGTCTTCGCTGAAGACTATCGGCCTCCATGACCGGGGGTCTGAGGACGGTGAGAGGGCCGCTCACCGTCCTTACAGAAGCAGGCCCATGACGGCAGCGTGACGTGAGCAACTCACGCACGCCCCCCCTTAGAAGCGGGGTCACACCCGAAACCCCCCATAGACGCGGGATTGCACCCGAACCACCCCCTGGGCGAGGCCGCATTGGCGGCCGTAGGTCTGTTGGGAGTCACGGGACATCCTTCCTGAGGGCTTACCCGGGGCTCTCAACCATAGGCTGTTGGGCGTTACGTGAGGTTTTTTAGTCGTTAAGAGTCCGGCATAGCATCCTACGAGGATTTTCCCTCACGTTAAAAAAAAAAAAAAAAAAAAAAAGCCCCAGCGCCTGTCCATTTCAACACGGCATTGGACTCACCACCTATTACGTAGGCCATAAAACTATAAGGTGAAATGCGGGCGTATACTATGCCTCTGCCTACCCCTTATAAAAATGCATACATAGTTCAAACCAGACACTTCTTTCACTAAAACAAAAAATCTAAAAGTTATAAAGAAACTATATAATACTCGCGGATTCGCCCGCATTGAATTCGGTACCTGATCCCGCTTCCCGTGGTAACATATTCCCGGGATGAAAATTAGGCTATGTGTTATTCCAAAGTATAAGCTATCTCTGTACCAAATTTCAGCCCAATCCGTTTAGTCGTTAGAGCGTGATATCTTCACAAACTTTCACATTTATAATATTAGTAGGATAGGATAGTAGCATTCGTAGGATAGTAGGATAACAAGGGATTAAAAAAAAATTGCGTGTACTTAGTGTACACACGTAAGAAGTGAAACTTCTTCATAAACTTAATTTTCACCTCACCTTAAATTAAGTCAAAAAGTCCAAAAGTCCAAAAGTCCAAAAGTCCCAAAGTCCCAAAGTCCCAAAGTCCCAAAGTCCCAAAGTCTAAAAGTCCAAAACTCCAAAAGTCCAAAAGTCCCAAAGACCCAAAGTACCAAGGTCCCATCCAAAAGTCCAAAAGCCCAAAAGTCCCAAAGTTCCAAAGTCCCAAAGTCCCAAAGACCCAAAGTACCAAGATCCCATCCAAAAGTCCAAAAGTCCCAAAGTCCCAAAGGCCAAAAGTCCAAAAGTACCAAAGTTCCAAAGTTCCAAAGTCCCAAAGTCCCAAAGTCTAAAAGTCCAAAAAGTCCAAAAGTCCCAAAGTCCCAAAGACCCAAAGTACCAAGGTCCCATCCAAAAGTCCAAAAGTCCAAAAGTCCCAAAGTCCCAAAGTCCCAAAGACCCAAAGTACCAAGGTCCCATCCAAAAGTCCAAAAGTTCAAAAGTCCCAAAGTCTCAAAGTTCCAAAGTCCCAAAGACCCAAAGTACCAATGTCCCATCCAAAAGTTCAAAAGTCCAAAAGCCCAAAAGTCCAAAAGTCCAAAAACCCTTAAATGACATGCTATCCCTGGATAAAGTACTCTTAATTCGAATCCACCGTGGTGGGGAACAGAACAAAGATGGCGCGTAACCAAAAATCGTGACGTGACGTGACGTGACGCAAATTTTTTTCCAACGCCGATAAAGAAGTTTCACTTCAAAAACTAAAATTATAAAAAAATGCATATATTTGTAGTAACAAAAAACCAATACGATTAAGGAATATTAGCCAAATAGTCTTTAACATGCGCCGGCTTCAGCCTGCGGAACCCGCTGGCATCGCATATACCCACTTCTATATTATCTGCGGTCATTTGACCCTCGAGCCCTTCTTTTAGGGTTAAGATCGCAGTGTGGACTGCATCGTCCAGTTCTAGATATATAATAATAAACCTTTGTCAGGCAACATTAGAAAGTTACAGTTGTTATTAATAATAGATAGGTAGATGATTTTTGTCGGGAATGTTCCCGCTTCCCGTGGGAACATATTCCCGGGATGAAAAGTATTTATTCCAGACTATAAGCTATCTCTGTACCAAATTTCAGGCCAATCAGTTCAGCCGTTAGAGCGGGCTTGAGTAACAAACATCCAAATCTTCACTTATTCACAAACTTTTACATTTATAATATTAGTAGGATAGAATAGTAGGATTCGTAGGATAGTAGGATAACAAGGGATTAAAAAAAACTAAAATTATAAAAAAATGCATATATTTGTAGTAACAAAAAACCAATACGATTAAGGAATATTAGCCAGATAGTCTTTAACATGCGCCGGCTTCAGCCTGCGGAACCCCCTCGCGTCACATATACCCACTTCTATATTATCTGCGGTCATTTGACCCTCGAACCCTTCTTTTAGTGTGCGTTCGCGCAGCGGAATGTTGTTGAATTTAAAGATTTTAATTATGCAGATATTTAGTGTATGACGTCGTGTAATTGTGTATGGTAAAAGAAAATTTGTGTATGCAGCCATTGTGGAGAAATTCGCTAAAAACTGATTCCGCTGGGCGAACGTTGACCTAGCGGCACTTTTTTTAAATCCATGCACTTAGAAGGAAAAAAATGGGTGCAACAATTAGTGTGTATTTGTGTGTAATTGTGTATGTATGAATAAAATTAGTGTATGCATTGACTTCGGAGAAATTCAAGTTTCCGCTACGCGAACGTTTGGCCATTAGCTAGTTTTCATATAAAGCGCTTATATAGAGAGCTGTAGATTTTTACATACGTTGTTTTGAATTTGTTTATATTTGTTTAAAAAACCGATTTAGAAAAAAACGTAGGGTTTAAAAGATAAAAATATAAACGTAAAATACGCTTATTAGATCGTAGTTCGTAAAGTATGCACTTTGGGGTCTAGATTTTCACGTTTATACAAACCTTGTAAGTGCCTGCAACACGTTGCCAAGTATCAATTAAGTTCCGTAAGTAATTAAAGGGTTATAGGACAATTTACCTTGAATATATCACTGTTTACAAAGCAGTCAAATATCACGACGTCCTAAGTGAATTGCATAGTAAAATTCATTTCAATAGTTAGTTTATTAATTCAACTACTCATATGCAAAATTTCATCTCATTAAATTCAGTAATTAAAGAGAAACAATTAAAATACTGACAAAGCATCGAAAGCCTACATAACCCGACCAAGTTCGAATAGCCACAAAAAAGCGGCCGCGCAATATATTTAGGTAACATTCTAAAATTTACAGTCTAATACCGGTTTTGAATTGGTACAGGTGATAACACAATTGTTGTTTCCATATAATTTATAGGCTGCTAATTAAAGAATATTTAATATTTTCTTGAAAATACCTTTTTTATACCAATGTTTTAGTTTATAAGCACATTATAAATGGTGATTTTTAGGTATATTAGGCAGACTCTCAAATCTGAACATCTGAATAGTCTAGTTATTTGATCAGTGATTTAAATTTTTATTGAAGCTCAAAATACTTAATATCCTTACCCTCATATTCATCATCGTTTATTAAACCTATTTTAGTTAAAACACATTTTAAGTTTATTGCTGTCTCTAACCAATGACAGTATGTTTAGCAAGCGTTTGTTAACGTTAAGTTTTTATGAACAAGGGACTAGTCATGACAAGCACCTCAGCTGCGCTCCTGATACGCTCGAAATACACGCGCCTGTGCGCACACATGAGTTGTATGCCAAGTTCTGCCGTTACTGGGGCGCGCGCCCAAGGATTGTCATGTTAGTCGCTTAGAGCTGTATTTTCATTCATTCATTCATATGCTCACGGCTGTTGGCCTAGAAAGGGTAGGCAGAGGTGTGACATTTCGGTGTCACCCACATTTTGCCATTTTTGGGTTTCTACGTTACAGGTGGCGAGAAATAAATAATAAATACATAATTATTATATTTAATTATAAATATTTTTGTTATTATATGTAATTATAAATATTTTTGTACACAGATGTTTAATTAGAGAAATACTTGTTAACAGAAGATTTATTTTTATCGTAGATAGTGGCGTTATTATTAAAAAAAAATTTTTCGTTCAAGAAATGCAATTGTTTTATTTTTTCCTAACGCTTGTGTACGCAACTGTACCATATTAATAAATACTATACTGGAAGGTTAAGAACGTTACTAAGATATATGGCACGGCCGCTTTTTTGTAGCCATTCAAACTTGGTCGGGTTATGTAGGCTTTCGATGCTTAGTCAGTATTTTAATTGTTTCTCTTTAATTACTGAATTTAATGAGATGAAATTTTGCATGTGAGTAGTTGAATTAATAAACTAATTATTGGAATACATTTTACTATGCAATTCCTTTAGAACGTCGTGATATTTGACTGCTTTGTAAACAGTGATCTATTCAACGTAAATTGTCCTATAACCCTTTAATTACTAACGGAACTTCATTGATACTTGGCAACATGTTGCAGGCACTTACAAGGTTTGTATAAACGTGAAAATCTAGACCCCAAAGTGCATACTTTACGAACTACGATCTAATTAGCGTATTTTACGTTTATATTTTTATCTTTTAAGCCCTAGGTTTTTTTCTAAATCGGTTTTTCAAACAAATATAAACAAATTCAAAACAACGTATGTAAAAATCTACAGCTCTCTATATAAGCGCTTTATATGAAAACTAGCTAATGGCCAAACGTTCGCGTAGCGGAAACTTGAATTTCTCCGAAGTCAATGCATACACTAATTTTATTCATACATACACAATTACACACAAATACACACTAATTGTTGGACTCATTTTTTTTCTTCTAAGTGCATGGATTTAAAAAAAGTGCCGCCAGGACAACGTTCGCCCAGCGGAATCAGTTTTTAGCGAATTTCTCCACAATGGCTGCACACACAAATTTTCTTTTACCATACACAATTACACGACGTCATACACTAAATATCTGCATAATTAAAATCTTTAAATTCAACAACATTCCGCTGCGCGAACGCACACCTTCTTTTAGGGTTAAGATCGCGGCGTGGACTGCATCGCATCGTCCAGTTCTAGATATATAATAATAATAATAAATCTTTATAGTCAGGCAACTTTACAAAGTTACAGTTGGTATTAATAATAGATAGGTAGATGATTTTTGTCGGGAATGTTCCCGCTTCCCGTGGGAACATATTCCCGGGATGAAAAGTATTTATTCCAGACTATAAGCTATCTCTGTACCAAATTTCAGGCCAATCAGTTCAGCCGTTAGAGCGGGCTTGAGTAACAAACATCCAAATCTTCACTTACTTTCACATTCATAATATTAGTAGGATAGGATAGTAGGATTCGTAGGATAGTAGGATAACAAGGGATTAAAATAAACTAAAATTATAAAAAAATGCATATATTTGTAGTAACAAAAAACCAATACGATTAAGGAATATTAGCCAAATAGTCTTTGACATGCGCCGGCTCCAGCCTGCGGAACCCGCTGGCATCGCATATACCCACTTCTATATTATCTGCCGTCATTTGACCCTCGAACCCTTCTTTTAGGGTTAAGATCGCGGTGTGGACTGCATCGTCCAGTTCTAATTCTTCTGTATATCTGAAAGAAGAATAGATATAGATATTAAAAGAGTTCCGTAACGAAAAAACGGCAAGAAATTACTTCTGTTGTATGGTACTACCCGTTCGCTCTAACTTTGCCGCTGGCGTAGAGGCGTATACCCGAATTGTTAATTAGACGAAGTAAATTAACAGTAGCTAATGTCACTTCGCAATAGAAAATACGCAACATTGTATGAAGAAGTGACATTAATTGCTGTCAATTTACTTCGTCTAATTAAAAATTCGACTTTAGTATGGAGCCGAGCGGCAAAGTTAGAGCGAACGAGCAGTAGTCCCTCTTAATTAGTTTTTAGTATTTGTTGCTTTAGTGGCAACAGAAATACATAATTTTCAGGTTTCCCTACCGAAAGGGTAAAAATGGAACCCTATTCTTGAGACTTCGCCGTCCGTCTGTCTCTCTGTCCGAAACGAGGCTCTATCTCAAGAACCGAGATAGCTAGAGAGCTGAAATAGTTACAGATGATGTATTTCTGTTGCCGCTATAGAAAAAATTAAGAGGGTCCTCTCATACAACAGTCATTTGAGGCGGGTTTTTTGGTACGTAAACGTAACCCTTCGTGGACAAGTCCGACTCGCACGCACTCGGCCGGTTTTTTTATAGTCTTTATACCTAATTGTGTTGTTTTATTTGTTAAAGCATCATGCGCGCGCATCGTAAAAATTCACTCTGATATTTTTTCCTATTGCGCCAAAAGGTCACCAGGTGACAGACAGACAGACGGACAGTGGAGTAATGTTCCGTTTTACACTTTGAGTACGAAACTCTAAAAATATAGGTTATCATATCTGTTATCACGTCTCTCGTGGGTCTTAAAAGGTTCTTACATAATTCATAATTCATTTATTCATTGCTGAACACAGGTACAGAGTAAACTTATATCTAAGGTGTTAGATGATAACAATGTGCAAACCATGTTCCGCCGATCGAGGCATGCAATACAAGAACGGCAACCACTGCAATTTGGGTATACCGATGCACAATAAAATTTATAATAAATTAAATTAAAAATTTCAAATGTCAAAAAATGTTAAATTAAATTTGTAGTGTACATTAATGTCATAAATATAAATGATACAGGAAACATAGATAAATTATAATACACAAACAAAAATAGAGTCACACTTATCCTAAATGTCTTTTTTGTTGTTTGACTGCCTCTGTGGCGCGGTCGGTAGTGATACCGCCTGCGGCGCTGGAGGTCGTGGGTTCGATTCCCACCGGAGACAAATATTTGTGTGAACCATAAATGTTTGTTTCAAGAGTCTGAGTGTTTCTATGTATTATATGTATGTATTTAAAAGTATATATGTATTAATATCCGTGGTCTGATACCTATAACACAAGCAGGTTATTCCTAGCTTACTTTGGGATCAGATAGCGTTGTGTGAAATGTCCGTGAATATTTATTTATTTATTTATTTATTTATTATGTCATCGTTTTCATTATTAATAATTAAGTATGTCAGCTGCATGTATTATTTTTATCATTCAGGTACTCTTCAATTGTGTAGTAAGTCTTATTAACCAGATAATCAAACAAATCTCTTTTAAACACGTTTATACTTTCGGCATTTCTCAATTTCTTAGGTAGCTTATTGTATACTTTCGGAGCCATTGCGAAAATACTTTTATGGAAAAGAGCCGTATGGCACTTCACTAGATGTAGCGTGCCTTTTCGACGCCGACTACCTACTTCATCAAACATGGACAGGTTATTTCTTACAAAAACAGCCGTTTCGTATATGTAAAGACATGGCATAGTGAGAATTTTAAGATTTTTGAAATGGGGTTTGCAGCTTTCAGTGGATCGCAAGCCACAAATGGCCCGTATACACCGCTTTTGGCACTTGAAAACTAGGTCTTTTCCTGTTGCATTTCCCCAAAACATTACACCATACCTTAATTTAGAGGCGACTAGACCATGATACGCTGCAAGCACTGCTGACCGACTAGACACTTTACTTAACATATAAAGGGCATATGAGTGTTGGTTTAATTTGCCACAAATCTCATCAACCTGTTTATTCCACTTTAGCGTACTTTCAATTTGAAGCCCTAAAAATTTCGCAGCGTGAACTTCGCGTATATTCCTACCATTATAATTAATATTTAAACCCATATTTTGTTTTGATTTTTGACTGAATTTCATAATGGCTGTCTTATTCAGGTTGATAATTAAGTTATTACTTTGTAGCCATTTAATAACTAAATTAATGTTCGAATTTATGTCGTACTCAAGAGTATTTACGTCATTACTGTTAAAAACCAAAGTGCTATCATCTGCAAACATTATCATGGGATAAAGAGAAGCAGTCGGAAAGTCATTAATATAAAGAACTAGCTGACCCGCGCAACTTCGTTTGCGTGATAAATGAAGAACCACTTGACCGATTTTGTGCAAACTTCACATAAACCATCTACAACATAGTCCGAACAAAGCCTAAACATTTGGTTTGGATAGGTGAGCCCGTTCTTGAGTTATAAAATTACAACGAAAAGTGGCATTGATTTTTATATATATAGATAAACAGCAGAGGTCCAAGAACACTACCCTGTGGCACTCCAAATCTTACTGTTTTGTTAGTAGATCTAAAGGAAATGTCAGTATTTTTACATAATTTATTAATTACAGTCATTTGTTGCCTATTCACTAAATAAGATTCTATCAAATTTGCTATGTTACCTCTTATTCCATATGCACTCAGTTTAGCTATTAGAATTTGATGGTCCACGTGGTCAAAAGCGCGCGTCATATCCATGTACAAAGCAAGTACAGGCTGCTTTTTGTCCATTCTATTCATAACCATGTTAAGAAAGTCGTAAATCGCCATATTGATCGATTTACCCTTCCTAAACCCTTTTTGGCTATCAACCAATATCTTGTTCGTCTCAATATAATCATTAAGGTTTTGATAAATGACTCTTTCGAATATTTTAGAGAATATTGGTATCAATGCAATGGGCCTGTAGGATGACGTACTGTCTTTATCACCTTTCTTGAAGATTGGTTTAATAATAGTTATTTTCAACTTATCTGGGAATACCCCGTGACATATACAGTTGTTAATAACGTGACTTAAAACTGGTGCTATAATAGTGCATACGCTTTTGACCACTTTTGTTGTTATATCGTCGTACCCAGTGCTATTAGTATTTCTTAACGACATAATAATCTGCTGTATATCCCTCGGGATAGTGGGCTGCATAAACATTGACGATACCCGACTACGCATTTGTGAATTTCTATTTTGTGTAATGTCTGTAGCGGGCTGTACTTGATTTATAAAATAGTTATTAAAAGTCTCCGCTATATCTAGAGGATTTGTTAATATTTTATTACCTGACTTTATTCGCGTTATACTCTCAGGAGGCAATTGATGTCTATTGCCATCAATGACTCTCCATGTTGCCTTACAGGTGTTTTGTGAGGTTTTAATATAATATTTGTGAGCTTTCTGGGTAAGATTAATAACGTTTTTTAAAGATTTTGTAATTCTTTTGAAGTTATTGCTATTTTGTGGTGTAGGATTTAATCTGTACTTCCACAGTAACTCTCGTTTTCTCCTAGAACACGCCCTAATACCACGACTAATCCATCGTGGTTTTCTCCTAGTGGATATTCTTATTTTAGTTAAGGGAAAGCACAAGTCATACATGGATTTAAAAAGGTTATGGAATATGTCGAAAGACTTGACGGGATCTTTCTCTAAGAAGACACTTGAAAAGGACACAGTTTTAAGACAATCTTTAAAGCTCTCCTTATTTCTATTTGAATAGTTACGTCGAGTAGAGTACCAGTAATTCAGAATACATGTCTGCTTGACTGGACAGCGCATGAATTGAGCTGTGTGGTCGGAAATAGCAAGTTCCAAAATGTCACTATTGCAGCCCCGGATATTGTGTATTATATTGTCAATACATGTCCCAGTTTTTAGGCGAGTTGGTGCCTTTATTGCATGCTTAAGATTATGTCCCTGTAGTATATGAATAAACTGCTCAGAATACTTTGTTAATTTCAATAAGTCAATATTATAATCCCCACAGACAATCAGCTTCTTTTTATTATTACATGAATACATTGCAAGAATATTATCAATTTTTTTTAAAAATATGTCAAATTTAATTCTGACCTCATTATTTTGGGGATTTCTATAAATGCATATAATAACTAGGTTATGGTCAATTAGTTCTACAGCGCAACACTCAATTAAATTGGAAACTGAATGCTCTTTGACTGCATTCAGTACCTTATATCTAAGTCCGTTTCGTATCATAATGCAGGTGCCACCGTCACGGTTTCTCCTACAAAAATAAGTGGCTAGCGTATAGTTAGGAATATGCAACAAATTTACATCACATGACATCATATTGTGCTCTGAAAAACAGAGAACCTCCACATCCTTTCCCAACGTGGATAATTCATCCAATGTTACAGTAAATTTATTTGACTTATTTATGAGTCGTCTATGTTTTGATGGATAATATTAATACTATTATACACGAAAAAAGCTATCGTCCTCATTCTGATATCCTATTTGGAAATATACCATCCGTCTCAAATTGATAAAAATATTTCTAACACCATTGTTATTGATAGTACCATTATATTTGCGAAACATAGTAAAGCTGTACGAAAGGTTCAGATTTGAATCAAATACCTCAGCATACTTATGTGTGTGCACATCTAGCATTATTAAATTATTAAAAATTTCAACTCTCGAGTTATACATAACAAATCTATCATAGCACTGTTTATAAGTAGGCAGACAAAATATAATATTAGTATACTGCAATTTTGATAATGTCTCACGAATATACACAATCAGTTCATAGTAGTTATTGGTCTTTCTGAAATCCTCTTCGCCTGGCAGTATAATACAGTAGTCGTTTCTTGTGAAGTCAGAAATTTTACTGTGTAAGTTCTGGATCAGGGTGCTTAAACCGCAGTTTGGGTACAGAAAATGGCATATCTCAGAGTCAGAGAATATTTGTCCTGAGATAGTTGAGATCTTATTAACTTTGTCGCTACTTAGTATGCATATCTTATTTTTTTTCTTACATTGTGTTGTACTTTTCTGTCTTAGGTCATTATGTTCTTGTAATAAAGGAGACGGGCCAGCGTTAATATCCTCCATCTTTTTATTTGATGATGGAACATTTCTCTGTCGAGTATTCTGTTGATGCATTTTTGACGGTGTGCAGACGTCATTAGAAATCTTTTTTGTAGCTCTTATAATTAAACCTTGCTTATCTGTAACTTCTTTAACAGTTTGTTTGAGTCCCGTCTTTTCAACTGACAATTTATTTATCTCCTCATGGGCCGACGCTAAGTCCAGTTTTAGTTGAAGTACCTCTTGCCTTAGATTGAGAAGTTCCAAGTTTTCGTCATTAGATATATTTGGTAAACCACTCGTACTTGCAGAGCAGTCTAGTATAGAATTATGTATAGTAAGTTCAACTCATCTGTGCGCGCGGCTCTATGTGTGGGTAAGCCTCGTCTAAACACAGTGACTTCGTGTGCGTGACATGAGGTACAGTGAAGTACAAAATACAAACACTTGGTTAACTAAAATAAAAACTCAATGGGTGAAATGTCTGTTATACAGCCTGTTATACAGCGATACATATTAATATGTATCGCTGTTTGAAGAATAAAATTGAGGAATTTTAGGATTCGCTGCTCTCTCCAAGGTTAATTATAAATTCAATCAAAACGTCGATAATATTCTTCTTCTTTGGCGTGTCGACAAGTATAACGCCACATCTCTTCATCTATTTGACTTAAACGTTCGTTTATTAATTTCATTATTTCCATCACATTCTGTTCGATTTTATGCGAAGCATTAAGTATAATTTGTTTAAATTCCCCATACATTTTCTATTCGGTTTAGTTCAGGATGAAACGGTGGTAGCCCAAGAACTTTTAAGCCATATGGCTAAAGTATGTCATTAATCTTATAACAAACTAGCTGACACATAAGGTGTGCGAAAAGCGTGTGAAACTGCCCTGCCCACTCCCAAAGGAACCGCACAATATATCGGGAACAAAAGTATCCTAGAACCTTCCTCGGATCATAAGCGCAGATTGTACCAAGTTTCATTTAACTCAATTCATTATCAGGATACAGACAGACAGAAATGAAAATTTCTAATTACATTTTCAGCTTCAGTATCGATTAGAGAACGCCCTACAATTAAAATTTTCAAATTATCTTCCACGTACAGACTCTCGACCCTCAACAGTTTTTTTTTTTGATGTATAGATATATTCTTTTAATTTTTTAAATCAAGTCATACAGTTCAAATAAGCAATGTTTTTTCCGTCGACCATCTCTGCATTTCTATTTTTTTTGCATTAGAATTTGGAGCTCTATCATTTATGACTTTTCCGTAGGCCTTTATAAGTTACACAATTCTACCATACATTATTTTGTTATGACTCGAAGGGTTT
Organism: Miltochrista miniata; assembly: GCA_933228765.1. Taxonomy (NCBI): domain Eukaryota; kingdom Metazoa; phylum Arthropoda; class Insecta; order Lepidoptera; family Erebidae; genus Miltochrista; species Miltochrista miniata. The sequence goes on along the minus strand of OW121774.1, from coordinate 18,659,850 downwards.
AGGCAGCTTTTTCGTTAAAATTAAAAGCTCCCAGACACCTTATTTTTTACGACATCTCCAACTAATATCATTATATTTTAGTCAATGTATACAAAATCTCAACAAATTATATACGTTAACCAGGGCCTGATTTAGGGTTCCGCGCGCCCTAGGCTAGCTATGAATATGCGCCCCCAGCTGCAACTAATTTAAGTCCTACCTACAAAAGAGACTACGTAAGCTGATCCTAAGTTCCTAATCGTTATTCTTTGTTAATTTGAAAATAAAATAAAACCCGATTCTGAGACTTCTTATGAAGTTATGACTGGATGCATCAGCCAGTGAAAAGCGAGATAAAAATACCATCAAAGTACCTAACAGTACCTCGGTACATCCAGTTTCCAATAAATCGAACCAGTGAATCTTAGTGAAATCCCTTCATAACTCAGGAAGTGAGCTGATGAATGCAAAATTTATAGCTGAGAACGGTTCGAAAGCCGATTTCTGGGGATGGCCCCGGCACATTGGCTTTCGAGCATAGAAAACCGCAAAATTGGCTCATCTGTTGGGCTGCTACGATGCCACAGACAGACACACACATACACAGATACACAGGTCAAACTTAAAACACTTCTCGTTTTTCGGCGGGGTTAATTAAATCGTCTGTAATATTGGTGCGATGGTGCCTTTCCAGCCACTCCTCCATGACCGGTTTCATCGTCTCAACAGCACCGTCTCACACTTTTTTTATACCACCAAAGTGGCAGACAAGCATACGGCCCACCAGATGTACCGGTGGTCACGCACAAGGAGGCAAAGTCTCTCCTGTCGTGAAGAGGTTCCACACCACCTGCAAGCATGGGATCGTTGACCACTTCATGGCTCGCCTCTGCACCGAGTCGAACGGAAGAATTCAGTCAATTCATTCTGATATTCTGGTGCCCCCACCCAGCAGTGGCAGCTGTGCTCCATGTGCGGCCGCACTTGCGACTTTAAACAGAAGCAGTGTTTGCGCCGCAGTAAGTACCGCCGCGCCCTCTTGAGCACACCGAGCGGCTTGGACGCCAGCTTGGCCTTATTCTCCAAATCACTTCGGAACTGAACGTCACTGGAGATGTCAACACCAAGGATACCTATACTGTCAGTGTAGGAGAGAGTTGTGCCCTGAAATTATGGCGCTACAGTAAATTGTGTTTTAACTTGTGTCATAGTAGGAATTGAACAAGATTTTTTTTCCCAATGGGACACTCTATTGCGAGTTGTCTCGATTTCAAACACAAGTTGTTCACAGCTTTCTTCCACTGCAGCCCGAGAGATACCGGTGCGGCCCGTGTGACAAGTGTCGCCCCTACTGTCGTCCGCATAACAATGAATGCAGTCAATATACATCATCTCATTGATATGCAGCAGAAACAGAGTGGGGGACAACACTGAGCCTTGCGGTACTCCAGCGTTTATGGACATGCATTCAGAACCTATGCTTCTACCGGCCAAAAAGCTGGACACCCATTCACTTTGGTTCCTGGGTGCCTTGAAGGCGACACGGATGGAGCTGTTGTATTTACTACCACGCTGCCAGGGAGATGGGCGCAGGAATTAAATTTTAACGCACGTATTTGTATTTTCACTAAATTACCAAATATTATTATGTAGGTACTTTGGTGTAACTAACAATTTTAAACATGTTGTTAGGAGTTGTTACAATCTGTTAAAAATTGCTAGATTTTTTGTGTGCTCCTTTTTGGGAGCACCGTAAATCACAGCCCAGCGCCGAGCCCGACGCCAGGCGCCCCCTTGATCCTGGCGCCCTAAGCTTCAGCTTAGTTAGCTTATGGGTAAATCAGGCCCTGACGTTAACCTTTCTCAAGAATCATTGGTGATCTCAGCATGAAAATCCATGCAGTAGTTTTTAAGTTTATCGTGAACAGACAGACGCGGCAGGGACTTTGTTTTAATAAACGTAGTGATAACAAATATTAATTCCATCAAATTGACACATAAAAAATATGTACCTGACTTCTTAAACATTTTCTCCGTGAAGAATTAAACATTTTCTTTAACGACTGTACCCATGGTATTATCACTAAGAACACTATGTAATGAATTATAATGTGACCAAGTTACACAGGATCTCAACGTTGCAGTTACATTGAGACTTGTCATGATATTTGATTTCGTTTCATTATAACGTAAGAGTTGCCTGCAAACGTGGTAGATGGCGCTGTATGCTTTATGTATAAATATGATGTTTATTTAGCGGCCACGCTGAGCGTTTCCTGCAAAGACTGCTTGGCACCGCTGGTGTCGTCAATAAGTCGAGTTACGTCTCTACCTCATAATATAAAAATGTACTCTGTGAAGACGGCCGCGTCACTGCCACACAAATTAAAGCTGTATAATTACTAGCGCACGCACACATAGCGCCGCGCGCACTGATGAGTTGAATTATTTATACTATGCTATTGCTTGAGTCATTTGCTATTGTCTCGGTCATTGACAGAGAGCGCCTTTTGCGAAATGTAATATTGTCAAAGAAATTCATTGTTGAAATTTCAAAAAGACAACTTATGATAAACTCAGATTTGAACCCCTGATTTTATCAATACGATGCACACATTTATGCCTTCCGACCAAACGTGTATTCGACAGTTAGTTCGAAATAGTTGATAGCTTTAGTATGAAGTAAATAGTAGATTTCCATTGACGGTGTTTTGATTTTTTTCCCCCGTCTTTGTATTTCATTCGGACAAATTTTGCACTTTTATTATAATTAACTTTCTATTTGTCTTAAAGTTTTGATATAGAATTTTTCACATAACGCCAATCAACAATTACACATTATTTTCGTAGCACTGACGGAATGTTTATTTTATTTGCGTAGGTAATCCAAACACTTGATGATTATGGTTGCAGGTCCTTGTTTTGGTCACAGTTTTCTTGTTTTCACTATAGAACGTTTTCACATATGCGTAGTAACATTGTAACAAAATTAGACTCAAATTATCGATGAAATACTGTGTTTTTATATTTATTTTCAAATTTAAATATAGGAGCTTGTTTTTACGACCTGTCAACCGGTGTTGCCACCAGTGAAACAGGTATAACACCTGTAGTGTATCCAAAATACAAGGTCGGCAGCGAGAATGTAGCGCCTCTGGTGTTGCAAACGTTCATAGGCTACAATGTCCTACAGGTGACTATCGTGACTACAGTCCATCACTTGCGACCGCTTGTCTGCCACCTTAGTGGTATAAAATAAATGACACGATTCTTTTTTTAAATTATTTTATACTAGCTGATGAGTGTGAAATTTGGTTCCCGTTCCCGCTTCCCGTGGGAACATTTTCCCGAGATAAGAAGCCTATGTATTATTCCAGACTATAAGCTATCTCTGCACCAAATTACAGCCTAATCCGTTCAATCGTTAGAGCGTGATTGAGTAACAAACATCCAAACATCTTCACAAACTTTCACATTTATAATATTAGTAGGAAGTAGGATAAAGCTCGCCAAATTGACGTCGCCACTGATGGAATGCCGTGACTACATCTAGCGATTGGAAGCCACTCTCACAGTCCGTAATACTTCTGACAGTGGTCCTCAAGTTGGCACACCATTGTTCCTACCTTTTTTCCAAGAAAGTCTTCCCGTTATTGAAGTTTTTCCCCATGGCCGTGGCTTTCCACGCGAAGTACGCTCCGGAGGGGTCACACTGGAACAGGTACGGTCTGTCCCCGTCCCAACCGCAGATCAGGAGGGACACTCCGAATGGACGGACTCCACTGGAATTGTAAATAAAGAATTAAGCTAAAATAACCTTGTATTAGGGAATTTAGAGAACTGGTAAATAAGCAATTACCAAAATATCACTTTCAGTATAAAAATAAAAAACATGTTTGTTGTATGGTAATGAATCCCCCTTTTTATAAAGAATTAAGCTAAAATAACCTTGTATTATGGAATTTAGAGAACTGGAAATAAGCAATTACCAAAATATCACTTTCAGTATAAAAATAAAAAACATGTTTGTTGTATGGTAATGAATCCCCCTTTTTTTTTAGTATTTGTATTTTACATTTTATATCAGCAACAGAAATACATAATCTATGAAAATTTCAGCTCTCTACTAGCTATCACAATTCCTCAGATACATGACGGATAGACAGAAAGTCAGACGGACGGCATAGTATCATGAATAGGATCCCGTTCTTTACCCTTTGGGTACGGAGCCCTAAAAGTGGTAACAAAAACAAACATAATAAGAAATTGCTTATTTTTGTTTTTATTGGAAAATGCTCAAATATGATAATGGATGGCGCCCGCGGTTTCTGTTTCCGCATCTATTCCCCATGGGAACTTATTCCGGGAATAAAAAGCTTTTGGTTTTTTTTTTTATGAAGACTTTAAATCTTATCCCTGTACCAAATTTTAATCACATCCATTCAGCCGTTAGCCGTACACAAATAGCCGTAAACAGCCGTACACAAATTAGAGATAGTACAGATGGAAACCTCATATGTACTTTTTTTTCACACCTACCCTCTGCTACACACACTCGCGCACACATCAGTATCGAAAAGTCGGTTGAGGAGCGCCTGACCCTGTGTCTGTGAATGAGTTGTCTATGTGTGCGTAGTGTCTGTAAATGAGTTGTCTATGTGTACTATCTCTAATTTGTGTCCTGTATGTGTATTTTTTGGACAGTCAATTTTTTTTAAATCAAAATGTGCCCCACAAGAAGCCTCGCGAAGTATAGCGACTATCCAGGCACCTAGCTACGTGCCTCGCACACTATGAGTCTGCTATGATAGTATATTGAGGTGTCTATAACAGTAACACATTGGAGTAGTAAGGTGTCTATAATAGAACACATTGAAGTAGAAAGTGCTTTTTCCCAAGTACAAAACACCTAACGCCCCATAACACAAACTTACCCAGACTGTGTATACTCTTGCATAACGGTAGCGACCCTCTGGACGAGCTGAGCAGTGGGGATGGGCTCGTGGTACATCAAGTAATACTGTTGAGCCATCTTGCGGGCCTGCGTGACTAACAGTCGGTAGTCTGGACCCATGCCAGAGTATACCATGCCTGGAATGGAATTATAAATTGATTAACAACATGATTATTGTAGCTTTCGGACATACATTGGACATTTTATGCCTGTATCTTCGAGGGAGTGAAAGTGGTCACCTATTGAATGGCACAACAGTGCTCGCCTTCAATGTTCATGATTCCCCACTCTACATAAGAGGGCATTCAAATGTTATGTAAGACAATTTTTGAAGATTTAGAACTATCTCCGACCCATGTACACACTCAAACGTTTTTCTCTATCAAAGTCAAAGTCTATAAACATTTATTTCGCATAATCCTAATGCTAATACATAGGCACTTGCGACACGTCATTGAATACAAAGCAAAGTCATTACCACCAGTTCAGAACGCGGCCCGCTTTAGAAGAACGGGCAAGAAACTCGATGGGCTTTTCTTTTTTTGCTCTGTTTACAATAATTGAAACTAAAAATCGCAAACTATTGCTTGAGAATGCAGTAGAGCAAGCAGATCATCTCCAGGCTCCCTTGTCAAGCAAAAAATCGTTAATTGTATAGGCTGCCCCACCCCGCCAGTCCCACCACAGCTATCATTATAGTTGGTGGATGTGTAGAGGAAACATTTACCTAGCCTTGTTGGTGACACACACACACACATTCAAGCTCTATACGGACATAGCGCATATTTTTAGTGTAGATGACAGAATTGAAAACGAATCATCTGAAAGTATGTAGTTTCCGCCCTGTGGTAATACTTAAATGCCTCCCGAACCAGATTTGGTAACATCCTATCAATGATGCTTTAGATATGTTTTATGATTCATATCATAATGTCCAGTTCACTTACCAATATGTCCAGTGATCATTTCCACTTTGTTGACACTGTGTTCATCATACAGGATACTTTTATGTTTGTTCTCAGTCGCGATTACAACTCCGTTAGAGGCTGGAAGATGAAAATGAAATATTTACTGATAATTTTTTTTTATTTGTAAAAAAATACACAAAAACACAATTTTTAAATTAGGTACCTTTTCCTGACCTAATACTAAAATTATTATTTTTACTACCACTAAGTTGGCAAACAAGTATGCAGTCTATGTGACTGTAAGTCATAGTTAGGCAACTTTCAGTCTTCTACCACCCACATCCAGCAGGTCAGTACAATATTTATAAAAGATTCTCTATCCAGCTTGCAGACCTTTCTAGTATGTGGTCACATTATTACAACTATAATGTTGACATTGATCCTCTTCTGATAATCCTCATTAGTGATTTCATCAAGTGAACCTACTTCGAGCAAAGGACCCTAAGTGACTTACACTGGTAACACTTATTGGTCTAAGAGTCTAAGCCCTATGACATTGAAGAAAAAATATTCTTTGGCATTCCAAATGCTGTTGAAACAAGTTAGATTCAGTTATTAGTGATATTTACATTAGTCTTATTGGCAAAAAGGATAATTTTAGGAAGCAGTGCAATCAATACACAATTCATTTTAGTCAAAAGTATAGATATTCATACTGCTGGTTGATGGCACTTGGTGGAACCTGCTGCACATACTGAATAACACCAATTGTACTGTTCCACAACATTTAATTACTTTACACCTGACCGGTTTCGCCTCTCGGCATTCTCAAAGGTACAACTAACTTGATGACCACTACATCATGTAAGTATAGATACATAGCTAAGTACAGTAAAACTGGTTAAATCTTCAGTTCGAACTTATGAGGGCTTTATGAGGTAATTATTATCTTTTACCATGAATGCATAATCATTGAAAAAGTGAAACTCATCGGAAAAATCGACGGCTTTATAACCTCTTCAACAAAGATTACATACCTTTAATTCCAACGGAGGTACCGCCGGCAGCTACGGCGGCCAAAGCATATTCAATTTGAACTAATTTCCCCGACGGGCTATAGAAAACATTAGAAATAAATCATTAGCAAGCGTAGAAGATACACTCGTATAAACATCGATGATTTAACTTCGAAATAAAGGTCAATTAATAAAAGTTTACATTAGAAATATTGGAATACTCTTGTAAAATATATTTGTAAGGAAAATAGGGTTTCAAAACACGTAAATAAATTAATATTTTACCTAAAAGTCGTAAGCGAGAAACTATAACGTTCAGACGCCATGATTACAAAGCAGAATGTCAAAAATTCGCGTTGTAATGTTGTCAGCTTTGACAAGATGTCAAATTTGCGTTTAGTTTCCCAGTTATATTACAAAATATTAAAGTTTAACCCTACAATGAAACCAGGAACCAGTAAAGGAACCAAAAATATTCTTGGTAGAAACCGAACAATAGCGTTTAGTCAAGCACTAGCGCCTTGCTATTGGTGGATTTTGGACCAATCAGGACAACTGTTATTTTCGCTCAATAATTTGATTGACGTTTCGTAGAATACGAATACTGTGCTATTTTTAAGATTTAATTATATTTCAGTGTAAACTATTGATCAACATCCGTGCGATATGTTAGGCGGCCTCCGAGGAGTTTCGCCATCATCTGAGACTATGTCTGAGGGCACATTAGAAAGGAACAGAGTGGAAAAAGCCCTTTTATCCAAGACACCAACACACAGTCTGCTATTCCAGAAAAATACTGGAGTTAAAAATTATTCTGATAAGAATGGCAATGATGTTACTAAAACAGTGCATAAAGGAAGGAAGACTTTCGCATTCTGGACGCTTGTATGTTTGCTGTTCGTTCTTACTATTGGGAATTTAATATTAACTTTTACCATCCTGGCTGTACTAAGACTTGGTCAAGGTAATTATAAAAGCTTTATTATTGTTTAAACTTTCCTTCTTAATTGTCTCGGTCGCGCAGTTGTATACTACTGCCTTGCAATTGTATCAGGTTTGAAACCCAGTTTGGACCAAATAATTGGTGTGATTCGTTAATGCAGTGTCAGACTTAGGTATTTTCTATAAGTAGGTAGGTACATTTCTGTATGTATTTAGAAATGTCTAAATAAGGTTATCAATTTCCTAGAGCCCATAGCAAGCCTTCATTGAATTATTGTCAATTTGGGATTTGGGGTGATGTCCCAAATTTTATATATATTTTTGATTTCTAGAATGTGTATCAAATTCATACAGGAACTACAGGCACAGATTACTAAATAGTTACTATAGGTGTATGTAATGGCATTAATATGTAAATGAATTCCAATACTATAAGTCTCATCTTAGCATGACATCCCAGTTGCATCCAACATCTTAACCTAGGCCTTAAGTTCAATTTGAAAGGGTTCTATATGTAGCTGTGGACCCTGTATTTAAAGCATATAAGAAGTAAAACTAAAATTCATTATTTCAACTCCAACAATATTATTTCAGGAATGGAGAGTATGGAATTTTTGCCAGAGCACAATGCAATTAAATTTTTTGGAGACACCGACCTGGAGCACTTGTACAAAAAGGATGGTTTGATTGAAAGCTTCCAGGACACTCCAATGAGCATCACCAGTGAAAATGGATCGGTTTTGTTCAATCTACAGATTAAGTATGTATTTTACCACTGTTAGTTTACCTGTTAGGATTAAGTACTGGTCTTTAAAGCTGGTAGACCTGGTAGAGGACAAAAAGGACTACAGGATGAGTAATCGGATATCAACTTAGCTGTGCACTGCATTTCCATCAGAAAATAGTAATCACGCTAGCCGAGAGACAGCAAAAAGCTGCGTAGAGGGCCATGTTCTGCAAAGGTGACGGGTCGACGTTTATGCTACAATATAGGATAGGACCAACAGACCTACCTTTTCACATTTTTGTGGAATAAAACACATTTATGTTTTGGTTGTTATAAAAAAGAATAATATGGCTGAAGGTCAATATTTATTCATACTATTGATAGTGATTTAGCTTGTTAGAAAGAAAAACTAGTGTCTTTTGAACCTCACCGTGAGAATTGAGGGAGAACCAGAATAAATAGCACAACAATAATTTTGCTACAATTCCAATTCTCTCACTTGTGGAAACAACCCCTAAGGTTCTAGCAGTACAATCTGCTAGTTTACAATTCTTTTTTCTTTTCAGACCATCTCGTTATGAGAACAAGCTTACAGTAAACACATCAGGTGTCTTCGTGCGAGGAGTGAATGCTTTAGAACTGATTGATCCTGACTCTGGAGAAGTAGTCTTCAGTACTGCATCTGCTGAGATGAATATTCCTGATGGTGTGAACAATCTTAATGCACGGGTATGTAATTAGATATCAGATCTTCAGTGTCCAAACCCTGTAAGTAGTGCACCTTCTGACTAACAAATGAGGTTTTGGCAAACAGTAGGAAAATTCGAAATGCTTCTGGTTAGCATGGTACAGCAAGTCCTCAAATCTTCCAATATTCATTTGTGAGAGGTCTAGCTTTACATTTATTAGAGCTGATTTAAATGATGGTTTGATTTACCATTTGTTCCTTTTTTAGGGTTCTGTACCAAAAGAGTAAAAAAATTTTTAACAAAAAAAAACCGACTTCAAACAAAAACTAAAAATTGAAAAATAAAATTAACTTAGCACAAAGTAATAGGTAGTATATTTAGTTTTATCAGATATTATTGAATTTAATACTGAAATATATTGAACATATATCGAATGTAATTGTAACTTCACTATCGCATTGGGATTTCCTGTAAGGATAGTGAAAAGTGTATGCTTAAATAAATAAATAAATAAATAAATAAAATAAATCGGCGCCAAGTAAAACTATAGGTTTAGGTAGATATCTCTCATAAAAATATTGGCACCGACTTCAGTATTACAGTCAATAATATCTGATAAAACTAAATATACTACCTATTACTTTGTGCTAAGTTAATTTTATTTTTCAATTTTTAGTTTTTGTTTGAACTCGGTTTTATTTTTGTTAATTTTTTTTTTTTATGATTTTCAGTGACGGGTAGACTGAAATTATATCTGTCTAGGGGTAATGTTCTCCCCAATACAAATTAATCAAGCCCAAACACAAGATAACTGCTGTAAATCGTTAAGGAATTCTCTCGATTCGAGGGATTTCTTCGATTTCTCCAGGATCCCGCATCAGATTCTGACTTCCTGTATATGGGACCACATGGGAAGCACCAGCTTTCAAATAAAAAAAGAATCATCAAAATCGGATAACTCTTTCAAGCGATTTGCCGGTAACAAACATAAAAAAAAATACAGACGAATTGAGAACCTCCTCCTTTTTTGGAAGTCGGTTAAAAAACGGGACCCTATTCTGGAGACTTCGCTGTATGTCTGTCTGTCCGTGACGTGGCTGTATCTCAGGAACCGTGATAGCTAGATAACTGAAATGTTCACAGATGATGTATTTATGTTGCCGCTATAATAACAGCGGGGCTACAAACGTGTTTTTTCTTACCGTTTTTTTGCGTAAAAATTCCGTAAAATTCCGTACAATTTTACGGAATTTTTACGGAATTTTGGTACGGAACCCTCAGTGCGCGAGTCCGTTTCGCATTTGGCCAGTTTTTAGAAAATTCGTTTTTTTTAAAATTAGTATTACATTTGCTTAGTCTTAACTTTGTGATGACCACTCCAGTCCCTGTTCCAGTAAAGCCTTGGAACCTTAACAACATTTTTTCAATAAAAATTAACAAAATAATTTTGTATCCGCACTCTTCTCTTCTGCAAATATTTTAAACTATATTTTGTAAAGCTAATATTCAAGACTTGTTAATTGAATAAAACAATATGTATTCTCATTATAGTTTATATTCCAGCAAATGTCAACAAAACGCATAACCGCACCAGTTGACGAAGACCTAACCCTCAAAACCGAGAGCTCCGCACATTTGCGAGGAGCCGAAGGCACACACATGGAGTCTAAGGAATTATTCTGGAGCGCAGACCAGGATATCTACCTCAAATCCATCAATGGTTCTGTAGTCCTCAGTGGTAAAGAAGGGGTGTACATCGATGTAAGGTATTTGCCTATAGCGGTGACTTATAACAAAACTGAGAAGTATAGTCAAGGTGCGGGGCAGTTTAAAGTGTGTGTTTGTATGCCTCAAGGTAAGCTGTTCAGGATAGCAGTGCCTACAGGGCAGAAGGTGACATGTTCGCATGTTAATATGACGGGGGATTTGAATCCTTGTGTTTAGATGGATGCTTCGGTGGTGGCAATGAATTTAGACCTACATAGAAGGACCTTCTTTGAATTCCGAATTCATTGATGATGGTTTCCTAGTTAGCTATGTACGTTGTACGTATTTACTATTTAGTATGATTAACAGTTGTCTAGTCACGATAGCACAAACTTATATATTAGCTTAATTTTGACAATGAATGTTCAGCGAAAAGTATTAGTACCGCATCTAGAGTGAATATAAAATTAATGTCGATTAGTTAAAATAAATAATTATGTTAATTCATTGAATGAAATTTAATAAATTTTTAGACAATTATGTAGAAAAAATGTATATTTTAACTAGTCACTTAAAATCTATTTTGAAGAAAAAAATCTTCCCTTGTCATATCTTAACAGTAAAACAGCTGCACTAAATAGTATAATTATTTTTTATTAGATTCGTTATTGTTAGAAGTTTGTGATGAAGATAAAATTTTTAATTAGGAAGATGTGCAATTTATGCGGGCATATATTATGCCTCTGCCAACCCCTTAGCCTTAGGGGATAAAGGCGCGACCATGTGTATTGTAGTCTATTCAAAATAACCCTAGCAAATAAGTAGACCATTCCGTTTCTTGCTTATATTAAAATCCTAATCAGGATGAAAAATAAAAAAAATATATATTTGCTAGGATAATTTTGAACTAAACGCAACAGAACAATATTTATAAATAAAAAAAAACTAAAAATTCCGGTTTTCATTATTTTGAAACGGTTAATAACCGATTTTGTTATTATTATTAGTCATTGGTCCGCACTAGTCATTTGCCAGTATTTATTGCTGTATTTTTACGATACAATACTAATTTATTCATTTATAATAAAATAGGAATCATTTATCTATTCGTTTCTATTAAAGTTAATAAATAATCTAGTCAATGTGTTGTTTTATTCTTCAAATCCAAACTACAATGTTCCTCGTTTTTAGGGTTCCGTACCTATAGGGTAAAAACGAGACCCTATCCATAAGATTTCGCAGCCCGTCTGTCTGTCCGTCACGAGGCTGTATCTCAGGAACCGTGATAGCTAGAGAGCTGAAATTTTCACAGATGTATTTTTGTTGCCGCTATAACAACAAGTCAACCTCACGTGCAAGCTCGTGCACCTGCTGAACAACGGACGAGGCTCTGACGTCGGCGGTCCACTTCAACACGGCGATGGGCTCACCACCTGTTACGTGGGACCGAATTGTACACGGTGAAATGTGGGCCGGTATAGGCCTCTGCCTACCCCTTCGGGGATGAAGGCGTGAGTATATGTATGTATGTATGTATAACAACAAATGCTGAGATAGGGGGCCTAGAGACCGTATTCTTAGCATTCCATGGATGGTGTGTGCGGGCGCCGGGTCCATGGCGTGGCGGCGGGGGCGGGGGCGGGGGGAACACCCCGGCGGCGTCTGGGACTTGCGACCCAGCAGAGTAGGTTTAGGGTACACACCTTACTATGCGCATAAACGTGAACCTTCCACCGTCAACAATAAACGTAATATTTTTCCGTTTTTCGGTACGAACCCCTCCGAGCGAGAGTCTGACTCGCACTTGGACGGTTTCTATAACACTAAAGTTTCCTCCTTTTAAAGAATCCATTTTGTAGATATTTGAGATGAAGTCGGTTAAAAATAGAGAGAAAACTCATTCCCAGACGAACAAGGATTTGGTCTGACCTGAGAATCGAAGCGTGAAGAGGCATATGTTGGGGCCGCCAACTTGAGGACCACTGTCAGAAGTCTTACGGACTGTGAGCGTGGCCCCCAATCGATGCGCCACGGCTTTCCATCAGGCTGGCGACGTCAATTTGGCGGCTTAGTATAAAAAAAAAATCATACGCTACAACCGACGAATTCTACAGATAATCCAAATAGTCTTCTAATATGTACACTAGATGGCGTTGACCACTTTCCTGAATCGCGCTAAAGAAATTTGGGGTCAAATAAAAAACATTAGTAAATGTAATTCCTTATTTTTAATAGTTATTGTATAATAATAATAATAACGCGGGCAGTTCCTTCCAAATGACACAAGTCACATGCTAAATATATTAACACTAAAATTTTCATTTATATACAGAACAATGTTTTTAATTTAATTTCACTCGTTTTTTTTATAATCAAAATATATTACGATATTAGCTGCAATAGGCACTATGACATATTTTATAAATGACATTTTGTAGGAAATTTTTCGAAAATGTTCACCGTAGACTTATGGGACGTTTATAAAACCCCAAAAATAGTCGTCAAATAGAAAATTATTTTAAGCATTTAAAAAATTAGTGCATTTTTAATATACAGCCCAGCGGAAATATCTGTGAATCTGTCATAATGACGTCATGAAACTGTACGGTATAATAAGCGCAACGAGATTTTTTTTAAATAAATAAATAAATATTCACGGACATTTCACACAAAGCTATCTGATCCCAAAGTAAGCTAGGAATAACCTGCTTGTGTTATGGGTATCAGACCACGGATATTAATACTTATATACTTTTTTTTTAAATACATACATATTATACATAGAAACACCTGGACTCTTGAGACAAACATTTATGGGTCACACAAATATTTGTCTCCGGTGGGAATTGAACCCACGACCTCCAGCGCCGCAGGCGGTATCACTACCGACTGCGCCACAGAGGCAGTCAAATGAATGAATGAATGTGAATGTGCTGAAATTGGTCAGTCAATGGAAAATGGCCGATCACAAGTATATTTCTATCACGCGCGGGTTATACTGGAGAGGCGACAACGGGGCGAGGTGCGGGGAAGCGCGAGGGGAAGCCAGGGTCGCTAACATTTCCGCCGGGTCGATTGCAAAAGTGTTATACTGTATTTCAATAGCTTTGCGCAAAAATGTAAACAAACACATTTGATCTTATACATCCATAGTTACTTGCAATTGAATATTTACCCTGATTATATTCCAGTATCGAGGAGTCATACAGTGTTCTTACAATCATTTCGACACCAAATAACTTCTTTATGATATTTATTTTCATTTAAAATACCACCTCAGGGTAGTAAAAAATTCAATGATTTTTCATACTATATTTTTCTACTCATCTGTCTTAGACAACGATTGTCAAAACATGACATGTTTACATTATTGCCAGATCGGGCAGGATTGGACTATATACACAAAATAATAAGTAAGTACAGAAAGCAATCTACATACAAAGTGCGCTCGAGCTACGCACACATAGACATCGCTCACGGAGTTCACAAACACGAGGTTAGAGGATTTTCAAAGTAATTTCGATGCTGGGTAGTGCGCGAGTGTGCATAGCCGAGGGTAGTTTTGAAAAAAAGTACATAAATAAGATTGCGATCTGTATGGTCCGGTCAGTTAATATATCTTTAGCACTTAGGTTCCCAATTTCGATTGCTGTGCCCCAATAAGTTTTTTTTTTCTCCTATGTACTTTACTCCAAACTTACTTTTTTCTTTCGCTGCCGTTTTATTAGGGTGTGGCCATTATTTGAGATGTTGAACGTTGTGGAAGTAACAACAATACGATAAGTTAAGAACAGTTTTAAGATAAGTTTATAGTATTGAATTGGAAATTTATGTTTTTATTATAAATGCATTATATTACATTACAGCTCGTTCGCTCTAACTTTGCCGTTCGGCTCCATACTAAAGTCGAATTTTTAGTTAGACGAAGTAAATTGACAGCCACTAATGTCACTTCTTCATACAATGTTGCTTATTTGCTATGACGAAGTGACATTAGCTACTGTCAATTTACCTCGTCTAATTAACAATTCGGGTATACGCCTCAACGCCAGCGGCAAAGTTAGAGCGAACGGGTAGTATAGTCGATTTTAAAACTATCACTAAGTAACTCTTCTTGGCTCGAAGGACCTAATTATTTGGTCCTTCGAATCGGTTAAAAAGTTAAACTTTATAACTCACTGGATTTTAAGGGTTCCGTTCCCAAAGGGTAAAACCGGAACCCTACTGAGACTTTGTCGTCCGTCTGTCTGTCTGTCCGCCATGAGGCTGTATCTCATTAACCGTATTAGCTAGAGAGCTGAAATTTTCACAGATTATGTATTTTTGTTGCCGCTATAACAATAAACTATAATATACTTGCAGATATTTTGCCTTTTAGCCCTGTCTATAAATTAGAGTGCCGAGGGGCTTATGGCGAGACTTTGTCTGTAGCTGTGACTCTGTCGCATTAAACTACGTCACTAGGACATGTGGATCATCTGTTCAAAGGTTGAAATAAAACAACAATGACAACGTCAATCGGATTGAATTTTCACTTTCACAATAAACGTGTAGAGGGGCAGCCTGGTGAGAACGATCTCACGGCTTTCTTGTTTTTGGTACGGAACCTTCCGTACGCAAACCGACTCGCGCTTTACGATTTTAGTATTTATTCATACTTTGGTCCGTTTTCGACTTATAAACACTTTTCAATAACAAATTTTCAAAATATTTGCTCGCGAAAAAAGAAATGTACAGAATGTCCTACAAAATGTCATTAAGTCAAAGTGCAATCACCATACAGAATTTGACAGTCCATATCCGACACGACGTAACGAAGTGGACGGCGCACACTAGTGGTGTTCTCAGACTGCGCCTGTGTTTGTTTCGCTACTTACTATCTGGTAGGTAATCAGGTACTCCGGGTATGCCTGGAAAAAATCAAAAAAGTACTCAAAAATATGGTTCTTAAATAGGTACCATAGATAGACACTGGGCAATCTCTACTACGAGTATTATAAAATTGTAAAATTTGCTGTGAAGGTATATTCAAGACTAGCTGACCCCGCAACTTCGTTCACGTCACATAAGATGTATGAAAGGAGAGGTATTTGTTTATCAGACTCATCAAGCAGCGCGTGAAACTGCCCTGTTTGCTTAATCATAAAATAGCTTAAAGATTAAGTCTATTTTAAAACAATTCAGTCCGCGCCGAAGGCGTGTTGTTTTAAAATAGTCTTAATCATTAAGCTCTTTTATGACTAAGCCAACACGCCAGTTTAGATTTACACTCACATTTAAAGAAACCCCTACAATTAAAATTTTCTAAATATCTGATTCTTAAAAGTATTAAGTATAACTTTTTTATTTATAAACCGATTGACATGAAATAAACGCTAAGTGTTAAGTGGAGCAAACCTCAACACAATAAAAAAACCGCATTGCAATCGGTTAAGCGGTTACTGAGATTAACGTGCACAAACGTACAGACAAACAGTCAAAAATTCTAAAAAATCATTGTTTTGGGTTTTATTGCGTTCATAAATCCCCCCTATAATATTTTTTCTTATTTATCTTCCATGTACAGACAGCGACCTGTTACGATTTTATTATATGTATTGATATTAATAAATAAATTATAAAAACATAAATGTTTTCGATTAATTTAGGGCTTCTGAGTTGAAATCTATGATTTTTATTCATCGTGTTTGTTGGTTTATTTGTTCGGGGTTGGAGCAAAATTCAGTGGCTTGATCATAATAAATTGTACTATTAGGATTTTGTAGATATTTTTTCTACTTCAATATTGCTGTATGTTCCATCAAAATCGTTTCAGCTGAAATGATAATACAGCTTGCTTAATAAAAGCCTATGCGTCGGATAGGCCAAATTTGTTTGGTTAATAGTTATAAAAGTTAAAATCATCTTGCGAACGAAGTCGCGGGCAAAAGCTATTTGTATATTCGTAGGAAATACTGAAGCTAGTGGGACAACAGAATCTGCATTTATCTACATACCTGCTCGCCCCTATACACCACGTACTCCGGGAAGCACAGCCCGCCCTGGGAAGGTCGTCCCGCCACCGAGTGGTGACCGGGAGGCGCGTGGGCCATCTTCATGGCCGACATTAGTTGGAAGCCGCGGCCTAACGTCACTCGGCAGAGGAGCATTTGTCTGAAACAAATACGAAATTATTATTATTACGCTCCCAACGAAGCACAGATCCTATTAGAGATAATTTTGAAAAGCAATTAGTATGCCGACTAAATCACAAATTTTAATGTGAAAAAATTTAGGCCTCGAGCAGGATTCGAACCTGCGTCTTCTGGTTTGCCGGACCAGACGCCCTAACCATTGGACCACCGAGACACTGCTCTCGACCGTCAATTCGTCCCCCCAACGTCTCCCCAAGACGTAATAAGGTGAAAGAATTGACGGTCGAGAGTAGTGTCTCGGTGGTCCAATGGTTAGGGCGTCTGGTCCGGCAAACCAGAAGACGCAGGTTCGAATCCTGCTCGAGGCCTAAATTTTTTTACATTAAAAAAAATCACAGATCCTATTGAAAGTTGGAATCAAATAAATAAAGGGGAGTGTTCTGAGAAGCCCTTCAACTTAATCCCACAACGCTTGCCGAACAGATGTGCCACTGTTTTACACTAGAGAGAATCTTCACCAAAACCGAGCGAACCAGATCACTCATACTTAAAGAATTCGGGACTTCAGGCTGTATACTGTATTTCAATAGCTTTGCGCAAAAATGTAAACAGACACATTTGATCCTTATATCCATAGTTACTTGCAATTGAGTATTCACCCTGACTATATTCCAGTATCCAGGAGTCATACAGTGTTCTTACAATCATTTCGACACCAAATAACTTCTTTATGACAGTTTATTTTCATTTAAAATACCTACTCAGGATAGAAAAAAAAATCAATGATTTGTCACACTATGTTTTTCTACTCATCTTAGTCCAGTCATTACGTCGAAAAAATCGGGTTAGAAATGCAAATGAACCGAGAAAGCCAAATTTTGGATATTACGTGGGGAGGGGCTAGAAAAGCTTAAGTTCAAATTGTCGACCAAAATGGCCTGGTGGGTTTTCCGCCATCTTGAAAAAAGGGTTATATTCAGTTTTTTCATCATAATTCGGTTCCCCGTTGAGATACGGAAATTTTAACAGAAAGTTTTTTGTTGCTCTTTATACGATCTACAATTAAAGTCTACACATTTTTCACGTATCGATCACCGTTATCGAAATATCGATCCAAAAAGCCATAAATTTGGGGAGAAAAAATTGTTTTTAGCTATTTCCTTCTTTCTCGTGAAAGATATCGAAAAATGTCCAGAATCAAAATTGGTGAGCGTGTTCAGACCTACAAATTCGTTTTTTTATTTTTTATTTTCCATAAGAATTACGACCTCTACGGCGGCGCAAAGTCAGTAAGACTGTGCCCGGTTTTGATTTAGCCGCTCGCACGGTTGTATCCATACGTCAAAATGGATGAATGGTTGTTCAAACAATTATTGCAATACAAAATAAATTAATAAACCAGCCAAATTATAAATCAAACACATGAAAATTATTGATCAAATAATTTTTATGCAGCAAAAAACAATAATTACAGGTGGTAATTTTTTTCACATGTTTTTCGCCGTTTCAATGGTCCTGGCTGTAGAAGTTCTTCCTCGGTAGACTCTTCGAGTCGTGAAAACTCTTGAATCGCAGTAAATGATGCTGGGACGGTAGAAAAAACATAACCGTTTACGACCACCATACAGAGCGATAAGGAATAGTTTTCCCGCGCAAGCTAGCATCTCCGGATCGACCTTTTCTTGCTTGAATAGTTCTACCGATGACCAGAGGTTCGGGTTCTTCTCGAGGGTGCTGATGAATTTCGACTTTCCAATATTTTAAAAAAACGACGTGGTGTCACAACCGCTGAAAGCATGGATGAAAAGAATGTTCTCAAGAACAGACTTATCATACTTGAAACTATTCGGAGAGTATAGTTTTGCCGGTGTTTTGCCTCTAGCTGGTTTGCGAAAAAAAATTTTTTTTTTGTCCTGTGCAAGTCCGGAAATTAAAACCAATAGATCGATATCTTCGCCGACGATTTCCACAGAGTCATAAAACGATGCTTCTCTAATTGCTGTGGTTACAATGAGGGTATCAGCATCCTCATAAGCCTGCTCTACTTTTATTTCGGTATTTGTAAAATAACGGCGAAGCATTTGTATCAAGTTGTTTTTATTTTGGTCCCTTGCAAGAAACTTCTCCTGGCTAACTTTCAGAGCAGTAGTTTCATCAAACGTGAACTCTGGTGATTGGTTCTTCCTTGAACGTCGTGCCCTTTCCGAAGATTTGTAGGTCTGAACACGCTCAACAATTTTCTTTATGGACATTTTTCGATATATTTCACGAGAAAGAAGGAAATAGCTAAAAACAATTTTTTCTCACCAAATTGCGGCTTTTTGGATCGATATTTTGATAACGGTGATCGATACGTGAAAAATGTGTAGACCTTAATTGTAGATCGTGCAAAGAGCAACAAAAAACTTTCTTTTAAAATTTTCGTATCTCAACGGGGAACCGAATTATGATGAAAAAACTGAATATAACCCTTTTTTCAAGATGGCGGAAAACCCACCAGGTTATTTTGGTCGACAATTTGAACTTAAGCTTTTCTAGCCCCTCCACACGTAATATCCAAAATTTGGCTTTCTCGGTTCATTTGCATTTCCAAATGTATATAATGACTGGACTATCTGTCCTATACAACGATTGTCAAAACATGACACGTTTACATTATTGCCAGATCGGGCAGGATTGGACTATAGTAACAACACGAGTAACGATTGAACACTAACTTTATTGCAATACCCACTATACATTATACATAATACAATGTATTATAATATTAAATAGAATTATATAGAAGCTTCACACTTTGACTGCCTCTGTGGCGCGGTCGGTAGTGATACCGCCTGCGGCGCTGGAGGTCGTGGGTTCGATTCCCACCGGAGACAAATATTTGTGTGACCCATAAATGTTTGTCTCAAAAGTCTGGGTGTTTCTATGTATAATATGTATGTATTTAAAAGTACGTAAGTATTAATGTCCGTGGTCTGATACCCATAACACAAGCAGGTTATTCCTAGCTTACTTTGGGATCAGATAGCGTTGTGTGAGATGTCCGTGAATATTTATTTATGAATATTTATTCACAACATATCACTGCACAGGCGAAATACCATTTATTTACATGCGCTGACGTTTCGAATGCGTTGCAGCACTCGCAGTCCAGTCAAGTAGCACCCCATATAGCTGTCATCTCAGTTATACTGGGTGTAACAAAATTGTCTCTCTAAATGAGATAACTTAGCATCGGAAATCAAATACAAATATTTAATAATAAAACCGGCCAAGTGCGAGTTGGACTCGCCCATGAAGGGTTGCGTAGCAGCAAGTAACATAATATAAAAGTTGTTGTAGTTCATTGTAACTACTTTCATTGTTGTCTTAACGTTCGCAGTGGTAGTGATTTTTACAGGCGAAAATTGCGGTTTATGACGTATTAAAAAAAAACTACAAACTCGATCTCGTTCGAACTAATTTTCGTTGGTAGTTTTTATGGTAATGTACAGTATATATTTTTTTCAGATTTATCATTCTCTTAGTTTCGAAGTTAGAGGGGGGGGGGGGGGGACACACACATTTTTCCACTTTGAAAGTGTCTCTTACGCAAACTATTTAGATTCGAAAAATATGATGTTAGAAACCTCAATAGCATTTTTGAAGACCTATCTATAGATACGTATGGGTTTGACGAAAAAAATTTTTTTCAGTTTCAGTTCTGAGTATGGGGGACCCCCAAAATGTACTGCTTTTTTTCTAGTTTTATGTAAAAATCTTAATGCGGTTGACAGAGTACATCAACTTACCAAGTTTCAATGGCATAGGTCTTATAGTTTCGGAGAAAAATGGCTGTGACACACGGACGGACAGACAGACAGACATGACGAATCTATAAGGGTTCCGTTTTTTGCCATTTGGCTACGGAACCCCAAAAAAGGGGGTTAATTTTTTTTTTGTCGCACACGTTTGTTGTTAAGAATTCGTTTTTTACCGCGGCAATTCGAGGTAACATGGTCGCCGTGGCAAAACAAACACGGAGCACCCGTCTGGCTGTCGTTGTCGCTTTCTACTGCCGATCAGTAGCGATAGAAAGGGTGATAATGAAAATTTATAGGACCTTTAAAACTGATTTACGGTTAAAGTATTCATGTGATTTTTTTTCTTCATTTTTGTAATGTTTCTTGACTGATGCCACGTCACGTGACGAAATTTGGAGAGTCAATTTTGTTACACCCAATATACAAGGCGTTTGAGCTGCAAGTTTTTGGAGCTAATCTTCAACAAGCAGTACATGCTCAGTGGCGGCCGTAGGTCTGTTGTGAGTCCCGGGACCGATCCGAGGGCTTACCCGGGACTCCCAACCACAGGTTGTTAGGCGTTACGTTAGGTTTTTTAGTCGGTAGGAGTCCGGCATAGCATCCACTGAGAATTTTACCTCACGTAAAAAAAAGCAGTACATGCTTCACCTGACGGATCACTCGCTAATTCATGATCGTCAATATGGCTTTAGGGCGAAATGACTAACGGGTGATTTGTTTCTGAGCGTAAGTAACATACAGCTCGCGCCACGTAACTTTGCATCTACGAAGTTCGTTCATTCGCGCCGCAGTTAGGAGTCTGTCAAGCGAGTCTAGTCCACAGCCATTTTGCTGATTTCTTATAATGGCAATACTATTATCTGTCACAAATTCTTGCAAATTCTGTTGTTAACCTCAAAACATTTCAGTTTTTGTTAAGTTTTTAATTTAATCATGACGAAACCTATCAAAAGTTATGTCAGGAGCCTGTTATTTACTATAATAAATAAATATAATCAAGTAACGATTGATTCTGACAACGAGTTTGATACTGACAGTGATTTCTCTCATGAAGGCATTGAATTTCTTGATTCTATTGAGAAATGTTTAATTTTTAATTTATCCCAAATAATTATTTTTATCAAAATTTCAAGTAAATAAGTTTTCAGCGTGCTATATCGTGTTGACAACTAAAAGATTTTTGAATTTGCCGCGTTTTTCGAGGGACAAGACTCGCTTGACAGACTCTATGCACTATTAGGTATCACAGAGTAAACTACTGCGCAGCTGAGGCGGGAGGGGCGCCGCATCCGAACTTCGCAAAGTTATGTGGCGCGAGCTGTACATTTAAGGTGACGCTATAGACGCATGGCAAGTTCTTGGCTATTAATATAATTCTGACATAAGTAAAACACTGACATCGATAATCTCATGGTTGAACAATAATAATCTAAAATGAACACTAATTAGACGAAAATAATGCACTTTGGTCAAAAACAACAGAATCGATTTAATATTAACCTAATACATGATAATATCTTAATAGAAGAAGTAAAAATTGCTAGTTTTCTTGGATTAACAATCAATCAATACATATAATAAAATCGTAACAGGTCGCTGTCTGTACATGGAAGATAAATAAGAAAAAATATTATAGGGAGGCTTATTGAACGCAATAGAACCCAAAACAATGATTTTTAGAATTTTTGTCTGTTTGTCTGTATGTCTGTATGTCTGTATGTCTGTATATCTGTTTGTCTGTACGGTTGTGCACGCTAATCTCAGTAACCGCTCAACCGATTGCAATGCGGTTTTTTTATTGTGTTGAGGTTTGCTCCAGTTAACATTTAGCGTTTGTTTTATGTAAATCGGTTTAGAAATAAAAGAGTTATAACACTTTTAAGAATCAGATATTTTGAAAATTTTAATTGTAGGGGTTTCTTTGAATGTGAGTGAACCTAAACTGGCGTGTTGGCTTAATCATAAAAGAGCTTAATGATTAAGACTATTTTTAAACAATTCAGTCCGCGCCGAAGGCGTGGACTGAATTGTTTTAAAATAGACTTAATCATTAAGCTCTTTTATGATTAAGCAAACAGGGCAGTTTCAGACGCTGCTTGATGACTCTGATGAAGAAATACCTTTCCTTTCATACACCTTATGTGACGTAAACGAAGTTGCGGGCTCAGCTAGTAGATAATAAATTGACTTGGAAAGAACACATTGAGGCACTTAGTAGGAGAATCAGTAGCCTCTCATATGCTCTGTATAGGCTTGCATCCATTGTTAACAGTCGTGTACTACTTTCAGCATATTATGGGCTTGTTGAATCGGTTCTTAGATACGGCATAATATTTTGGGGGAACTCGACAAACAAGGACGTGATTTTCAAAATGCAAAAACGCTGCATGCGTGCCATGTTTGGGATTGAAATCATGGAAAGCTGTAGACCACTGTTCCTTAAATATAAATTTTTAACAATGCCGTCGCTCTATTTAATGGAAGTGGCTCTCTTTGTAAGGAGCAACCCACGTCTCTTTCCCCGCTTGATGGATAAAGTTGAGCGAAATAGACGTCACAAGACCCGATTGTGCGTTCATCCCTCTAAAACAGAGCTACTACATAAAAGTGTTGTATGCATGGCGCCATTAATTTATAATAAACTGCCAAGGACAATAAAAATGCTCAACACAAATAAATTTAAGACTACTCTTAAGAGAATGCTAACTGAGAAATGTTATTATAGTGTCACTGATTTTCTTGAAGATAAAACTCTTTTAAAGTATAATGTTGATATATGACTACTGCATAGGTTTGAGGATTTGAGGAATAATGAGATTATGCATGTATCTACTTAATGCTCTTGATTTGTTATTTAATTTTGTAATAATAAGCCATCATATTTGTATACCAAGTTTGCTTTGGTGAAACATGATGACACAAAATGTATATTTAAGATCTGCGTGTATAATAAGCACTTAGCCATGTACTTATTGTATTGTACCCACACATGTTTTTGCAAATAAATTATATCTTATCTTATCTTATCTAGTCTGGATCTTAGGAGGTGAAAGAAGATAATAATAAGTTTAATAATCATACCTGTGACAAAGATAGCAGCTCCTATCTTTATGAGCAGGACATCCAGATCCGCCACCGAATCCATACACATACTGGTTGCTTTTGGACGAGTGCTCCGCGAAGTAGATACCAGCGCCGAACATACCGCCTGGGGACGAAATAGTTTATATAGACCAGCGCCATCTGTTAGTGAAAATCTGAGGCTTCCGCCGAACAACCGGCCGTTTGGTACAGCGGCAATTAGAGGTAACATTGTCGGCGCGGCAAAACAAACCACGGAGCTCCCACCTGGCTGTCGTTGTCGCTCTCTGCTGCCGCTCAGTAGCGATAGAAAGGGCGATAATGAACATTTACAGGACTTTGTGTTCATGTGATTTCTTTTTCTTTTTTGTTTTTTTTGTCTGATGCCACGTCACGCGCCGAAATTTGAACAGTTAGTTTTGGAACACCTTATATAGAACTAGCGTTCCCGTTTGCGTGGGAATACGGGAATAAAAATAGCCTATGTTCATTTCGGATTTCCCAACTGGGAATAACGTAGCGTCCCAACAGTCAAAGAATTATTCAAATCGGTTCAGTGAGCCTGTTCAATTGAAACAAACAATTAAATCTTTCCTCTTCATAACATTAGTATAAATTATATAGCGCCATCTTTTGGTAAAATTGGGGAGACTTTACAGGGCTTCCTTCTGATGAGTCAAAAACTTTACAGGCTCCATCTGCTGGTAAGTTTTGAAAGTATTTACAGCGCCATCTGTTGATGAGTTTGCAAAGACTTTGCGGCGAATTTTTGTATGAAATAGACGTGGATGAAACATAATATTGGTAGTGTAACCGCCTGCCGCGCTAAGTTCCTAGGTCGGGCGGCTTGAAAAATTTCAACCGTGAATTGTCATAACCTGCCCCTGTCCATTTCAACACGGCAGTAGGCTCACACCTATTACATCAATCTAAAATACCTAGGTTAAATATGGAGTACAGTTACGCCTGCCTACCCCTTCGGGGATAAAGGCGTAACTATACTGGGTGTAACAAAATTACCTCTCCAAATTTCATGAGATGACTTGGCATCGGAAATCAAATACAAATATTTAATAAAAAAGGGGTGTAAATTTTTTGTCGCACATTAAGAATTCATTTTTTACCGCGGCAATTCGAGGTAACATGGTCGCCGTGGCAAAACAAACACAGATCACCCGTCTGGCTGTCGTTGTCGCTTTCTACTGCCGCTCAGTAGCGATAGAAAGGGTTAAAAAGGGAATTTATAGGAACTTTAAAACGGTTTTACGGTTAAAGTATTCATGTGATTTTTTGTTCTTAATTTTTGTAATGTTTCTTGACTGATGCCACGTCACGTGACGAAATTTGGAGAGGTAATTTTGTTACACCCTATATGTATGTATGATTATGCTATTTTTGATTTACGTGCACGTCGATTCTAAATCTGTGAACTGAGATTTAGATCAGATTCCAGCTAAAATAAAAATTGAAATTCATAAGTGTTACTTTGTATCCCAAGTGAATAAAGATATTTTCATTTTTCAGCTCGTTGAAAATGCGATTCTAGTTCGGTGAACTGCGATCATAATTCGGTGAACTCACCGATATAAGCGTGTCGTTCATCAAACCCCTTCTGCACAATGGCGTTGATGAAAGGCGACCCGTGGAACAGCATACGTTCGTTGGGTGAGCCCGCTTCCTCGCATACTTCCTTTCTTCTGTGCTGGTAGCGCTCCCATAGGCGGCCGTTTACTAACTTTTGTATCTGTGGGAAAAGACTCACTTTAATACATTGAAAAATAAATGTCGTTATAGGAACCAGCCTCAATCCCAATCTCAATTTTTTAATTTCGTGTGGTTGACTTGACAGCGAAGTCCCGTTGACTTCGCTGTCTATTACCAGGCTGTTACCGCCCTCTAGCGGCAGTTATGCGCAATTGTAGACGTGAATGAAGTTAGACGCAAAGCGGCCAAGGGACCGGAGGAGAGGAGGCGTGCGGTGGGGGGCGACGGCCAGCTGACGAGGGGCATCGGTCGCCGGCCTCGCCACATACGCTTACCCATCCACCGTGCACACTCGCTACCATTAGACATAGAATATTTTTTCGTATACCTTATACTTACATTTTGTAAAGTCAGTTAATAAAATTATTTACCATCTGATCAAGATTGAATAAACGTATTCATTGAAGAGCACCTCCTAACCTACCCAAGAATTATCTATCGCATACGGGAGCCGATTGCCAGCCAAGCTGAGGGACGACGAGCAGCTGCGCCAACACAGGCTGTGATAGCTAGTTTATTTTTTTTTGGTACGGAACCTTCCAATTCGATCCACACTCTGTCGGTTTCTTTTATAACTTTAATTTTTGATAAATAAATAAATAAAAATAAATAAATACATAAACTTTATATTTTTTTTGATATTATGCATCTATAGCCGAGGGTAAAATCGAAGAATTTGGAATAGTAACACCAGTGCGAGCTTATTTTTAGATCTATCCATAGCTTTTGACACAGTTTCTATGCAAATTTTACGGGATAAAATGAACGGACTGTGAATAAAAGATTACTCTAACGATTCTATTTGAGAGCTCCCTTACTAACATACAGAGAGTAAAAGTTGGGGATCAGTTGTCGAGTAATAAAATTATTTTATCTTGTGGAATTTCACAAGGCAATATTCTGGGTCCCACACTGTTTCAGATATCTGTGAACGACTTATTAATTAAGTCTTTCAGACATACATACATATATAGTCACACTTTTATCCCCGAAAGGGTAGGCAGAGTCTATCAGACATATTAAAATATTTACATATGCTGATGACACTGCGATTGTATAAATGAATAGGAGCCTATATGTTTTTTCCAGACTATAATCTATCTCTTAACCAAATTCCATCCAGATCCGTTTAGTCGAGAGCGTGCACAAACATCCAAACATCCACACATCCATTTAATAACCATTACTAAGGATTCATACTTACCCTAACAACATTATAATGCGTATAGTTTCCTCCAGTGTGGTCTCTATGCGCTCGCACTGAAGCTTGCATCTCTCTCTCCACTATCGCGTACTCGCTCTCACTGCAGCCTTCTTCAGTAGGCAGAGTGACCTCAACCAGCGTTGTACCACCGTACCATTCTGGAAATAAAGCACAAAAACTGAAAAACACAATCTTCTTCTTCTCAGTCGTTGCACTCTTAACAGAGTGGTCGTGGTCAACAAGTTGAAGTGTTTGCGGCAGATATAACTTGCCTCACGATCTCTCGCCATTTCTCTCGGCTAGCGGACATCCTCGTGCACCCATGTAAGGGCCCTCCCACCAACGCTTTAACCTGGTCGGTCCATCTCATCGGTGATCGTCCTCGCGGCCTGGTACCCTCTATTCTGCCCTGCACAACAAGGCGCTCCACAGAATCATCACTCCGCCTGGAGACGTGTCCGAACAGTTTTAGTATACGAGTTTGTAGCAAGTTTGATAGACGCTGTGTAATGCCGAGCTCGTGTAGTATCGAGGCATTGGTGCGAAATTCTGTCCACGATACTCGCAGCATTCTCCTCCAGCACCACATTTCCAGAGCATCTATCTTCTTCTTTTCTTTTTCTCGCATCGTCCACGTCTTCGCTGCGTATAAAAATATGGGTAATATAAGTGTTCGCACAAGCCGGATCTTAGTTGCTGTGGTAATGTGATTATTCCTCCAAATGATTTTCATTTTGTCCATAGAGGTTCTCGTTATTGCCATGCGCCTTTTCACCTCACCCTCACATCCACCGTTATTTGAGATTAAAGCTCCCAAGTATACGTAGGTAGGTACTACATCGTAGTTCATAATCTGGGTTATTTCCGGCGAGTTGTCGTTAGCACGGTCGACAATCATAACTTTGGTTTTCCTGCGGTTTATTCTCAATCCAAAGGCAAGACTCACACGTTCCATTCTCAGAAGTAACTCCTCCAAGTGGTCTGGACTGGATGCAAAAAGGGTAGTATCATCGGCGTATCGCAAATTGGTAATTTTATATCCGCCAACCGAGGCACCGTCCGTCCAATTTTCCAGGGTCATCCGCATTATAAGTTCCGTATAGGTGTTAAAGAGGAGTGGTGATGCTATACAGCCCTGCCGGACGCCTGCACTGGGGTGAAAGTCTGCTGACAAAGTCTCGTCAACCCGTACCGATGCTGTACCCTGCTCGTAAAGTCCCCGTAGAAGACCCACCAGATGTTTCGGTGTGCCCATCTCCAAGAGGGTGTTCCACAGTTTCGGCCATCTAACCGAGTCGAACGCTTTGGAGAAATCAACGAAGCATATGTAAACCGGTTTCTTGAATTCTCGTGCCTTCTCGATTATCTGGCGCAGTATGAAAATTTGCTCTCTTGTGCCTCTTCCTTTAATAAACCCAGCCTGTTCCGGCGCGATCTCACGTGACAAAAACGACTTAAGTCGTTCGTTAAGAATATGTAACATAATTTTGCTAGAGTGAGATATAAGGGCAATTAAACGGTAGTTGTTACATATTCTCGTTGACCCCTTCTTGTGCAAGGGAGTGAAGACTGTGTGTGTCCAATCGGAAGGCCATACTCCTGTTTGCCATACTTTGTTACAGATAGTGTGAAAGATACTGACACCGTACTCTCCCATAGCTCTGATGGTTTCAATCGGAATTAAATCCCTACCAGTGGCCTTTCCGGTCTTTAAGTGTTTTATAGCTGCGCTAACCTCTGATTTGAGGATACCTGGTTCAATTTCAACTCCAGGTTTAGTAGATGGAAAATCCTCCGAGTGCGGGTCCTCAAATAAGGACTGGCAGTACTCTCTCCATACCTCAGAGATAGTGTGTATTTCAGTCACTACTTGGCCATTAGAGTCCTCAATTGCCCATGTTCTTGATGGTAGCGACTTTGTTATGAAACGGATCTTGTGGTAAAGGTCTCTGGACTCGTTATGATTGGCATGAGCTTCAATTTCCGTGCAAATGTTGTCATAGTACGCATTACAGTCACGCCTACACTCTCGTTGAATATGAGCAGAAAGTGAGTTTATGTCTCTCACGCTTGCACCCTTGGCTTTCATGGTCCGTCTCTCCTCAATCAGAGCGAAGGTTCTATCAGTAATCCAATGCTGCCGTTTACGTGGTTCAGGCGGCGGTCTGGATTCCAAGGCAGCCTTATTTATAAGATCCTTAGCTCTGTTCCAAAGTTCTCCTGGGGATTCATGAGGATGGTGTGTGTCTGCCCATTCGCACCAGTGGTTTTTGACAGATAGAACAAATTTATTGCAGTCCTTCACTTCAATCTTCCTTGACTTCACAAGGTTGCTAGGGGTCGTTAGTTTGACCCTTAATTTAAAAATCAAGAGCTCGTGATCAGACCCGCAGCTTGCTCCAGGTAACGTATGAGCATTTCTGATCGAAGTCCTCCATCTAGACTTAACCATCGCATAGTCTATCTGATTTCGATGTTTCCCATCTGGCGTCGTCCAGGTGTATAATCGTCGAGGGTGATGTTGAAACAGGCTGTTAGCTATCACAAAGTCGTTCTCGGTGGCAAACTGAATCAGACGTTCACCTCTATCATTGCGTTTTCCCAGTCCAAACTTTCCCGTACAGCTGCTAAGAAGATGAGCGTCCTTTCCTATTTTGGCGTTAAAATCACCCATGATGACAAGCAGTTCTCTGTTGGGGACCTTCGTAACAGCACTTTCCAAATCCGAATAAAAATTCTCCAGTTCCTCATCGCTTGCTTTAGTAGTGGGAGCGTAAACTTGTATCAGGTAGAGATTTGTTGGTGATGCTCTCAGTTTGACGCTAATTAATCGGTCACTTATGGTTTCGTAACCAATTACACCACTCCTCAGATGAATGGGCACCAGAATTGCCACGCCATTTTCACTTTTGTTGCCATTCCCAGAGTGGTAAACCACATGCGCGTCAGTTAGAAAATGTCCGCTATTCCGCCAGTGTGTCTCGCTCAACCCGCAGATGTTAATGGTGCACCTGGTTAACTCTTTCTCGACGACGTAGAGTTTGCCGGGGTCGAGTTGAAAGCCACGTACATTCCAAGTGCCTACCGTCTGGATATGACGTAACTTAATATATGGGGATCAGTAGCATTATTTCCATGAATAGTCTGATCCCTAATCTCTTCATGGCCGGTAACCAATTTGTCACCACGCGCCCCGGACGCAACGTGGCGCTGGTCGCTAAACGGATCGCATGGCATCGTTTCTCTATGTACCTTCATATCCATGTTGACTGTCTTGGGAAAGTAGTAGCAGTGGTTTCCCCTTGCCTTCTGCACCAGTTCTTTTTGAGGTTATTTATACCTCAAGGTCGCTGAGACCTCTTCTGACCAGTATCCTGGCCAGGAGTGTGGTTATACCGCCACTGCTCAAAAAACACAATAAATATTTTAAATAAAATAAATAAATATTTGAGGACATTCCCACACAACATCATCTACACATTATATTGATTGCGGGTCTTTTTCGCGTAAGCATTTTAAACTTCGCTCACCTCTCGACGTTTCGGCTATGTTACAATAGCCGTGGTCACGAGTAGACTGAAGTAGACGAAAAAGACCCGCAATCAATATAATGTGTAGTGCAAGTCGTGTGAGTTTAAAAACATCATCTAGTCCAAATTAAGCTAATATAAGCTTGTGCTATGGGATCTAGACGACTGATATACATACTTACATATTTCTAAATACATACATATTATATCCAAACTGCGAAACAAACATTTGTGGATCACACAAATATATGGACCGACCCAGGAATCGAACCCACGACCTCCAGCGCCGCAGGCGGTATCACTACCGACTACGCCACAGAGGCAGTCAAATAAACAAAAATAAAAAAAATACAAAATCCGGCTCGAAGGACCATTTTTTACGGAGTTCCCAGTATAAAATAATAGTCGACATTACGCGATTTCACCAGCGTAGTTCCAGTTCCCATGGGAATCTTATATTTAAAAATGAATCGCAAAATGTGCTGGTAAGGGCATAACTTCAGAACGGGTGGACCGATTTCACTAATTCTTTTTTTGTTGTGTAAGGTATTGTCAGGAGAAGGTTCTTATGGAAGAAAAAATATTGTATTCCCACGGGAACGGGAACTACGCGGGTGAAACCGCGTGACGTCCTCTAGTATGGGAATAAAATATAGACCATGTCATCCGGGGATAGTGTAGTATCCCAACAATGATAGAATTTTTCAACGGGTGAACGGACATGTCAGATCTTGGCCTTTTTCTGTAAAGACGGCAAGCGGTCAACAAGTGAATGCTCAATTCTATATACATACATATTATCCCCGAAGAGGTAGGTAGAGTCATACTATACGCCCACATTTCACCTTTTCGACTTTGCCCCACGTATTTTTTTATACCACTAGGGTGGCAGACAAGCACACGGCCCACCTGTAGGACTGGTGGTCACCGCAGCCTATGAACGTTTGCAACACCAGAGGCGCCATTCTCGCGATGCCGACCCTGTAAAAACCTTCTAAGGACCTATAAAGAACCCCATACTGAAGGCGTTTGGGAAAACCGAGGCAGGGAGATCATTCCACAACCTAAGCGTGCGCGGAAGAAAACCCCTATCGAATCTAACCGTGCTCGAACGCTCCGGACGTAGGGTGTGAGGACGAACTCCCTGTCTGTGGCGAGCGGTAACCGTATTGTCGTGTTGATATGGACAGGCGCAAATTGTGACTGTTTAATGTTGAAAATTTTCAAGTCAAGCCGCCCATATAAAGGCCTTCAACTTGGCTTAACGACTGCGATTATACTGGCAACCGGGACCAACGCCTTAACGTGCCTTCCGAAGCACGGAAACGCTCAAATAATTGTCACAAAGTGCCCTGGACGGTCACCCACCTAAGGACTAGTCACAGTGAAAGTTGCTTACTGTAGTGATCGTTTACAGAACACTGAGTCCGCGGGATCACGAGCGCTTCATACATACATACTATACCCGAAGGAGTAGGTAGAGGCATATTATTTGCCCACATTTCACCTTTTCGACTTTGCCCCACGTAACCGTATTGCCGTGTTGATATGGACAGGCGCAGGTTGTGACTGCCCGTTGTTGAAATTTTTGAAGCCGCCTAAAAAGGCCTTCAACTTGGTTAACAACTGGCATTTTGCCTGCCTCGGTTTTCCCAAACGCCTACAGTATGGGGTTCTTCAAAAGGGGTCTTAGAAGGTTTTTACAAGGTCGGCAGCGCGAGAGTGGCGCCTCTGGTGTTGCAAACATTCATAGGCTGCGGTGACCATCAGCCTGTCTGGTGACTCGTACGCTTGTTTGCCACCTTAGTAGTTATATATTTTAAAATTCACACATCATCAAATAACCTCAAGTCAAGCCGCCCATAAAGGGCTTTAACTTGGCTAACGACTGCCATTTTACTCAATGACATGGTCAATTCTATCAGCACCATAAGCCTTAGCACAGGGCGGAAACTCCATACAAAAATGTTCGTTTTCACCCACACTAATATACACGTAATGTGAATGCTTGAATCAAGCTTGAACGTGTGTGTGAGTATACTAGGGACACTAGCTATGGAAACAAAATAATAAGGAACAGAACGCAATCTCATGTATGTAGGTACTTTTTTTTCAAATCTACCGTCAGCTAAGCACAAATTAAACCAAAGCAATAGCACAAAGTACGTAGGTAGTAATACGTAATGCAACGCAGTGACACTCTCTCAAGTACTGACACGGCAATAGACACATCAACTTTGGTGGGGGGATGGGGAAGCTTACTCGGTGGGAGGCAGGGAGTTGCCGATCTGTATGTAATACTATTATATTATCTTTGACCGTAACATACCTGAAGATATAAGATAGAAGCGGTCGTGGCCCCGCGGACTCAGTGTTCTGTAAACGATCACTGCAGTAAGCAACTTTCACATGGCCGGTCCATGGATGGGTGACCAGCCATGTGATCACTTTGTGACATTTATTTGAGCGTTTCCGTGCTTCGGAAGGCACGTTAAGCCGTTGGTCCCGGTTGCCAGTAAAATGGCAGTCGTTAAGCCAAGTTGAAGGCCATACGGGCGGCTTGAAAAATTTCAACTGCGGGTCGTCACAACCTGCGCCCGGGTCGGCAGCGCGTGTGTAGCGCCTCTGGTGTTGCAAACGTCTATAGGCTGCGGTTACCAACCTTCCGGTGGGCCGTAAGCTTGTCTGCCACCTAAGTAGTATAAAAAAAAAAGACACTCTCTCAAGTACTAACACGGCAATAGACACATCAACTTTAGTGGGGGGATGGGGAAGCTTACTCAGGTGGGAGGCAGGGAGTTGCCGATCTGTATGTAATACTATTATATTACTAGCTGACCCGCGCAACTTCGTTTGCATGATAAATGAAGAACCGCTCGACCGATTTGCAAACTTCACATAAACCATCTACTAAATAGCCCGAACAAAGCCTAAACATTTGGTTTGGATAGGTGAGCCCATTCTTGAGTTATAAAATTACAACGAAAAGTGGCATTGATTTTTATATATATAGTTTATAGATCTTTGGCCGTAACATACCCGAGGCGGCCTGCAGGCTGTGTCTGGCGGCCTTCAGCAGGCGGTGCCTGTGTCCGTAGGCGGCCACACCCACGGCTCTGAGGTCCTCGTGGCACATCTCCGACAGGATGTCCACCGTGATCTGTTCTCGCTCCAGCACTGATGTCAGTTGCTCTAGACCGATGCTGTGGACAAATAAACAATGTTTATAAATATATAAATACTAGCGGACGTCACGCGGTTTAACCTAGTTCCCGTTCCCGTGGGAATACGGGAATAAAATATAGCCTATGTTCACCGCAAAGAGTGTAGCTTCCCAACAGTGAAAGAATTTTTTAAATCGGTCCGGTAGTTCCGGAGCCTATTCGTTACAAACAAACAAAAAAACGAAGAAACAAATCTTTCCTCTTTATAATATTATAGTTTAGATACAGACTTTTCCGTTAGTCGCCTTACGCTCGAGCTGATAACCCTGAAAAGCCCTTCTAATTTACTTTTTAAAGACTTACTGTAGGCGTTTGGAAAAACGTTTCATTCGAAGACGTTAAGCCAAGTTAAAGGCTTTATGAACAGATAAAAAATTCAACAGGGGTAGTAAGATCCTGCGAATGTCTATTTTAACACGGCAACAAGCTCACCGCAAATTTCTTGACACAACTTGTGAAATGTATGCGTACAGTATAATTCTGCCTACCTCTTCGAGAAACCTAGGGTATCTATTTTATACACCACTAAGTGGCAGACAAGCTTATGGACGTTTGCAACATCAGAGGCGCTACATAGCTTTTAGTCAGAAAAGATTCTCACCTAGATAGGAATGTTTGCAAAGACTCGGAGGTGGATAGAGCTGATGCGGGTCTACCGGCTGCGTCTTCCAAGCTGCCTCGGGAGCCTTCCGCCCAGTAGTTACTTGGCACCACCTGGTGGAAAATAATAATCTTTACTAATATATGCAGAGCATACATTACTCTGTAAAATGATTCGAATCACAGTCGTAAAATAATACCTTACTAGCTGATGCTCGCGGCTTCGCCCGCGTGAAATTTGGTTCCCGTTCCCGCTTCCCATGGGAACATATTCCCGGGATGCAATGTAGCCTATGTGTTATTCCAGACTATAATCTACCCCGGTTCTAAATTTCAGCCAGATCCATTTAGCCGTTAAAGCGTGATTGAGTAACAAACATCCAAACATCTAAACATCCAAACATCTTCACAAACTTTCACATTTATAATATTGGTAGGATAGTAGGATTTTAACAACACTGGCGGACGTCACGCGGTTTCATCCGTGTAGCTCCTGTTCCCGTGGGACTACGGGAATAAAATATATCCTATGTCATCCGGGGATAATTTAGCTTTCCAATGGTGAAAGAATATTTGAAATGGTCACAGTAGTATTCATTACAAACATAAAAAAATACAAATTTTTCCTCCTTATAATATGACTGTAGATAGAGTTTTAGTGGTACAAATGCAGTGAGTGAAAACACATAGGTCCAACTAAAAATTACTACTTTATACAGTGTCAATCATGGCGTCGTATATTAAGGTGGTGCTAGTCGCTATTTTGTCCATACAAACTTCGGGAGGGTATTACTCAACTGTTTGATACCCTACATACAACGTCAAACATTTTACTGTTTTGCCCCATCATAAACTTTGTCTGTACCGTTCAAAAAAATGGTATTTAAAAAACAATTAAAGAGATAGAAGTCATTAAAAATTCGATTTTTCTGCCAAATTTTTAGACAATTTTCCCTCTACTCCCACCTGTTCTGTTGACTAGTTCTGTTGGCAGAACTACTGGTAATTTTATTACCATTAGTTCTGTGAATTATAAGACTATGCCTTACACCTGGCTTACGTAAACTATTCCGATCACCTGTACTGTTGAGTAGTTCTGTTGGCAGGACTACTGGTAATTTTATTCCCGTTAGTTCTGTGACTCATAAGACTATGCTTTTACCCGCGACTTATCTTTCAACTATTCCCACTTGTTCTGTTACTTAGTAAGGGGATGATTGAGCCACGATTTCACTAAGTCTTCAGAAGTAGAGATCACAACAAATGAAGATCGTCAAAACGAATGAAGTTCGGCAAAACAATTGAAGATCGACAAAACAAATGAAGATCGGCAAAACAAATGACGGTCGTATAAACAAATAAAGATCGACAAAACAAATGAAGATCGTCAAAACAAATGAAGATCGGCAAAACAAATGAAGGTCGACAAAACAAATGAAGATCGACAAAAGAAATGAAGATCGATAAAACATATGCAGACCAATAAAACAAAAGACTACTCAAGTTGATAAGGTCAAAAATTACTTGCAGCCATATTTGGTAATCTAGATGGGATTACCATTCAAAAAAATAGGTGCATGCAATTCTCGACCTTAATGACACTTTTCTAAAAATGTGCTTTTAGGCGTTTATGGACATCGCTGATCACGAATATACCAAAATAAATAGATATTATGCATGCGATAACCATTTAAAAAAATTGGTGCAAGCAGTTCTCGACTTTATGAACAAGCATAATATTCATTAATTTTTTACATTGTCGTGATTAGTGATGTCTATAAACGCCTAAAAGCACATTTTTAGTAAAGTGTTATTAAGGTCGAGAACTGTTTGCACCTATTTTTTTGAATGGTAATCGCATCTAGATTACCAAATGTGACTGCAAGTAATTTTTGACCTTATCAACTTGCGTAGTCTTTTGTTTAATTGATCTGCATATGTATTATCGATCTTCATTTGTTTTTTCGATTGTCATTTGTTTTGTCAGTCGTCATTTGTTTTGTCGATTGTCATTTGTTTTGTCAATCTTCATTTGTTTTGACGATCTTCATTTGTTTAGTCGATCTTCATTTGTTTTGCCATGTATTGGTACCATGGACAGAACTAATGGGACATAAAATACCAGTAATTCTGCTAACAGAACTACTCAACGGAACAAGTGGTAATTGAATTACCATTTGTTCTGTGGACAGAACTAATGGGAAAAAGAAATTACCTGTAGTTCTGCTAACAGAACAGGTGGGAATTGCATTACCATTTGTTCTGTGAACAGGACTAATGGGAAAAAAATTACCAGTAGTTCTGTTAACAGAACTACTCAACATAACAGGTGGGAGTAGACGCAATTTTCTGGGTAAATAAACAATAAAAGGAGTATAAAAACTCAAAATCTAAGTCCGTTCCGACAAAGTTCAATTCTCAAAGAGTTCAGAGAACTTTATTCTAAGTTGATACATGAAGTACTTTTTTCAGAACACCCTTCCTACCAAAGGACCTTTGAATGAATGCATTATCGCAGCTTCTCGCTCTCACTATGCGATGTGAGGTGAAACAGCATGCTTATTTGACCGAGTTCGAGCGACCGACTAGCGCCGCCTTAAAGAGCGAACGTCATCGACATTTACAGCTAAGTCTAGGGCCGTAAGCTACTAAGGCTGCAGACACTGTCATAGGCTCACCTGATGAAAATTGTTCATTGTAGCTTATGAACGTTTGCAACAAGAGACGTGTTTCCCTCATCTTACAATCCCGCGTTCTTCAAGCGGAGCGTGAAGAGGCACACATAGCCGCCAACTTGAGGACCACTGTCAGAAGTCTTACGGACTGTGAGAGTGGTCTCCAATCGCTAGATGTGCCACGGTTTTCCATCAGTAGTGACGTCAATTTGGCGAGCTTAATATAAAAAAAAGTGGTCAGCTTGGCCTATAGACGCTTGCAACAACAGAGGCGCTTCCCTTGTGTTGCCGATACTGCAAGTACCTTCCAAGATATTTGAAGACTTTCTACAAAAACTGAGGCAGAGAGATCATTCCGCAATCTAGAAAGCCCCCATCGAAGTTCACCGTTCTCGAACGCTCCAACCTTCTTAAATATTGAAGAGTGTATGTATATATACATAATACCCACCGGCAGAGCCAACAGCACGGTATTCCCACTGGGCATAAGCACGGGCATATGCGGCGGCGGCAGAGGGGCTGAAGCAAAGACTTCTTTCTATATAAACTGAGGTAGACACGCCGTACTCTAACAAACGAGATTTCAAAAGCAATCCTCAAACACAACATGAGCTAAGACTACACTCACTTATAAATAATATTTACGTAATTGTCACCACAATAGCAATATACGAATAGAACAAGAGTAAAGAAGAAAGCGTATGGTCTCCGATTGCAAGCCGAGTACTCTCGAAGTTTTGACTCACAACAGTGCGAGCAACGCTGCCAATTAGCGCAGTTTATAGGTTTCAAAAATCAGTGCGTAGGGCATGTCTACCTCAGTTTATATAGAAGTCTTTGGACTGAAGGGGCCGCGTCATGGCGTTTGGCAGTGAAGAGCTGGCGCCGTTTGATCTTTCTATTTTATATACCACTAAGGAAGCAGACAAGGTTATTGGCCCATCTGATGGAAATCGTCACTGTAGCCTATGGCAATGCTTCCGATGCAAATACCTTCTAAGACTTTTGAATACTTACTAGAAAAACCGAGGCAAGGAGATCATTCCGCAATCTAGAAAGTCGCCATCGAATTTCACCGTTCTCGAACGCTCCAACCTTCCTAGATATTGAAGAATTCAAACTCAAAAATGTGTGTGTATGTTTGTATGTGTGAGTGCGTGAGTGAGTGAGTGCGTGCGTGCGTGCGTGCGCGCGCGCTTGCGCGTTTTTGTGTGTGTGTGTGTGTGTGTGTGTGTGTGTGTGTGTGTGTGTGTGTGTGTGTGTGTGTGTGTGTGTGTGTGTGTGTGTGTGAGAGAGAGAAAGAGTGTAAAAACTCACCGGCAGAGCCAACGGCACAGTATCCCCACTGGGCATAAGCACGGGCATATGCGGCGGCGGAAGGGGCGGCGGCAGAGGCGCGGAAGGGGCCGCGTCTCCTGCCGCCGACGTCATGGCGTCTTGCAGTAACGAGCGGACGTCATCCGCGCCGGCTAAGTCTAAGGCCGTTTGACCTTCCTGGTTTTTGAGGTACGGGTCTGCGCCGTGGGCCAGCTGAAATGTGGGTTTGTTTTGAAATTCGGCATAATTGTCCCTTCCACATACTAAAAATCTACAGATGTGAGGGTGTGCTAAGGGTGTAGAGGGGTTAAAGGAACACATTGAAGTAGATTGAAGTGCTCGTGGCCCCGCGGACTCAGTGTTCTGTAAAAGTGTGTAAACGATTACTGTAGCAAGCAACTGTCACTGTGGCCGGTCCTTGATTAGGTGACCGCCAAGTGACCACTTTGTGACATATCATTTGCGAAAGCTTCCTTGCTTCAAAATGCACGTTAAGCCATTGGTCCCGGTTGTCAGTAATAATGACAGCAGTAGGTCTTAAAAATTTTAACAGTGGGTAGTCACAACCTGTGCCTATCCATATCAATACGGCAATAGGCCCAACACCTAACCACGGAGGAACTATGTATTGTGTGTAAGTACAAAAGGTTATTTAACTTACCAGCAGCGACGCAAGTTGCGTCCGCGCTTTATGCGCAGCTTCATGCAGCGGCGTAAACCCCCACCTGTCCGCGGCGTTAGGCGGCGTACCGGCGCGTAACAACAACGCCGCCAACTCCACGTGTCCGTACGACGCCGCGTTGTGCAGGGGGACTAGACCGCCTTTGTCTCGAGCCCCAACTTGCGCACCTGCTGCTAGTAGCGCTTCGGCTACTTCGACGTTGTTGTAGCCCGCTGTACACCATTTACCGTTAGTGCACACGCACGCACGCACAAAGTCAGAGATTGGGAGGAAACGAAGAAGGAGGGAGGTTGGGCGGAGATCGGACAAAGCAAGGTGAGACAATAATGGGAGGTGAGATGATATTGTAGATGGCTTGCAGAGAAAGAAAAGGTAAGGAGAGAGGGGAGAGGCGAGGCAAGAGATAAGAAAGGTAAAGGGGAGGAAACAGGAGAGTAAGAAAGGGTAAGGAAGGGTATAGGAGTGATTTGAACATAGATATACATGTTTTTCTTAAAATTTGTATATTCGCGATGTTCAACAGAATCTTTCAAGAAAATCTTGTTAACTGGTAAGGTACACACTGCACATAGGCAAATCGGCACATGAAGAAAACGACCCAACGTGAAATACGTTTAGGAAGCTGCTAGTTATTCATATTACCGATTTTTGAGTTTCGTCTATACCCGGATTTGGAGTCAAAGGCCCGTTTTTTTTTACTGTTGGGAATAGTTATAATACTTTTTCCAGTTACCTAACCTCGTAAATTCATCATAGTCGCTTTCTGCCTCGTCCTTACATCAACTGGTGCAACGCTTATGAGGTCGATAAAACACAAAGTTTAAAAAGTACTTAAGAAGTCTGGGAAAATAAAAAAGATGCACTTGGTTTGTGCTGTGATCTGTCTAAGGCTTTTTGTTAAGTCCAACATAATATATTGATCAGGAAATAACATCATTACGGGCTAACGCAAACTCTTGATCTTCTGACTTCGTCTTTGAACTATAGAACTCAGAATGTAGAAGTTATTGGTACACGTTCTTATGGATTTGCAGTTTCTATGGGCGTTCCGCAAGGTTCAATTCTGGGGCCACTTTTATTTCAAATCTACATTAATCGCCTACTCTATTTCGTGGTAAACCACTTACTACAGAACTGTTTCAAATTAAACACCAAGATACCTATGACGACATCAACAATAATGTATGCCCAAACTACCACATACCTGCTAA
Source organism: Miltochrista miniata (assembly GCA_933228765.1). Taxonomy (NCBI): domain Eukaryota; kingdom Metazoa; phylum Arthropoda; class Insecta; order Lepidoptera; family Erebidae; genus Miltochrista; species Miltochrista miniata. The sequence goes on along the minus strand of OW121774.1, from coordinate 18,619,703 downwards.
ATGTAAAGGCGTCGAGTTCCTTCCGTGTGCGTCTCGACAGTTCACATTTTGTGGCGTGATTAGTTTCCTGTAACAATATCACATTGATTACTTCAAAAATGTAAAGGAAAGTGTTAAGATTCGATTATATTACTGGCTACGGCCGGAAACCACGTGTAAGCCCTTTGAAAGTTTCCCGGCAGACATTGGTAGTGACAGCGGTTTCGTTTAAGGGTTCGAGTGCTATCTCGTATTATTGGGAGATGGTTCTGGTGTTATACCGCCTCTTGTATCGTGAAGTGTGCATAGAATCTCCTGCCACGCTGTCGTCTTGAACCTGCTTCTGTGCGAACTTCGAGCAGGTCTCCGCGAAGTCCACAGGTCCCCGGTCTCAGAGGCCTACAGAAGACTACTAACTTTTATACTTTCGCGTTGCATGATATTACAATCACTGACCGCCATTTTTATTCAAGATCAGTGCGTGAAGCTATAGAAATTAAAAAAACATCCCAATTTCAATAGAGAGAACGGTTACAAATTATCTGCGACGTGGAATCCAGTTATCAACATCACGCAATCTCGCTCGTTTGCACAGTCGGGTAGTGATCGGAATACGGACGGCTTTCAGAATAGGGACACTGTCAGCGTAGTGTGTACTACACTCTGTTAAAATTAGGTTGATAATTTTGACAACTCTTAATAGGCACCCCATAGTGTCTAATCGTTTATGAATCTATTCGATTATCGATCGCGTAAAATTTTAAATCGATAGTTACAAAAAACGGTTTTTGAAGTGAAACTTCTTTATCGGCGTTAGAAAAAAATTTGCGTCACGTCACGTCACGATTTTTGGTTACGCGCCATCTTTGTTCTGTTCCCCACCACGGTGGATTCGAATTAAGAGTACTTTATTCAGGGATAGCATGTCATTTAAGGGTTTTTGGACTTTTGGGCTTTTGGACTTTTGGATGGGACATTGGTACTTTGGGTCTTTGGAACTTTGAGACTTTGGGACTTTTAAACTTTTGAACTTTTGGACTTTTGGACTTTTGGATGGGACCTTGGTACTTTGGGTCTTTGGGACTTTGGAACTTTGGGACTTTGGGACTTTGGGACTTTTGGACTTTTGGACTTTTGGACTTTTGGATGGGACCTTGGTACTTTGGGTCTTTGGGACTTTGGGACTATGGGACTTTGGGACTTTTGGACTTTTGGACTTTTGGACTTTTGGACTTTTGGACTTTTGGACTTTGGACTTTGGACTTTTGGACTTTTGGACTTTTGGACTTTTGGACTTTTGGACTTTTGGACTTTTGGACTTTTGGACTTTTGGACTTTTGGACTTTTGGACTTTTGGACTTTTGGACTTTTGGACTTTTGGACTTTTGGACTTTTGGACTTTTGGACTTTTGGACTTTTGGACTTTTGGACTTTTAGACTTTTAGACTTTGGGACTTTGGGACTTTGGGACTTTGGGACTTTTGGGACTTTGGGACTTTTGGATGGGATCTTGGTACTTTGGGTCTTTGGGACTTTGGAACTTTGGGACTTTGGGACTTTTGGACTTTTGGATGGGATCTTGGTACTTTGGGTCTTTGGGACTTTGGAACTTTGGGACTTTGGGACTTTGGGACTTTTGGACTTTGGGACTTTTGGACTTTTGGACTTTTGGACTTTTGGACTTTTGTACTTTTGTACTTTTTGACTTAATTTAAGGTGAGGTGAAAATTAAGTTTATGAAGAAGTTTCACTTCTTACGTGTGTACACTAAGTACACGCAATTTTTTATTATTTTAGGTAATTAGGTAAATATAATTGGAATAATATTGTTTGTATTATACTAAGCTAATTATATTACAAATAAATATTGTAGATTAACTTTACTTGCATTTAAATGAATATTCTTAATTTCGATTTATTTGATTTATTTGTCAATGGTCAATTGTGCGTTATTGTCGGAAGACGCTTCACTACGATAAGTGGGCGTTACTCGTCTATGTGTTACGATAAGTTTTTGAAGTAAACTTGACATTAAAAAATACGATGCTTCATAGGCGTGAGGTGTCAAAATTATCAACCTAATTTTAACAGAGTGTAGTGCGTGGATGGACAATGCGAGGGTAGATTTGAATGATTCTACCTCGCAATCGGAGTGACACCGCCTCTTCAGTCTGCTTGTGACCACGGCTGGTGCAACCCAGCCGAAACGTCAAGCCTCAATCTTAAGGTATGCATGATCGCGTTAATACCCGTTTTATATAGTTACTAGTTGACCCTCGCAACTTCGTTTACGCCACATAAGGTGTACGAAAGGAGAGGTAATTCTTCATCAGACTCATCAAGCACCGTGTGAAACGGCCCTGTTTGCTTAATCATAAAAGAGCTTAAAGATTAAGGCTATTCTATATCAATTCAGTCCACGCCTTTTGCCAACACGGCCGTTTAGATTTACCCTCTCATTCAAAGGGACCCTTGAATTCTAGGTTTGGCGAAAGTTGAGATACCTCCAATTTCTGAACCACAAAACCCTTAAGCTTGAAACTTGTGTGAAACAATTCTTAAAGTACTCCCTTTATGACACCGAAAAAAAATTGGAATCGGACCTCGCATTGAGAAGTTACAACTAAAAAATCATTTTGTCTTTCATCCCCTCTCCCACAGGAACCGGGCAAAATATCGGGATCAAAAGTATCCTAGAACTTTCCTCGGATTATAAGCTTAGATTGTACCAAGTTTCATTCAAATCGATTCCGTAGTTTCGGCGTGATACTTATTCGGGATACAGACAGACAGACATGAAAATTTTAAATTACATTTTCGGCTTCAGTATCGATTAGAGAATGCCCTACGATTAAAATTTTCAAAATATCTTCCATGTACAGACTCTCGACCCTCAACAGTTTTATTATAAGTATAGATTAACTACAGAAGACTAGCCTTCGAAGCCCTCACCGAAGACTGCATAATCTCGGGTGGGAGAGTTCCCCTCCCACCTAAGACTAGTACACATTACCTAGCTCGCGCGAGGTCTCCTCTCTTGGCCGCGTCCAACAAGGCAGCGTCTCCCCGCAGCGCGTCTGCAGTGTCGCAGTCTCCCGCCCGCACTAACTGGAGGGGGGTTAGGCCGTCGCGGTTTCTTCTGTTTGGGTCGGCGCCGTGCTAGAAAAAAATAAAAAGCTTGAATATATCCGGTGATAGAAAATAGTAATCTTAATCCTGATCACCAGTTTGGATTCAGAGAAGAAAATTCAACAATGGACCAGGTTCATGGGATAACTATTATAATAGAAAGAGCGAGAGACGAAAAAACCGCCAGACCCGGGTTCTATACCAAAAAAAAACGGCAAATTATCACGTTTGTAAATTTTATTATTTTTCTAATTTTAGTATTTTTTGTTACAACGGCAACAGCAGTACATCATCTGTGAAAATATCAGTTCTCTAGATATCATGGTTTCCGGGATACAGACAGATAGACCGCGTGACGGAGAGACAGACAAACAGACGGACGGCGAAATCTTATGAATAGTCCCGTATTTTACCCTTTGGGTATGACATCTTAAAAGGAAGGATGTCCCAGGTTTACCGACAGACTTTCGGGACAGGGTTCGCGTACCATCCCGCGTCTTTGGGTTAACACATGTTTTAAAGAAATTCTGAAAATAAACGGTTATTAATATAAGTATTTTTTTTTGTTTTACATAAGGGAAAATCCTCATGGATGCTATGCCGGACTCCTTCGACTAAAAAACCTCAAGGTCTAACAGCCTAAGTTGGGAGCCCCGGGTAAGAACTCGGAAGGATACCTCAGGACTCCCAACAGACCTACGACACAAATTAGAGATAGTACAGATGGAAACCTCATGTACCTATGTACTTTTTTTCACACCTACTCTCTGCTACACTGATTTGTTCGCGAGTGGCGCACAAATCGGTATCGAAAAGTCTGTTGAGGAGCGCCTGACCTCGTGTCTGTGAATGAGTTGTCTATGTGTGCGTAGTGTCTGTGAATGAGTTGTCTATGTGTGCGTAGTGTCTGTGAATGAGTTGTCTATGTGTGCGTAGTGTCTGTGAATGAGTTGTCTATGTGTGCGTAGTGTCTGTGAATGAGTTGTCTATGTGTGCGTAGTGTCTGTGAATGAGTTGTCTATGTGTGCGTAGTGTCTGTGAATGAGTTGTCTATGTGTGCGTAGTGTCTGTGAATGAGTTGTCTATGTGTGCGTAGTGTCTGTGAATGAGTTGTCTATGTGTGCGTAGTGTCTGTGAATGAGTTGTCTATGTGTGCGTAGTGTCTGTGAATGAGTTGTCTATGTGTGCGTAGTGTCTGTGAATGAGTTGTCTATGTGTGCGTAGTGTCTGTGAATGAGTTGTCTATGTGTGCATAGTGTCTGTGAATGAGTTGTCTATGTGTGCGTAGTGTCTGTGAATGAGTTGTCTATGTGTGCGTGGTGTCTGTGAATGAGTTGTCTATGTGTGCGTAGTATCTGTGAATGAGTTGTCCTTGTGTGCGTAGCCTCAGCGAATTTAGTGTAGGTTTCCATCTGTACTATCTCTAATTTGTGCCTACAGCTACCACTGCGGTCTCATCTAGGGGTATCAATACAAGTCTTACCTTAAGCAACAACCGTACAATATCCGCCTTCCCCTTAGCCGCCGCCTCATGCAACGGTGTGAACCTCCAAAGGTCATGAGCGTTGACCCCCGCCCCGGCCAACACCAGCAGTTCAGTCACCTCGTAGTGGCCGTACGAACACGCGTTGTGGAGGGGCACCAGACCTCTGGAAGGGGGGGATTTTGAAAATGTAGAACTTTTCTTTTTAAAAATGTATAATAGAAAATGTTGTACTAAGTACTTAGATTGTAATCCAGTCTGAAACTTTCCTCGAAGTTTTGCGTCCCAGAAAGACTGATGGAGCTGCCATCTGTTTTTCTAGGACGTAAAACTTCTGATCAAAACTGGATGGAGGGGGGGGGGATAGAGGGTTTTGAGAAGAGGTTTAAGTGTTTTCGGGAGAGTTGGTGTAGCAAGAAGTGACGATAATCGCCACCGGTGGCAACACGTATGACGATTTTGTGAGAAGAGAGAAAATAATATCTCTGGTCTGATGGTTTCGCATTTAGAGTTCTTTAAACTTGAAACTCAAACAAAATTTGATTTTTTTTTATTGTTCCATAATTTCGTTATTGGCATACTTTTGTTCTTATAAGCAGCCGACTTTTCTATACTAATATTATAAAGAGGAAAGATCCGATTGTTTGTTAGTATGCATCGAATAGACTCCGAAACTACTTTTCACTTACGAAAATGCTTTCACTGTTGGGAAGCTACACTCTTCCCGGTGAACATAGGCTACATTTTATTTCCGTATACCCACGGGAACGGGAACTATGCGGGTGAAACCGCGGGACGTCTTCTCGTACAAAGTAATTTCAATCAAGCGTACTGTTTTTAGAACCTGAAAGAGTATGAGAGGTCTTGCAGCAATTGTCCTGACATAAAAAAATCGCGTAACACTGTAAACTGGGAATTTAGGATACTATGGGAATAATATTTCAAGCAAAGATGAGCGTAATCGTAAAATTAGCGCCAATTTACCCCTTATTTGCCCCAAATTACCCATTTTTACCACCAATTTACCTTATTTCAGCACAAAATTACCATTAATTAAACTGCCTTACCCTTTATCTTTGGCATGGACATCGGCACCTCTTTGTAGAAGAAGTTGAGCAAGTGGCAGTCTATTATATCTGTGAAGAGAAAACAATGATGTAAAATGTGTTAAATAAAAGACAAAAATTTGTGTGATACATAAATTTTGGTCACGAGAGTTTGGGTGTTTCTATGTATGATAAGTATGTATTTAAAGTAAAAAAGTATTAATATCCGTGGTCTGATACCCATAACACAAGCAGGTTATTCCCAGCTTACTTTGGGATTAGATAGCGTCGTGAGAAAAATGTCCGCGAATATTTATTATTTTTTAACGTAAAGTGTAAATATTAGTTTAGTTTAATAGACTTTTTTGACAAGTTAAACAAATAGCGCCACTTACCCAGCAACATTACAAAATCTTAAAAGGTGAAATGTGGGCATATAATATGCCTTTGCCTACCCCTTCGGGGATAAAGGCGTGACTATATGTATGTGTGTGGCGACGGAGTCCTGTGTTGCGACGGGTAAGAGTACAAAATGTCGCCACCCCAATTCATCCCGAGGGAGTCGTAAGAGGCGATTAATGGAATACTTTCGTAAAACGATCCATTGCGTAGAGAAGAAAAACTCGAAATGACAATCGTTAAGCCAAGTTGAACGCCTTGGGCTTGAAAAATTTCATCTGCAATTCGTGGCGACCTGCGCCTGTCCATTTCAACCGGTAGTGGGCCACCACCTATTACGTGGGACATAAAACTATAAGGTGAAATGTGGGCGTATACTATGCCAGGCGTGACTATGTATAGTCCAATCCTGCTCGATCTGGCAATAATCTAAACATGTCATGTTTTGACAATCGTTGTCTAAGACTGATGAGTAGAAAAACAGTATGACAAATTATTGAATTTTCTATTATGCTGAGCAGGTATTTTAAATTAAAATAAACTGTCATAAAGAAGTTATTTGGTGTCATAATGATTGTAAGAACACTGTATGACTCCTAGATACTGGAATATAGTCAGGGTGAATATTCAATTGCAAGAAACTATGGATAAATAGGATGAAATGTGTTTGTTTACATTTTTGCGCAAAGCTATTGAAATACAGTATAATGGGTGTAACAAAACTACCTGTTCAAATTTCGTCATGTGACGTGGCATCAGTCATGAAACATTACAAAAATGAAGGAAAAAAATCACATGAATACTTTATTTTATCTTATTTTCCCCCTTTCTATCGCTACTGAGCGGCAGTAGAAAGCGACAACGACATCCAGACCAGTGTTCTTTCGGGTTGGGTTAATAACAGAAATATATCTGTTATTAACCCAATCAAATATGTGTTAACCGTAACCAGAATACACAGAATAATAATATAACAGAATGAATAGGTTAACAGAAACAATATGTTACCGTTTTGTATACAGTAACCGTAACCGAATTGATAAAGGTTATTTTGCTTGTTGCACTCTACTCGTAGGTAGGTAGGTACCTAGATGCCGGTCGGCGTCTCCTTTGTTCTTCGCTCGCCAAAGCGATTACTTTCACGCACACATAGGTACAAATAGAAAGAATCAAATGTATTTTACGAATTTTAGGATGCACCACTGTTTGTTTGTTTAACTGAGTCGCGTGTTCCGGTGTTACTGACGTGTGACGTCGATCATGCCGATTCATGCCATATTGTGTGCAGTGTCAGTTTATTTTACGCGCCACATGAAAACAACGGTGAAGCGACCGTTCTTTTCATGTTGGATATGGTTTAATGGGTTTTTTGGTATGCTGAGTACGAATTTCGGGTTAATTTTGCAATCCAATATGGCCGCCGCGTCACTGTTGTAAAATTTAAAGTTGGATATCGTATAAGGGGTTTTTGGGTATGCTGAGTACGAATTTCGGGTTAATTTTGCAATCCAATATGGCCGCCACGCCACCGTTGTAAAATTTCATGTTGGATAATCGCATAAGGGGTTTTTGGGTATGCTGAGTACGAATTTCGGGTTAATTTTGCAATGCAATATGGCCGCCGCACCACTGTTATAAAATTTAAGGTTGGATATCGTATAAGGGGTTTTTTGGTATGCTAAGTACGAATTTCCGGTTAATTTTGCAATCCAATATGGCTGCCGCGCCGCCGTTATAAATTTAATGTTGGATATTGTATAAGGGGTTTTTGGGTATGCTGAGTACGTATTTCGGGTTAATTTTGCAATCCAATATGGCCGCCGCGCCACTGTAGTAAAATTTCATGATGGATATCGTATAAAGGGTTTTTGGGTATGGTGAGTACGAATTTCGGGCTACTCTTGCAATCCAATATGACCGCCACGCCACCGTTGTAAAATTTTATGTTGGATATCGTATAAGGGGTTTTTGGGTATGGTGAGTACGAATTTCGGGTTACTCTTGCAATCCAATATGGTCGCAACACCACCGTTGTAAAATTTTATGTTGGATATCGTATAAGGGGTTTTTGGGTATGCTGAGTACCAATTTCGGGTTAGTTTTGCAATCCAATATGGCCGCCGCACCACTGTTGTAAAACTTCATGTTGGATATCGTATGAGGGGTTTTGGCTTATCCTGACTAATCGGAAATCGGGTTAATTTTGCAATCCAATATGGCCGCCGCGCCTTTATAGTAAAATTCATGTCGGATATCGTATAAGGGGTTTTTGGGTATGCTGAGTTCGAATTTCGGGTTAATTTTGCAATCCAATATGGCCGCCACGCCACCGTTGTAAAATTTCATGTTGGATAATCGCATAAGGGGTTTTTGGGTATGCTGAGTACGAATTTCGGGTTAATTTTGCAATGCAATATGGCTGCCGCACCACTGTTATAAAATTTAAGGTTGGATATCGTATAAGGGGTTTTTTGGTATGCTAAGTACGAATTTCCGGTTAATTTTGCAATCCAATATGGCTGCCGCGCCGCCGTTATAAATTTAATGTTGGATATTGTATAAGGGGTTTTTGGGTATGCTGAGTACGTATTTCGGGTTAATTTTGCAATCCAATATGGCCGCCGCGCCACTGTAGTAAAATTTCATGATGGATATCGTATAAAGGGTTTTTGGGTATGGTGAGTACGAATTTCGGGCTACTCTTGCAATCCAATATGACCGCCACGCCACCGTTGTAAAATTTTATGTTGGATATCGTATAAGGGGTTTTTGGGTATGGTGAGTACGAATTTCGGGTTACTCTTGCAATCCAATATGGTCGCAACACCACCGTTGTAAAATTTTATGTTGGATATCGTATAAGGGGTTTTTGGGTATGCTGAGTACCAATTTCGGGTTAGTTTTGCAATCCAATATGGCCGCCGCACCACTGTTGTTAACTTCATGTTGGATATCGTCTGAGGGGTTTTGGCTTATCCTGACTAATCGGAAATCGGGTTAATTTTGCAATCCAATATGGCCGCCGCGCCTTTATAGTAAAATTCATGTCGGATATCGTATAAGGGGTTTTTGGGTATGCTGAGTTCGAATTTCGGGTTAATTTTGCAATCCAATATGGCCGCCGCGCCACCGTTATAAAGTTTCATGTTGGATATCGTATAAGGGTTTTTTGGTATGCTGAGTACGAATTTCAGGTTAATTTTGCAATCTAATATGGCGGCCACGCCGGCGTTATAAAATTTTATATTGGATATCGTTTAAAGGGTTTTTGATATGCTGAGTAGAGAAAGAGTAGAGTAGAGACTGGTGGAGGTGCGGCTGCCATACCTATTGGATTGCAAAATAAATCCGAAATTCATACTCAGCATACCAAAAAACCCCTTATGCTATATCCAACATGAAAATTTACTATGGTGGAGTGGCGGCAATATTGGATTGCAAAATTAACCAGAAATTAAATAAATAAATAAAAGTTTATTGCAAAACTACAGGACAGTTTTTTTCTTCTTCTATACATTTCAACCACAAAATGCATTCAACCGACTTACTACATACCTACATAGGCAGAAACTCATCGTATAACACGCCCATACAGGCCAGTATTACAGTAAGTATAAAGTTCGCCACAAATTTTTGTAATCTTTTCCACATTTCAGCAAAAATGAAAAGGAAAACGAATAAAAGTAAATAAATACACAATCGCAACTCAAGTACAGCCACATCCGCCACTATCGACAAAGTCAGCAAAAACATTATGAAAACTGGTGGCAGCGGACCCATCTTTAAAACTGCTGCAACTATCCTATCATATTTTGGTCTCCAGACACGGTCAACAAGATTGAGCCAACTCTGTTAAAATATTAAATGAAAGTAGATAACAGTGTTTAGTTGTATACATTTATTTTCTTCAAGTTATTGTTGGTTATTTGACCGTGTCCGGAGACCACACATTTTATTATCTGTGTCTAAGTACGCATATTTTACTCTATGGCGCGGTATCACGCACTTAACACTTGACGTGGCGCTATGTGCGGTCAAAAGCACGTTGGGGTTATAATATACACTAAAAATATAAATAAAAATTCTGTACGCTGAGCTTGCAATAGGCTGACATTCAGCAAAACTATGATAGCGATGTCATTGCAAATCACAGTAACTGATTTTCAATGTCCGCCTAAATTCGTACTCAGCATACCAAAAAATCTCTTATACGATATCCAACATGAAATTTTACATCGGTGGTGCGGTGGTCACATTGGACTGCAAAATTAACTTGAAATTCGTACTCAGCATACCCAAATACTTGTTATGCTATTTCCAACATGAAATTTTACAACGGTGGCGCGGCGGCCATATTGGATTGCAAAATTAACATGAAATTCGTACTCAGCATACCCAAATACTTGTTATACTATTTCCGACATGAAATTTTACAACAGTGGCGCGGCGGCCATAGTGGATTGCAAAATTAGCCCAAAATTTGTACTCAGGATACCAAATACCCCTTATACGATATCCAACATGAAATTTTATAACAGTGGCGCGGCGGCCATATTGGATTGCAAAATTAACCCGAAATTCGTACTCAGCATACCAAAATACCCCTTATACGATATCCAACATGAAATTTTATAAACGTGGCGCGGCGGCTATCTTGGATTGCAAAATTAACCCGAAATTCGTACTCAGCATACCCAAAAACCCCTTATACGATATTCAACATGAAATTTTACAGCGGTGGCGCGGCGGCCATATTGGATTGCAAAATGAACCCGAAATTCGTACTCAGCATACCAAAGAACCCCTTATACGATATCCAACAAGAAATTTTATAACAGTGGCGCGGCGGCCATATTGGATTGCAAAATGAACCCGAAATTCGTACTCAGCATACCAAAGAACCCCTTATACGATATCCAACATGAAATTTTACAACGGCGCGGCGCGGCAGCCATATTGGATTGCAAAATTAACCTGAAATTCGTACTCAACATATCAAAAAGCTTTAGAAAAATATCCAACACGACATTAGGTATATAACTGCGAAACGGGGGCCATTTTGTAATCGCTTTATAATAAAAAAATGTGTGCGTGTACACACGTAGGAAGTGAAACTTTTTCATGACCTTATTTAAATTACTTTTAGTCCAAAAGTCTAAAAGTCCAAAAGTCCTGAAGGCCAAAAGTCCAAAAGTCTAAAAGTCCAAAAGTCCTGAAGGCCAAAAGTCCAGAAGTCCAAAGTTCAAAAGTCCAAAAGTACTAAAGTCCAAAAGTCCAAAGGTTCAAAAGTCCAAAATCCAAAAGTCCAATGGTCCAAAGGTCGGCTGTGTCATTAACCTGTATCGTAACTAAAAACCCAGGTTAACATTGTATGTGATTTTCAATAGATTAACCGTTTCAAAGGGTTATCTAAACACATCATTAAATTTTTAAACCTTATTGATAAATTAACCGATATAAAGTGTTAACCGTATCGATATGTAACCCTTATAAAAGGTTACCGATTCAATCTGTAACCGTTTATTTCGGTTAATCTTTTAAATGGGTTTTCCGTTCACTGATCCAGACGGGTGCTCCGTGTTTGTTTTGCCACGGCGACCATGTTACCTCGAAGTGCCGCGGTAAAAAACGAATTTTTAATGTGCGAAAAAAAATTTTAAAAAAAATTAAAAAATTAACCTCCCTTTTTTATTAAATATTTGTATTTGATTTCCGATGCCAAGTCATCTCATGCAATTTGGAGAGGTAGTTTTGTTACACCCAGTATAAGTAGTATCACTTACCCAGCGGCAAAATGCAACGGCGTCGAATGCCGTCCATCCACATCGCGACAGTTAACAAGGCGGGGCCGCGCGTCTAGTATCGCTCGAGCGCCTTCCGCGTCGCCTCCCCGCGCCGCCTCTAGAAGACGTAACGCCGCAGCGTTTGCGCACGCGTCTGGAACAAATATATCATATAAGCATTGATACATAAAAAACCCAAGAAAGAAAGAAAGAAAGAAAAGAAAATACCAAGAAGCTATTATGAACAAAACTAAGATAAGATCGAAACAAGAAAGCCGTGAGATCACCAGAATGCCCCCCTCTAACACGTTTATTGTGAAAGTGAAAGTTCAATCCGATTGACGTTGTCATTTTTTTGTTTTATTTCAAACTTTGAACAGATGATCCACGTGACCTAGTGACGTAATATAATGCAACAAAGTCACAGACTACAGACACAAGTCTCGCCATAAGCCCCTCTGTAATCTATTGTATCTATTGTATCTCCGCACGCGTCTGGAACAAGCGTACCATTTAAGTTATTATAACTATCTCCTTTTGATCTGACTTTCCGGCTCGAAGGACCATGAATGTTAGGTTTTTTCTACATTTTGGTTTTCTTTACAGGTAATATGCTAGCAAGGAAGACAAAAACTGAGTGAGATCCGATTTACAATACTCGCTTTATAATCTTTATATATATAATTCTACTGTAGTCACATAACATCACGCCTGTCTCCCAACGGGATAGGCAGAGACTATGACTTTTCACTTGCTACGATCCTGGCAAACAACTTTCGCTTCTTCAACTTTCATAAGTGTCGTCATACATACTCTTCGGTTGAGGGTACTCTTGACCTGGCCTTTTCTCAGAAGATTATCGATTTTTCGACTTGAGTATGCCGAGGTCGACCCCTACAAGTTTGCTTTATTCACTCTCGCTTCATAAATCTGTTTCGTCAGCCTATTTCCATTCATTCTCTCCACATGTCCAAACCATCTGAGCATCCCTTTCTCTATCTTCAGCGCGACAGATGGCGCTGCAGTCGGTATCTAGATTACAACGTAAATGAAGTTGCGCTGGTTGGCTAGTATTAGTATAGATTTTTGAAAACTTAGTATGTCCCTTGTTTTGTTTACAAAACACTAAGATTCGTATATAACACTATGTAATGGTACCCATCGCTTACCATCAGGCTGAGGGTACAAGAGCGTCCGGAGCGGCGTCCGCTCCACAAGCTAACAGCAGACGGCAGGCGGCTGCAGAGTCCCTTCTAGCTAAGACGTTCATATATAACACAATGTAATGGTACCCATCGCTTACCATCAGGCTGAGGGTACAGAGCGTCCGGAGCGGCGTCCGCTCCACAAGCTAACAGCAGACGGCAGGCGGCCGCAGAGTCCCTTCTAGCTAAGACGTTCATATATAACACCATGTAATGGTACCCATCGCTTACCATCAGGCTGAGGGTACAGAGCGTCCGGAGCGGCGTCCGCTCCACAAGCTAACAGCAGACGGCAGGCGGCCGCGGAGTCCCTTCTAGCTAAGACGTTCATATATAACACTATGTAATGGTACCCATCGCTTACCATCAGGCTGAGGGTACAAGAGCGTCCGGAGCGGCGTCCGCTCCACAAGCTAACAGCAGACGGCAGGCGGCCGCAGAGTCCCTTCTAGCTAAGACGTTCATATATAACACTATGTAATGGTACCCATCGCTTACCATCAGGCTGAGGGTACAGAGCGTCCGGAGCGGCGTCCGCTCCACAAGCTAACAGCAGACGGCAGGCGTGTGCAGAGTCCCTTCTAGCTAAGACGTTCATATATAACACTATGTAATGGTACCCATCGCTTACCATCAGGCTGAGGGTACAGAGCGTCCGGAGCGGCGTCCGCTCCACAAGCTAACAGCAGACGGCAGGCGGCCGCAGAGTCCCTTCTAGCTAAGACGTTCATATATAACACCATGTAATGGTACCCATCGCTTACCATCAGGCTGAGGGTACAGAGCGTCCGGAGCGGCGTCCGCTCCACAAGCTAACAGCAGACGGCAGGCGGCCGCGGAGTCCCTTCTAGCTAAGACGTTCATATATAACACTATGTAATGGTACCCATCGCTTACCATCAGGCTGAGGGTACAAGAGCGTCCGGAGCGGCGTCCGCTCCACAAGCTAACAGCAGACGGCAGGCGGCCGCAGAGTCCCTTCTAGCTAAGACGTTCATATATAACACCATGTAATGGTACCCATCGCTTACCATCAGGCTGAGGGTACAGAGCGTCCGGAGCGGCGTCCGCTCCACAAGCTAACAGCAGACGGCAGGCGGCCGCAGAGTCCCTTCTAGCTAAGACGTTCATATATAACACCATGTAATGGTACCCATCGCTTACCATCAGGCTGAGGGTACAGAGAGTCCGGAGCGGCGTCCGCTCCACAAGCTAACAGCAGACGGCAGGCGGCCGCAGAGTCCCTTCTAGCCGCCACAGCTAAGGCTGAAGACCCTCGACTGTCGCACGCGTTCACTTTTGCACCTGAAGAACGAAAAACCAATATTATAAATTGGAAAGTTCCTAAAATCTTTACCACTTGCCACCCATCATGTTATACATCAGAAAACAAAGCTCGCAAAGCCAGCACTTTGCCAATTTAAAGCCCTTACGGCTTTAAAGTGGAGTGCTGGCTTCATTTGTAGAAGACCCGTTGGAACAAACGAGTTCTGGAGTGGAGACCGCGACTTGGTAAATGTTGAACGACCTTCTAGATGGACTGAAGACCTGGAAAGGGTCGTTTGGGCTTGGTTAATTTGTATTGGGGAGAACTTTACCCCTAAACTGATATAATTTCAGTCTACCAGTCACTAAAAATAATGAAAAAAAAAATTAACAAAAAAAGACCGACTTCAAACAAAAACTATTAATTGAATAATAAAATTAACTTAGCACAACGTAATAGGTAGTAAATTTAGATTTATCAGATATTATTGAATGTAATACTGAAGTCGGTGCCAATATTTCTATGAGAGATTAATAATAACTACCTAAACTTATAGTTATACTTGGCGCCGATTTCAGTATTACATTCAATAATATCTGATAAATCTAAATTTACTTTTTTTTTTATTTATTCACACAACAGTAACTTTACAATATTTCAATATAAATTGCCACAAACACAAACCTCTAAGGTTTTATCTGTGTGTTGGCGAGTCGTTCACTTGTTTACAATGTATATTGGCACCACACATAACTACTATAGCCATAACTAAACATACACAGAATTGGTTTCGATGTAATAACGCTTTGATATATTTAAAACTTTTCGAACCCTTCAAATAGAATAGACCTCAAGATAGAAATAATAGACCTCAACGCACTACCTATTACTTTGTGCTAAGTTAATTGTATTATTCAATTTTTAGTTTTTGTTTGAAGTCGGTTTTTTTTGTTAAAATTTTTGGCACACCATTCGGCGCGTTTACGGAGATTGATGACATTTTCGAGGAAACCAGTTCAGCAGGACGCGCGGTACTGTGTATTGTTCGTCAGCCCCAGAAGGGGGGGGGATAATATTGTAGAAGCCCGTTGGGGTAGAATCGAGCTGGGGATGGAAATGATTTGATTTGAATGAGAATAAGCAGGTCACAACGGGCGCGCTCCCGCAATTCGGTCAGTACGCCGTGAGGCAGGAATGACCTTAGGAGGTTGAGGGTAATTTCCGCTCAACCGATTTTGATGAAACATACAGCAATATTTAAACTATCTTCACGCCAAATCCCGTGCGGGGTAGGCAGAAAGAACCGAGCGCCACACGGCACGGTCCATACACACCTCACTTGCTTCTTCAACTTTCATTTTTCTTTTCATGCATGCACGTCGGTAATCAATATTTAAGTTGAAATAATACCTACAAAATCGTAATAGTACAACTATGGCCCAGCTACTAAATTTTGCTCCAACCTCGAACAAATAAACAAACAAACAGACACGAAGAAAAAACATAGATTTGGACTCAGAAGCCCTATATTAGTCAGTAAAAGTGTTTTTTTTTTAATTTTAACGTCACAGCTATTTTTACAATTTTATAATAGTAGAGATTTGCTTGTTTGTTTGTTTGCATCGAATAGGCTCCGAAACTACTGGACCTATCCGAAAAATTCTTTCACTGTTGGAAATCTACACTCTTTCCGGTGAACATAGACTATATTATATTCCCGTATTCCCACAGGAACGGGAGCTATATACACTCACCGTGCCTCACGAGCAGCTCCATAGCGTCGAGGTGCGAGTGTTCCGTCGCCACATGCAATGGCGTTTGTCCTTCTTTATTTTTCTCGTTGACTCGAGCGCCTTTTCTTATCAGCATTTCCATCACCTATAGACAAGAAATTGCATTATAATATCGTCACGCTTTTTATCCTCAAAGGGTTAGGCAGAGGGAAATTACACATTCATTTTTTTTTAACGTGAGGTAAATTCTACATAGATGCAATGCTGGAATCCTATAGACTAAAAACCATACGTATCCTACCTAACAGCCTACGGTTGTGAGCCCCGGGTAAGCCCTAGGAAGGATGTTCCCAGGACTCCCAACAGACCTACGGCTACCACTGCGGCCTCGCCTTGAGGGGTTCGGGTGCTGTACCGCGTCTTAGGGGAGTTACACTCCCGATTTCCTTTAGGTTTCGTAGACGTCATAATAGACGGTGAGCCGTATTGTCGTGTTGAAATGGACAGACGCAGGTTGTGACATTTTAAATTTCTAAAGTCACCCTGAAACATTTTCATAGTAGGTAGTTAGTTTTCGATACTGACGTAGGTGTGGAAAAAAAAGTATATTTATGAGGTTGCCATCTGTACTATCAAATTTGTGACCGCAGGCTGTGTGTAGCGCCATTTTATTTTATAACTAGGAAAGATCTAGTTCCACCTGTGGACTGCCATAGGCTGGTTTGATTGGGCTGCAGTTTGAGGGATTCACGCCCCCCCTAAAAACTCCCGAAATACCCCCCAAAGACGCGGGATAGTACCCCCCTCCCCCCCCTCTAGGCGAGGCCGCAGTGGTAGCCGGTAGGTCTGTGGGGAGTCCTGGGGTATCCTTCAGAGGGCATACCCGGAGCTCCCAACCGAACGTAGATGAATTAAGAGGGACCGGACTGAGTTTCTTGGGGTGTTCTTCTCAGTCTGTAGCATTTCCGAACCCCCGGTAGTCACAAAAATTTTCACAAACGTAAATAATTTTTTTAAATATTTTAAAGGGAATAAATTTTATTTTATTTTATTTATTTTTATTTTTAGGCTGTTGGGTAGGTTACGTGAGGTTTTTTAGTCAGTAGGACTCCGTCATAGCTTACCATCAGCTCGCTCACCTGTTTCCTCTTAGGGTACACGCTAGCAGCCGCACAGTGTAGCGCCCTGTTTCCGGTGCCCACGTGTTGGAAGTTCACCAGCGCTTCGACGCTACACTCCCCGGGGAGGGAACTCGTACTGTCGCTGGTTGATGCTTGGGAAGATTGTTGGAGAGGCATATCCGAGTATCGACCCCAGGACCTCAGCGCATCAGTTGCTTACTCTTCGCCCAAGACTATCGACTTCCATGACCGGGGGCCTGAAGACGGTGAGGGGGCTGCTCACCGTCCTTACAGAAGCAGGCCCTAGATGACAGCGTGACGTGAGGGATTCACGCACGCCCCCCCCCCCCCCCCTAAAAGCTCCCGAAATACCCCCCAAAGACGCGGGGTATCAACCGAAGCCCCCCCCCCTCAGGGCAGACCTCAGTGGTAGCCGTAGGTCTGTTGGGAGTCCTGTGACATCCTTCCAAGGGCTTACCCGGGACTCCCAACCGTAGGCTGTTGGGCATTACGTGAGGTTTTTTAATCGGTAGGAGTCAGACATAGCTTACCATCAGCTCGCTCACCTGTTTCCTCTTAGGGTACACGCTAGCAGCCGCACAGTGTAGCGCCCTGTCTCCGGTGCCCACGTGTTGGAAGTTCACCAGCGCTTCGACGCTACACTCCCCGGGGAGGGAACTCGTACTGCCGCTGGTTGATGCTTGGGAAGATTGCTGGGAAACGAAAGAGATACGTTTTTGTTTGTACATACATACATACATACATATCATCACGCCTGTTTCCCATCGGGGTAGGCAGAGACTATGGCTTTCCACTTGCTACGATCCTGGCATACCACTTTCGCTTCTTCTACTTTCATAAGTGCTTTCATACACGCTCGCCGGTTAAGGGTACTCTTGACCTGGCCTTTTTCCAGCAGGTCATCAATTTGGTTACCATGCGTACGCCGAGGATGACCCCTACCAGCTTGCCCATTCATTCTCGCCTTATAGATCTGTTTAGTCAGTCTATTTTCATCCATCCTCTCAACATGTCCAAACCATCTAAGCATCCCTTTTTTTATCTTTGTCACTACATCTTCAGTTATACCACATTGTTTTCTAATCACGCTATTCCTTTTTTTTGTCCATCAATTTCACTCCAGCTATACTTCGCAGACTTCTCATTTCCACTGCATTAATTTTACTTTCATGCTTCTTCTGCCACACCCAACTTTCACTACCATACATAAGTGTGGGGATAAGCACACCCCTATGCACAGCCACTCTTGCCTACTTAGACACGTTTTGACTGCTCATAAAGGTATGCATCGCCCCATTCACTTGATTTCCTGCCAAAACCCTTCTCTCAATATCCTGGTCACACTTTCCATCCCTCGTAAATTTTGAACCCAGGTATACAAATTCTTTCACCTGTTCCACTCTTTGCCCTTCGATAATAATAGGGCAATTCGTCATACATTTCTCTCTTTCAAAGACCATTACTTTAGTCTTACTTACATTCACTTTCATTCCTCTACCTTTCAGCGCCTCATGCATAATATTAACCATCAACTGCAACTCCTCCGCCGATGCAGCTAAGATCACCTGATCGTCAGCATATAGGAGGCATTTGATGGTCAGCTCGTTCAGTTTTATACCACACGCACTCTCTTGCAATTCTTTCAAACAACTGTCCATGTACAGGTTAAACAGCCACGGTGACGCTACACAACCCTGTCTCACACCCCTTTCTATGTTAAAGAAGTCCGTGCAAGCTCCGTTGATCCTGACACAAGCACTCGAGCCCTCATAAAGAGATTTCAGTGCTCGTATCAAGCTGCTGCTCACCCCGTACAAAGACAATGTTGACCATAGTTCATTCCTCACCACTTTGTCATAGGCCTTCTCCAGATCTACGAATACGCAATATACCTTTTGGCTTTTCGTCAAAACTTTTTCTGCTATGCGTCGTAAGGAGAAGACCTGATCCGTGCACCCCCTTCCTTTCATAAATCCTGCTTGAACATCCCACATTTTTCCTTCACTTTCATTCATCACTCTTTTTATTAACACTTTTGCATACAGTTTACCGACGATGCTGAGCAGGCTTATGCCGCGGTAATTTTTGCACTCTTGCTGCGACCCTTTTCCTTTGTACAGCGGCACAATGACGGCTTTGGACCATTCTTTTGGTACGCTGCCACTCCTCCAGCACAGATTAAAAAGGCGGTACAGCTGGTCCATTACCACGCCACGTCCTGCTTTCAGCATCTCAACGGAAACCCTGTCAATCCCAGCAGCCTTGCCTAGTTTCATACTATTTAATGCTTCCACTATTTCTTCCATACTAATGTCGTTTTCATTGCCAATTTCATTCATTTCACAAAAATGAGTTTGCACTTGCGTATCCTCTTTATCAAATAGACTTTCAAAATACTCCTTCCATATTTTTAGCACACACTCTTCTCCTCCCACAAAACTTCCATCCTGGTTTCTGATCTTATTAAGCGGTGATGTGGTCTGTGGACTCCTCACCACTTTTATGGACTTCCAAAAGAATTTTATATTCTGTTGGAAGTCACCAGATAACCTTTTATCAAATTCATCTCTATCATTCTCCTTCTTTCTTACTAACACCTCTTTTGCCACACGCTTATACCTTTTATACTCATCGTTGGCCATTCGTACATCCTCATCCGTTGCCTTCTGCATTCTTTGATTGGCCTTTGTGGCCAGCCAGTCCAACCATGCTTTCTTCTTCTCAGACAACGCTTTCAGAACTTCCGTGGTCATTCTTTTTAACTTACTTCCTTGGCTTCTCTTGCTCACACCACACACTTCAATCGCAACTTCCACGAGTCCTTCCTTAATCGGCTTCCATAATTCTTCAATCTCACATACTTCATCTAAATTATCAAACTTTTTGCTTAGTTTGCTCACAAATTCCTCTTTTATACCTATCTCTTGCAAATTCTCAACTTTTATGCGTTCTAGTACACTAACAGGTTCACGCACACGGTGCCTCCACCGCTGAAACAGACCCCTTACTCGGCTGACAACCAAGAAGTGGTCTGTGTCAATCCCAGCACCGCGGTAGGCTCGAGTGTCTAGTACTTTCTTTCTCATCCTTGCGTCAACAATCACAAAGTCAATCATGCTCCTCTTACTTCCTTCTTGTCTCGTAACCAAGTGGATATCTTTGTGGTGAAACATGGTGTTAGTCACCACAAGATTCTTCTCCAAACATACTTCAAGCAAACTTTCTCCATTTTCATTCACTCGCTCATCACCAAACTTTCCCAATACTCTTTCATACCCATCACGCTTGACTCCAACCCACCCATTAAAATCGCCTAACATTACTATCCTCTCATTTTGTTTGCACTTACTCAAAACATCACTCATGCTCTCCCAAAATGCCTGCCTCTCACTTTGGTCTCGTAAAGATCGGCGCCACCGCGCATCTTGTGGAGCATATACTCCTAAAACAAAGATGCGGGTAAGTCCAACCTTCAGCCTCAACCAAAGGAGTCTTGGGCTTACACATTCATATTCTGTGACACATTCATTCATTCTCGCAGACAGTACTACACCAACGCCCTGACACGCTTTACTGGTTTTAGGCACACCCGACCAGTAGGCAGTGTAGGGTGCGGTGGTGTCACATCCTTTCCTCTTTGTCTCATTCACGCACAGAATATCGAGTCGTCTCTCTTTCATCATCTTGCATACTTCCTCAATTTTGTCTATCATACCTCCTCTTACGTTCAACGTAGCAAAGTGGCTATCCCAAGTCCACTTTTCGCCTCGATGGGAAACGAGACGTGATGGGTTGCGAACCACATCGCCGCCATTTCGGATTTTGTTATTGGTTTTGTCCATTGCGTTCCCACGAAAAGCAAGGGAAAATGAAGTCCACCCAGACAGAGCCCCGCATGTCTAAGTAAGGCTAGCCTTCTTCTGGGGTCGCCCGGCCCCAGGGCAATTGGCACGCTAATACTAGGCTCGCCCCTAGTCACGCAGCACATACGCACGGCGACGTTGGCTTGGCGGAGAAAGGATGGGAAGAAGATGAGGTAGGAATAGGATTGGTGGATAGGAAAGGGTTGAGGTAGGAAAAGGACGGGGATAAGGTACATTCAAAGCCTTCTGTAATTCATACCACAAAAAAAATCAAGCAGCCAGGACAGTTGTTACCCACATTATAATCTCTGCAGTCCGAGCAAAGCAGCCAGGACAGTTGTTACTGACAGTTTTTGTTTGTCAGCCATAAATTAACTATTATTAGACACTAGAGGACGTCACGCGGTTCACCCGCGTAGCTCCCGTTCCCGTGGGAATACGGGAATAAAATACAGCCTATGTTCACCGGGGCGAGCGTAGCTTCCCAACAGTGAAAGAATTTTTAAAATCGGTCGAGTTGTTTCGGAGCCTATTCGATGCAAACAAACAAATCTTTCCACTTTATAATATTAGTATAGAAAACAAGGGACAATGGTGAAAATTAAAAATTAAACCGTCCAAGTTCGAGTCAGACTCGCGCTCAAAAGCGACAAAAAAATCACGTCAATCAGATATTTTTCAGATTTTAGTGATGTACATAAGCTGAAATACGTATGTAGAATCCATCCAACTGTAGGGTAATTCACAGACTTGTCACGCACTTAACGGACGGACTTGCCGAACAAGTGCATTCACGCGTAAAGGCGGCGTGCGACCGAGGCTATGCTATGTCCGTAGGTACGGTAAAGGGGATGCATGGATGCATACACTACAACGTATATGTGAAAATTTCAGCTCTCTAGCTATCACAGACAGTGAAATCTCATGAATACATACATATAGTCCAATCCTGCCCGATCTGGCAATAATGCCAACATGTCATGTTTTGGCAATCATTGTCTAAGACAGATGAGTAGTCGTTGTCGTTGTCTTAGACATATAGTATGACAAATCATTGATTTTTTACTATCCTGAGTAGGTATTTTTAACGAAAATAAACTATCACAAAGAAGTTATTTGGTGTCGAAATGATTGTAAGAACACTGTATGACTCCTCGATACTGGAATATAATCAGGGTGAATACTCAATTGCAAGTAACTATGGATATTTAAGATCAAATGTGTTTGTTTACATTTTTGCGCAAAGCTACAGTATATATACAGTATACATATACCGACTGCCTCTGTGGCGCAGTCGGTAGTGATACCGCCTGCGGCGCTGGAGGTCGTGGGTTCGATTCCCACCGGAGACAAATATTTGTGTGACCCATAAATCTTTGTCTCAAGAGTCTGGTTGTTTCTATGTATAATATGTATGTATTTAAAAGTATATAAGTATTAATATCCGTGGTCTGATACCCATAACACAAGCAGGTTATTCCTAGCTTACTTTGGGATCGGATAGCTTTGTGTGAAATGTCCGTGAATATTTATTTATTTACATATATTATAGTCACGCCTTTATCCCCGAAGGGGTAGTCTGAGGCATAGTATACGTCCACATTTCACCGTATAGTTTTATGTCCCACGTAATAGGCGGTGAGCCTATTGCCGTGTTGAGATAGACAGGCGCAGGTTGTGACTTCCCGCTGTTGAAATTTTTACAAGCCGTTCATTAGGTCTTCAACTTAGCTTAACGATTGTTATTTTACTGACAACCAGGTTTCATTTCGAGTTTTCCTTCTCTACGCAATAAATCGTTTGGACACTCTTTGGATGAATTAGGTTGGGGTCATTTTGTACTCTTTGCCATCGCCACACGGGAAACAGTCTCATGAATACTGTCCCATTTTTTTAACTATGGGTATGGAACCCCTAAAATCTACAACAATCCTTTTTATCTTTTATCTTCTTTTGACGTGACGACGTCTTATAATTCGATGGAGCCGGCTGCACGAACGAAAAAAGATGACGCAGTACGTCGTTACCTCCCTCGCGTTACCTCGTTCTGCCTCGCTCTGAGGCGTTCCATTTATTTTAGTAATGTTTTCAACAGATGGCACTATAGTCAATTGATGTGTTGTTATATTTCTTTTTGTTTTGTAATGTTAATTTTATTTTTATGTTCTTATGACTTTGTCACGTTCAACCATCGTCAGTAAACCGACTTTACAGATAATCGATTTTTTATATATAAGTATGTATATCAGTCGTCTAGATCCCATAGCACAAGCTTTATAGCTTAGTTTGGGCTAGATGATGTTGTGTGAGAATGTCCAACAATATTTATTTATTTATTTTTTATTTATCGCATATGTATTTTATACAAATTTTCTCTTTACACGGAATAAATAACATTTTCATAGTCAATAGCAGTGTTTCCTTACCTGGTGCTGATGACCTGAGGCTGCAGACAGTTGCTTTTTAACTCGGGCTGGCTCGGACAGTCGACACGCTTCTAGTAAGCAGTGGCCGCGGTACTCGACTGTAATAAATAAATATATTATTACACTAGCGGGCCTCACGCGGTATTACCCGCGTAGATCCCGTTCCCGTGGGAATACGGGAATAAAATATAGTCTATGTTCACCACAAAGAGTGTAGCTTTCCAACAGTTAAAGAATTTTTCAAATCGGTCCAGTAGTTCTGGAGTCTATTCGTTAGAAACAAACAAAAAAACAAATCTTTCCTCTTTATAATATTTGTATAGACAAG